>CM061136.1:113019333-113619333 GCA_030789695.1 Scilla litardierei
GGGAGAGACGGCTCCAGACCACGGGTACAGCAGAGCGTTACGAAGCCCGTCAGTACCGCGATCGAACACGGGGTGAACTGACACAGGGACACCGTGAGATGTTCCATGACCTGGATGAAGAAGGGATGGAGCGGGAAGCGAAGACCCAGGCGGAACATCTCGACGTAGGCGCCGACCTCATTACTCCTCGGAAGGCAAATCCGCTTGTCGACAAATGGAACTCAAACCTCGTATGGGAAGCAGAGATATCTTTCCCGGATCTCCGCGGCCACCGAAGGAGGAGTCCTCGACGGCGTACGGAGGACAACCGGGGGCACATTAAGCCGCACGGCAGCCGACGCCACGTCATCACGGGCGTAGTCTGGAAAAAGTTTCCCCTTCCCCTTATCTTGAAGAGAACGACTCCCGGCGGGGGAACCTGATTCCCCTAGCCGGGGCTCGCCCCGCCTGGACTCCGAAGGACCCCTCGCCCTTTGACCAGAACCGCCTATCCTAAGAGCAGCCATGAGACGAAAGCGAGAGAGGAATTACCTTTTTCGACTAGTTCGGAGAAGGCAAGAAAGCGAAGGCGACGGGAAACTCCGAGTTGCGGAAAGCTTTGAATACCGGGAGGAGCAAGGGAGGAGGGGAGATCAACGCGGCTGAGGATCTTATATACCGGGCGCAAGGGCGAATTCGAAGTGGCTGACAAGAACTCGCGGCAGGCTTCGAAGGACTGGCGGCGTTTCGAAATCGGCGCCAGGGGAAGTCCAATCGATCCGCCTCATCATGACCTACATTTATGACCACGCCTCGGCTGAAGCGCCACACGGAACCCCAGGAGGCGTAGCGGTTATACCAAGCTAGCTGAGGCCGATCGATCCCACCGATGGCGGCGCCCGAACCCCTCAGCTTCTCGATTGAAGACGGCCCCGCGAACGATGGGGGTAAATTTGCAGCCACACGTGGCGGCATCGGAGGACCAATGGCGCTTCGGAGCCCGCGCCTTAAAAACATCGAACGGGCCCACTCATGATGACGACTAATAAATGAGTCGGCATCGACTGGCGAGCTTTTCAAAATCGGCAGGAGTCACATCGGCCGAGCCGAATAGGCCGAAGCTAATCAACTCGACCGATGGGGGCAATTGTTACGCCTATTTGACCGAGACCCCAAAAGACACGAGCCCAGGAGCCCGACTACTGGTCGAGAGCCCATCTGCTTCCTCAAGCCCATTCAGCAAAGGCCCTGTAAGGGATCTTCTCGAATGTCGATCCGACCCGGCCCCGATAACCCGCTAAGTCACTCGCCCACTCCTGCGAAAACAGTTCCCCCGAATGCGCGACCACTAAATGGCGGTAATGGGGAGGTGCTGGAAGGGCGAAGAGAGCGGCGGCGAGGGGGCGGATTGATGGGGCACGATCGAGGGCAGGCGTGGGACGTGGGCCAGAGGCAATCACGCCGGGAGCTCTACAAAAGGGCTAGGAGGACGACGAAGAAAGGGACCGCATCTGAGGTAACAAAACCTAAGGTACTCCATCAACGACCTCGTTCCCCCAATCCATCTCCTTCCTCCCCCGCTCGCGCCGAGAGACGCCGTTACGATCTCCTCACGAGTCGGACCGTCTCCGCCGGGCCTCCTTTCTCAGATCTCTGTCTGACTTAGGCATCGGAGGGGATTTGGCCGGAACCAAGGTCCGGCCCCCTGACGAGCGTTCTCGTCTACGCAGGTGGACAGCTGATCAACGGGCCGAGGCTCCCCCTCGCCCCTCGCCGACCACGCAACCTGCCGGACGATTGAGGCTTCCCCTCGTCGTCCGATCGCCGAAGCCAAGCGCAAACCACCGAGGCCGAGCGTCTCGACCCGGGCCGAGGCTTCCCCTCGCCCTTCGCCGAACACGCATTTAGCCGGACGACCGAGGCTTCCCCTCGTCGTCCTATTTCCGAGGACGCGCTCGTCTGTCCGAGGCCGAGCGTCTCAACCAGGGCCGAGGCTTCCCCTCGCCCCTTCTGCACCGATTCGAAGCCCCCGAGGGACCCAAAGCGGGCCCCTTGACCACGTTGACCGGGTTCTCCACGGTCAACGCTTTGTAGTGAGAAAACACTCTGAAACACTGCACTATCCAAAGTTTTTGATCTAACTATGACTTCAATGCAAATAAAATTGTACATAAATTTGCAAAATTACCTTGATTTGGAGCTTGTTAGTAAATTCTTGGATGCTAATATGAATTTTTATGCAGGTATCAATCTCCAAATACTCATCTTATGAAGATTTTTTGTAAGTGCGGTCCACCACACTAAAACCCAGCGTCCCACCCATCATTCTTTTGGGTGGAAGCAAAAACCCAACCCCTAAACCCTGGATGGTTTTTTTATACAGAGGAAATCGGGGAGCAGGATGGAACCATCGACCTCTCACAAGGAGGGAAGACGAATTCCAACACTAAGCCGTGTTTCACGCTTAATTGTATCCATGTGGATTTCCCCTAAAACTATATTGGCTCCTAGTTTTTTCCTATTTAAAAATTTCATAGCATGTATTCTAATCCTCGATTTTACATTATTAAATCTAAATCTTCTTTTTACTAGTTAATTTGTCCTAATCAACATCCTTGTCCAAGGATATATATTTGTTTTTTTACAATTGATATCCGTGTATGTTTGCTTATTAATTAGAAGAGGACTATATATCACCGAAAATGGTCCGGTGCATGTAATCATGGTTTCCAAAAATGGAAAGAAAGTAAGGGACAGATTGTCTTGTGATATTTTTCACTATCTCTGAAGTCACTCATTGCATGTAACGGCCATATTCGCTGTATTTAGTCCCCCTCGTTAATTAATTCAACATCGCGCACTCGGTGTGGCCCACACCCACATGTCGGTGGGGGGAAGAAATCCGACATTATCTTCTCTTTCTACTCTGTAAAACCAATGGAAACAACTATTAGCACCCCTATAAGTAAGGGTGCATTGTCCTTTTCTATCTAAAATTGAAAATCATAGGTACTTTCTCTCTCTCTCTCTCTCCTCAACCTATTTTTTTCAATTTAAAGCAAAATTCTGCATAAAATACAATATGCACCCATATTCATAGGGGTGCATATAGCAATCCTCACATCAATATCCAATCGGTACCGAGTTTTCGGAAGGAAACAACTATCTGCACCCCTATGAGTAGGGGTGCATTGCCTTTTTTTATCTAAAGTTGAAAACCCTATGTATTCTCTCTCTCTCTCTTGTTTTTTTTTATGCATCGGAAATGCCTCTCACTTTTTAATCTATTCTTTCCATTTAAAGTTAAATTTTGAACAAACTCCAATATGTACCCCTATTCATAGGGGTGCATATAGCAAGTCTCTTTCGGAAACGGCAGCCGAGAGGCACGCCAGTAAATAATTGATAGTTTGGGGGCGTTTTTGTACCCTCTGCATATATATATATACCACTCAGAGCGTGTTAGGGTTCAATTCCTGGTAAGGAGCGGCGGCAACGGTCCTTCTCTATTTACTTTTCTTTTATTTTATGTTTTTTTGGGTAAGAACTATTTTTTATATAAAATGGGTTGAGGTCGAAATAGGGAGTAAGCGATTGTTGCTATGATGAGATTACATTTATTAAAAATCTGAAATATTGTGATGGATGGAAATGTGTTCCTGAGCGGTTACCTGAGCAACAGTCCTTTCTTCAATGTTTTCCTTGTTATTTAAATAGAAATAATTTGCTTCTTTTTTATGTTTGTTTCTGCCTTTTATGCTTTTTTTAACAAGCAGTGATTTATTTGTATTATTTCTTTTATCTTCTTTCTTTTCTCATACTTAGTCTCTGCATCTGAAATCAAACAGGATGAGATGACAGAGGGGGCCGACAACTAAAGATTCAAAAACTCAGAACAAATAGATCTATAAAAATCACAGCACAAGGGAATCACATCTTACATAATAAAAAATGTTTAAGGATCAAAACTAATGTCAAAACAGCATCATCAAATTTTAACTAAATCGTTGAACGCGACCGTCGATCTAATTCGATCGAAAATCCACCAGATCAAATAGAATAGCAACCCATCACCTCAATTCAATTAAAAACCAAAGAAAAAATCATCAAAATCAGATCTGTCCGACTCACCGGCGCTGCCTTCGAGAACCACATCTGGCCGACAATCGGGCGGCGTCTCGAACAATCTCATGGAGAGCTGCTTATGGGGAAGAGGATGGCTGGGCGTGAAGGTGTGAAATTGGAGTTAGGGCGCCGTTCTTTTGTTAGAAAATATAAAATTGAAAAGGTGTGAAGTGTAGAATCTGATGAAAGAGAAATGTGTTTTTTTGTTGGAAAGTTGAGGTGGGGTCCATTTCATGTACTTTGTTCTTTTGGTCGAAGAAAGTTGGAAGTGGAAAATGGAGTGGAGCCTACTCAAATTTAGTTTATTACTTTTAAATCTAAACTAATAACATATTAAATTATATAATTAATAATAAAATCTATAATCAAGTTGCAAATCGCATGTGGCCCACATAATTGCAGCATAACAATAAAAAGAAATTAAAAACAAATGCCGGCTTCATTGATTGGCGGGTGAGAGTGTGGGGACCCACATTTGGGATGTAATCCGCGTGAAACGCGGAGCAAACGAGATGGCATCAGGAATCCTACTTTTGCCGTCAGCTCAGCATCCGTTCCCCTTTCCATTTTCTCGACAAAAGAATACGCACAATGAAACAACTGGGGATTCTCTGGTACAGGGTCTGAACAGTAGGTGAATAGTATCAATTCTCAAATTTTCCCCCAACTTTTGGACAAAAGAACATGCCCTTACTCATCCCATGGACTGTGTTTTGATTTTTAGGAGGACCCGTACCCATCTATTTAATTTATATGTGGGTGCGTTGGGCACCCAACCATAACGCTTTGAAAAAAAATGTGGGCGCTTGGGCCCCCAACATTTACATGGGTCCGCCCCGTGTCTGTAATTTCTAGTTTATTTTTCTCTTTGAAATATTAAGATGTTTTTCTTACGCTATGCAGTCCTCTCTCTATTAAACCGATAATTTTCAGTTAATCCCTGCACATTCTAAAATTCAGCATGCCTTAGTTTGATCCGCGTACAATGAATTTATTTAGAGGGGGAATCAAGGGCACGGTGGTTATAAGTTGGATGAGGATTGGGTAAGATGATTTACTAGTGATGACTGGGGTGATGAGGCCAGGTGCGCAACGAAGGTCGATGTCGGGATCAATCCTGCAAGTACGCCGCTTATTCACCGCACGCCTTGAGTTGAACGCCAATTGCTCACTGCCGGGATGAGCTCCCATGCAGACATAGCAGCTCATCAGAAAGGCCGGGTTGGGTTCTAACCCTTAGTCTCTTCGATGCCTAAGTTAGAATTAGGGCTTAGAAACGGGGGCTAGACACGTAGGTTGGACTAAAGTGAGTCGACCTTGCGTGGCGAGCTATAATGGAAGAACAAACATATGGATGACCTTTGCTCTTGTGTGTGAGTAATGAGTATGGGAATCGTTTAGCCATCTCTCACTCGATGGAGGTGGAGGGGTATTTATACCTTATTGAGGCGGTTAGGTAGGGCTGACCTGTCAAGCTGAGCTGGCATGTCAGACTGCGGAAGGTTTGATCGAGGATGTCAGAGCTGTTCATGTCAGCCATGATTTTGTCAGATGGCGCAACGGCCAGGGGCGCTTTGTCAGGGTGTCAGAGCCGAAAGCACCAAATGGTCAAGGGGCGTAGTGGCCAGGGGGATGCTTTGTCAGGCTGTCGAGCGGCGAAAGTGTCAGTGGCGTCCTTGTACAAGGTTGTTTGAAATGTCTGATGTGCCAAAGGACCATCCGGGTGCGTCCGTGTAGCGGGACTGTACTTGACTCACTTGGTCGCTCTAGGTAGATGACGGGCGACCTAGTTGTACGCCTGACAAGCTTGGAGGGAAACGGGCGCCCAGCTGGCAGGGCTCGAGGCAACATGAGCCATTCATGCTAGTCGAGGCGGACTTTGGGTTTGACGGGCGACAAGTGGGCAAATGGGGGAGCCAACGACCAACCGGCGAGGTTAGGACATAGAACGCCCCATGTTAGCCGAGGTGGACTTTGCGAAGGTGGGGCGGGCTAACTGTGTGTCTGGCGATCTTGGATGGAAGGTCGGAGTATCACGATCTTTAGGTCGTAACAAGATTGGTAACGAAAAAATTGTCATTCACTAATTAAAACCTTTCAGAATATGGATGAAGTAGAAATATTACAAGCTACATGGGTACATTTTGATAGTCACAACTGCTCAACGATGGTATTATCACCGTTTTAAGAGTTGTTACATATAAGTATTCATTGTCATGTTTGTCTACCGTTTCTAGGTGGTATCCGTTTAGACGGATGTATCTGAAACTTAGTAAGTTTCTATGCGAGCTTGGAGAAAAAGAGCATCTTTTATTGAGATTTGTGGTTTATTAGGGAGCAAAATATTTGCTTCCCTCGATCCTTCCATTATACTTGATGGTCCGGAAATGGTATTTACGGTGTCATCGTAGCTATTGATTCTTTGAAAAAGCTAATGTCGCGAAGGATTGTATGCGTAGAAGCACTGTCCACTAGGTATTTATTATTCATCTATATTAAGAAAGAAGAAGTGTATAGCAATATAAGGCACAATAAGCTAATTTCATTCAAAATCTGGAAATAAAGTAACATGCTGAAAGAAAACAAACAGCTAGAAAGAAAATTGTTTTTCAACTACATTTGATTGCAGAAATAGATAAAATGGAGCATCGGTCTAGGAGGTCATCGTTCGAGAAATCCTCGGCAATGAACCGAGTTGGAACCAAGTCTTCATTTTCCACCAGGTTTGTTTCAGCATTAGGCTTCTGGCTGGCTTGGTACAAATCTTAGAGGTGGCGTGGAGTACGACAATTTCTGAACTAGTGTCTAGTCATGCCACATCTGTGGCATTTGTCTTTCCAGTCTTTCCTGAAGGCAGATGTCTGGCCGGTGTCCTTCCTCTTCCACACTTTTTTTCCTTTTCCCCTCATTGTTGGTCTTTGGAGTGAGACCTCTAGCCTGCTTCTTTATTGCTTTTCCCTTCGGGGGTCTGCTTTTGAATTTGTTCTGCTTCTGGGAAGGGATATTGTGCGCTTCAGGCGTAGGTGCAGTGCCAGCAGGGCGCAAGTTATGGATGGCCAGCAAAAGGTCTCTATTATGTTCTGCCATCAGAAGGCATGAGATATGTTCTGAGTATTTCGTGAATTTCCGTTCACGATACTGTTGCATGAGGATAACTTCCTTCTCATAGAAGGATGTATAAGTTTTCTCCAACATGTGTTCCTTTGTCACTCTTTCACCACACAACTTCAGGCATGCGGTGATGCTGAATAATGCCGAGTTGTACTCGGCAATGGACTTGAAGTCATGTAGACGGAGGTTCTCCCATTCGTAGCGCGCTCAAGCAAGAGTCAAGCAAGAGTGGCATCTTTTTGATGTTTGTATCGATTCTCCAGTGCAGACCTAACTCGTATGAGTCTTTAACTGTGAGATATTCGGCCTTCAGGGTCCGGTCGATATGGCGTCTGATATAGATAATGGCTTTCACCTTATCTATATCAGACACTTTATCTCCTTCAGTAATGGCTTGACTCAAGCCCAGTGAACGCAGATGAAATTTAATATCCAACTGTCAACTCAAGTAATTCTTGCCTGTAACTTCCAATACATCGAAGTCGATGTTCGCTATCTTTGCCATTTTATCTAAGCAGGTTAAACAATTAATAATTTAATATTTAAAGAGAAATAAGTAATCATGCAATCCAGACATTGATATTTGTTGTGTGGATCGGCTAGTCACCATTTACAAATTACAAATTAAAGTCCATATAGAGTCCCATTAAAAAGAAAATACAACTTGAGAACCCCCATAGGGCCCCTATTCTTCTGGAAGTATGTCTTCTCCTCCATGGGATGTGCGCCGGTCTTGGAATTTTACAATTTAATCCTCACTTCAATTTCTCTCAAAAAAATAAAATGCGAGGAAAATAAATAGTGACAACATAGCCAAGCCAAAACCACAATAAAATATCAAACATTCGTCGTAGAACATCAACAATGCAGCTGGCATTTGTTTATTCATCATAGGCATGTAGTATATTTAATTGCAAATAAATTCATGCTATATGCATTTAAAAAAATTTAATCACAGATAAATTCATGCTACATGCATTTAAAAAATTGAATGGACCAAAATTAATATGAAAAATGGATCAAGAATTTATTATAAGCCCAGATAAATTTCCATAATATGCCGTCGTAAATTTTTTTCGGAAAAATCCTAATTAGGGTGTTGCGGCGACAGGTCGTTGGGGGCGTCGCCCGGTGAAACGGAGACAAGTCGTGGGGGCTGCGCAGGGCAGTGGCGACAGGCCGCTGGCGGGGCGCCCGGGGGGGTGGTGACAGGCCGCAGGCGGGGGTCGCAGGGGGCGCCGCTGCAGGCGGGGGGCACCTTTCCCTCTAGATCCACAGATTTCAAAGGAAAATTTGGTTTTTATTGCAAAAATACAATTTTTAATCCTTGTAATGAGGAAAAATTGATTTTTACCGTTTAAACATTGAGTTTAATAAAGATCTATGCTTTAAAAGGGATTTTTCATAAGGATCTAAGCAGAAAAATAGATTTCTTGTAGATCAAAGGAAAATAACACAGATCCATCATCATGCGCATGAAATATTAGATCTATGGAACAAAAATGATTACTTCTAGATCATACTCGCCGGATCTAGTGAAGTTCGGAGAAGAAATCTCAATCCGCGTCCTCGCGATTTGTCAGTCGGCAGAGGTTCGGCTCAGCTGACGAGCGTGCTGATAACGTGTTATAAAGGTGACGGATATTGAACCCGAGCCCTATATTTATAGTAAAAAGGTTACTTAATGTATGGAAACCATAAACACAAGTGAACTCTACATGGGCAAGTCCATTCATAACCGTAAGCTATTTTTATTGTTAGAAAAGCATCTTACTTAGACGGGCTGTCACCAATAAAGTACAAATTCTTATGGAGCAAACTGCAAGCTATCCTTTCAAATATTGAGTTATGGTTAAAGATCGAGAGTAAACTGTAATTTGAGATATCTTCAAGTTAGAAAACAAAAGAAAGAATGGTATTAAGGAATGGAAAGAAAGAGGAGAGAGCGAGAAAGAAAACGGAAATAAAAATTAAACGTTCATATGTAAACGTGTATTGTTATGAATCAACTACTGGGGGAGGAGCCCCCAGCCCTTTATTTATAGGCAAATAGGGAGAGTGCAAATATAGGCTACATTGATATGGGCATATTTCTAAGATAGCCCAGAATCTTAACCAACTCGGTTCACAACCGTTCACAACACTCCCCCTTATCCAGCCATAGGTGTGGACTCTGCTCGTGAATACTTCGGGATTCTGAGCATAGAAGAGTCTCACATGGGGTGGATACTTCAGGATCCTGAGTTGGTGAGATCCGCCTCGTTAAAACCTTTAGCTATGGAAAACCCTGTGAAAAAAACCATAGTTAAGGGAAAAGAGTACAAACTCTCCATAACTCCCCATGATCTGTACAAGCTCTCAAGCTTTTAGATCTCTTAGGCGTCTCATTCCAATCTTCTGTACAAGCTTCCTAAACGCGGCAGTAGGAAGGGCTTTAGTGAACAAGTCTGACAAATTGTCACATAATTGCACTTGTCTGATGTCGATCTTGCCATCTCTCTGTAGCTCGTGCGTCCAGAAGGACTTTGGTGAAATATGCTTTGTTCTGTCGCCTTTGATGAGGCCATCTCGTAGCTGAGCTATGCAAGCAGCATTGTCCTCGAACATTGTAGTAGGTTCGAGATCTCCAGTCTTCAATCTGGTAATCAACAGGATGTGGTGAACAACTGAGCGTAGCCATTCGTATTCTCTGCTTGCTTCATGGATGACGATGATCTCTGAGTGATTGGATAAGGTCGCCGTCAAGGTTTGCTTGATGGATCTCCGGGAAATGGATGTCCCTCCATAGGTAAACACATACCCAGTCTGTGACTTCGCATTGTAGGGATCAGACAAGTAACTTGCATCAGCATATCCAACGAGTGTAGAGGATATTCCATTTTTTGTAGAAGAGTCCAAGATCTATAGACCATTAGAGGTAGCACAGAAGGTGCTTAACCACGGTCCAGTGGCGCTGTGTAGGCGCTGCACTGTATCTGGCTAGCAAATTTACTGCAAACGCTATGTCGAGACGCGTGCAGCTTGCCAGATATAAGAGTGCTCCGATGGAACTTAGATAAGGGACTTCTGGACCAAGTATATCATCCCCCTCTTCCAGCGGCCGGAAGATGTCTTTATGTGCATCCAGAGATCGTACCACCATAGGTGTACTAAGTGGATGACATTGGTCCATATGGAATCTTTGCAACATTTTCTTAATGTATGTGGTTTGATGTAATAGGATTCCATCTTTTAGGTGTTCAACTGTAAGCCAAGGCAGAATTTCGTTTTGCCTAGATCTTTCATTTTGAATTCTTTTTTAGGCTTACAGATATCTCAGCGATCTCTTCAAGAGATCCAATGAGATTCAAATCGTCTACGTAGACAGCGATTATTACGAATCCTTTTCCTTTTGTTCTTATGAAGATACAAGGGCAGACTTCATTGTTATTGAATCCTTGTTTAACAAGGAATTCGATGAGTCTGTTATACCATATCCTTCCTAATTGTTTGAGACCATAAAATGATCTTTACAGCTTAACAGAGTAGACTTCCCGAGGTCTATCTTTTAGTTCAGCTGGCATTGAAAAGTCATTAGGAAGTTTCATGTATATCTCCTTGTCGAGATTACCGTATAGATATGCAGTCACAACATCCATTAGTTGGATATCTAAACCTTCCTTTGCTGTTAAGCTTATCAGGAATCTGAAAGTGATCGCATTCATGGCCGGGGAGTATGTTTCGTCATAGTCAATACCCGGTCTCTAGGAAAATCCTTGTGCTACAAGCCTTGCTTTGTAGCGTGCGATCTCATTTTTTCATTTCTTTTTCTTACGAATACCCATTTGTATCCCACAGGTTTGACACCAGTAGGTGTCTGGACTATTTGCCCAAAGACTTTGCGTTTCTGAAGCGAGTCCAGCTCGGCTTCTATTGCCTGATTCCACTTTGGCTAGACATTTCTATGTTTTCATTCAGCAACGGAATGTGGATCATGATCATCGTCGCTTTCGGCGACGTGAATAGCAATGTGAAATGCAAAGTCATCGTCGACGACTGTACTCTTTCTGTCCAATACCTCCCATGTACGTACATAATTTAATGATATTTCAGTTTCTACCGACAGTTCCTCTGCAGTGGATTTCGGGAGGGGAGAGGGTATGCACACGAGCTCATTTCTCTGTGGGGGCATCGTCCCAAGGTCTCCTAATATTTTTCTTTTTCTTGGATTTTTATCCTTGGAGCCTGGTGGTATGCCTCTTTTCTGTTGAGGTGCATCCACTTCTGCTGCTGGTGGATTTCATCCATCTTTTGGGATGTCAATCCTAGCTGGAGTATTTGCAGCAGGGATGTGTGATTTGACAATCTTCTGGTTGTCAATAAATGAGTCCGGTAATCTATGAACGTGTTCTGAATGTGTAAGATCTTCAGGATCTCGTCATCACATTGTTTTGTTACCGGATCATAATGGGTCAAGCTTTTTGTATCCCACGTTAACATTTGTTTCGAGCTAGAATTTTCATTGTCTAGGCCCATTTTGGGAAAATATGTCTCATCAAAGTCATAGTCATCAAGACGTGCCTTAAAAGCATCCTCCGTTTGGGGTTCTAGGTATCTTATAATGGAGGGTGAGTCAAACCCTACATAAATACCTAGGCGACGTTGATGGCCCATTTTGGTCCTCTGGGGTGGTGCGATGGGGATATAAACTGCGTAGCCGAAGATTCTGAAGTGAGAAATGTTCGGTGGCGTTACATATACAAGTTGTATTGGAGAGAGACTCTGACCTCCTAAGTGTCTTACTTATTAATGATGCAGCATGCAGAATTGCATGTCCCCATGCATCCACCGGCAACTGGGATTTCATTAGTAATGGACGTGCAATCCATTGGAGTCTTTTAATCAGCGACTCTGCCAACTCGTTATGGTGTGAACATGCGGCTCCGGATGTTCAATTTCTATTCCCGTTGCCTGGCAGTATTCTTGAAATGACTGGGAGGTGAATTCCCCCGCAATATCCAAACGTATTTTCTTTATTTGGTTTTCTGGAAAATGCGCCCGTAACTTTATAATTTGTGCCAGAAGCTTTGGAAAAGCTAATTTGCGGGTCGAAAGTACACACACATACGAATATTTCAAAGATGTATCAATCAGTACCATGAAGTATCGAAACGGCCCACTATGGGCTGGATTGGTTCACATATGTCTTCGTGTATTCTTTCGAAGAAGCTTGGAGACTCGATATCCACTTTAAGTGGTGATATCCTTATTATTAATTTACCCTTGAAGCAGGGTACACAATGGAATTCTCCCTTCTGAAGAATCTTCTGGTTCTTCAGATTATGCCCATGAGATTGTGATAAGATGTGGTGCATCATCACAGATCCAGGGTGGCCAAGTCTATCATGCCAAAGTAAAAATTTGGCTGATCTCAGGCACTTTAGGTGCTCCGTCAAGTTAGCTTCCTCTCTCCGAATCTTTTTATGATAGAGGCCCGCTGAAAGGCTCTCAAAAAGTTCAAGTATGGTTTTTACTCTATTTTCTTAAGACGTTAAATATAGTAATTCATTCTCTTTTTCATTTGCTGTTTCCAAGTGGAATCCGTTCAGACGGATATCTTTGAAATTTAGTAAGTTTCGTTTGGAATTCGGAGAGTATAATGCATCTTTTATTTTAATTTCTGTTCCTTTGGGGAGCAACAAGAATGTATTCTCAGAACCTTCAATTATATCCGATGGCCCTGAAATTGTATTTACAGGGCTCTTATACAGTATAATGCTATGAAAATAGCATTTATTCTGAAGGATCGTATGTGTAGAAGCACTGTCTACCAAGCATTCATGAGAGCATTCCATCTAAAAAGATGAGTAAAACATTTGCATTCAGAAACTAAATTTTATTCAAAGGAAATCAAATTACATAAAATCTCTCATAAGATAAATTGTTTTGAAAATAAAATGCTAAGGTAAATGTAGTAGGCTAATCAAGCAGGTCCTCTGATTCGAAGTCATTTGCTGTGAACTTGACTGCAGTATTTGCAACCACCAGGTTTGTTTCAGCATTCTTTTTCTTGCTTTGTTTATACAGCTCCTGGAGATGCAGTGGGGTTCGGCACACTCTGGACTAGTGGCCTTTCATGCCACAGCTATGACACTGGTCTTCACAATCCCTCTTGGGTGGGGGTGCATCATTTTTCTTGTTGTCATTTCTGCGCCAGGTGAACTTGCACTTCCCTTCATTCTTTCGCTGCTATGCTTGGCCCTTGGCTCTTTTGTGTTGTCCCCCTTTCTGTGGTCTTTCTTTTCTTTTGTTATCTCTCTCCTTTTTGAAGGAAGAGGTATAAAGAGCTTCTGGTAGGGGGCAGTGCCAGGGAGCACAACTTATGAGTGGCATTGAAAAGCTCTCTGTTTTGTTCAGCCATAAGTAAACAAGACAGCAGCTCAGAATACTTGGTGAACTTGCGTTCACGGTATTGATGCATAAGTATCGCATCCTTTTCATGGAAAGACGTATACGTCTTTTCCAGCATGCGATCTTCTGAGACTTTCTCACCACACAACTTCAGGCGTGAGGTGATGCTAAAGAGTGCTGAGTTGTACTCCGCGATGGACTTAAAGTCCTGCAGTCTCATGTTCTCCCACTCATATCGTGCCCTTGGGAGTATAACATCTTTCTGATGTTTATACCTATCTTCAAGGGCAGTCCACAGCTCAAGTGGATCTTCGACCGTAAGGTATTCAGCCTTTAAGGTCTTGTTCACATGGTGACGAATATAGATGATGGCTTGCGCCTTTTGTATATCGCTTACTTTTTCTTTTTCTGTTACAGCAGCAATGAGGGACTTTGCCCGCAGGTGAAACTTCACATCGAGCTGCCAGCTCAGATAGTTTCTACCTGATGCATTCAGCACTTCGAAATCGACGCTTGCAATTTTAGCCATTTATCTAGCAGAGCACAAATATGTATGAATTAATATTTTAATCAAAGAAAACATTCTCATGCGGAGGCAATATTTAATGAAAAGTTAAATGCGTGGATCGGCCAGTCCCACATAAATAGAGTCCAAAGTCCATACAGTCCATATTACACAATTTAAAGCTTAAAAGGAAAATACAACTTTGGAAACCCCGTGGGTCCCATATAATATCTCCAGCTTCAATTGTGACCTCCGTTTCCATGGAAAGTGGTCTTCTGTCTTTGACATTTACATAAATTCATCAGTACAATTTCTCTCAAAAATAAAAGAAAAGTGCGGGAAATAAAATGTGGGACTTAAACAGCCGATCCAAAACCACATTTAGCTATTCATGCAGAAATATTGTGCTTATCAACATTTTTATTCACAGACATCGCAGGCAGTTATATTCGCATGAGGATAAATAATTTAATCAATTAATAATTATTGGACCGCTGTGCAACGTCATACACCGTTTGGTTAGATGACTAACGGTAGAGCGGTCGCATGATCTTCTTAATTATTAAGCTTAAATATAATGCACAACCATGCATAAAATATCCACAGAATAAGCCAGTGATGCAATGCATGTATTAATGATTTTACAGAAGAAATCATTTAATGAAGGGTTGTGCAAGTTGGGTTTATCCAAAAATTGGAAAAGAGCCCAACAGTTAAACATGTTCTTCGAAAAAGGAAAAAGTTTTTTTTTACTTTATCCCCAAACAGACCACAAAAGTCCCCAAAATCCCCTGTTTACATGAATTTTTAGGCCTCCAAAATTACATTTTTGATCGCAATAAGCCTTTAGAGCTTATTATAGCTCCTTTAATTGTAATTTGCCCCTTCTCAAATTTTTTTTTCCGAAACATGGTCTGCGGGCCTGAAGCCCGCAGAGTTGATGCGGGCTTCAGGCCCGCAGTCAGAATTTTTTTTCCCGAAAAAGCGGCTTGCGGGCCTGAAGCCCGCAGAGTTGCTGCGGGCTTCAGGCCCGCAGTCAGAAATTTTTTTCCGAAAATGTGGCCTGCGGCCCTGAAGCCCGCAGAGTTGCTGCGGGCTTCAGGCCCGCAGTCTGAAAAAATTTTATTTTTTTTCGAAAATGGGCTTCGGGCCCGTCTAGGGTTGAGGGGCGGCGGCTAGGGTTAGCCGCCGTCGCCCCTCACATGCTGCGGCCGGTCGGCGGCAAGGGGGACCCCCCGCCTTGGGGGGGGGGGGGGGCTTCGAGCGCAGCGGCACCGCCCCCGGCCGGGGGGCGATCGGAGACGGCCGCCCCCCTTCGGTGGGGTGCGGCAACGGCGAACAGGCCGCCCCCCTTCGAGGGGTGCGGCGTCGCGCGAACAGGCCGCCCCCCCTTCGGGGGGTGAGGCGACGGCGAACAGGCCGACCCCCTCCAGGAGGGTGCGGTGGGTTACGTCGGCGCGCGAACAGGCCGCCCCCCTCCGAGGGGTGCGGCGGTGTGCGAACGTCCCCCCCCCCCCTCCGGGGGGGATTTTTGCATCGGCAATAGGGGGAGGGGGACAAATATATGATTTTTGGGGCGAAAATTCGTCATTTTAGGCGATTAGCAAATCACATATCGATCTTGCGAGATCAATGGGTAGATCAATCATACGTATGATAAAAACATCGTTTTTAGCTGGTTTCACCTCTATATCCGTCCTCCGAATATAACGAAGGTTGAACGAAGCCCTACACAAATGACGATGCTCGATTGAGGAAGCCTTGCACCGCGCGTGTGGATCTCACATCTCCTTCCGCCTTCGCAACAATCGAAAAAATTTTTGTGGAAAATTTTTAGAAGCTCGTGTTGATAACGTGTTATGAATCAACTACTGGGGGAGGAGTCCCCAGCCCTTTATTTATAGGCAAATATGGAGAGTACAAACATGGGCTACATTGATATGGACATGTCTCTAAGATAGCTCAGAATCTTAACCTACTCGTTTCACAACCGTTCACAACATGTATACTATTTTGGTAATTTATAGACAGACAAACATTGATAAACTCACTCTTTTTATAATTGTTGGAATTGGGTACACCAATGACGGGTTTAACCCAAGGGTTAAATAATAATTATAATATTATTAAAAGAGTTATATGTAAATTGAATTAGCCTTGGTGGATAATTGCAATTTACAGAAGTTCAGTGTTCTCAATGCAAAATTGTTTTATAACTACCCTTACGTTATTTTGTTAACGTTGAATTTTCAACGGTAGAAAACTGCTCCCCTTAATTCCTATATATAATCCACATTGGCTGTGAGAAAAAGGATCAAGGAATTCTAGTTTTACGTTCTCTTTTTTTCTCTCCCAACACAATCAGCAAGAAGAAGAAGACCAAGAAGTATCTTGACGGTGAAACTCGTTCGATTCCCTTCGGTGATCCCAAACACGATCCAAGGCAACACACACCTCCTCTAATCTGATGCGAAGGTGATGTATCCATCGCCCCTAATTCTAACATTGGTATCAGAGCACAGTGCCATGGGATTCAGCGAAAAGCGCGGGGGATCATCGAAGAATCGATTGGCAGCCATCGGGATTCTGCCTCCCTTCGTTCGGTCGTTGGGCCTCATCCGCACCGTCGCTTGATGCTGAGGGCTCCGCGCAGTCGATGTCTGCCGCTCGGGCGTAGGCCATCGCCCTGCCGTTTGATCGGCCTTGGGGTTTGCCCCTGCCGTTGACAATCGGACAGAAGGGGCAGAGACCGGCCCTCTGCCTCAGCGCTCCGCATTTGAACCTTGGGGTTTCGTCAACCCCAGTGCTCGGCACTCGGCCATGGGGCCGTTCGTCTGTCGCTGCTGATCGGTTGAGAGGTTGGCATACCGCCGCTCGAACAAATAGGACTTCGGTGTCATCGGACCATGGGGGTGTTTGGTCCGCCCCCCTCTATCAGTCTACTTGATGGGTCTTGGACTCACGGTCACCGAAAGTGTCTGTTGATCAATGTGGGGCTTCGTCCCTCTTACTCTTGGTTGTTTGGGGGCCATGGGGGTTCACCCATGCAGTTTTGCCACTGCAAATCGTTGGCCCTGAGTATTGGGGAAACCAAATCAAGGATTAAGAGATTTGCAGTAAATATGGATTGAGAAATTCATGTGCAAATTTTTTTTTTCCGATGCTTGTCTTATTCCCTTGGATATTTTGCTTGAAGGATGCCTGCGTGTTCAAGCTTCTTGGAAATTGAAAACAAATGGTTTTTGACTTGCACATAGTTGTTGTTGGATTTTTCTTTCCCAACACAAACAATGATTTTATTTGGCCCGTTTTTTTAATTTTGGCCTAACATATACATGTTGATTAAGCCATATTTTTATTTATTACTATCCATTTATGTTCATTGGGCCATTGTATATTAATTTCTTTAGGCACATATGAATTGCACTTTATGTTGCTAGGCCATAATTCTATTTACTACTGAGGATTGCATACTATTGTTTAAAAGGAATTGTTGAAAATAGAGATGCAAATATTAGATTGCAAAATTTGTTGCAAAAGAAATATGACATATTTAGAATGCAAATGTTGCGTATTATTCTCATGCATATTTTGTTATAAGTTTTGCATGAGTTAAATGTTTATTTTTCCTAAACTAACCTTTAATGTTATATGTTAACATTTAATCCGGCAAGTTTAGTTTGCTAATTTTTTCGATTATCAGAACCATCCCACTTACCTATTTTGTGTAAATAGAGCCGTAATAATATTTTATGAAAATATTATTAACATGTCAGATAATATGTTATGCAATTTTGTGTTCTATGTGAATACATAAATTTAGTGGGAGCAATACGATATTCTGATAATATATGCGGGGACTTATACTTGTTCGAAAAGTAAACGAAATATAAGTATATTTTTGAAAGAGTATTTAAATTTAACGATAAAGTTTTTAGTCATGGACAATGATTGGGAATTTAATGAACTTTCGACTCTGTGCTATTAACTGAATCGTTATATTTAAAATACTTGACAAAAATATTTTTGGGCAAAGTTACTTATCTTTTAAACGTCTCTATATTTCAGTTATTACTTAGACCATCCTACAAATATGGCTGCTGTTAAGAACATCATTGCTGACCTCAACAAGGGAGATCGTCTCAATGGAGACAATTTCAACATCTGGAGTTTCCATATCAAGTATGTCTTGGAGGAATAAGAGGTCATTGAAACCATATATCATAAATTGGAAGATCCTAGTAAGGGTAACACCGCCCAACACAGGCGTGCAGTTGAGACTTACAATGAGTGGAAGAAAAAGGATGCCACTGTGCGTGGTATTCTTGTAAGCTGAATGAAGGATGACTTTGCTTATGAATACAAGGATTATCATACTATATGTGACTTGTGGAAGGCCTTATCTGATAGGTTATGAGGAACTTCTGTGTCGAAGTTACGGCAGCTCACTATAAAGTCTGATACTTATAAGATGGGTTCCAATCAGACCATTAAGCAACATCTCCGGGAGATGTCTAGAATGATTAAGGAACTTGCTGCTGTTGGGTGCAACCTCACTGATGAACAACAGTTTCAATCTATGATCCGTTCTTTGCCTGGTTCCTGGGAACACATGAAAGTTAACTTGACACATAATGAAAGTGTCAAAATTTTCGATGATGTGGCTCGTCACGTGGAATTGGAAGATGAAAGACTATCTTCTCTAAAACCACAATCTCATTCCTACATGACTGAGTTAAGTTATAGGAAAGGAAACTTCAAGAGGAAGATGTTCTGGAAGAAGAACCGTGGAAAAAATGCAGTTTTGAAAATCAAAGAAAAAGGGCTGAGGAAATTTGATAAGAAGAATAAGAAAAAAAATAAATGTTGATAAGCTAATGTGCTTCAACTGTCGTCAGAAGGGACACTTGCTCGGGATTGTCCTGAGCCGAAGAAGGTAACTTCTGATTTTCTTTTTCTTATCATAGTGCATATGTGTCTAGTTCTGCTATGCTCATTGAATCTAATCCTTGGTGGGTTGTTGATTCAGGAGCGACTGACCTCATAGCCAGAGACAGAGACTATTATATGGAGTATCGCCACGTTCCTGGTGGAACAAAATGGGTATATGTGGGCAACAACAACAAATTAGAAGTAAACGAAGTCGGTACGTGCAAAGTGTAATTGTGCGGAGGACGGACTTTATTATTACATGATGTGTTGCACACTTCTAATATTAGGCGGAACTTGGTTTCTGTAATTTCCTTAGCTAAGTTCTGATTTAATTTGTTGTTTGATGAAAATGGTTTGCAAATAAGTTTGTAAAATAAATACTATGGATCTGGTTCTTATGTTAATGGTTTGGCAATTCTTAATACAAATAATTTTTCTTCTGGTTATATGTTAACCTCATCTTCATCTGCTACATCTGAGTATGCAACGTTATTATGGCATGCTAGACTAGGTCACATAGGAAAAGCCAGAATAGAACGCTTGGCTAAAGAGGGTCTTTTGGGATCTCTCACCAAAATAGAAATTCTTCCTTGTGAACCATGTGTAAGGATCGACATACCCTTGCAATACTAACAACACACTAGAGGGGGGAGGTGAATAGTGTAATGGCAATAAATTGTCCAATTAAAATTAAACTTGCAAATGTGGAATAATAAATGCAAGAAGAATTAATCGACATAATCAATCCAAACGCAAACACAAGAATATATCATGGTTCCCCAAACTTGGGTACGTTCAGCCACACCAATATTCACTATAATTCCCACAAAGAGAAGCGAATACAAATCCCACAAAGAGATACCTCAACAAGAGGATTTTGCCCTACACAAGGACACAACCAACCCTACACAATGGTCAAACTCCCACCTAGAGAATTACTAACTCCCACTCAGAGAATTATGGTTACCCTACACTAGGACACCAAACTCCCACAAAGAGAGTTACTCCCACAAAGAGAGTTATTCCAACTAAGAGAATATCATATTCCCACAAAGAGAAATTCTCCCACAAAGAGAGAGACTAATTCCCACAAAGAGAATTAGTGTTACAAGAAAACACCAAGTAAAACAAATACTCTTACCTATGCCTTGAGATGCTTACTCATAGATGAATGCAAGACATGGAAGAGGATCTCTAAGTGTTGAGATTTGCTTGAAAACACTTGGATGATTTCCCTTGAGATTGACTTTAATGCATGAAGAGGAATGCGAGCTCAAAGAGGGAAATGCGAGGGTTTGAGAGTGGCTTAATCAATCTCTTATGATTTGCAATAGATCCAAGAAGTTCCAATGAACTCAGCCCTCGCATATATATAGGAACCTATATCAACTCTCAAAACCCAAGGAAACAGCCAAAAACAAAAAGCTGCAACGGCTAGTTTATGGGCAGAAACGTCACTGACAGTCGACTGATGAACAAATGACAGTCGACTGTCCAACGGCTAGAAAATATCCAACGACTATAATCTGAGCCTTTACATTCGACGGATGAAGTCGATACAGTCAACTGTAAACAGGACAGGTGCCTGTAAAACCTTCAGCAGGCAACTGCTGCAGCGGATGGAATAAAAAAGAGAGTTGCACTCTTTCTCCCAATAAGCATACATGCAACTGATGACAAGAATACAGTCGACTGTAAAATAAACAGGCGACTATAAATCCTTCATCAGTCGACTGCTGCAGGAGATGGAGAAAAACAGAGAGAAGCAGATTTTGCACTTACTCTTCTCAGCTGACTGTTGACCATTCCATAGGCGACTGTAAATTGATTGTAACGGTCTGTTTTCGATTGTACGCTTTGTCGTGCACGTAGTCTTGTTCGTGCACGTATTTATTTTAGACGTTGTCTGTATCCGAACCCAATGGTGCAATATGCCATTGTGACCCTCTCGAAGAGTATTAAATTGTGGATTTATTTTGGAACGTCATTTCACGGGTCGTTCTCCCACGATTTGACCTTATTTGATGAGACGTCACGATTTTCGCTTGTGACGTGAGGCCTTTTTATTTTTAATTTCGTTTCTCGACATCGAAATCGTGATTCATCTTCTTAGTTGCGTTTATCTCGTCAGTGCGGTCACCCCAGTATTTATCTTACGATTTTTAGGCTTCGTTTGACCTACTTGCACTTTTTGGCCCAACTTATTACATTTTTAGCCCTAAGTTTCATTGTATTATCTTCCTAATAATTGATTAATAATATTACATCAGACTTTTGACTTAGTCTATTTTATTTCCCCACTTGGCACTCAACCCACGCATGAGAGAGAGAGAGGGCAAGAAATTTGGGTTTTAATAGTTTTTTATAACAATTTTGTAATCAAGACTACCCTAACAACTCTACCATATCTCTAGCCCACTACCCACGTGCTTCAGCCCTCTACCCTATTTAATTAGCCCTAGGGCTATTCACCTTTTCTCCCAGCAACCAACATACAGCCGCCGCCCCTAACGTTTATTCACACAACCCTAACCCTAGGCCGGCATCTTCTTCGTTTCTCAGCCCTAGACCGCCGCCGCCGGCCCCCTCTCCCTTCCCCGACCTTCCTCCCTCCCCTGGACGTCGTAACATCGCCGGAGACCGCCGCTAGCCGTCGGAAAAGCCCGCCTGCAGCCGCTGCAAGCAGCAGCAATTCACAACAACAGCAGCAGCAGCCGCCGCCGCCGCCGCTGCCGCTGCCGCCACAGCCCCCTCCGGTGTCCGTCGACCCCCTCGGCCCCTCGCTGCTGTCTGGGTTCCCCCTCAGGCCATCCCTGATCTGAAACATCGAGTGTGCTCGCTGTTTTGCATTTTTACGACGTATCGGCACGTCGTATCGCCTCTTCGCCGTCCCCTATCGCTGTTGGGATCTTCCGACAGTCCTCTACATCTCCTAGGGGTGTTTTCCGACGTCACGATCTTTCCCTACGATGCTCAACGTCGTTTACTTCGTGTACGTCGACTCGTTCGTCTCGGTTCGTTGTTACGGCTTCCCGGGAGCCGTAAAAACAACTACCGATCTCTTGCTCGCTGCTTGGAATCTTGTTCACTGATCTCGTCACTGTTCGGGGATTGGCGACCGCGGAATCTATTTTGGAATCTGGAATTAGGAGCGCGTTTTATTATTCCAACCACTGGCGTCGCTACCCGACGCCAGTGTAGCTCTCGCGTCGTGTAAGGGTAAATTTCTGAACAATTAGGACCCTCAACCCATGCATGCTAATCAAGATAAAAATCGGTATTTTAATTGCCTGGTAAATCACTAATGAAGATAATTTAATTTGGGACTGTAGGCTGGTGATCCGAGCACATAGGTAGACTGGACTGATTGGACGGTGTATTCAAAACGATTGATTGCAGGCAAGTGAAACTTGCCAATTTGTGCTTTAGGACATGTCTTAGGCCATTCTCCCCGTTTTTAGCGTAAAAGAGACTAGGCGATGAAATGATATTCGCCTAGACGCAATTTTAAGATCTAGCTTGACAACGAAGCTAGATCTGTCACCCTGCCATGTCATTCATGCATTTTTGCCTGTCACGTTTAATTTCCATATCTGTACGCTTTTTACTTTTGCTCTGCCATGCCTGTCACATTTAATTTCCTTATCTGTACGCACATTAATTGTACCCATGCCATGACATGCCATGCATCTTGATGTCATCCATGCTTGAATGTTGCATTCGTAGCACACGCTACTTGTACTTGCTTGTTGAGGCTAGGCACCTGCGTTGCAGGCACAACCCTATACCAAATACACTTCCTGGCTCGTGATCCAGAAGCGGGCTACATGTGTTGGTCAAAAGCCAATGCCCGATACACGTGGAGTGGTAGGGATAAGCGATCACTTGAGCGTGGGAGTTGGCCCGTACAGCCACTCCAGCCAAAAGGCATAATCTCTGTGCACGACGTGTTTACTTGACTTGTAAAATCCATGTGAATGTTTACTAGCTTTGCAACCTTGCCATGTCATACTTGTTGCACGTTACTACTTGTTTCATTCATATCTTAAACTGCCATGTCATCGCATACTTTTAGAACTGCTAGGTTGTTTCCTTCTTTTAGTTTCCTTGCACAAGTCTCTTGTAGACTTGCTGACATGCGCCCTCGTCTCTTTTGGGTGTCGCATGTTAGTTGCTGATCCAGAGTCCATTGCTGAGGACGAGGTGTTTGCTGACTTTGAGCATGGGTCCACCGTTGACATGGAGTACGAGGACATCGGCGACCAGTCGTAGAGATTTCCTTCGTTGTTGCTTTCTGTTTAGTTGTCGCTAGTTTGTCGGTGCGTGGCACCTTTCTTTCTGTACGTTGATTATTTCTGTTGGCCATGCTTGGGCCTTTTAGACTCTTCTTTTTAGCCTGGTGGCTTTTCTGTGATGTTGGAATTTATTGTGGACATTCTGAGATTGAAATAATTTTATCTGTCTCCTTTCTTTATTATTATTTTTGTTCTGCTTCGCATTTGCAAGGACCTATACTTGGTTATTCGAGACGCTTTACAGACTGGAGCCTCACAGCTCCAAGTCTGAGCGGACTTCTCACGCCTCGCCTCCATTTTAGGGAAGTGGGCCGTGACAGGTTTTATTGGTGGCCCATGCAGGTCTCCACTTGCAACTGCGAATTATCGAAACAACGATAATAATTATAGAATGTCCATTAAATAAATTAAAAAATCCAAGTCATAAGCTTTGAGTCTAATTTAATTCGTTTTCTATGTCATTAGATGGCTGGAAGACGACAGACCCGAGCTGGTGGTGGGCCCGACCGTGTTGCGGTGCCGGATAGAGAGCCCACCAATGCTGAAGTCATGAGGATGATGCATCAGATGATGCATGTGCAGCAGGGCATGCTCCAGAATGCCCCTCGCTTCGAGCCGGGAGCGAAGCAGTTTCGGGAGCTGGGCCTGACTTATTTCGATGGATCTGAAGGACCGTTGGCTGCAAAGGAGTGGATCAGGAATACGGAGGACAATCTGAGGATGTCGAAGAACAACCCGGCTGGATGGGTTGATTTGGTGAAGAAGCAGCTCAAGGATAATGCCCGCAGCTGGTGGGATGCAGAGGAGGAGCTGTTGGTGAGACCTATTCCTTGGGCTACTTTCAAGGCTAGGTTCGATGAGGAGTATTTCCCGAAGGCTGCCAGGAGGGAGATGTTGCAGCGATTTATTGATTTGAAGCAGGGAGATCTCTCGGTGGACCAGTATCGTCAGGAGTTCACCAGGCTGAGTCGCTTCGCGTCGAAGATGGTGCAGGATGCCGAGGAGAGAGCTCAGAGGTTTTTGCAGGGTCTTTCCCTAGATTTGTAGAGCCTGATGTCTTCGTCAGATTTGGAGTCTTATCAGAAGTTGCTGGTAGCTGCTAGGAGGCAGGAGCTGATTGCGAGCCAGAAGAGAGGACAGACTTCTGGAGCTGGGAAGAGGCCTATGGAGCAGGTCAGAGCAGTGGTTAGGCCTGGGTTCAAGCCTAACCAGTCGGTGCAGTTCAAGAGGCCAGGTGGGCCTACTCTGAAGACTTGCCATTTCTGCGGCAAGACTGGGCATGTCAAGGAGCAGTGCAGGAAGATGCTGGGACAGTGCCTAGTTTGTAGTGACCCTGCTCATGTCATGAAGGATTGCCCGAAGTCTAGACAACCATAGAGAGGACCAGTTGCAGCTCAGCCGTTGCAGCAGAGAGCACCGGTACCTGCTGGACGTGGGAATGCCCTTGTTCCGCAGAAGCAGGCGTTTCAGCAGGCTTTACAGCCGAGGAGGCAGGCTTTCCTGATGACTGCAGTTGAGGCTGAGACTGAGGATGAGGTTATTGCAGGTAACCCTCAGTCTAGCTTTTTTTCCTTTCCTTAGTTGATCTTGTTCGTTAGAATTTGTTTGGCTGCTTGAATATGTTATGTTTGCTAGAATAGGATTTGATTGTTAGATTGTTTGTTAGGTGTGATTTTGGTTTGCACATTTCCTGCACGAGTCCTCTTTGACTCTGGTGCATCGATGTGCATTATATCATGTAGCTTCGTGGACAAGCATTCCTTGTCGACTTCCCCTCTTCCCAAGAGTTGTGATATCGTTATAGGGAATGTCGTGATCTCAGTGCATCGTGGTTGCAATTCTTGTCCTTTGGTGGTCTGTGGACATGAGCTTTACGCTGACTTTATTGTCCACGACATCATCAACTATGATGCCGTCCTTGGGATGGACTGGCTTGCGAGTTTCTATGCCACGATCGATTGCCAAAGGAAGAAGGTGGTGTTCGAGATTCCAGGACATCCGGTGTTTGAGTTCAGCCGAGGCAGCAGTTCGCTTGGTCCTGTCAGGTTTCGGGCCAAGCCGGTGGAGATCGTTGCCATGCAGATGGAGCAGAGTAGACCAGCTGTGGTGCGAGAATTCGACGACGTCTTCCCCGAGGAGATGTCTGGACTGCCGCCCGATCGAGCTCTCGAGTTTTCGATCGATCTTATTCCGGGAGCGCAGCCCATTTCGAAGGCGCCGTATCGTATGGCTCCAGCTGAGTTGGAGGAATTGCGTAGGCAGCTGGATGAGCTTTTGCAGAAGGGTTACATTAATCCTAGTGTGTCTCCGTGGGGAGCACCGGTGTTGCTGGTGAAGAAGAAGGATGGTTCGCGTCGCATGTGCGTGGACTACAGGGAGCTGAATGCCGTCACCGTCAAGAATCGATATCCATTGCCTCGTATAGATGACATCTTTGATCAGCTTGGAGGATCGAGAGTGTTCTCTAAGTTGGACCTGAGGAGTGGCTATCACCAGCTGAAGGTGAGGAAGGAAGATATCCAGAAGACAGCGTTCAGGACGAAGTATGGTCACTACGAGTTCGTGGTTATGCCTTTCGGTGTAACCAATGCGCCCGCAGTTTTTATGAACTTGATGAATCTGATCTTCTACGACTTTCTGGATAAGTTTGTCGTTATCTTTATTGACGACATCTTGATCTATTCAAGGTCGGAGGAAGAGCATGCATCGCACTTGAGGACAGTATTGGAGATTTTGAGGAAGCATCGTTTGTATGCTAAGTATTCCAAGTGCGAGTTCTGGCTTGATAGGGTTGCTTTTCTTGGACACGTGGTGTCAGGAGATGGAATATCGGTGGATCCTGAGAAGATTAAGGCTATCAGAGAGTGGCCTGTTCCGCAGTCAGCGTCTGAGATCCGGAGTTTCCTTGGGCTTGCAGGTTATTATCGGCGTTTCATTAAGGACTTTTCTCGGATTGCTGAGCCGATGACCAGACTGACGAGGAAGGATGTATCTTTCGTCTGGTCCGATGATTGTGAGAAGGCCTTTTCTATTCTGAAGGAGAGGTTGACGACTGCCCCTGTTCTTGCTGTGCCCGATCGGAGTGGAGGATTTGAGATCTTTTGCGATGCTTCTGGCAAAGGTCTCGGTTGTGTTTTGCATCAGCATGGGCACGTGGTTGCGTATGCTTCTCGTCAGCTTAAGGCTCATGAGAAGAATTACCCGACGCACGATTTGGAGTTGGCTGCAGTCGTATTTGCGCTCAAGATTTGGAGGCACTTCTTGCTGAGTGAGAAGGTGAAGATCTTCACCGATCACAAAAGCTTGAAGTATATCTTTACGCAGAAGGAGCTCAACATGCGACAGCATCGATGGTTGGAGCTCATGGCAGATTATGAGATCGACTTGCAGTATCACCCTGGCAAGGTGAATGTGGTTCCGGATGCGCTGAGCAGACTTCCAGCGGTGATGATGTTGACTTCGCAGTGGAGGTTGCAGCAGGATTTTTGCGAGTCTGGTATTGAGATCGTGCTTCCTGGAGAGGCTTCTTCGTTGATGTGTATGCAGATACAGTCGACGATCGTGGATCGGATCAAGGCAGGTCAGGCCGGAGATCCGAAGCTGGTGAAGATTCGGGAGCAGGTAGAAGCCGGTCTGCGGACTGACTTCTTGATTCATGGAGATGGTTCGTTGAGATTTGGAGCCAGGTTGTGTGTGCCAGCTGGAGATATCAGAGAGGAGTTATTGGTTGAGGCACACAGTTCGCCGTATTCTGTGCATCCTGGTGGTACCAAGATGTACAAGGATCTTCGTCTGAACTATTGGTGGCATGGTATGAAGCGGAGTGTGGCTCGGAGCGTAGCCAAGTGTTTGGTCTGCCAGCAGGTAAAGGCGGAGCATCAGCGTACGGCAGGGTTGCTACAACCGCTTCCGATTCCAGAGTGGAAGTGGCAACACATCACTATGGATTTCGTGACTGGACTACCTCGGAGTCCGAAGCAGAATGACACGATTTGGGTGATCGTAGACCGATTGACCAAATCCACGCACTTTATTCCCTTCCGAGTAGGACAGTCCACTGAGACGCTAGCGAGGAGATATATGGAGGTAAATCCTTTTACCCTCCGTTTTTATTTCCTTTCTCTAGTTTAGATAGTGATGTAACGTGAATCGTGCAGGAGATCGTGCGACTTCACGGAGTCCCTGTGAGTATCGTGTCGGACAGAGACACGAGATTCACATCTCAGTTTTGGCAGAGTCTGCAGAAGAGTCTGGGTACGAGTCTGAGTTTCAGTACCGCGTACCACCCGCAGACGGATGGCCAGTCCGAGAGGACGATTCAGATTTTGGAGGACATGCTGAGGGCGTGCATGTTGGACTTCAAGGGATCTTGGGAGGATCATCTCCATCATGTGGAGTTTGCCTACAATAACAGCTACCATGCGAGTATTGGCATGGCGCCATTCGCCGCGCTATACGGGAAGAAATGTCGATCGCCACTGAGCTGGGATGACATTGGAGACCGGGAGCTGTTAGGACCAGAGATGATCGTGGAGGCCGTGGATGTTGTGAGGAACATCCGGGAGAAGCTGAGGATCGCGCAGGACCGTTTCAAGCATTGGGCAGATGCTAAACGGAGGCCTTTGGAGTTTCAGCCTGGAGATCATGTCTTTCTGAAGATCTCTCCGAACCGCGGAGTTATCCGATTTGGAAAGAGAGGCAAGCTGAGTCCGAGGTACATTGGGCCGTTTGATGTCCTGGAGAGAGTTGGAGCGGTGGCTTATCGCTTGGCGTTGCCGCCGTCACTGGAGGGTGTTCACGACGTATTTCACGTATCTCAGTTACGTCGATACGTCAGTGATCCGTCTCATGCTGTGGATTTCTCAGAGATCACGGTTCGTCCGGATCTTACCTATGATCAGCACCCAGTTGAGATTCTGGATCGACGGCAGAAGCAGCTGAGGAATAAGACCGTCGACTTGGTTAGAGTGCAGTGGCGTCATGGTTCCCCTGGGGAGTCCACCTGGGAGCGTGAGGATGATATGAGAGAGCGCTTCCCGCACTTGTTTCCGAGCAGTAGTTGATGTTGATTCTGAGGACGGAACCATTCATAAGGTGGGGAGGATGTAACGGTCTGTTTTCGATTGTACGCTTTGTCGTGCACGTAGTCTTGTTCGTGCACGTATTTATTTTAGACGTTGTCTGTATCTGAACCCTATGGTGTGATATGCCGTTGTGACCCTCTCGAAGAGTATTAAATTGTGGAATTATTTTGGAACGTCATTTCACGGGTCGTTCTCCCACGATTTGACCTTATTTGATGAGACATCGCGATTTTCGCTTGTGAAGTGAGGCCTTTTTATTTTTAATTTCGTTTCTCGACGTCGAAATCGTGCTTCGTCTTCTTAGTTGCGTTTCTCTCGTCAGTGCGGTCACCCCAGTATTTATCTTACGATTTTTGGGCTTTGTTTGACCTACTTGCACTTTTTGGCCCAACCTATTACATTTTTAGCCCTAAGTTTCATGTATTATCTCCCTAATAATTGATTAATAATATTACATCAGACTTTTGACTTAGTCTATTTTATTTCCCCACTTGGCACTCAACCCACGCATGAGAGAGAGAGGGTAAGAAATTTGGGTTTTAATAGTTTTTATAACACTTTTGTAATCAAAACTACCCTAACAACTCTACCCTATCTCTAGCCCACTACCCACGTGCTTCAGCCCTCTACCCTATTTCATTAGCCCTAGGGCTATTCACGTTTTCTCCAAGCAACCAACATACAGCCGCCGCCCCTAATGTTTATTCACGCAACCCTAACCCTAGGCCGGCCTCTTCTTCGTTTCTCAGCCCTAGCCCGCCGCCGGCGGCCCCCTCTCCCTTCCCCCGACCTTCCTCCCTCCCCTGGACGCCGTAGCATCGCCGGAGACCGCCGCTAGCCGCCGGAAAAGCCCGCCTGCAACCGCTGCAGCCGCTGTAAGCAGCAGCAATTCGCAGCAGCAGTAGCAGCAGCGTCCACCACCGCCGCTGCCTCCTCCGGTGTCCGTCGACCCCCTCGGCCCCTCGCTGCTGTCTGGGTTCCCCCTCAGGCCACCCCTGATCTGAAACAGCGAGTGTGCTCGCTGTTTTGCGTTTTTACGACGTATCGGCACGTCGTGTCGCCTCTTCGCCGTCCCCTCTCGCTGTTGGGATCTTCCGACAATCCTCTATATCTCCTAGGGGTGTTTTCCGACGTCACGATCTTCCCCTACGACGCTCAACGTCGTAGACTTCGTGTACGTCGACCCGTTCGTCTCGGTTCGTTGTTACGGCTTCCCGGGAGCCGTAAAAACGTTTACCGATCTCTTGCTCGCTGATTGGAATCTTGTTCGCTGATCTCGTCACTATTCGGGGATTGGCGAGCGCGGAATCTATTTTGGAATCTGGAATTAGGAGCGCGTTCTATTATTCCAACCACTGGCGTCGCTACCCGACGCCAGTGTAGCTCTCGCGTCGTGTAAGGGTAAATTTCTGAACACTTAGGACCCTCAACCCATGCATGCTAATCAAGATAAAAGTCGGTATTTTAATTGCCTGGTAAATTACTAATGAAGATAATTTAATTTGGGACTGTAGGCTGGTGATCCGAGCACATAGGTAGACTGGACTGATTGGACGGTGTATTCAGAACGATTGATTGCAGGCAAGTGAAACTTGCCAATTTGTGCTTTAGGCCATGTCTTAGGCCATTCTCCTCGTTTTTAGCGTAAAAGAGACTAGGCGACGAAATGATACTCGCCAAGACGCAATTTTAAGATCTAGCTTGACAACGAAGCTAGATCTGTCACCTTGCCATGTCATTCATGGATTTTTGCCTGTCACGTTTAATTTCCATATCTGTACGCTTTTTACTTTTGCTCTGACATGCCTGTCACGTTTAATTTCCTTATCGGTACGCACATTAATTGTACACATGCCATGCCATGCATCTTGATGTCATCCATGCTTGAATGTTGCATTCGTAGCACACGCTACTTGTACTTGCTTGTTGAGGCTAGGCACCTGCATTGCAGGCACAACCCTATGCCAAATACACTTCCTGGTTCGTGATCCAGAAGCGGGCTACATGTGTTGGTCATAAGCCAATGCCCGATACACGTGGAGGGGTAGGGATCAGCGATCACTTGAGCTTAGGAGTTGGCCCGTACAGCCACTCCAGCCAAAAGGCGTAATCTCTGTGCACGACGTGTTTACTTGACTTGTAAAATCCATGTGAATGTTTACTAGCTTTTCTACCTTGCCATGTCATACTTGTTGCACGTTACTACTTGTTGCATTCATATCTTAAACTGCCATGTCATCGCATATTTTTAGAACTGCTAGGTTGTTTCCTTCTTTTAGTTTCCTTGCACAAGTCTCTTGTAGACTTACTGACATGCGCCCTCGTCTCTTTTGGGTGTCGCATGTTAGTTGCTGAGCCAGAGTCCGTTGCTGAGGACGAGGTGTTTGCTGACTTTGAGCATGGGTCCACCGTTGACGTGGAGTACGAGGACACCGGCGACCAGTCGTAGAGATTTCCCTCGTTGTTGCTTTCTGTTTAGTTGTTGCTAGTTTGTCGGTGCGTGGCACCTTTCTTTCTATACGTTGATTATTTCTGTTGGCCATGCTTGGGCCTTTTAGACTCTTCTTTTTAGCCTGGTGGATTTTCTGTGATGTTGGAATTTATTGTGGACATTCTGAGATTGAAATAATTTTATCTGTCTCCTTTCTTTATTATTATTTTTGTTCTGCTTCGCATTTGCAAGGACCTATACTTGGTTATTCCATACGCTTTACAGACTGGAGCCTCACAGCTCCAAGTCTGAGCGGACTTCTCATGCCTCGCCTCCTTTTTAGGGAAGCGGGTCGTGACATTGCTCATCAGTCGACTGATGCGACAAGCTCAAGTAGAGTCAATAAAAATGTTGACTTGATCAGTCCATCACAATCGACTGTAGAAGGCTCGACAGGCGACTTGAATCACCCAGTCGACTGTGAATCCTTCAGCATGCGACTGTTGGATAACCAGAGACTCCAAATGAGTCTTTGGTCATGATGAGCCTATTGGGTTGGATTCTATGATAATCCTAAGGCTCACTAAGATGGTTAAATGCATATGCATGAATGAGTAGACCATCTATCAAGGCATTACATTAACCTAGACTCAAATGAGAGAGAAAGCAATAAAGGAAATATTACATAGATTACATTGCTTTCCTTAGAGTCTATAGCTTCAATCTGGATGCCTTGATGCTTCCCATCATCTCCAAACTTTGGCACCCCTTGGGTCCAAGCTTTGGCCCTTCTCCACTTGATGTCCATCCTTGCACCAAGTGTTTAGTCTCCAAAAATGATATTCTTGAAATGCAAACTATGAGACTAAAACAAGAGAGTCATTAGTAACAACATAATGTTGTGATCATCATCAAAATAACATTGGTATGAAACACCAATACTCAACAATCTCCCCTTTTTGATGATGACACACATTATGTAAAACATAAAAAAATAAAGCACAATGCTAATGAGCTCCCCCTACTTATATGCACCAATTGTACAATGAGATACACAATAGTAAATACTCATTATACAAATGAAGTAATGAGACATCATGGTGACATATAATAGGCATGGATTACATAAACCAATTGCAATAGAAAATATCATGCAAACATGAATGGTTTATACAATCCCATATATCTCTCCCCATAGATATATCTCTCCCCAAATGCATATGTATGAAATACAAGATTTACATTTACATAATGCATATATATCTCCCCCTTGACATCGTCAAAAAGGTGGACAACAATAATATACCCTTTGGCATCTTAATCAAAGATGTGACAATATGCAAGAGTAAAGAAATGTATGATACCAAATTGTAAAATTTAGAGAGTATCAATCACTATTGTTGGTAGCAACGATCTGTGAACTTCGTGTTTGATGATAACAAACGTGTGTGAACATTTATCGTGTGTGTCGGCGAACGTATGATCAACTCACGAAGGGAATTGGTCAATGTGCAAAGGAGAACAGGGAAGTACCAAGTTTTATTATATACTTATATACGTTCTTATATATGCTTGGTCATTGTTCAAGGTCAGCCAATGTCTTTTCAAATAAGCAAATCACAATGGTTTTTAAAAATCAATGAGTTGTAATAAGAGGTGTAATAACAAAGGGTCAACGAAAATGGGATTCTGTAAATGGCCTTTAAAATGGCCTTTAAAATGGCCTTTAGCAATGACCCATCATTTTTTTGGGTGTCTAAAAATTCCTCAGGCCGAAATACACAAGCCGCAACTTTGAAACCTCTCCTATTAGAAAAAACCCTAGGTTGGCAAATTAACCTCCCAAGAGCTCATCATCAAAAATTGAAGCCGCACCTTTCTTTTAATAACCTAGTGTTGCCGGCCATTTCTAAGGGGGTGCCCAATTAAAATCTCAACATTCTTCAGAAAAAAGGAGAGCCCTTCTTATTTTTATCTAGCCAATCATCAAGAGCCAGGTTTCATTCTCCTTTGTAATCTCTAGAGGCCAGCACGTTCTCTCTTGATCTCTCAAAACAATTTTTGAGAGCTCATAATCTTGTGGAGGAGGGGCCGAATCAAAGAGCAGGCCGGATCACCCTCTTCCAATCAAAAAGGAGAACCAAGCCAAAAAAGGCACAGTCTGCTTTGTTTGTGAGATCACAGGCGCACGCACATCAAGAGATCAAAAAATAACTGGCAACAAAAAAATTCGGTGTGTGCCTTTATTTAATTAAAGTCTAATCCTTTTTTCTTTGTGTTTTGATTTGCATGTTCATAAAAGTAAGCACAAGGGACCAGGGGACAAAAAAAGGTGAGCAAGGCTTCAAGCCGCAACTTGGTTTTGAGCAGAGCCAATCAAAATTGAAGAAGGCCGCGTCAATTTCAAAAGGGTGTCGTAATCTCCAGGCCGAAAACTTTGTGCATGCCGCAACTTTGAGAGTAGCCACAATTGTTGACCATCTTGCTGCAAATCATCATTGTGCCAGAACGTGTGCCAACCTTTCATCAACAAAGCACTTGCCGCAATTGTTTTCATCGAGAGGGAGGCCAAACTATTGAGGGTACATCAGAAACCACTACTACTTGCCAGACGACTTCTGGCCTGTGCCTATTGACGAAGACATCGCTGCTGCACAATCTGAGCTTTCTAAACTCAATACTTTATTATTTTGTGTAGCAAATGTGATAGATCTTCGTAGGGGAAACTGTTGAATATTGGACTCCCCGGATTTGGTTTTGGATGATGAGCAAACATAAATAATTCATGAACTAACAATTTGTGAGCGCAGTATTGGAGATCGTCGCCAAATTCACGAGAACAATCAAAGCGACATCTCAAGACTTCTCAAAGCTCGTATTCATTGCCTAAAGCTTCGTTGAAGCTTTTGGACCGTTTTGGAAGTCATGAAGATTTACTCGAAGCTCTCGAAGACCGTTCTTTAAGGTTTTATTTATAGTCTTTTAGCTTCGATCTATAGAATGTTAAGCCTTGAGTATATCTTACGATTCTATCTTCATAACGCTCATGTCGTAGCTCTAGGATCTTAGTACAAGTCCATTCTAACTTCCTCGAAGCATCGCGCTTCGATTCGGACTTGTTTGTGCAAGTTAGTTGGTACAAGAAGAAGTACTGACCGACTAGATGGTGATCTAGTCGGTCAGCAAAGCTTCTTGGACCGACTAGTATGAGTTAATCATTTCTTGTTCAGTACTGTTTACAGTTAGTCGGTCTACGTTGCTCACCGACCGACTAGTTTGTGAACTAGTCGGTCAGTGATGCTTCTTTGACCGACTAGTTGTGCTTTACTGTACATGCCAAATTTCTCCTAAGCTACTGTTTATCGTTAGTCGGTCTAAGAACGTTTGGTGACCGACTAGTTGATAATCTAGTCGGTCAACATTTGTTCTTGGACCGACTAAATCAGTTTGTATTCAGACTATTTGTTTTTGACTCTTAGTCGGTCTAAGTTCACTAACTGACCGACTAGTTGTGAAACTAGTCGGTCAGAAAGTCTTCTTGGACCGACTAGATTTCTAGGTCTGAAATTCTATCTTTTCTCAGTTCTTCACTTAGTCGGTCCATGTTGTTTGACTGACCGACTAGTTGATGAACTAGTCGGTCAGTGGTTGTTCTTTGACCGACTAGTTGCCTCAGATTTCTAACCGTTGGGATTTGACCTAACTTGTTTTTATGGGACCCTATAAATACGAACCATGGTCATTTCTCTCTAGGTTAGAGCTGCCATTAAGAGATTCATTGAGATTGAAAGAGATAGCCATTCTCACTCATTTCCAAAGCTCTCTTCCTCACAAGAAATCCACTCTCTCACTTTCTAGATCTAGAATCCATCTTGGGAGAAGTTTGTTCTTGGTGAGCCATTCAAGCTCTAGCTTGATTCAAGTCTCCAAATCACTCCTAGGCACCCATTGCTGGTCATTTCTTTGGTGCTAGGTCTTGGTGACTTTATCTTCCACAAATCACTCCTTGCACCTATTTGGTAAGAAAACTCAAGGTATATGATTTTGTGGTAAGATCGTTTATTTCATTATAAACTTGTTTATATTGCTTGTTGATTCTCTCGGTTGTGAGAGAAGGTTGTGATCCCGGGTTGTGGGATTCACTATTGCCATTGCATGTATGATTTGATCTTGTGAAGGTTTTTCACAAGATATCATAGTGGAAATCTTGGGTTAGGGTTTCTAAACTAAGTATCCGGAGGGGATCCGGGTGGTTGGGACGTAGGATCACCGGGAACAAGTCGGGGAGACTTGGGTGGATCCGAACCCAGTAACATCTTTTGTTAGCATTGTTAATTTTGTTGTTGTCATTCAATTTAAGCTTCCGCAAATTGATTTGGTAGTTGTTTGCACTATAATTGGGAATTATACTCCTTGTTATTTTTAAAGTACTATTCACCCCCCCTCTAGTACTTGTGCAGTAGCTTGTAGGGCATTACATTTGGTATCAGAGCCAGATACTTAGCTATGTCTGCCAACGACAACAAGACCGTGCGTCCACCTTCCGACTATGGCACCTTCAGGAACCGTGAAGGAGCGTCTTCGGTGATGGAAGGACATTCCTCAACGAGGCCTCCATTCTTCAACGGTACCAATTACGGGTACTGGAAATGCCGGATGGAAACCTTCCTCCGGAGTGCATCTCTATGGAGGACCACGATGAAGGAATACGTCGAGCCCGAAGAAGAAGACTTTGAGAAATGGACAACCGCGGAGGTCGCCGCGGAGGTAAGCAATGCCAAGGCAATGAACGCCTTGCAATGCGCATTGGAGCCCGAGGACTTCAATAAGATATGCACATGTAAGAGTGCATATCAAATTTGGAACTCCCTCCTCATTCTACATGAAGGGACGAGTAGGGTAAGAGACTCTAAACTCGTAGTTGTAAACAAAGATTACGAAATGTTTCATATGCAACAGGGCGAGAAGATGAAGGAATATTACGCTCGCTTCGTTGACATCATAAATGAGTTAGAGGCTCTCGGCAAATCCTACACCCAAAAGGAGAAGTGCTCGAAGCTTATCGAAGGACTTCCTTCTTCTTGGGAGAAACGTACCTTCGCCATCGAGGAAGGTAATGACATGAATAAGTATACCGTAGTTCAATTGATGGGTACTTTGATGTCATACGAGGTACGCAAAGATAGCAAGGTGAAGTTACAAGAAACGATGAAGTCCTATTTGAACCAAGACGTGCCTAAGAAAAAGGCGATTGCATTCAAGGCGGCTTCATCCACCTCTACCGATGATGAGGACTCGGAAGAAGAAATGGACATGGAATCCATTGCACTCATGGCAAAGAAGTTCAATCGCTTCTTCCGAAAGGGTAACTTCAAACAAAAATCTAAATTTACTTCTACTAACGCATGTCCACCTTTGTGCTTTAAATGCAATAAGCCAGGACACATCAAAGCGGATTGTCCTCAAAACAAGCAAAAGGGGAAGTGGAAGGCGCCGAAGTTCGACAAGTCCAAGAAGTACAAAAAGGGGTACAAAAAGGGACTTGTCGGAGCAACATTCACCGACTCCGAGGATTCCTCAAGCGGAGAGTCGGACGATGAGAAAGTGGAGCAAGCGCACATGTGCTTCATGGCAAGAGAGGAGCATGATCAAGGATCTTCCTCCTCCGATGATAGCGACGACGAAGGCGATGAGGTAACTATGGATGATCTTAGGGATGCTAACTCTCATTTATGGTCTAAATACACTAAATTAGTAAATAGATATACTAAGGTAAAAGATGACCTAGCTAGCATTCAAACCTCGCCTAAGACTATCATCACCAACAACGACACCGTTGTTGAAGAGTTAAGAAATGAGATTGTTAATCTCAAATCTAAACTTGAACATGTTAGCATTGAAGATCCGGAAGAACATAGGATAGCGGATTTGACTTCTCAAAACTCGACTTTGAGTATTGAGAATGAGAATCTTAAATCTCGTGTTTATGTGCTCACATCGCAAGTATCTAATTTGGATACTTCTATGCGTTCTCTCAAAGAGAAATATGAGAACACATTAGGCCGAATTAATAAATTCAATAAGGGTAAGGACCATTTGGATAAAATCCTAAGTGACTTACTTCCGGCCAATCACCACATTGGCTTGGGGTATACGATGGGACGTCCATCCAAATCGGCCACTACTTTTGTTAGGCCAACTTCCGGTGACTCTACGAGTGGTAGCAAACACTCTATTGGTAGTTCATCTACCAATGGTGCTTCCACCTCGTCCACACCCTCTTTCGGAAAGAAACCCACTTTGGGTGGACCTCCAAGGAAGGGGCATGCTTATATGTACACCAATACCATGCCACGTAGGAACACACGTCCTACTCCACCGGCTCACACATATGATGATTTTTATGCAATACACTCTCGGGCACGTGCACACCATGTGAGACACCCTCACGCACGTGTTCCCACACATGCATTTGTTCACCCACCTCATCATATGAATAATTCTCGTCGTGCACCATTCCATCATGTTCCGTATGCCTATCCACAACATGCATCACGTAGAAATCAACGTCGCATGCATGCACCCAATAGGATGAGGGCTCCCAAGTTTTTCACTATTTGGAGCCCAAAGGACACAAGCATGGATGAAAAACAAGTATATATGAATGCTTATTTTTCGGATGTTGTGCATAATAGAAATTATGTGGGGAAGTCTAAGTCCAATTGGACTTGGCTTCCAAAGGTCTAACCTTTGAGGACCCAATGACCTTGGGTACCATGATATGAAATTTTCTATCTTTAGGTACTCAAGGAAAAGAAAAAGAAAAGGAGCAACAAATTTAAATTTAGCTCCAAAGGGAATTGGATACTCGATAGCGGGTGTTCAAAACACATGACGGGTGACGCTCAATTGCTCTCCGGAGTAGTTCCCATTGCAAATGGAAACCGCGTCGTATTTGGAGGCAACGAGAGCGGAACCATCGTCGGTGTTGGTAAAGTGGGTAACCCGTCTAAACCCTTAATTTGTGATGTTTATCTAGTTAATGGTTTAAATCATAATCTTATTTCAATAAGCCAACTTTGTGACAAAGGTTACAAAGTTAGCTTTGCGAAAGGATTGTGTCATATTTTGAATGATAATAATGATTTATTATTTTCCGGCACACGCCATAAAGATATTTATATTTTGGATCTTCCTAAGTCATATGAACAATGTCTCGTTGCCAACACAAGTGAACAACACTTATGGCATCGACGCTTTGGACATGTGAACTTTGGAACACTTTATAAGCTTTCAAAATTAAATTCCATTAAAGGTTTTCCGAAGCTCGTTTTTAAAAAGAAAAGTTTTTGTGATTCTTGTCAACGTGGCAAGCTTCCTAAATCTTCATTTAAACCTAAGAAAAGCATTTCTACTAAACGGCCACTAGAGCTATTACATCTAGATTTATTTGGGCCAACTAGAGTTGCTTCCTTAGGAAATGCAAGATATGGACTTGTCATCGTCGATGATTATTCTAGATTTACATGGGTATTTTTCTTATGTAATAAAAATGAAGCTTTTGAAAACTTCACAATATTTGTGAAGAAAGTACAAAATCTCATCGGAACCACCATTGTCACTATTCATAGTGATCATGGGGGTGAATTTGAGAATGAGTCTTTCTCAAATTTTTGTGATGATCTTGGAATTACTCACACGTTTTCTTTCCCTCGCGCACCTCCTCAAAATGGTGTTGTTGAGAGGAAGAATAGAACGCTTGTGGAGTGTGCTCGCACTATGCTCGAAGATAGTCAACTTGGTTATCAATTTTGGGCGGAAGCGGTACACACCGCTTGTTATGTGTTTAATAGAATACTTTTAAGGCCCGGCACCAAACAAACTTGTTATGAATTGTTGTTTGGTAGATTGCCTCAAGTTAAACATTTTCGTGTTTTCGACGCAAAATGTTTTATTAAAAACACATATGATAATTTGGATAAGTTTGATCCGAGATCGGATGAGGGGATATTTGTTGGGTATTCCTCACGTAGCAAAGCCTACCGGATATACAACAAAAGATCCTCTACGATCGAGGAATCACTACATGTCTCTTTTTATGAGAATTTTATTACTTCTAGAACTTCAAATGATGATGATTCTATGGATGTTTTATGTGATTCGTTTGAAAATTCTAAGTCTATTGATTCAATTGATTCTATTGATACTAACCCGACTAATGAAGTTGTTGAGAATGTACCTAGTGATCAAGGTATTCCCAAGCGGCTTCATACCGTTCGCGACCATCCCCATGAGCAAGTCATTGGCAATATTCAAGATAGAGTCAAGACGAGATCGCAAGTCCACCACTTCGCCAATTGTGCCTTTGCCTCATCGATAGAGCCAAAGAATATAGTTGAAGCGTGCGAAGATAGTGCTTGGATCCTTGCCATGGAGGAGGAACTCATTCAATTCGAGAGGAATGAGGTATGGGAGCTTGTTCCTTTGCCATCGAAGAATCACACCGTCATAGGGACAAAGTGGATCTTCAAGAACAAAACCGACGAAAACCAAGTCTTCGTTCGGAAAAAAGCTCTGTTAGTAGCTCAAGGTTATCGACAAGAGGAAGGTATTGATTTCGAAGAATCCTTCGCTCCGGTAGCTAGATTAGAATCAAGTAGACTATTATTGTCTTATGCATGCCATAAAAATTTTAAATTATTTCAAATGGATGTTAAAAGTGCATTTTTAAACGGAGATGTCGTTGAGGAAGTTTACGTTTCTCAACCTCCGGGCTTCATAAATGAAAAATTTCCAAATCATGTTTTTAAACTAAAGAAAGCTCTTTATGGTTTGAGACAAGCTCCTCGAGCTTGGTATGATCGCCTAAAGAATTTTCTTTTGGATTTGAATTTTAAAATGAGCGAAGCCGATTCTACACTTTTTGTTAAGCATGCGAATAATGATATTTTATTAGTTCAAATTTATGTTGATGATATCATTTTCGGTGCTACTAACTTCACTCTTTGCGAAGAGTTTTCTAATGTTATGAAGGAACAATTTGAGATGAGCCACATGGGCGAACTCAAATATTTCTTAGGTCTCCAAATTCGCCAATTGAACGATGCAATCTTCATCCACCAAACGAAATACACGGTGGAGTTGCTAAAGAGATTTGGAATGGAGAATGCCTCCGGGAAAAAGACTCCTATGAGCACTACAACGCATCTTGATAAAGATACGGGCGGAAAAGATGTAGACATTCGTCTATATCGAGGTATGATAGGTAGTTAACTTTATCTTACCGCAAGTAGGCCCGATATTATGTTTGCCGTTTGTATTTGTGCTCGTTATCAGTCTCAACCTAAGGATTCTCACTTAGTAGCGGTTAAACGTATTTTTCGCTATCTAAGTTACACTTTAGATTTTGGATTACTTTATCCGAAGTCTAGCACATATGAGTTAGTCTCATATAGTGACGCTGATTATGCGGGATGCAAATCCGACAGGAAGAGTACTAGTGGCACTTGCCATTTTCTAGGAAATTCCCTTGTCTCTTGGTTTTCCAAGAAGCAAAATTCGGTATCACTTTCAACCACCGAGGCGGAATACATTGCCGCCGGTGCCGCTTGTGCCCAGGTTCTTTGGATGAGACACACACTGAAGGATTTTGGTATTCATTGTGATACTAGCCCTATCATGGTGGATAACCAAAGTGCTATTTGTCTCTCAAAGAATCCGGTGCACCATTCCCGATCTAAACACATAGATGTCCGACACCATTTTTTAGATGATCATGTTGCTAAAAAGGACATCATATTAGTGTACGTTGAAACCCAAAAGCAAATCGCCGATATTTTCACGAAACCCCTAAAGGAGGACTCCTTTGTGCGGTTGCGTCGAGAATTGGGGATTATGGGTGAATCCGAGATATAGGATTCATGTTTAATTCAATTATCTTGCATGCTATTATATTTCGCGATATTTCGTTCATGCTAGATTTATTGAATTTTTGGGAATTTTATGAGATATGTTTGAATTTTTTGCTCGAATTCTTATTTGAATGTCGTATTTGAGATTTCGATGTTTTATGGGGTAGTTTAGATGACTTATGAGAGAGTTAAGATGTTTCATCCAAGTGTTTTATGAAGAGAACTTATTCATCAACTTTTGGACTCTTCTAGTCGGTTTCAGTTCATCAGCCAACCGACTAGATGCACATCTAGTCGGTCAGCTAGTGAACTCAGACCGACTAGTTCAAGCTTTGAACTTTCCCTGTCATTGACTTCTTTTAGTCGGTCACAGTTCACTTACCGACCGACTAGATTGAAAACTAGTCGGTCAGTGATTATACTGTGACCGACTAACTCTAGCCCTAGAATTTTCTGTTTGCCTCTGTTTCGACTTAGTCGGTTTAAGCTCATTGACCGACCGACTAGATCGTAATCTAGTCGGTCAGTGCTTGAACTGTGACCGACTAAGTGCTCTAGGGCAATCACGTCTTTTCGCATTCTCGACCGACTTAATCTCATTCTATCCGATTGATTTTCATTCTAGTCGGTCTCTTTCGTTTCTCCAGCTCGAAAAACCCCCTAAACCCGATCGAGACCCTTCGTCTTCCCGTCGTCCTCCGGCCACTTTTCCGGCCAACTCCGCCACCAGTCGCCATCGACCACTCCCCTAGGTATCTCCCCCCTCCTAGATCTTGTTTTTCATCCCTAGGGTTTGTCCTAGGTTGCTTTCAACCTCTAGGGTTTCGAAATTCTCTTAGGGCTTTGAGCTTAGGTTGTTTTAGGTTCTAGGGTTTGAGCTTAGGATTGCTTGATCTTATCATACGTCGCTTGATTGTACTTGTTGTGCCGCGATCATGGCACGAACGAGAATCCCGATTACGTCTTCTGGGGCATCCCCCATGACCATAGAGGCCGCGACTGCTTCGACCCCTCCTAAGCGTAGGGCCAAGACCACACATCCCCCCTCTTCGTCTTCAACTCCGTTGAAGAGGAAGAGGACATCCAAGCCCAAACCTTCCGGCCAATCTTCCCAGCCCAAACCTAAACCCAAAAAGTTCCGTGCACCTACCCCTCCCGGTGAGCGTTCAGATAGTGATTCCGAGGATGATTCCGATGAAGAATACACTCCTGAGCATCCTGAGAAGGCACCTACTCCACCCCCTCCTCCACCTCCTCCTTAGACCCGTAAGGCTAAGGGTAAAGGCCCGATGCCAGTCGGCGGTGTTGATATATCGTTGTGTCGCGACGACCCTCAGTGTCTAGCGGCTTACAACCGTATAGAGCACTGCCCACTGCTGTTGGAGCATTACGTTCAGTTTTCTGATTTTCTTGGCCTTGCTGATCTGCTATCCTATAGTGGCCTATTGGACTACCTTAGATTTGACCCCAAGGCGAACCCTAGACCCTATCCTCGCCTGGTCAAATTATTCTATGCCAATCGTGTCCGAGGTCAGTACGGTGAGACTCACTCCATCGAGACTTCTGTTTTGGGGACTCCGATAGTCCTCACGGCAGAGATCTTGGGGGAGTTGATAGGTTGCTCGTCGTGTGGCCTCCTCCCGTCTGACATCTCTGTCGACGATATCTCCTCCCTCGATCAGCCGACCCTCGCTGAAATCTTCCAGGTTATCCCCCCTGCGTTCATTGGCGTCCCTTCCAAATCATTCAAGCCGAATGCTTGGGTGATTAACCTGATCTTGAAATCCTGCCTTCTTCCCAAGTATGGATCTTCTTCTCTTCCATCTCAGCCGTTTCTGAAATTAATATACGCTCTGTTTATGGGTAGCGAGATTAATTGGGCTCGCATTATACTCGATAAGATGGACTCTTTCGAGTGTATTCGCAAGACCACTAAATCTGCGCATATCCCGTACCCATGTCTGTTGACCTTGGTTTTCCGTCATTTCCGTGTCCCTCTGCCTCCTGACGATGAGCGTCCTCTTGGTCCTCCACTGAACGCGACGGCCGTAAAGAAATCTCTTGCGGCACTCCGTCACGTGCAGCGGACGACTCCTTCTGCGTCTCAGGGCACTTCTTCTGCAGCTGCTGCTTCTCGACCTCCCACCACACTTGATGATGTTGTCCGGTTACTTCGTCGGCACGAGTCTCGTTTGGCTCGTACCGAGGAGGTAGTTTGCCGTATGGCTAGCTTGATGGGCGTCCAGCTTCCTCCTCCTGTTTCTGAGGATGAGGAGATGGACGATGGGGATATTGATGAGCTGGTCACCTCCTTAGCTCGTGGCGATGAGGCCACTGCTGCTGCTGCTGCTACCACATCTGCTCCTGGAGCTGGCACCTCTTCCGGTGCTCTAGAGACTTCTGCACCAGTGGATCAGACTTCTGATGCTGCTGCTGCTCCTGCTGACGACCCTGCTCCTGATCTGCCTGCTGATGTTCCTGTTGATACCCCAGCCGTTGAGCCTGTCGTCGCTGTTTCCACTCCTGCCCCGACGATCCCGTCTGTTGACACGCCTCTCCTCCCAGCAGAGCCTGAGTCCACTCCTTCGACTGGACCCATGGAGACTGTTGATCCTGCCACTTCCTCATGATCGTCTGTTTCGAGGCCTCTCCTGTGATCTTTGGATGTTGCATCTTGTTGAGAGTGTTTTAGGTTAGGATGGGATGGAGTTTGGGTGTTGTTTTGATGTGTTTTGATATGTTGGATGTCGGTGTATGTGATGTACTTTTTGTTGGATGTATGATAATGATGACCCGATGATTATGTTGTACCTTTTTGATGTTGATGTAGATGTTGCACTTGATATGATGTAATCGATGTGATTTTTGGATGTACTCATGGTATTAATATATATATATATATACATCGATGCTCTTTTTTGTTTTACTTCGTCGTGCACATTTAATATTCATTCAATGTCTATGATATGTGAAATCGTCGCTCTTCGCTTAAAAACTTGGTTAAATAGATTATATTTCTATGATTGTATAGAATTGTTTTCCATGCACAAATTTAACCAAGAATATTGAATATTGGAGAGTATGTTTCTTTATTCAATAAATGAATAAATATTTGGTATTTTTGATGATTTTAATTATCGCTTTTTGATAATGGACAATTTGGCACACCTTGATTTAATTTCATCACTTTTCCCTTGGTGTCAATTGGGTCCATTGTCAATATCTAAGACTCCCGATGTTGGATTTTCCATTTCCTAGTTGTTGTCGTTGTATGCCCCCCATTTTTGGGATAATGCCAAAGGGGGAGAGATAATGATAATAAATAGGGCAAATGAAAATTTAACTCAATTTCCAAGAATCTAATTTGATGTGTTAGATTCAGGGGGAGTTAAGATATATATAAGGATTTTCAAAATCCGATATTTCAAAAATCGATTCTCGTTATATATCTTACTCGTCTGATTGATGCAATTTATAAATATTCATTTTGGAATTAACGTGTCATCAATGCAGGGGGAGTAAGTATTTTACATTTGAATCATTATTTTTGATTATTATTTATGTTGGTTTGTCATCACCAAAAAGGGGGAGAATGTTGAAATTGGACTCCCCGGATTTGGTTTTGGATGATGAGCAAACATAAATAATTCATGAACTAACAATTTGTGAGCGCAGTATTGGAGATCGTCGCCAAATTCACGAGAACAATCAAAGCGACATCTCAAGACTTCTCAAAGCTCGTATTCATTGCCTAAAGCTTCGTTGAAGCTTTTAGACCGTTTTGGAAGTCATGAAGATTTAATCGAAGCTCTCGAAGACCGTTCTTTAAGGTTTTATTTATAGTCTTTTAGCTTCGATCTATAGAATGTTAAGCCTTGAGTATATCTTACGATTCTATCTTCATAACGCTCATGTCGTAGCTCTAGGATCTTAGTACAAGTCCATTCTAACTTCCTCGAAGCATCGCGCTTCGATTCGGACTTGTTTGTGCATGTTAGTTGGTACAAGAAGAAGTACTGACCGACTAGATGGTGATCTAGTCGGTCAACAAAGCTTCTTGGACCGACTAGTATGAGTTAATCATTTCTTGTTCAGTACTGTTTACAGTTAGTCGGTCTACGTTGACTCACCGACCGACTAGTTTGTGAACTAGTCGGTCAGTGATGCTTCTTTGACCGACTAGTTGTGCTTTACTGTACATGCCAAATTTCTCCTAAGCTACTGTTTATCGTTAGTCGGTCTAAGAACGTTTGGTGACCGACTAGTTGATAATCTAGTCGATCAACATTTGTTCTTGGACCGACTAAATCAGTTTGTATTCAGACTATTTGTTTTTGACTCTTAGTCGGTCTAAGTTCACTGACCGACCGACTAGTTGTGAAACTAGTCGGTCAGAAAGTCTTCTTGGACCGACTAGATTTCTAGGTCTGAAATTCTATCTTTTCTCAGTTCTTCACTTAGTCGGTTCATGTTGTTTGACTGACCGACTAGTTTCCTCAGATTTCTAACCGTTGGGATTTGACCTAACTTGTTTTTATGGGACCCTATAAATACGAACCATGGTCATTTCTCTCTAGGTTAGAGCTGCCATTAAGAGATTCATTGAGATTGAAAGAGATAGCCATTCTCACTCATTTCCAAAGCTCTCTTCCTCACAAGAAATCCACTCTCTCACTTTCTAGATCTAGAATCCATCTTGAGAGAAGTTTGTTCTTGGTGAGCCCTTCAAGCTCTAGCTTGATTCAAGTCTCCAAATCAATCCTAGGCACCCATTGCTGGTCATTCCTTTGGTGCTAGGTCTTGGTGACTTCATCTTCCACAAATCACTCCTTGCACCTATTTGGTAAGAAAACTCAAGGTATATGATTTTGTGGTAAGATCGTTTATTTCATTATAAACTTGTTTATATTGCTTGTTGATTCTCTCGGTTGTGAGAGAAGGTTGTGATCCCGGGTTGTGGGATTCACTATTGCCATTGCATGTATGATTTGATCTTGTGAAGGTTTTTCACAAGATATCATAGTGGAAATCTTGGGTTAGGGTTTCTAAACTAAGTATCCGGAGGGGATCCGGGTGGTTGGGACGTAGGATCACCGGGAACAAGTCGGGGAGACTTGGGTGGATCCGAACCCAGTAACATCTTTTGTTAGCATTGTTAATTTTGTTGTTGTCATTCAATTTAAGCTTCCGCAAATTGATTTGGTAGTTGTTTGCACTATAATTGGGAATTATACTCCTTGTTATTTTTAAAGTACTATTCACCCCCCCTCTAGTACTTGTGCAGTAGCTTGTAGGGCATTACAGAAACTTTACCTGTTTGTGTTACTTTTGGGGACCTGACGACTTGGGAGTCGTCACGGAGGGAGATCATCTGACTAGATTGATAGTGTAGAGCACGTGGTGTGCGTACGAGCTAGGTGAGAGTAGATTTGGGATCTTGACTCATTGTAGCTGTACTTGATTACATATCTATCTAGTAGTTGCTTTTGGGGGCTGGAGTAGGTCGTGGGGACGACCGAACCAGGGTATATCTGTGCGTACACTGTGATTGCATTCTATTTACTTTGCCTGTGCCTATAACTGCGTGTGATTGTTCGTGGGTTGCACGAATATTTTTATTAGCCTATTCACCCCCTCTAGGCTACGATCCAGATCCAACAAGTGGTATCAGAGCCAGTTTAGAGGATTTAGTCTAGATTTTTAGATGACCATGAATATATCTGATTGTGCTTTTGCTGAAGGTCAGTCTATAGCCCGCCCCCCTAAGTTTAACGGTGTAGACTTTGCATATTGGAAGGCTAGGATGAAAATCTATTTAGTGTCTGTAGATTATGATGTGTGGGATATTGTTGAAAATGGTTATAGTCTACCCACTATTAAAATTGAAGACACTGTTATGATTAAGCCTAAAGACAAGTGGGATTTAGCTGATAAAAACGTTATACTCTTAATGATAAAGCTATGAATGCGATTATATGTTCTCTTGATAAATCTGAGTTTAATCGTATCTCACATTGTTTAACTGCGCAGGAAATCTGGCATACTCTGGAGGTGACACATGAGGGAACATCGCAAGTAAAGGAATCCAGACTTGCGTTGCTTTGCACAGAATATGAGAGCTTCCGCATGCTACCAACAGAATCTGTGAAAGAGATGTTTGCGAGGTTCACGGACATCGTCTACAAATCCAGTTCCCTCGGTAAGCCATACTTTAGCCATGACCAGGTACGAAAGATCTTAAGGGCGCTACCAAGCTCGTTCAGGCCTAAAGTCACCGCTATTCAAGAAGCTAAGGACTTGTCAACAATGAAAGTGGAGGACTTGATAGGCAACCTAATGTCACACGAGCTTGAGTTGCAGAGTATAGAAGCCAGAGAGAAACCTGAAGAGAAGACCAAAGCTTCCACACCATTAGCTCTTCAAGCTAACGACGACGATCTTGATGAAGAGCAAGCCCTAATGGTCAGAAACTTTAGGAGATACATTCAGACTGATCAATGAAGAGCTGAGATGGGAAAAAGGTTCATTCGTTCTAATAATTCTAATTTTGGTAGAAATTCCTATGATCAGAAAGCTATTAATAGAAGTGAATGTTTTAAATGCAGGAAGAAAGGGCACCACATAAAAGATTGCCCACAACAACACACAGCTCAAGTTGCAAAAGGAAAAACGAAAGTGCTGACGTGGGACATGGATAGCAAAGCTGAGGAGGAGGATGAGGAACATGAAGCCCACTCCTGCATGGCATTGATGGCCAAACACAATGAGGTAGAATCTCCCACTAAAGCTGAATTCTTAGACATCTGTAAAGGAATGCAACATAGAATTGATGAGCTAGAAGCTGATGTGGAATGTTATAGGAATGATAATTTTGATATGCAACAAACTGAGTATGACATGTCTATAGAAATGAAAAATATTAAACAAGAGCTTGTTGCATGCAAATCTACCATTACTATGTTAGAAAAAGAGAAAGCTAGCTTGTCTGAAAAAACTGATTGTCTTTCATGTCACTCTTTATTAAAGGATATTAGCATGTATAAGCTAGATAAGACAAAGCTTGAAGTTGAAAATGAATTGCTTTCTGAAAAGATTAACATGCTAAATCTTGAACTTAAAGAAAAAAATGAGGGATTTTGAAAAGAAAGAAGAGGAAAACAAGCAAGCTTTCATTAGTAAATGCACTTTGCTTGTGGATGAAAACGATATCTTGAAATCCAAAGTCACCACCCTAGAATTGTCATTAAAGAGATTTTCCATTGGAAAACAAAATTTGAACATTATTCTTGGAAATCAACTTTATGGCAATAATAGGCGAGGACTAGGATATGGTCTTAAAAATATTGAAAAAACAAAATATAGAAAAGTTCACATTGAAACAACAAAGGTTGGAAATTTTAATGCTAAGTGATTTACATGTGGATGCGTTGGTCATACTTCATATCATTGCAAATATAGGAACAAAAACATTAAGTTCAAACAAATATGGGTTCCTAAATCTTTGATGACTAACGTGAGTGGACCTTGTTGGATTCCAAGGTCACACACGACACCTCTTTTGTAGGTGGATGGAAATTTGACGAGGAGCGATAAATTGAATGTCTCATTCCTTTTTAGCTCCTTAGTCAAACGGCGACGCGAAGGTATATCTCATTCTTTGAACTTAATGAATATCTTCATAGTCTTTTTGTGTGCGTGACTTTTTCTTTGTTTGTGTGCTAGTAGTTGCATTGCTATGTGTGCATGATTTTTTGTTTGTTTGTGTGATTGCATTTCATGTTTGCTTTAGTACTTCATGCTTTTTAAAAAAAACTGAAAACCCAAAAAAAGGGGGTGCTTAAATGTGTATCTTTTCTCTTTGATTCATTATTGAAGTATGCACGAATGATTTTCATATCCATGTAGAAATTGGTGTATTATTACTTTTGCTGCATGCGCATGTTCATCTTTCTAAATATTCAGGGCATGTTTAATGAATGAAAACAACTTGATTTCTACACCGCCTACTTCACTTCCACATGTATTATTATTGTTGCACATTTGGAGATATCGTTTATGAAGTATGGAATGTGAATGTAGGAGGAAAACTTAACTGAATATCTAAGGGATATGATATACCTTGCCATGGATAAAAATTGAGCAAAAGAAAGTGATGTTATAAGTATTTAAAAAAAATGAAAAAGAAGAATAATTGCTCTGTATGAAAAATGGATACAATCCTTGGCAACGGTATTACCCACGAGTATCCAACATAAGCTTTATGGGTAAACTTTAGCGTTGGTGTACTTACTCGTCAAGCAATGCCACCCCCACATCTAAGAGTCCTTATAGGCTATGTTTTGGGGTGTGGTACCTTGAACTCATTTTTAATGAGGTGGGAAAAATCAATCCTATGTGATAGAATGTTATATGGAAAATGTGGATTGGTTTTGGTTGACTTTCTTAAATGATTCTCTCGCATGTGCTTCAATTTTAATCATCACACTTTACACGTTGGTGTTGAAGTCTTAGTTGTTTAATTTCATTGGATTGTGACTTGATTATTCTATGAGTGTATGCATGCAATTGTTGGTAATGGTTAATAATACTCTCTTTTTGCATGATATATGAGTTTGACTTCATGGTATGACTTTTGATGATAACAAAGGGGGAGAAAAATTTGGGAAAGATTTGATATTAATGCTCGTGAAAATATGATTGTTTGATTAAGGGAGAGCATTAATGAATATTGGGGAAGCACAAAAATAGGGGGAGCATGCATATTGCTAACTTTGCATATCGGTGTTTGCACATCATTATATCTTACTGCATGTCACCCACTATCGTCACACTTTCACACACTATTTGAAAAGCTTATTGGTCAAATCTTATATTTAGTTTGTCATCATCAAAAGGGGGAGATTGTTTGTAGCAACGATTTGTGAACTTCGTGTTTGATGATAACAAACGTGTGTGAACATTTATCGTGTGTGTTGAGTGTTTCAGGAACGTCGAACGTATGATTAACTCACGAAGGGAATTGGTCAATGTGCAAAGGAGAACATGGAAGTACCAAGTTTTATTATATACTTATATACGTTCTTATATATGCTTGGTCATTATTCAAGGTCAGCCAATGTCTTTTCAAATAAGCAAATCACAATGGTTTTTAAAAATCAATGAGTTGTAATAAGAGGTGTAATAACAAAGGGGCAACGAAAATGGGATTCTGTAAATGGCCTTTAAAATGGCCTTTTAAATGGCCCATCATTTTTTTGGGTGTCTAAAAATTCCTCAGGCCGAAATACACAAGCCACAACTTTGAAACCTCTCCTATTAGAAAAAACCCTAGGCTGGCGAATTAACCTCCCAAGAGCTCATCATCAAAAATTGAAGCCGCACCTTTCTTTTAATAACCTAGTGCTGCCGGCCATTTCTAAGGGGGTGCCCAATTAAAATCTCAACATTCTTCAAAAAAAAGGAGAGCCCTTCTTATTTTTATCTAGCCAATCATCAAGAGCCAGGTTTCATTCTCCTTTGTAATCTCTAGAGGCCAGCACGTTCTCTCTTGATCTCTCAAAACAATTTTTGAGAGCTCATAATCTTGTGGAGGAGGGGCCGAATCAAAGAGCAGGCCGGATCACCCTCTTCCAATCAAAAAGGAGAACCAAGCCAAAAAAGGCACAGGCTGCTTTGTTTGTGAGATCACAGGCGCACGCACATCAAGAGATCAAAAAATAACTGGCAACAAAAAAAATTCGGTGTGTGCCTTTATTTAATTAAAGTCTAATCCTTTTTTCTTTGTGTTTTGTTTAGCATGTTCATAAAAGTAAGCACAAGGGACCAGGGGACAAAAAAGGTGAGCAAGGCTTCAAGCCGCAACTTGGTTTTGAGTAGAGCCAATCAAAATTGAAGAAGGCCGCATCAATTTCAAAAGGGTGCCGTAATCTCCAGGCCGAAAACTTTGTGCATGCCGCAACTTTGAGAGTAGCCACAATTGTTGACCATCTTGCTGCAAATCATCATTGTGCCAGAACGTGTGCCAACCTTTCATCAACAAAGCACTTGCCGCAATTGTTTTCATCGAGAGGGAGGCCAAACTATTGAGGGTACATCAGAAACCACTACTACTTGCCAGACGACTTCTGGCCTGTGCCTATTGACGAAGACATCGCTGCTGCACAATCTGAGCTTTCTAAACTCAATACTTTATTATTTTGTGTAGCAATTGTGATAGATCTTCGTAGTGGAAACTTTACCTGTTTGTGTTACTTTTGGGGACCTGACGACTTGGGAGTCGTCACGGAGGGAGAGCATCTGACTAAATTGATAGTGTAGAGCACGTGGTGTGCGTACGAGCTAGGTGAGAGTAGATTTGGGATCTTGACTCATTGTAGATGTACTTGATTACATATCTATCTAGTAGTTGCTTTCGGGGGCTGGAGTAGGTCGTGGGGACGACCGAACCAGGGTATATCTGTGCGTACACTGTGATTGCATTCTATTTACTTTGCATGTGCCTATAACTGCGTGTGATTGTTCGTGGGTTGCACGAATATTTTTATTAGCATATTCACCCACCCCTCTAGGCTACGATCTAGATCCAACAACTATCCCATGCTCCTCCTAGGTCATAGAAAAGGTCAAGTCTTGACTTCTAGGATCTAATACCAATTGTAAAGTAGGAGATAAACAATCTCTAACAATTGAGGTAATACCAATTGTATACAAAGAATCTTGGAAGATAATCCTCTTTACTAATTGATATACATATATTGGAGCCATGGGCCTAAAGTGTATTAAAGCAATAGATATGGAAAAATCAAGCTTCAGTGATACACAATGATATTGCCAAAAAGGAATTAAAACATGAAACATGTTGGCAATATCAATTGGTCAAGATCAAGACCATAATAACCAATTGGAAATGACACCAATTGAAACAATGATCCCAAAAATCAACCCGAAATGAGAGTTAAAATATGTTTTAAAATATTTTAAACATATTAGATATAATAACTCCCCCATTATCATACATATGGATCAACAAATGTATGCATGACAATGTCTTCCCCAAGGTCCACATTTTCTTTAAAAATAAGTTTGAAAATATTTTCAAAATAATGAAACACACACAATCAATGGGTATGCTAAAAATAAACATTTAAGCATAATACACATACAAAATGCATATGTTTGATGAACCTAAACATTAGGAAACCAAACCCAAAAGGAGTTTGATTTCCTAATGTAATCACATCAGGTGATCACATCCCTAACTAGAGAGTTGATGTAACTATCCCTCTCTTGCATACTAATCTTAGTGGGAATCCACAAATCAAGGATTTCCTAGGCAAGAGTTTTGCCTTTGCAAGAGGGGTAGATGTGGCATGCTTAGGTGTAGAAAAAAATTTCTTGGCATGCATAGAATGAGGATTTTGCTTCTTAGCAAAAAATGAAGAGTTTTCATTTTTCCTCATCACCTTATGATTTACATGCTTCTTGTTGATGTTATTGTTATACAAGAAAGCATGTTGTTCTTCTTAGGTGCTTTAGCAATATTTCTTGTATTAGCACCAAAAGAGGAATTAGAGGTGGGTTTGGGTACCACATTTTGAATATATCCCAAGCCTCCTCTATGATTTGCAGGATGTTGTTTTTCAATAAAACCGTGGAGTGAATCCCTAGAATACACAAATCTTTTGAGCTTACGGGATTTCTCTTCACATTTCAACGTAAGTTGTTGAATGCGAGTTTCTAAGCTTAGGTTTTGAGTAACAAGATTATCATTAGACAAACTCAATTCCTTAACTTGAGAGAGAAGTGTGTCTCTTTCACTAGTGTCAAAATCATGCATTTCATCATGGATTACACTAGCAATTTCTAGTTCATGCAATCTACTCTTAGCAATCTTATATTTTGCTTTTAATTTATTGTAAGAGTTGATGCACTTACTAGCGTTTTTGGAGACCATATCAAAACGATATTCAAGCTCCTCGTATGAGATCTTCTCCTCAATCTCATCATCATTCTCTACCTCTCTAGAACTTGATGATGACTCCTCCTCGATAGCCATGAGGCCCATTTCCTCACATGAGTTGAGCCAAGCTTCTAACTATTCTTCATTTGAGCCAGAGGGGATTGGTGTAGGAACATCAATTGCCACAAAGCATGCGTGAGCTTCCTCCTTGTCATCATCTTCTTCGTTACTTGATGTATCCTCACCCGAATCATCAAATGTCCCGACAAGCCCCTTCTTGTGGTTTTTGGACTTGGACTTCCCTTTCCAATGATTCTTTCCTTTACCCTTGTAAGTCTCTCTGTTGGGTTTGGAGGGGCATTCGGTGGATAGGTGACCTTTTCCACTGCAAGTGTAACAAGTAGGAACCTTGTTAGAATTGGAGGCAAACTTTGACAAAGATTTACCTTACTTACACTTGAGGAATGCCTTGAATTGCTCGGCAAGATCCTCAATTTCTTCTCCACTTGCCTCTTCTAGCTCATCTTCTTCACTAGGAGCTTCTCGATGGAATTTCTTCCTCCATTTGATTGGCTCTTCCTTGGCATGGAATGCAACCCCCTTTGCTTCTCCGGCTTCTTGGGCTTCGATGGTTGAATCTCCTTCTTGTGTTAAAGCTTCACTTTGTACGCCATGAGATTTCTGATGCACTCCTCAACGGTGTATTTGGACATGTTATATGACTCCAAAATTCCGTTGGCCTTTGACTCCCAATGAGATGTAAGATAATCAAGGATCTTCTCTACACGATCTTCTTGGGAAATCATCTTCCCAAGTCCCTCCAAAGCGTTCACGATATCTGTGAACCTTGTGAACATCTCTGAAATGCTTTCTCCTTCCTGCATCTTAAACATTTCATATTTAGATCTAAACACAGTTTGTTTAGATTTCTTTACCTTTGTAGTCCCTTCATGACATATATCCAAAGTATGACAAATTTCGTTGGCCGTTTTGCACATGGAGATGCGGTTGAACTCATTTGCTGAGAGGGCGCAATGGAATGCATTCATAGCCCTCGAATTGAATTTGATCGATTCTTTCTCCGCCTTTGTCCTTGAAGCTGCAGGAGTAGTGGGCTTCTCAAATGGCACCTCTGTGATGTCCCATAGGTCTTGACCCTCCATGTAGATCATCATCCTGATCGTCCAACTTGGGTAGTTGGTTCCGTTGAAGAGCGGGGGTCGAACGGTAGAATGACATTCTTCATGAGATGCGGATGTAGCGTTGAATGCCATCGTTGCAGTATGCTATAACCTCGCTCTGATACCAATTGTAAGGATCGCCTTACCCTTGCAATACTAACAACACACTAGAGGGGGGTGAATAGTGTAATGGCAATAAATTGTCCAATTAAAATTAAACTTGCAAATGCGGAATAATAAATGCAAGAAGAATTAATCGACACAATCAATCCAAACGCAAACACAAGAATATATCCTGGTTTCCCAAACTTGGGTATGTCCAGCCACACCAATATTCAGTATAATTCTCACAAAGAGAAGTGAATACAAATCCCACAAAGAGATACATCATCAAGAGGATTTTGTCCTATACAAGGACCCAACCAACCCTACACAATGGTCAAACTCCCACCTAGAGAATTACTAACTCCAACTCAGAGAATTAGGGTTAGCCCTACACTAGGACACCAAACTCCCACAAAGAGAGTTATTCCCACAAAGAGAGTTATTCCCACTAAGAGAATATCATATACCCACTAAGAGAAATTCTCCCACAAAGAGAGAGACTAATTCACACAAAGAGAATTAGTGTTATAAGAAAACACCAAGAAAAACAAATACTCTTACCGATGCCTTGAGATGCTTACTCATAGATGAATGCAAGGCATGGAAGAGGATCTCCAAGTGTTGAGATTTGCTTGAAAACACTTGGATGATTTCTCTTGAGCTTGACTTCAATGCATGAAGAGGAATGAGAGCTCAAAGAGGGAAATGAGAGGGTTTGAGAGTGGCTTAATCAATCTCTTATGATTTGCAATAGATCCAAGAAGTTCCAATGAACTCAGCCCTCTCATATATATATAGGAACCTATATCAACTCTCAAAACCTAAGGAAACAGCCAAAAACAAAAAGCTGCAACGGCTAGTTTCTGGGCAGAAACGTCACTGACAGTCGACTGATGAACAAATGACAGTCGACTGTCCAACGGCTAGAAAATATCCCACGGCTATAATCTGAGCCTTTACATTCGACTGATGAAGTTGATACAGTCGACTGTAAACAGAACAGGCGCCTGTAAAACCTTCAGCAGGCGACTGCTGCAGGGGATGGAATAAAACAGAGAGTTGCACTCTTTCTCCTAATAAGCATACATGCGACTGATGATAAGAATACAGTCGACTGTAAAATAGACAGGCAACTGTAAATCATCAGTCGACTTCTGCAGGAGATGGAGAAAAACAGAGAGAAGCACATTTTGCACTTACGCTTCTCAGACGACTGTTGACCATTCTACAGGCGACTATAAATATAAAGGCGATTGTAAATTGATCACCAGTCGACTGATGTGACAAGCTCAAGTAGAGTCAATAAAAATGTTGACTTGAGTAGTACATCACAGTCGATTGTAGAAGGCTCGACAGGCGACTGGAATCACCCAGTCGACTGTGAATCCTTTAGCAGGCGACTGCTGGAGAACCAGAGACTCCAAATGAGTCTTTGGTCATGATGAGCCTATTGGGTTGGATTCTATGATAATCATAAGGCTCACTAAGATGGTTAAATGCATATGCATGAATGAGTAGACCATCTATCAAGGCATTACATTAACCTAGACTCAAATGAGAGAGAAAGCAATAAAGGAAATATTACATGGATTACATTGCTTTCCTTAGAGTCTATGGCTTCAATCTGGATGCCTTGATGCTCCCCATCATCTCCAAGCTTTGGCACCCCTTGAGTCCAAGATTTGGCCCTTCTCCACTTGATGTCCATCCTTGCACCAAGTGTTTAGTCTCCAAAAATGATATTCTTGAAATGCAAACTATGAGACTAAAACAAGAGAGTCATTAGTAACAACATAATGTTGTGATCATCATCAAAATAACATTGGTATGAAACACCAATACTCAACACCATGTTTAGCAGGCAAAGCAACTAGGAAACCATTTGGAAAGGCAATACGAGCTGACACTCCTTTACAACTAATACACTCTGACATTTATGGACCCATGAGTATGAGGACTAGGCATGGTGCCTCATATTTCATTACATTTATAGATGACTATTCTCGGTTTGGAAAGGTATACCTCATATCCCATAAATCTGAAGCATTAGAGTGCTTCAGATTGTTTCTCAACGAAGTTGAGAATCAATTGGATAAAAAGTTTAAAACCTTGAGGACAGACAGATGGAGGGAATATCTGTCAGATCAGTTTAAAGATCTATGTAATGAAAAAGAAATTCTAAGACAACTTACTACTCCTTATACACCTCAGCAAAATGGTGTTGCTGAGATAAGGAATAAAACTCTCTTAGAAATGGTTCGATGCATGATGTCACAAGTAAACTTACCAATTAAGTATTGGGGAGATGCATTGTTGACAATAGCACATGTTTTGAACCTAGTACCCTTCAAAAATCAATTCATAAAACCCCATATGAACTCTGGACTGGTAGAAGTCCAAATTTGAGTTTCTTAAAGTCATGGGGATGTGCAGCTTATGTACATAACACTTCTCATAAGCATGGGAAGTTGGGACCCAGAGGAAAGAAGAGTATAATCATTAGATACTCTGAACACTCAAAGGGTCATGTTTTCTTGGGTGAGCAAGAAGACGGCACTGTCATAGAATATAAATCAAGGGATGCCACGTTTATAGAGGATATGTTCCCTAAACAAGGCAAAGTCAGAAATGAAGATGATCTCCATGAGTTGGAAGATCCAGGCTTTATGAGTATTAGGTCATTTGAGGTACACGAGACAACTTCTCGAGTCCCTGAGATTAGTGGGAGCGGTGTGTCCGAAAGAGAAGTAATTCAGAATTCTCAGCTTGATGAGTCAGTTGTGAGAGGCAAAAGGGTTAAGGTTCCCCGACGAAAATTTGAAATCGAAGGGGAAGCCTTAATTGCAGTACCTCAAGATGACAAAGAACCTCAGAGTGTAAAAGAAGCTTTATCTCATCATGATCGAGATTATTGGAAGAGAGCTATGGAGGAAGAAATGGATTCCATGAAAATTAACCAAGTTTGGAAACTAGTTAACTTACTGCCTAATCGAAAAACAATTGGGAATAAGTCGATTCTCAAAATAAAGAGAGAGGCGGATGGATCCATTGAAAGACATAAGGGGTGGCAAAGGGATATACCCAAAAGGAAGGTATAGATTACAAAGAAACCTTTTCACCTGTTGTTAAATTTGCCTCTATTAGCCTAATACTAGCTTTAGTTGCTCACATGAATTTAGAACTTCACCAAATGGATGTCAAGACGGCATTCCTAAATGGTGAACTAGATGAGGAAATCTACATGGATCAACCAGTAGGTTTCATTATTAAAGGGCAAGAAAATAAAGTCCGTAAATTACAGAAATCTATATATGGCCTTAAACAAGCATCTAGGCAATGGAACCAGCGGTTTCATAGAGTTATCACCTCATTTGGTTTTGAGATGATCGAGGAAGATAATTGTGTTTATGTGAAGCAACATAAAAACAAATTTGTCATCTTGACATTGTACGTAGATGACATTTTGTTAGCTAGTAACGATATGGAGTTTCTGATAACTAGAAAAGAATGGTTATCATCGAACTTTGAAATGAAAGACATGGGACAAGCGAATTTTATACTTGGTGTAAAAATCCGAAGAGATTGTTCTAAGAGATTTCTTGCATTATCGCAAGAAACATATATTAATAAAGTGTTAGCATGATTCAACATGTCTAACTGTAATCCAGTTGAAACTCCAACATCGAAAGGCGATAACCTAAGTCTCGATGATTGTCATAGTACAGCAGATGCAAGGAGCAAAATATCATGAGTGCCATATGCAAGTGCAGTGGGTAGCTTAATGTACGCTATGGTGTGTACAAGGCCAGACATATGTCATGCAGTAGGATTGGTAAGTCGATATCAGTCAAATCCTGACCTGAGCATTGGAAGGTTGTGAAGAGGATCATGATATATATGAAGGGTACAACCGACTACAGTTTGTGTTACGAAGGTTCATCCACCAAACTGGAAGGCTACACAGATGTTGACTATGGAGGAGATGTAGATGAGAGAAAATCTACATCAGGATATGTTTTCTTGCACGGAGATGGTGCCATATCATGGTGCAGCAAGAAACAAACTTGTGTGGCTCTATCAACCATGGAAGCAGAATGTGTTGCTGCTTCATTAAGAGTTCAGGAAGCTATTTGGTTACGACGGTTTCTAGAGAATTTAGGTGTAAAACAAGAACCAGTTGTTGTCTAATGTGACAATCAAGCTACGATAGTTTACACCAAGGACCCAAGATATCACAGTCGTACCAAACATATCGACATACGATGCCATTTTGTGAGAGACATTGTTGCTGAGAAGATAATTTATATCAAATATATATCTACGCACAAAATGGTTGCTGATCCTCTTACTAAACCCATTCCTAGAGATACTTTTCTTAAACATGTAAAAGCTCTAGGATTGCGTAGAAATTAAAATATACTTGTGTATGTACTCTGTTATATATATTGATATTGTTCAATAAAATATTTATTTCATTCATTGTGTTGGATGATATGTGTTTGCCCAATAGTGTTATTTGTTAACACATAAAAAGAGTACATAAGAAAAAGTGTGTCAAATAGGTATGAAGATTGGCCTTCTCACACAGGCAATCGCCTCTGACGTTCTAGGTGAACGGGCAGGGATGAGACTAAATCCTCTATAAAAGTCGCATTGAATAAGTTTCAAGATGAGGACATTTTATATATCAAATAATGACCGAGATGAACAGATTCCCCAAAGTTCATCTAAGCCTATTTATGAGCCAGACACGAATTCTTAGAGCAATTGATTGCTGTAGAATTCAGTGTTAAATGTATGAGTACATTTAACTTGGAGTCTGAACGGTGTTGGATTGAATTACTCCAAAGACATATGTAATACACCATTGCATGTGATTCATACTACATGTGCTGGAGTCGACCATAATGGGAAGTGAGTGTAAGGACCGTCTACCTTGCAATACTAACAACAAACACTCTAGAGGGGGGTGAATAGAGTAATGGCAATAAATTGTTCAATTAAAATTAAACTTGCAAACGGAATAATAAGTGCAAGAGGATTTAATCAACACAATCAATCCAAACGCAAACACAAGCATTACACTGGTTCCCTAAACTTGGGTACGTCCAGCCACACCAATATCAACTATAATTCTCACACAGAGAAATGAATACAATCTCACACAGAGATACCTCACACAGAGGATTTGGATTCTCACATAGAGAAATCCTTAATCTCACACAGAGAGACCTCACACAGAGGATTTAGGATTCCCAGAAAGAGATATCATTGCTTTCACACAGAAAGACTTTTGCTCTCACACAAAGAGACTCAAACTCTCACGCAGAGAAGTCTCAACCAACCCTCACACAGAAGGTTATATTTTCACACAGAGAGAAACTAGCTGTCACACAGAAAGCTAGGGTTTCAATGAAATAACAAAGTAAAACAAATACTCTTACCTATGCCTTGAGATGAACTTACTCATTAATGAATGCAAGGCATGGAAAGGATCTCCAAGTGATGAGATTAGCTTGAAAGCACTTGGATATTTCCCTTGAGCTTGACTTCAATGCATGAAGAGGAATATGAGCTCTAAGAGGGAAATGAGAGAGTTTGAGAGTGTCTTATTTAATTTCTAAAGATTTTAAATAGCATCAAGAAGTTTTAATAAACTCAGCCCTCTCATATATATAGGAACCCTATATCAACTCTCAAAACCCAAGGAAATAGCCAAAAATAAAAGGCTGTAACTGCTAGTTTCTGGGCTGAAACGTCACCGACAGTCGACTGATGAACAAATGACAATCGACTGTCCAACAGCTAAATAATTCCCAACGGCTATAATCTGAGCCATGACAGTCGACTGATGAAGTCGATACAGTCGACTGTAAACAGGACAAGCGCATGTTAAACCTTCAGCAGGCGACTGCTGCAGGGGATGTAATAAAAACAGAGAGATACACTCTTTCTCCCAGTATGCATACATGCGACTGAAGAACAAATGACAGTCGACTGTAAAATAGACAGGCGACTGTTTATCCTTCTTCAGTCAACTGCTGCAGGAGATGTAGAAAAACAGAGAGATGCAAAATTCGCACTTACGCCTTTCAAACGACTGTTGACCATGTTACATGCGACTGTAAATATACAACCGACTGTAAATACGTCATCAGTCGACTGATGCGAAAAGCTCAAGTAGAGTCAATAAAAGGTTGACTTGAGCAGTAGTGGGCTGTAGAAGGCTCGACAGGCGACTGGAATCACCCAATCGACTGTAAAACCTTCAGCAGGCGACTGAAGGAGAGCCAGAGACTCCACATGAGTCTTTGGGCAAGATGAGCTTATTGGGTTGGATTCTATGATAATCCTAAGGCTCACTTAGATGGTTAAATGCATATGCATGAATGAGTAGACCATCTATCAAGGCATTACATTAATCCTATACTCAAAAAGAGAAAAGCAATACATGAAATAATACATGAATTACATTGCTTTCATTATAGTCTATGGCTTCAATCTTGATGCCTTGATGCTCCCCATCATCTCCAAGCTTTAGCACCCATTGAGTCCAAGCGTTGGCTCTTCTCCACTTGATGTCCATCCTTGCACCAAGTGTTTAGTCTCCAAAAATTATATTCTTAAAATGAAACTATGAGACTAAAACAAGAGAGTCATTAGCAACAACATAATGTTATGATCATCATCAAAATAACATTGGTATGAAACATCAATACTCAACAGTGAGAAAGTGGATCCCTGCCTCTCCACTCCCTGGAGGATTTGGTTCCTCCCTATACCCTTTAACTATTGACTAATATTCAAAGTTTCAGTCTTGGTGATAGCTACTTTAGCATATTCCTTATGGCCACGAGTGATATGGTCTAAAAGGATATGTCTAGGAAAGCAACTGAGTTGTGACTTAGAATATTGAGTGCAAAGAAATGGATAAGTTTGTTGATATCAAGTTTGATGATCTCACTGGACGGCTAATCTGTGTGATTAAGAGACATCAATGTGGATGTGTTTAAGTATGTCCTCAAGAGTAAATAAATGGAGGGATCAAGAATACTTACACTGATACAACAAACTAGACCTGGGGTATTATAAGCGACGGAGAAACTTTAAAGGATTGAATTTATAAAAGGCATTTGTGTATCTCTAACTAGTGCACAACGAGATTGCATGTATTCGCTTATGGGTCGCACGACCAAGTTACCAAGTATGAAGTCTTCTTCACGTGTTGTTTTTGTAACAATAATCTCATCATGTGCGAGTGAGAGATGTTGGAATTGGGTTCGCCTATGACAGGTTTAACCCAAGGGTAAATAATAATTATAGTATTAATAAAAGGGATTATATGTAAATTGAATTAGCCTTGGTGGATAATTGCAATTTACAGAAGTTCAGGGTTCCCAATGCAAAATTGTTTTGAAACTACCCTTACGTTATTTTGTTCACGTTGAGTATTCAACGGTAGAAAACTGCTCCCCTTAATTCCTATATATAATCCCCATTGGCGGTGAGAAAAAGGATCAAGGAATTCTAGTTTTGCGTTCTCTTTTTCTCTCCTAACACAACCAGCAAGAAGAAGAAGACCAAGAAGTATCTTGGTGGTGAAACTCGTTCGGTTTCCTTCGGTGATCCCAAACACGATCCAAGGCAACGTGCTGCTCCTCTAATCCGCGGCGAAGGTGATGTATCCATCGCCTCTAAGTTTTACAATAGTAATATTAGAAATAACCAGTGCACATCGTGCACAGAGCAATAAAAAAACACACACAAATGATGCAAAGAACGTGCACAACTAGCACAACTAACGAAAGAGTGAGAAGAGTGAGTGTGTGGAGGGTAGCGTCGAGGTCGGGGTAAAAGTGGGAAAAATAGAGAGCCCCAAGCGGAGCAAAAAAAACCCACATAGGATATGGTGCATGCGCGTAACCGATGGAAGAGAGAGAAGTAGGTTTAGAAATAGGTTTTTGTGTGTGAGCAGCATCGGAGGTTAAAAGGAAATAAGCAAGGGAAAAAACGTAGTTAGAAAAAGGGTAAGGTGGAAAAAGACCGATGGCAAACATGTAAAATGGAGGAGATGGAGGAGCATTGTGGTGGGAAAAGACCAATGACAAACATGTAAAATGGGTAAGATGTAGGGTGTTTTGGATGGTGTTGTTTGGAATGTTGAAAGGACAATCACAACCATGTACTTAAGTGGGATGAGTAGAGTTTTTTTTAAGTTTGAGTGGTGAGGTGGCATCCCATGTGGCACCACAATCCTCTTGCCACATGGGACAAAGGTGCCACATGGGACAATGACACTTTTATAAATCTCTCTTTTATAGTATAGATATAGTTATAAGACATCAAATTATAGTATATAATTATGATCGATATGAAAGACAAGTGTAAATATCAATAATTGGACTAAGCTAATCAAAATGTAACTCCAACATAATATTTATTCAAACTAATTAAGTCCCCAATAAACTAAACCGAGCCCATCCCAATCTATTCGAACCCTCATTGGATCAAACCCAAGCTCGAGTCGAGCATAGTAATGCTCATATGCTTGTTTATTCAGTCCAACTAAGAACACATATTTCTGTGGCTCACTTTATAGTCAAGCGAGTCCAAACAAATTTTTAACGAGCCGAGCCTCTAGCTACACGGCTCAATTAGCACCCCGCAGTTATGGGTCGCTTGGATTTCCTCAAGGTAAGGCATGGATGGACCCGTGTTAATTGAGCCGTGTAGCATGAGGCTCGGCTCGTTAAAAAAGAAGCTAGTCTACCTCGATGCTTATGTGCAAAATATATTTAGCAAAAGAAAATGAGGAAAACCGAACATAAAATAGCAACATCGCATACGGTAAGATGATACATAATCAACCAAGGCCACTACTTGTACCAAATTAACTTGCCCAGAGAAATTCACATGCTGGCGACTCTACAAACGCCTATAATAGCATATCATGAAGTGGCTTGCTCAATTTTTAACTTTTATTTATTATTTATTACTTATATCAACACCATCTATAGGCCTCTGCCATTTATAACAGTTCGAAAGATTATATGGTAATGAAGATGTAAAAACCTCTCCATGTACCAACTTAGAGACTCTTACTCAGGGGGGATCAAGAATTGCATCTTGCATTGGGACACCCAAACTTTGGTCACCCTTGCTGAACTTAACTACTCAGAAGACAACCTAACTAGTAATGCCAATCTGAAACCTCACCTTCGCAGCCTAAGATAGAACATGCTCTGCCAACGGGTACCACCATTAGACAGCGTTACCCGTGCTTTCATCGTTAGCACCGACTTCAGACTAAACCATATGATACATGATCTTAATCCTTACAAATTCATATACCACATAACTTAAGTTGCTGTATGTCTCCTAGAAAGTGCAGAATTACTGGAGTTTATTATTTTCACTACCACATATTTATATTAATTACACTAGACACAACTAAACATGTAAGAAGTAGAAGAGTGGGAAACACTTTTTACTGCTCAGGCTGCTGCTCTTGCTGGGGAGAATTACCATCCTTGCCAGCCAAGAACCGTACGACGACACAAGTGATGTTATCCGCACTCCCTCTCTGATAAGCCTCCTGCAACAGTCTCTTTGCTGCCTGTTCAGGATCTTCGATGGGTTTTATCATTGCTACAGCCTCCTGAGACGTTTTAAAGCATATCATGCATTACTGAAAGTATTAAAAGAGGAACTAATAGTTGCAGCGGTTGACAAAATTGAATGGGAATGACAGTTTCAAGGGTTGGATACCAACATTTTGGGGCTTTTTGGTTGGATAGTTGTTTTTGTTATTAGAGACGGAGAAAATAGAATTGTAGCAAACACCAAGCTCAAATTGGCTGCAGTGAACATTGCAACCATTTGCAACCAAAAACTGCTTGCCATCACATCAAAGTAATTGTTTATTATTTTCTAAAATATCATCGAATCATTCTTCTAATTGCAACTGCTCTACCATTTATGTATAACTTTATTTTTAATTGATTACGATTCTTTAATGGGTTCGGGTTGGCTCCTGCAGGCATTGGACCGAGGGTTGGTCCAACACATGTTAAGCCGTTGGATCTTCCCCGGCTTTGGGTCTTCCATGTCCCCAAATCTTCCCTCTGCACAAAAATTTCCAACAAACCCCTTCTAAATTGTAAAAATATTTATTTGAATAAAAGGCAGGACATGTGTTTCATCATCATCCCCTTGGTCGACGCCTACATCCGCCTCCCTCGTCTCCGCCGGCCTCCACCAAAAAACCATCAACATCAACTCCGACTCCACCATCTGCTACGGAGTCTCTAGATCTTTCTACATTAATTCGGCTACACACCCGCTACAGAATCGTAGTCTCAGTCGAAGATGACGGAGCAGAAGCCAATGCCGGATTTGGAGTCACAGCCGGAGACGGTGATGGTGAGAGAGATGGTGAGACCACAGTTGTATATGGAGATGGAACCAAGGGAGGCAAAGTCGAAGTCAATGACGTCGTCCTTGGAAATGCAGACTGAGACGGTGGCGGGGAGACAACGGCCGGAGATGGAGACATGACAGTCGATAGATGCTGAGCCGGGGCCCGGACCAGCGCCTGCGAGGTGCCGATACCCACGAGCAAAGCAACAGTCATCGAGAGGATCAAAACAAAGAAAGAGGAGGAGAAAGAAGAAACAATGATATTTTTTCTTTCTTTCTTTCTTTCTTTCTTGAATATGAGAATTGAATAGAACGATGGTTGTCTGCAGAGTTCTTGAGTGGATTACAGTTGATGAACGACGGCAAACGGATTAACATCAGGATTTAATCCAAAATTCAGGATTTAAACCTAAATTGATTGCTTAGAAAAATGACTGGCCGACCAAGGGGATGATGCTGAAACCCATGGGTTGCCTTTTGTTCACTTACATATTTTTACAATTTAGAGGGGGTTTGATGGAAATTTTTTGAGGAGAGAGTGGAGATTTGGGGACGTCAAATATCCAAAGCAAGGGGATGAAGCTGAAACCAGTGGGGTCCTTTTGGTCACTTGTATATTTTTACAATTTAGAGGGGGTTTGATGGAAATTTTTTGTGGAGAGGGGGAGATTTGGGGACATCAAATATCCAAAGCCAGGTAAGATCCAACGGCTTGTGGCTTAGCAAGCGTTGGTCCAACCTTGGTCCAACGCCCGTAGGGGCCAACCCCAACCCTTCTTTAACTACTAAAAAAGTGACTGAAACAGATTCTGCATGAGTAGTGTCAAACAATGCATTTATAGCTAAATTTTCTGCAACAAATGTTACACACAAACATTTGTTTCATTTGGTGCTCCTTGTAAGTAAAAGCAAAGAAACTAACAGAGAAAAAACGGACTAATCTTCTCAAGTTTAATGCCTTAGGTAACCATTTTAAACAAGTGAAACCCTACGATTAAAAAAGGATCTTGAATACAATATTTAAAAAATTATAGGTGACTTTAGTCCTTATATTTTACATTCCTTGTGGTCTAATCAAAAAATTAAAAATAGTTAATGGTGGTTATTCTATGTTTAACAATCTTCAAGCTGTGCTTGAATGTGGAATACAAAGAGCCCCATCTGCCCGCTTTCATATTTTGGGATTCTGATTGTGAGTAACATCTTTAATGCTTTCACAGTAAGAAATTTTTTCTTGAGAATATCATGAGAGTCTTTCGTCTTTGTAATTCCATCAGATTTAATGGTTAATTTGAACATGTTAAAATGCACTGATAACTAACAGACGAGAATGTGATCAATAAAAATGAACATGGCATAAGACTGGTGATACAAACATACCTCATTTGTAACAACATCCCACAACCCATCACTTGCAAGTATGAGAAATTCCAGTGAGCCATCAATAACCTCCTCCTAAAGTTCGGCATGTATGGGAATAAGCAATGCTAGTATTTACAAAAATAAATACCGAATAAAAAAATTTCAAATTAATTGTCCTAATAGACCACAATTTTGATTACCGTAGGGGGGGATGCATGATATATGAGATAAAATCTCTATCCCTAGTACAATTAGTGTGATTAGAACCGAATTTCTTTTACTTTTAGTCTTAAACTTGCCATGCAAAAGCAACTTGGCCCAGGGGTAATTTGGCACTCAGAAAAACATGAAATTAGCTCACATATAGGATAATCCAGTAAAAAAATTCAAAAGCAGAATAATGATGGCAAATCAACAAACACTATTATGAACAGACAACGAAGTTAGATAGCAAATAGTAATTCATGAATAAAAATGCGCAAATACATAAGCTGGTAGCTACATAATAGTTTCAGAGGATTATATTTGTGCCTCCCCTAAGTATTTCTCCAAAAGCAAAACCAATTAAGTTCCGTGCTGCTACATACATTTTGTAATTCAGGAACTACTCCTTTGTAATCAATAGATAAAAAATAATGAAATAAAATGGAGTAAATAAATAATGAAAATTTGAAAAGACGATCCATATGAAGAAAAGATTAGAATTGAATCAAACTATCAAACTGGAATGTCAGAACTGGAGGAAAAAAATTGCAACTTACGATGAGAACATTACCCCTGGTCCTAAAGGTTGTTAAAAAAGAGATTATGTTATCTTGAGACCAGGAATGGACTGGTTGGTTGTTTTTTTTTTGTTTTTTTTTTATTTTTATTTTTATTTTATTTTATTTTATTATTATTATTATTATTTTTTATTTTTTTTTTGGGGGGGGGGGGTGCATCTTAATCATATTGTTGAAGTCATAAATAGTTATTGAAAACCACAGCTACCCCAAAAGCTAAAGCCAATAGGCAGAGATTCAATTCCTAATTTTTACACATCAACTTCTCTCAGTTTTTCCAAAGTGAATATATTATTTCAACCATTTTTTTAAAATGAGTGAATTGCTCCCTTTTTTTCACACAAACGCCTAATTGATAGTGGTTGGAGCCAATATGTCCTAAATAGTTGTCAGTGTAGTCCATTATAATTTCTGATGTTGAAGGTATGGTCATGATATGTTCGCTGTTTATCCTGAACCACTTCCTTGCCTTTTCACCCATTTTATCCCTCTCGAATAGCCCAGTGATGTTATATCAACACGCAGCCAGATCACCAAGTCCGCCGAGAATCCTTCATGGGCATGTCCCACAAGTTCCTTAGATGAGCTGTGGGGTGCTTGTGAATTTTCCCAGGCACAGTCTTAAAAAAGTCAATACTCCCGATGCATGGAAGAAAAACTGGCAACTTGGATAATAATCCAGATGAGATTGGAAGCCACTAAGGCAGGCAGGCATAGATGTTACATCATGTATTAAACTTAATTGTACATGACTTCTATGAACGGCCCATGCTGCATCTCTTCCCAGACTAGGAACTTTTATCAAAACTTATTTTCGTTGCATAACCTGATCAACTGCAGTATGAGATCCGGTTGTTTCTTGGGCCTCCGCCAGTACTTCTGGATTCAAAGGCACAAGAAGACAGTACACACTGCTGCTCAAGCTGCTGCATGCACACTCACATAATGGAAATTGTTTTGATACTACTAATAAACATCATCAGATCACATCGTATTCCTCTTTTTTACGGACTGTTCCATGTAAAAAATATCAGGAGCATGCCACCTTGGCTGCATGGGCATACACGGTCACTGTAAAGTAGCTTTTCTGTCTTCTAGGATAACACATAAGGTTTGGTAGGGGTTCCCTTCTTTCCAAATTTCCTTTAGCACCAAATTAACAGAAAAACCTTAAGCTTGCATGGCACTCAGGAACTCATTCGAGGGACGTTATGATGTTATATGGATATGATAACAATGAGGATATACAATGGAATTAAATAATAGCCACTATGATTGATACGAAGAATTATCAAATACAAAACCACTACCTGAATTTCTGGATCTGCAACAACATACTGCTTTAATAGTCTATCACCAAATGCACGAGAAACAGCAAGAACACCAGCAACACGCCACGTGCCTGCAAAAATGCATTGGTTGGTAATAAAAATAACCATAATAGGATCAATATATAAAAGGAAAACTGCATATCAGTGAAACATAATAATTACCTGCCCACATCACAAATCCTCCAGCATCCTCTATTCTTTGGCGCTCATCTGTTTGGTCAGGCTTGTGATCTCTGGAAACAGCTATAGCTGCAATGAAAATTAAATAAATGTCTTCAATAAAAATCCAAAATCAGTACCAATAACATATTTTATTAGAATTGCAACAAGAAATGAAAGAATGACTAATTACATATTGTCGCGACAAGCTAATACAGATGACAATATTAGATTACAGCGCCACGTTTAAGTGTGTCATTTTCTATTTGCCATGGCTCATTTCCTGGAGTTAAAATCTGTTATGTTTGTTATCCATCTACTCTCTTCAGATGTACAGGAATCGGGAGGTTGCTCTTGGCTGGATGAGCTTTAAACTACCTAGTTGTCAAAGTACATTTTTACTTTGGTTAGAATTTAATGGTGTCGTTAGTGATTTGCACGCCTCATGCCTAGTCACCTAAGGCCATGCCAGATAATTCCCTAACAGAGTCAGTGGCTCCAGTGCAAGTCTGGTGGTCTGATCTCACATGGACGTGATAAAGGCTTTATTAGGCACCCACACGCATTTAGATGTGGGCATGATTATATGCATATGTCAATATGTGTAGCTCATAGGTACCAGGATGGGATAGAACAAGGGAAAACTTGGCTGCAGGAAAGCCCTAAACAGGGATGTGCAAACGTGTGTATACCTCTATGTATGTGTCTAGATGTGTATATGTAATATGCCAGTTTCATGCATGTCAAGAGTAAAATTGCAGCAAACTCTCAAAGAAAATTAAGAAACCCAACAGGATGCTGAACCTTTTGTATAAAATGTAGGTGCTTCATTTGTTGAAATGTTACCAAAGCAGAGAGGTAAATGGAGATCTTAGATTTGCTTACATTCCAAATATACGGATACGAGAACACATTTTCTTAAATAACATAGTTCACATTTCTCAAGGGAAAGTTCGACAACACAAATCAATGACAAAGACGAGGCTCTTGATACGAGTCCCGTACTCTCATTTGTCTAAAGTTCTAAATTCGGTCCACATGAATTTAGAGTTCTATTGCAATTTGATTGTTTTGATTTTTGGCATTCAAATAGAATGGTATAGAAAAATAATGAAATAAACTAGTCGAGTATAAAAAAATTAAAGAAAAACAGATTTCCATCAGTGGGCATCATGATGTGTGCCAGATTGCACCCAAACACCGACCATGGCTCATGGTAGTTCACCCAGGCATGCACGTCTAGTTGTCTGCTCTCACAGTGACAGTACGGGCATTGTTTGATACCTACTTGCATTTAGATATGAGCATTACCATGTATACTCCAATATGTGTGCAGATCAGGTACCCAGACGGGATAGGAAAGCCCTTTCAACCCCAGGACGCATAGACCAAAAAAGACTTGCAAACGTGTGTATACCTATATGAATCGGACTCTACATGTGTGCAATGTAATATCCTACTTTCATATATGTCAAATTTAAGTTTGCAGCAAACTCTTACAACAAATTAAGAATTTTCTGTTAAACTGCAAGATACAAGTATTATAAGAAAGAATCAACAATTTGATTTTAAAAATTGAAAACTAGTTAGTCAACTGTGCAACTCTTATTTTAATGTATGTATGTATGCATGTGTGCATGCATGAAGGACAGCATGTATACATGTATGACCTTCCAACAAAAAAGGAAAAAAAATATGCGCATGAGTTTGCTTGCATGTGTGTATGTATATCTACTAAGGGCATGTTTCTTTGGGTGAGAATGGGTTGGGATTTACTGTTGTGAATAGTAAATCTTGGTGGAATCTTGATGTGGGGCCCACGGGTTGGAAAGTTGGGTTGAGAATTGTATGTGGGCTCCACACAACTTTCTTGTGTTTGTGTGGTTCTTTTGTTGAGAAAGTTCTTTGGAAAAGTTTGATGTGTGGTCCACTAATTAATTAATTGTAATTAAAAAGTAGGGAAAAACTAGCGGGAGTTGCTGCAATTGGTCAAAACAGAGGAGAGATAGTGGAGTGGGACCCAAAAACAGCTTTCTCACCGATCTTCAGCGAAATCCGCGCAATTTGCGCGGATTGCGCGAGTGCAAATTGTTGCCTCCACGTAAGCGCTCGCGAGTGCAAATCCCAACCCGCATTCCCCCAAAATTTTCCACGAAAAGAAACGGGCTGCTTGATAACGGGTTGATTGGACATGAACAGTGAATCCTTTTCACTTTCTTCGCCTCAAAAAGAAACAAGCCCTAATGCAAGCTCTTGGGGGTCATTAGTCAATGGACTCAGATGTCCTACCACTTCCATGTCAATACTAGCCATCCATCTTTTGCCATCATGGCCTTTCATTTAATTTCAACTATTCATATCATAATGACCTCCATTAAATGCATTCCACCATATCTTTAAATTCAAATTATTATGCATTTAAAACTCATTTAACATTATCTTAAAAAATTAAGTAAAAACTTTTTAGTTTCCGGAGAGAGGGAAAAAAGGAAAGCAATGCACCGACTAGAGAATCTAGTATGCATAATTGCAAGTGTATAATCTCAGATAATCTTCTTCATTCAACAACCTTTTTTATTAAAAACATTTATGTTCAAATCATGCTGATATTTTTTTAAGAATTTAGTTATATATATAAGTGGTTATTCAAAAATTCATCTCACATCAACAAAATTAAAGTTTCCAAGTTCTCTTGTAAATTTCTTTTCTAAAAATCAGTATCACCAAAGTTCTCCACCACGCGAGTTGAACAAATCGCAGGAAAGCATTGTGAAAATGTCTTAATGAAATAAATACAGTGTCACACAAGTACCCAGAATGTAACCAACTTATACAAGTGCACAATGACATAATGACCAGAGACGCATCGCTCAGTTGAGCACAAACCTGACAATCATTTGAAGCCGAATTTCCTGCTCCGACCCAAACCAAATCAAACATAACACAACCACCACCCCCAACCAAAAAAACAAAAACACGCGAGCACAAGCATACAACTGAACCCAACCCGGCACCATTGCCCCCCTTCAAAAAAACAAAAAACAAACAAACAAAACAAAAACACGTGAGCGCATGCACGCAAGCATACAACTAAACCCAACCCGGCACCATTCCCCCCCCCCCCCCCCAAAAAAAAAAAACAAAAAAACAAAAAAACAAAAAAAAAAACAAACCAAAAACAAAAAACAAACCCCCCCCCAAAGACAACCCGGACCAAAAGGAAGGATAAAGAAAAAAAAAAGAAAACTCACACTCCCATTAAAAAAGAAAAGAGATTAAAAAAGTCCATGCTTTTTCCTTCACCTGCTATTGCCCCACCAATTTGTTGTGCATAACAACACTAGTATCAACCGCACAACTACAGCTGTTTCTCACTGTGCCCATACATCCAGTTTGTTCCTCCCCCAATCAACCAATGCTTGTTTATAAACTTGGAAACGCTTAGAAAGGTAAAGTTTACCATATGGAAAATATCATTAAGTAAATTCCTACAAATGAAGACATGTTCGTTTGTTGGCAAATAAAAAATCTACCATGGTTTTATAGTATTAAACATACTCCCTTGCTGTCTTCCTACAAATAAAGACATGTTTGTTGGCAAAAAATCTAACATGGTTTTATAGTATTAAACACTTCCTAGCTGGCTCACAATCTTACATTTCATAAAACAAATAAGGGCTTGGAAGGAAGTTCGGGAGTACGTCAATTGAGCTAAACATTGACTGAATGAAAAACAAATCGAGTATGGTTATAACTTGTTGGCTGCACAAGGATCTATGCATAATAATCACAGACATCAAACTACTTGTTTGGATGCCAGTAGGTACAAATCGAGTATGGTAATAACTTGTTGGCTGCACAAGGATCTATGCATCAGAATCACAGACAACAAACTACTTGTTTGGATGCCAGTAGGTATAATGTATTAAAAGGAAGTCATAGAATTTTCTATTACCGACATCCTTGACTATAGTAAAATGAAAAGGCTTGAAAAATCCAAGATTCCAACCCGAATCAGCTAGGTAACGATCGTTCAAACCTGTTTTATAACCCCAAATGAGCAAAAAGATTGAAAAATATAGTAGTCTCGATTAGATAATTGAATGAACATACCTAAACTTGATTGATAAGAGCTCAACAAATACTTGTTATCTCGAATAATTATCTTTTCCATACATTTATCTTAGGATTTGTATCTTTTTGATTACTTGTGTTAAATAAACTCATAGTCCTCAAATCTTTCATTTCATAAAATAAAGTAGGGCTTGGAAGAAGGTACGAGAGTACTTATATTGAACTAAACATTGGATAAACAAAAAACTAATTGAGTATGATACTGACTTGGTGACTGCACAAGGTGATGCATCAGTAGAATCACATACTGCAATTATTTATTTGAATGCCAATAGGTAAGGAGTATTAGAAGTAGAAGAATTTCCCATTATTGACATATTTGGAAATAGTTATGTGAATTAACTCGAGAAGTTCAAGATGCTAACTTGAGTCAGCTAGGTTAAAGCAAATTGGTTCAATAACCTAAATGAGTAAATCTTGAATAAAATTTAGGTCGATTTGATAATTGAATTTGGTGGAATTCATCTTTGAGGATATGGAACCATCACCAAGGTGTAGAATAGAAATTGTTATACAGATAAGTCTTGAGTTCCAGTGGTGGAATTTGTGCGTGCGAGATCGAAGCCCATTTACTTATCTCCACAAGTAGCTATGTAGTCTCAGAGCATATATCAATACCGCTGGCAAATCTTTCTTTCTTTCTTTCTTTATCATTTAGGATCCCATGCGGAATGAAAGCATCATACACGGGTTGGAATGGGAGGAAGAAGTGAGAATCCTCTTTGGACTCTGACTCTCGCCCTACAGTCGTCATGAACATCAGCATACCATTGACTCCTTTAAAGAGGCTTGATAGGAGTTCAATAAATAGCAAGCTATCTCAAATATTAATTTTTCCATGCATTTTTCTTAATATTATATCTTTCCGATTATGTGTCTGAAATAAATTCATAGTGCTCATCATGATTCACAATTAGTACTAACTAAATGATTTCTTTTCTAATATTTAAGATGAATAACATAATCATTTGGTTTTTGAAATCCCACCTCTTGTGGCTCCTAACTATAATGGGGGTTTGGAAAGATCTACGGCTTGGGCTTGGGCTTGTTGCAAGCTTGCTCAAGATTGTTCATTTATTAAATGAATCGAGCTTGAAAAAAGAAAAACTAAACTTGTTAAAATAAATGAGCTAACACAAAAAAACTTAAAGCTTGAGTTATTCAGCTTGCTTTACATCCCTATTGGTTATTAGAAAGAATTAGTATTAGGAGAAATTATGGATTTTCTGGCATAGATATACGTGGAAACTGCAAAGCGTGTGATATTAAGAAAAAATTATGGATTCTGCAATATCAATAAATTTGAAAATTTCAAACTCTCAAAAACAAGGTAAGATAAAACTGGTTTCAAATACAAGTTCAGAAATGATTAGGCTGGGTTACATCACAAAAATTCCAATCCACAATTGGAATTTGATGTTGTCGAGTCTATCCAAGTCCCGGAATGCTTGGTTGCTTGTAAAATGGTGTAAAAGTTTGGTTAAAATTTTAGAAAAGATTGGAAGGGACTTCCCATGAGAAGGGCACTATACCTGAAGTGCTCTTGCAAATTTTCACAAGTTTCCAAATTTGCTTAGATGGCATGTTCCCATTGATCCACCTAAAAATCATGAAAAACATTTCCAACTGGTGGAGCACACCAACCAACATTGTCCATCATTCTTTAGAATTGTTCCCCAATTATCACTTGTAAATTCTATTATGCAACCCAAGATGCCCTGCAAATTTTCACAAGTTTCCAAATTTGCTTAGATGGCATGTTCCCATTGATCCACCTAAAAATCATGAAAAACATTTCCAACTGGTGGAGCACACCAACCAACATTGTCCATCATTGTTTAGATAAAAGTTACAGACCTTGTACAGACCTTGGGGCCGAGATGGCCAACCCACTAGAAGGTTAATGTAGTTCAATCGATTTCCTATTTTAGACTAAGCTACTTGACTTTCTCCCATAGATATAACCAAGATTTGAGAACTTAGTTTTGGTTTCGGACCTTATAGAAAAAATTAGTTTCGGCTAGTTTCGTATGTTTCGCTTCTACTTTCGATTTTAGTTTATATTAGTTTAATGTTTTAGATTATACACATGAAGAGATTAATATCAAATAGTTCAAATAAAAGTTACAGAGAAGCAATTTGTTAATGACAAAAAATGATGTGTTGTTTGAAAAAAGAAAGAATAAAAAAGTAAAAAAGAGAGAAAATAAAAAAACAAAAATGAAAAAAAAAAGGAAAAAGAGCATACCTCTATCATAGCCGCCGCCTCTAACATTGTTGTCGCTCGTCATTGGGGCAACGATGCCCCTTAGGTGCTCACAAAAGAGTGAAAAAAGAGAATAATTGCTTATTATTGATCAGAGAGAGAGAGAGAGAGAGAGAGAGAGAGAGAGAGAGAGAGAGAGAGAGAGAGAGAGAGATACTCATTGTTTGGACCATTGTCACTTATAGTGGGTTTAACCTAATTAGAAGCAAGTCTGACATGACCCGTTTCTAATCAATAAAAAGTCATAATCCTTCTTCATCATTCTTTTCACTTTCTCGCATGCAAGTAGCAATTGATGAGCAGGTTGACCGCATTGGCGAGTGCCGATGAGTGGCAACAACGTCAGTGATAATAATAAGTCTATCTCTTATCCTTTTAATGTCTTTCTTCTTTTTTATACTTTTGGTAGTTTTTGAAAGGTTTATGGATTTTGATCATTATTATTTTTTAAAAAACCTGATGACTTTTGCATCTATCGTCATTAATTTATACAGTTTATTGTCATTTTCTACTTTTTTTAAAATTTAACATAGGTATTCAATTATAACCAAGTTTTTGGGCTTGTTTCGTATTGGTTCCTGTTGAAACTAATATAAAACAATCGAAACTAAAAGTTTTCAATCGAAACCTCAATCCTTAGCTAGAACCTTGTCAATTATTTAATCCACGACGCTTTCAATCTAAATGTCTTGACATTGAGCTAGAAGAACTTCAAAGGTTGTATGGATCTTGACATTAGAAAAAAAGGAAGGCTTTCTGACTGGGATCAATAAGCGGAGAGGGATTGCCATATATGGTGGGGTGAGATTTGGGAAAGAACTAATATTGTTTTATAAACCAACAAATAAAGATATGTTTTAGACCTCTCACTTCATGACTCTAACTCAAACATTGAAGATTCATTCGGACCACATGCCCAAGCAATTCATCACCGATAATCGCACCGTGCATGCAAGAGATTCAATGGATTTGCAAGCCTATAGTTTACAAACTTAATTTTCTATCCAATATTCCACGATCTGCTTACAATGAAAGGTACACAGATATTTATATATACAGCAAAACTTGACTCCTAAAAAACTGAACCTACATATACTAGCACTCTAAAAAATTTTCCTTTTTTAATTAAAGCTAAAAAGACTCAAATTAAAATCCTAAATTGACTCAAACTATAATAAAATAAACCAAATAACATGAAGCTATTAATACTAAGCAACACATCTGTAGCGATCTACTTGTACTAAACAACTCATACTCTGATACCAACTGTAGGATCTACCTGCAATACTAAACAACACACTAGCGAGTGGTGAATAGTGTAATGGCAATTTAAAACTAATTAACAAAATTCTTGCAATGCAGAATTATAAAGTACAAGACAATTAACAAAATTCTTGCTATTCACCACAAAAAGACAATACAAACACAAATAACACGATGTATCCTAGTTTGGCTATGCCTACTCCAGTCCCACTCTTTCCAGAGTCTTGTGGATTTCCACTATAAAACACCTCTTCCGAGACAAAACATTCAATCTCTTCCAAGATACAACTCACACACTCTTTTCTAAGATCCACACGCTTTTCCAAGAACTCACTATCTATTCCAAGATAGCTCACCCTATTCCAAGGCATTACATCTCTTTCCAAAGAGACACTCACATAATCCGGGAGCTAGGTTTCACAATGAAACAAATAAGAAATTACACAATATTGCCTTGATTAAATGAATTTACTAATGTGAAGTGCAGGCAATGGTGAGTGGTTGTCCAAGTGCCAGATTCAGCTTTGTGCACTTGTGAACTTCCCTTGAGCTTTTGGCTTCAACTGCAAATAAACAAGCAAGCTCAAAAGGGAGAAAGATAAAGCTTTGCTCTTGAGAATTTGGCTCACAAAAATGATTTCTATCTGAATCTATGAGTGCTCAAAACTCCCTCACAATCGGGTTTAAATAGCCTCTAAAATCTGTACGAAATCCAAGAAAACAGCCAAATAGAAACGCAGTCTTAACGAGTATAAACAAGCAGAAAATATGTGTCATCAGACGTCTGGAGTGAGTTATGTTCTTTGACAGCTGATCAACTGTTCAGACTTCTGGGAATACAACATCAGACGGCTGACACACAAGTTGGACAGAAGAAATAACAAGTCCAACACACAACATCCAGAGACGTCTAATCATCCTATATCAGACGGCTGAGCCAAAGTGGGTGAGGAGAGAGATAGCTTTCGAAAAATAAACCCATTGTAATCAGACAGCTGAAATTCACTACATAGACGTCTGAGAAACTGATCAGACGTCTGGTAACTGAAATTCAAACAGCTAATCCAAGGATGTTTCAGACAAGCATAAAAGCAGACACAACATATGTCTGTTGAGTCTCTACCAGACATCTGGCCTGGTCCAAAACACAATGAAGAGTGTTTAGGCCATGGAATCTATTAGGATGGGTTCTAGACTTTTCTTATGGTTCTCTAAGATGATAAATGATATAAATATGTGTGTGATCATCTAATCAAGGCATACATGTATTTTACAAAATAAAGAGAAAATACATAAAGAATCAAATGAAAATACATTAAGCTTCTTAATTCTTCGTGGCTCTATATACTTCAATGCTCCAAGCCTTGATGCAACCAATCCCATCATCCCTGTGTTTTGTCTCCATCAATATATAATCATTAATTAACCTAAGTCTAAAACAATTAGAGACATAATGTGGTGATCATCATCAAAAAAATATTGGGCTTAATGGCCAATATCCAACAGAAACGTGAATCTAATCCAATACTCACTAAAATTCTATTTCCTGAATAAAACAATTTTTCATATTTAAATCTCTTTTCAACTTTGATCATGTGTTTGAATTGAATTGTTTCACTTTATAGTGGAAAAATATGATCCATATCTTTTTTTATCTTTTTACCTAATAATTAAATATCAGTTTTGACTCAATTGTTATACATGTTCATGCGTATGAATAGAAGTTTACATTAGATTCTTCACTGAAACGCATGATAATGCACTTATTACCATGTGCATGTTATGATATTATTCCTTGAGTTAATTATGGAATTACTTGGCATGCATGTAATAACTAGAACTGTTAAACTCTATCACTTAATTGTGTAGTTAAGGGGTTGTGCAAATAATGAGACTGGAACAACGTGACTCGTGACTTAATATTGACAATGACTCATGTAACTGCTAGAAACTGAAATATGGCTTGTACAACTATGGGAAGCATGATTTGAATTGATGGATATGTCCACTAACTACGTAATTTAAATGACATGAACCTAGACACTCCCTGAGAAACTATGTTACATCCTGACAATTTATGATGCATGCTAAGTAATCACCACATCTTAATACTGAATGATATAATTCCTGACACATCAACTTATGACATGATAACAGTACAACAGTTACCGTCCCTGAAATAATACACTTGATACCACACAGAATAATAAAATGACATTACACTTGACCCACAAGGTTTGGGATAACTCATATTAGAGAGAGTATGGAAGCGACTGGAGTCATGCTTTTGGACCATGTCTAGTAGAATCACATTCCTGTTTATTGTTCCGACTTGATCGTTCATGACGAGGTCTGTTATGTCAGATGGATCCAGAGTCCCTCTCCGGTTTTAGTTCTGACCTGGTCGTTCACGACCGAGACCTATTATGTCGAAAGGACTCTACCCAGTGTAGCTCTCTGTGATACAAGGTGGCCTTCGGATTGTATATCGTACTCTCCAATATGAGTCATAATCTAGGATTGGTACAACTTTACATTCACATGAATTAGAAACATTTACAATACTCAAACTCTTATGTATGCCTTTTTGTAGTTTATTACACTTCGGTTCAGTAGTTTTACTTGTCTTTTTAATTGTTTAACATTTTCATAACCTGACACACGCACATGTTACACTTTTACACAGTAGTATACTTTTACATGCCCAGTGTTATTCTATTCTTGCTTCGTACATAACCTGTTTGCTTGGATTAGATTAATCTACTTTTAATCCAGTTGTACATTTTTTAGGTATAGTAGGAGGCTTTAAAGTTCTAGGATTAGCTGCCATCTCTTTAAGCTGTGCACAGAGTTGCTGAGACTATTCGTTCAGGTATGTTTTATAATATATTTCTATTTAGCCTATATTGTTTTCAATGATAAATACCAGGACCAACAATTCTTGAAAATTGTAATGGTCTCCGAAAAGTGTGTTGTTACACATATGATACATGCTTGAATGTGCTCATTTCTAGTATACATTAATGCACGTGGAGCTTAAGATTTATTTTCTAACACTATGTATCTATGTAAGGGGAGTAAGTATTTAAATTTCATATTTTATATATCATTATTTTTCATAATCAAAAAGGATGGGAATGTTAGGATACTATATCACCCCAAGTGTAGTTTGATTATGTACAAATAATTATGTGTGTTAATAAGATTATAAGTGTAGGTACACAAAATTAATCATAAAGAGTTCGAAGCAATGAAGAGACTTACACCAAAGACTTTTGGAGCTTACTCAAAGATTATGAAGCTTACAAAGAAGCAACGAGATCAAAGTCAAGATGTTGAAACGCATCCAAGTTTCATGAAATACAAGGAGTCAAAGACAAGGACTAAGCATATTGGACTATATCAAAGCCTAAGGGTATGTATATTTTTGATGTATTGTATGCATATCTTAGATTCATTGTACAGTCTTGAATTAAAGCTTCATACTTAGAAAAAACTTTTAAATTGTTTTAAAATGTTATAAAATTATTTTGAAAAGATTTCCTGAGAGTTATAGGCCAAAACTAATCGACTAGCTGACACCCAATCGACTAGCTGATCGTTAGAATATATACTAGTAGTATATCAGAAATTAGTCAACTATAGTAATGGACCTAATCGACTAACTCTTGAGCTATGGTCGACTAAAAATGTAGTTGCCTAGATTTTACATAGCATTACTAGCTCTCTGGCCATTATTGAACAAGTCAACTACTAGTGTTAACTTAGTTGACTAGCTGATGCCTAGTCGACTTAGGAAAACAGCTCTAATCGACTAGTACTAGCCATTGGCTCATAACGATCTAGTTGTTTATGGCCGTTACATAGACATTTTGGGCAGTCTGTCTTGACCCGAATTGCACCATATATAATGAGGGTTGTTGGATGAGTTCTGTATGAATTTATTGATCTTTTTGAGAAAAATAAGTTTTCAAAAGCCTTCTAACCCCTATTGCAAAAAGTTTTTCTTTGGCTTAAGCTTTAAAAGTTTATTTGAAAATCTCTTGGTCAAAATTATTTTAATATCCTAAGCTTCATCTTAATCTTATTTGAGATCAAACTTGATTTTCTTAGCCACACATTTCACATAAGCTTCAAATCAAAGGTTATAGGAAAAGGTGTACTTCAATCTTCATCGGAAGTATGTAAGTTAAAAACCCCTCTTGTTGAATAGGTGGTAAGATTCCCTTGTCGTAATTTGGAAACTGTTAGGAACTAACAATGATGGAATTTTTATTAGAAAACAAATAGCAAAATAGAAAGATAATTGAGCACAAAAGAGGTGTGCTCTCCTCCCAAGACGCCTAGAGGACGTCCGCACTCGTCTACCTATGGAATCACCAAATAACAATCATCATATTAGCATAGGTAAAAACAAGTCTCTAGCCCTCCTATTTATAATCAAAACTAGGGCATGAATGCTAGAGTATGCGGCTAGGATTAGGACTGGCGGCCAGCTGGGGAGCGGCTAGGAATAGGACTTCAGTTGGGGGAATCTGGTTAGGATTAGGATTGGGGTGATGGGCTTTCCTGCAAGTATAGACCCGCAGGCTATTGGGGCCGCCGGCAGGCCCATCAATACTCCCCCCAATGAGCCACCTTGTCCTCAAGGTGGAAGTCTGGAAAGCGAGTCACCATATCATCCATATCCTCACATGTGCTTTCGTGCTCTGGTAAGCCCCTCCACTGCAATAGCACCTGCCTCCCGCCTGTGTTGCTCTATCGAACCCCTTTAAGCAACTCGGGCTCCATCCTCATCTCCATATCAGCAGTAAGGGTCTCTGGTAATGTAGGTGAAGTGGTGTGGTTGCCAACGGCCTGGCGCAACTGTGAGACATGGAAGACGGGGTGAATGGTAGATCCTGGGGGTAAGCGCAATCTGTAGGCAACCGGGCCTATCCTCGCCTCGACCTCAAAAGGCCCAAAATACCGCGGTGCCAGCTTTTCATTCCTCCTATGAGCCACCGACCTCTGCTTGTAAGGTCTCAACTTCAAATATACCATATCACCAACCTCAAAGTGTAAGTCTCGACGGTGTAAGTCTGCCCGTGCCTTCATCACCTGCTGAGCCCTTGCCAAATGGAGCTTCAACTCCTCTAGAATCTGGTCCCGCTCTGCAAGGTACTGCTCTACATCTGATACGGGAGTCGTCTCATGACCATAATGAAGTAAATGCGGAGGGTCTCTGCCATACAAAATCCTGAAAGTGGTAGTATGCGCCGCCGTGTGGTATGAAGTGTTGTACCAATATTCCGCCCACGGTAGCCAACGTGCCCACTCCTTAGGATTCTCTGAGATGAAGCATCGCAGGTAAGTCTCCACACTCCTATTGACCACCTCCGTCTGACCGTCAGTCTGGGGATGATAAGCCGTGCTCCTCTTCAAGGCCGTCCCCTGCAATCTGAACAACTCCTGCCAAAATTTGCTCTGGAATACCTTGTCTCTATCCGAGACTATGGACTTCGACGGGCCATGCAAACGAATGAACTCCCTCACAAAAATCTCTGCCACTGAAACGACGCTGTAAGGATGCTTAAGCGGGATAAAATGTGCATATTTGCTGAGGCGGTCTACCACAACAAAAATGACGATGTGACCACCCGACTTTGGCAATCCATCGATGAAGTCCATAGAGAGGTCCTCCCAAACTCTGTCTGGTAAAGATAGCAGCTGTAGTAGTCCTCCTGGATACATGGCCTGATATTTGTGACGCTGGCACACGTCACACTCTTCCACCATCCTGGCCACATCCTTCTTCTGCCCCTTCCAATAGACCTCCCGTGATAGCCGCTGGTAGGTCTTGAGGACTCCAGAATATCCTCCTATGTCACTGCCGTGGAACTCCCTGAAGATGGTCGGTATAAAAGTAGAAGTCCTCGGTATCACCAGCCGGCCCCAGTAAAGTAGTCGTCCATCCTGCAAAGAATATCCCGGATACTCAGTCGACCCATGTAAAAGGGCCTCTCGTATAGCTGCTAACTCCGGGTCCTGCTCTACCTCCTGCTGCAGTGGGCCCCAATCCTCAAGGATCGACACCGTAAGTGACGCTAACTCCGCGTCCTCCTCCTGCCGAGATAACGCATCTGATGCCTTGTTCTCCAAATCCCGGGCGGTACTCGATCTCGAACCTGTAGCCCATCAGCTTTCGCAGCCACTTTTGATGTTCCTCTGCTACCATCCGCTGCTCTAACAGGTACTTTAAGCTCCGCTGATCCGTGCGTACTATGAAGCTCCGTCCCAACAAATATGGTCTCCACGTATGTATGGACAACACTATCGCCATCAGCTCTCTCTCATAGACCGATCGCACTCGGGCCCTCATGGTCAACACCTAGCTGTAGTAAGCTATGGGACGCTGCTCCTGCATCAGTACTGCTCCCAGCCCATGTCCTGATGCGTCCGCCTCTACTACGAATGGTCTGGTGAAGTCGGGCAACACCAATACTGGCACAGTGGTCATTGCCCTTTTCAGGGCCTCAAAAGCTGTCGTCGCCTCCTCCCCCCAGTGGAACTGATCCTTCTTCAATAACTTCGTCAATGGCCAGGCGATCGTCCCATAATCCTCTACGAATCTGCGGTAGTAACCTGTAAGGCCCAAGAAGCCCCGTAGCCCTCTGAGAGTAGTAGGACGCGGCCAGTCCTGCATGGCCGCTATCTTCGCTTTATCGGCGGCTACCCCTCCTGCTGAGACCACGTGTCCCAGATACTCCACCTGCGGCTGCCCGAATAGACACTTTTTTCTGTTCAAATATAGCTGGTGGTACTGCAGCTCCTGAAAAACCACCTGCAGGTGGTCCAAATGCTCCTCCAGAGTACGACTGTACACCAAAATATCGTCGAAAAGGACCAATACAAATCGTCTGAGAAAGGGACGGAATACCTTATTCATGAGAGCCTGAAAGGTGGCCGGGGCGTTGGTCAAGCCAAAGGGCATGACCAGGAACTCGTAGTGGCCATCATGCGTCTTGAACGCCGTCTTGGGCACATCCTCCCGTCGCATCCGTATCTGGTGATAGCCTGACTTAAGATCTAGCTTGCTGAACCAGGCTGCTCCGTGTAGCTCGTCCAAGAGCTCATCAATCACAGGTATAGGAAATTTATCAGGGACCGTCTCCTTGTTCAGCGTCCTGTAGTCCACGCAGAACCGCCAACTACCATCCTTCTTCACTAATAACACTGGGCTGGAGAACGGGCTCACGCTCGGCTGGATCATCCCTGCCTGCACCATCTCTGAAACCATCCTCTCTATCTCGTCCTTCTGATGCTGAGGGTATCTGTAAGGCCGCACGCTAATGGGGGGAACATCCTCTCGTAGAACAATGGCGTGCTCGTGGTCCCGTGGTGGTGGAAGACCACGAGGCTCCTGGAAGATCTCCTCAAACTGGTCCATCAACTGCTGAACCTCTCCTGGAATGGGCTGCTCTGTACTGGCCTCTGCGTCTCTCGCACCTGTCAAAGAGTGCAGCTCTACTAGGTATCCTCCTCCCTCTGTCTGGATGGTCCGAAACATGGTCTTTAGAGAGACCAAAACTCTGCAGAGGCTAGGGTCTCCCTGGAGTATCACTGCTCTCCCCGCCTCCTGAAACTCCATCCATAGTAGTTTCCAATTTATGGTCATCTCCCCCAAAGTCTGGAGCCAGGTCATGCCGAGAATGATGTCGGTGCTCCCTATGTCTAGAGGTAAAAAGTCTGCAATAATCTGTATCCCCTGCATGGTCAGCACCAATCCTCTACAGACTTGGCGGCTGCTCTCCTTCTTCCATGTCCCCATCATCACGCTAAAGCTGCCGCAATATGTCAGCTGAAGCCCCAGCTGTGTCACCACCCTCCTGGAAATGAAATTGTGGGTGGCCCCACTATCAATCAGCACAGTCACCTCCTGGTCGCCGACCTCTCCCCTCAGCTTCATGGTATGATTCGGTGTGAACCCTACGACGGAGTTGAGGGGACACCTCCGCCACGTCTAGCTGCTGGCCCTCCAGCTCCTCCTCTGCCTCAGCGGCCTCCTCCTCGACATCAGACTCGCCGTCGTCGTCCTCCAACAGGATCACCTGGAGCTTGCGCCCCGCGCACCGGTGGCCCGGTGAAAACCGCTCATCGCACCGGAAACACAAGCCCTTCTGCCGCTTTTCCCTCATCTCCGCGTCCGTCATGCGTCTGAACTGTCCTCCAGTCACTGGCGCACTACTCTTCTCTCCAGTCTTCTCCCGGCTCGTCTGGATCCCCCCTGCGGGGATACCTGCTCCTCCAGCCCCAGATGGGGTGCCCCTCGATGTCTGACTGTTGTAGCTGCTCCGGACCCTCATATCCTCGGTCTGTGCATCCTCCACCATCTGGGCCATCTCTATGACCTCTGAAAGCCCCTGGGCTTGTAGGGTCTCACAGCTGCTCGCAGGCTGGGGCGCAACCCTTTCAGGAAGGTGCCCTCCAGTGACTCGTCCGACACGCCATGTACTCGCCCCGCCAGTGTCTCGAACCTCTCGATGTAATTCCGCACCGGCCCCTCCTGCCTGAGGGCGTACAACTGCTCGTGTAAGTTCCCCAGGCGGGGGTCTCTAAACTTCTCCAGCACCATGTCCTTCAGCTCCTCCCAGCTCTTAATCTGCGGTCGCATCTCCTTCCATTGGAACCATCCCAAGGCACGCCCCTCCATGCAGATCGCCGCCGCCTCCAGCTTCTGGGCTTCGGTCATGTGGTGTGCCGTGAAGTATCTCTCTGCAGTAAACAACCAGGCATGTGGGTCCTCCCCGGAAAATAGCGGCATCTTCAGCTTCCGGACGCGGCAATCTCCTCCAAAACGCCCCTGCTCAGGCCTCCCCCCTCTTTGTGCGGCGGCTGGTAATGCTATCTCCTCTCGTCCAGGATCTCGAAGCGCCTAGGTGGTCCCCCTCCGCGTCCCCGTAGTCTCCACGGTAATCTCCTCGCCGGCCCTCAAAATCGTCCCATCCTGCGTCATCGCCGAACTCCACCTCGTAGCCACCCCTGCCGTCAGAATAGTACTCTCTCCCGCGTCCGTCGCCGTAGAGAGGATCATCAGCTGCTGGTCGACGCTCCGGAGGGTCGCCAAAACCTCCCGAAAACCGCCCGTAACCCTCCTCGCTCGCTGTCCGCCGTCCCGGGGGCTCAAAAACTCCGTCGGGTGTCTGTCCGCGCGCTCCTACTCCTTCGGGGTGCTGCCAGGGGGTCCCCGCCCCCCGCCGGCCCTGCCGTGATGCTCCTCTTCCCTGGCGGCTGCCAGGGGGCTCCAGCCCCCTATAATGCTCTGTCGGGCCCTGCCGGAGGTCCGGCAGGGTCGCCAGACCCTGCCGAGCCCCGGCGGGGCCTGGCCCCCCTGTCGGGGCCCGGTGCAGGCGGGGGAAGGCCCCCTGCCCCTCTCATGTGTCGTCCACATCTCCCGATGGCCAAGGATCTCCCCTTGGCCGTGGCGCTCCCAATTTGGGCGGCTAGGGCCGCCGCCTCCCATTTGGCTCTCCACCGCCTTCCACCGTACCTCCTCGCGGTAGTCCACCCTCCACGGTTCGCCGTCGTCTTCATCATCCAATTCCTCCACGTAGTGGGGTTGATTTTGGGGAAGAATCTCCTCTTTTTCTTTCTCCTTCAAAGGTGCCGTCTTTTGCGTCGGATTAGGGCTCCCGTCGCCTTTGGAGTTCGTCGCCAATTGATTTAGGGCTCCCATCGTGCTTTGCTTGATTTGACGCCAATTGGGAGATGGATGTAGTTAATTTCGCCATGGATTCGTCGTTTCCCGACAAGGACTTTTTGATTGCCTCAATTTCGCCCGTTTCGCTTCGAACGCCTCAAATTTGTCTTGCGATCTTGTTGAAGCCGCCATGAATCGTCACGTGCTCTGATACCAAATTGTTAGGAACTAACAAAGATGGAATTTTTATTAGAAAACAAATAGCAAAATAGAAAGATAATTGAGCACAAAAGAGGTGCGCTCTCCTCCTAAGACGCCTAGAGGATGTCCGCACTCGTCTACCTATGGAATCACCAAATAACAATCATCAAATTAGCATAGGTAAAACAAGTCTTTAGCCCTCCTATTTATAATCAAAACTAGGGCATGAAGGCTAGAGTATGCGGCTAGGATTAGGACTGGCGGCCAGCTGGGGAGCGGCTAGGAATATGACTTCAGTTGGGGGGGAATCCGGTTAGGATTAGGATCAGGCTATTGGGGCCGCCGGCAGGCCCATCAGAAACATCATCATTTGTTGATGTGTGATGCAAATCCTCTTGTTGTAAAGATGTTGTAAATAATCTAGTTGCAGAGGTGATGGAAAGTCCTCTCGTTGAAGAGGCAAGTGTAACTTTCTCTCGTTTGAGAGTTAAGTTTGTGGTTAAATCCAAGTGTAGCTTGGGTCTGGACGTAGCCTTGAAGGGATAAACAAAGATAAATTCTATGTGTTAGTATTGCTCTTATTAGGTTCACTCTAGTGCTATTTTATACTTGCAATTCTTAATATTCTGATGCTTCATATTTGTAAATTTGTGCTTTATTGATTAAGATCCAAGTGAAGTACACTTGCTGGAGTCTTAGAAATTAGAGGGTTTAATTTTAAATCTTAAGTTTTATTCCTTAAACACTATTCAACCACCTACTAGTGTTTTATTTGCCATCTATATGAACCAACACCTGATGTGTTGGACTTATTTATATATTCTTCTATTTTGCATGAATTAAAAAGTATAAGTATCAATGATGAAATTGTTTCTGAAATAATTAGACGTGGTAACTGAAAATTAGAATTGATAACCGCTAATTATTATGGGAATTACTTCTTGCACATAAATGATTATACATTGCACCTGATTTCCCATCAATCCCTATAGTTAAGTCTTAGGCCGTTATAAATTTGGATTTGATTGGTACTGATAAAGTGGATATTGTATTGGATTGGTATTGATATTATACGAATATTGAACCTGACTACATATGCCCTTTATTTGACTATATGGATTGTTCCATGATATGGCCTTTGGGCTTATTTTCGAGATTTAGTCGATTATATGTGTGTGTCGAGTAAACCCGACAATACAATCAAGATTAATACATGGAAACAATTGTATTGTAACAGGTAATTGTAAACAAAATACATTACACATCATCTTTTACATGACACTTTCCTCTGCACACGTCCTTGGTAGTACACTAGATACATTTCTGATGATAGTTGTACATGATACTATGCATTACATATTTCATATATTGCATATGGCTATCTAGGTTCACTACGGATAGGATAACTCATGTTAGAGAGGAAATGGAAGTGACTATAGCCACCTTTATTGTATATGACGGTTCTTGTTATTGTATCAGATAGATCCATTATAGTATCTGACTGTTTATGTGACTCTATCTGTTTGGATCTGGCCTGGTGAATGCCTCCGTTGGCACATATGATCCCGTATGTTGTATATTATGCCCTCCAGCATAAGTCATTATATTAGTGTAAATTCATTGATCCACCTGCATAGTCATGTAAACAATGTTAGCACATCAAAGTATTTTACATGTCACATATTGTCATACTACTTACAACTCGATTCATTTCTATTTTTCCTGTGTTAGCTACCATGACAGTTATTTTACTGTAATCTATTTATCATGTTTTATATGCAGATCTAACATGTCTTAATTTATAGGTTTTAAAATCAATAATTAACTTGGTGGTTAATGTTTTGCTCCCGTTAGGTTTTGGAGCAAACTACGGAGATAGTCCATGGTTCGAGGATGCAGAGTTTGTTGAGCAACACCTGTATTTGTATATGCATGTAACTTTATGGTTTTATAGTGTTGTTTCAAATAATTGTAAGGACATTGGAACATGATGTAGTTCCATTTTCTAGTTTATAAACTTGATGTTATTCCCCTTGTAAGGATATGTTTTATGAGTATATTTACTTTTGATACATTGGTTATGTCTATATCATTTTTTTGGTAATCTGCAAGACATGTCTTTCGTATGATTAATGTACTTCAAATTTAAAGGAAAAAATTTATGACTATTTTATTTTAAGTTCAAAATACACTGCAACTTGTCTCATACCACTAAATCTGGGAACTGGGGCGTAACAGACAAGAATGAAATTAATGTGCTTAATCAAATTCAGCGGCGTTTTTATGATGTAAGATGAACAAATGGCTCAAGATAGTGTTCTAGCTCGGAGTACGATGTTGGATCAAGATCAAGCTGAGACTCTACCTTTGACTCTTGCTCTTGCTCTTGCTCTGACTCAAATAATGGCCCGAGCTTAAATTCGGGCTCAGTCTCAACCTTGTCTCAATTTCATATTCAGGATCTGGCTTGAGCTTATGCTTAGGCCCACCCTTTATCTCAGACTTTGGCTCGAGCTCTATCGTGGGTTCTGACTTGGGTTTCACCGCTTACTTCTTCTTTAATTGTTTGAGCATTTGAAGTTTGTTGTTGCTCTTACATAACTCTGTTAGTGAATCCTTCTTATCATTTGGACTTGAGCATTGTTGGGATTCTTATCGTTTGGACTTAGCATTTTTAGGATGATTGGTGGATTAATCAATACTTAGATACCAACATCGAAGAGTGTTTTTAAATATTGACCAACGTTGAAAAATAACCTCAAAGTGCTTATACCGAGATAATGATTCTCCACTTAACTTGTGATTTGCGTACATGTATTTCGTTTCATTTAAAAAGTCAAAACATGATAAGAATCTTCTAAATAATACTTCCAATCATCCTATTGATAGGAATAAAGCCCAAATGAAATAAACCAAAAGGGAATCTGCGATTTTATTGATAAAACTGAAAATAAAAGGATAGTTGATTGCAATTGTAAGGGTAATCGCCCTCCAAAGACGCCGATTGATAAGGGACGTCCGCATCTTTCCAAGGACTACGAGAATTCTCTCTTTTCTGAAAATAATCAAATCCATAGCCTCCTAGGGCCGGCTAGCCTCCCCCTTATTTATACTACTCCAACTCAATGACTAATGACCCAAATACCCCTACATTAATCAAAATAACTCAAAGCCCCCAAAAATCCCCTTTAATGGGTCGGATTTATCATTTGATAAGAACCAAAAAGGAATCTGCGATTTTATTAATAAAACCAAAAATAAAAGGATAGTTGATTACAATTGTAAGGGTAATCGCCCTCTCAAGACGTCGATTGATAAGAGACGTTCGCACATTCCCGAAGACTAAGAGAATTCTCTCTTTTATGAAAATAATCAAATCCATAGCCTCATATGGCCGGCTAGCCTCCCCTTATTTAAAATACTCCAACTCAATGTCTAATGACCCAAATACCCCTACATTAATCAAAATAACACAATGCCGCAAAAGCCCCTTTAATGGGCCGGATCTATCATTACTCTGCCCTTGAAAATCCACATTATCCTCAAGGTGGTGCATGAAGTCTGCGACGGTTCTACTACAAGTGCTGCAAGCCTCCTCCCGGGTCAAACGGATGGGATTGATCTCCACCACATTCAACGATGTCCTGAAAATTACCGTCGGGTCAAGGCGGGGCCCGAATGGCATCGTCAGGCTCTCACAAACAATCTGGAGGGTCATCGTCGTTGTGCTGCTGGAAGGACTGTCGCTCGCTGTTTTGGACCCAAAAAACCAAATCCTCGCTGTCTGGCGTCTTGGAGGGCCCGTCTTTGCCGTTGAAGGGCCGGCAGCCCTCATGATGGACCTTGGGGGCGGGCGCCCCTTCTGGAGGCGCGACAACCCTCTTGGGGGACCCCAGCAGGGGCTGGCACCCCTGTAGTTGGGGTGGCAGCCCTCCTGGGGACCCCCGGGAGAGGCTAGCGCCCCTTCCCGAGGGGCGACAGCCCCCTGGGGGCCCCAAGAGGGGTGCCCCTCTCTATTTTGTTGCCGAAAGCGACGTCTTTTGCTGTTTCACCGTCGAAAAGACCTTTTTTGTCCTAAATCTGAGTTTTCGTCTAGATCTGAAATTTCCACCGCCTACAAATCCAGATCTGAAACTTCTGCCACCTTCGGATATAAAAATTTCAGGGCCTTTAGATCTACCGTGAACTCCTTCATATCTTGTCTGTATTCTTGGTGTGATTGCTGCATCTGGAGGCATAATTGCATGACGATCTCCAACCTTTCCTGCCTGGATCTCCTCAAATCCGACATGGATCGTCGTTCTGATACCAAATTGATAGGAATAAAGCAAATCAAAACTGAAATTGATAGAAATAGAAAATAAGTTGATAACTCGGCTAAAATTAACGGGGCAACCACCCTCTCAAGACGTCAATAAGCGAGGACGTCCAGACTCTCATAAGAAATCCATCAAGAACAATTCAATAATTAAGCATAAAAGATTATGATGGTTAACCCTAGCTTAAGAATTAAAACCCCCTCTAAACAGTTACAAGTTTGCCAGTAAAATATCAATAAAGAGACAGGGTTGAAAACGCCTCTAGGGGAAAACCCATCATGCGTGCGCGGGCTGATGGTCGTGCGTGGGCTGGCCGTGGGTCCACCTCCTGATGTAGACGCGAGTCACATCACATATCCATACCTATTATGGAAGCTATGAAAGAATGAGACGCGTCTAAACATCTCATGTTCAAAATTTATCGGAAAAGACTATCATGTGGCAGTTGTCATTGTAATACCACATAAAATTAGCTTCAATCCTGCAAAGAATGATTGTTGGGAAAACAAAAAAGAGTGGACGATTTGATGGGTTTTGATTTGAGACTGCGACGAGAATGAAGAAATATGATCTGGTTTTAATGAAGAAAATGGAAATGTTGAAAGGAGGACGAAGAAAAAGGCGAACAATAGTTGTGAGAATTTTTTTAAATAAATTTTAACTAAATTTTTTATAAATTAATTGAATTTTTTTGACTCTATTTTGAATTTTGTTTCCTTTTTCTTGGGTCCTTTTTTTATTTTTTTCCTTTTTAATATCCCCCTTGTTTTGATTTTTCTTTCTTTTTCTAAGTGTTTCCTCTTTTTTTCCTTTTTTTCCTTTTGATTTTTTTCTTTTCTTGATAGAAAAAGAACTAATTTTTTATACTAAAACTTAAAAAGAAAAAATGAAGATGTGATTAGGGCTAGACTAGAATTTTAAACCATATTCTTAAAAATGAAGATAAAGAAGGAAAGGATCAAGGATCAAAAAAATTAAAAACAGAACTTCGGCTACTTTGACGCAGGACAGAAGATCTAAAGAGAAAAATGGAAAAGCTAATAAATTTAATGTTCTAAATTGGGAAAATTAGGGAAATTAGGCAATAACAAATTGAGAAAATTAAGGATTCTAAATACAAATCAGCATGTCAAATATTTAAAGATTTAGGACTCTTGCCAAGTCTCTCTCTCTCTCTCATATCTCACAAGAAATATTTAAAAGAGACTTTTTTCGCAGATCAATTCTTTTTTCATTCATTCATTGATTGCCAAATAAAATAAGCTTTGGAGCCTATTTATAGAAATACAATTTCATTCAATGTGGGACTAAACTAAATAACTGAAAAATCAAATATTCAATTAATTCCTAACAGATAAAATCAACTAAAAACAAATAAAATCCTAACTAAAATTCTAATTAAAAATCCTAACCGATAAAATCAAATAAAAACAATTAGAATCCTAACTGAAATCAAATAAAATCTTAACTAACTCCAACTAATTGGAACTTGATCAACTTGATCATCATCATCAACTAAGAAACAAAGAGAAAAGGATAATTGTGGGGGAAAAGGAGCACAAGCAAGACATCCAAGGATCTCCTTTAGTTGCTCTTAAAAACTATAACACAAAAAAATTAGTTTAGTTACTTCCACAAGTCATGAGAATAAGCATGAAGTTCATTACTTATGCTTTACAAATGATTGGAAACCACAAGGCAATCTTTAGGTTCAACCATGCTGCAATGTGATCCCAAACAACAATAGAGATGGTGACAATTGAACATTGTAGAATAGCTTGATATCATAACGTCACATAGCCGTCACTAATGAAAAAGGATGTCAAAAGAAAATTTTACAACAACAAATGCAAGCTGTGTGTTACACAAATTTTCAAGAAACCCCATCTCTCTTGGCAAATAAATATACCAGATATTCCCAAATAACATATAATATATTTGACGAGCCTAAAACTTAATTAAATATAAATGACATGTCAACAAGAAAAGACCGGAAAACTTATTTAGTTTCAACTTGCTGCGCTACCCAAGTAAACTGTCAGCATTGAACTCAATATAAAAGAGCACAAGGAAGTCAATTCATATCAGCACAGCAGCTATTGAAATTCCAAACTTTATTACACAACACAGTAATGAATACCTGAAAGTAGGCCAGAGGCAGCTGGCAACAACATTACATACTGCATTAAGAAATATAAAAATCTCAACTGTCATACAGTTTGGACTTTACCCACAAGTCACTTGCAGCACCATCAAAACCAAAACTTGCCCACTAGTCGCATACACAAACTATAAATACAGACGTTTGGCTCTACAACATGTTGAACACCATGGATTACAAGCAACGATTCAATCCCCAACACCCTGTTGGGCGTCAGCAGAATACTAGTACCGTGGCGATCAAGGTGAGGGAAGAAGACGAGCTGATCACAATAGAGCACAGAAAAAGATTACAACTTTTGGCCGTGGACCGGCCTAGGAAACACCAATGAGCTTTGTTACAAAAGAGAGAACAAGTACAAATCTTCAACCTCCACCGAGGAAGAAGCACTCAAGATCTCTCAAAAGATCTCAACACAATTTCTCAAAGTTGGCTTTCTACAATGGCGGCTCACAGCTCTCAATATCGCAAAATGCACTACGTCCACAGAAACCGTCACCTAAACACCCCTTATATAGCCTATGGTACTATATGTGTTCTAATAAAAGAGAAATTCCTATTTGACTAGGACTCCGACTCAAGCAGAATTCTAATCCAATTACAACTCTACTTTGGATATGACATTACGTCCGATGGTAGGCCCCTCCGTGCTGTCAAACATCCTACTGAACGCCTAGATGAAGAAGTGTTGTGCCAAGCTATCCGAAGCTCGGACTGTAGAGTTGTCGACCTATAAGCTGCAGATCCTCCGGACTGAGAATCCATTGCCTAAAGAAGTCCATTAACTCGGCATCCCCGTATCTGACTTGTGCAGAGCCAGATAAGCAGGATCCAAGGCACAGACAAGCTAGCTTAGCACAAGATAGCTCGTCTGCACATCTTCAATACTACTTCAGTGCCTCAATCGAGTCAACTTTTACAAATCTCCACCTTAGCGAGATTTAGGCCTCCGTCACGCAGTTGACCTTCAATGTACCACCTTGGTAAGAGTCACTTTGTATTCCCTTCAATTTGCTCCGAAGAGCCCAATGCCCCCATCGGGGCTCCCCTGGCTACACCAAGCCTCAATGCCCCCACTGTGGCCATCATCATTACCTTGGAACCACATTGAGCAAGTCCAAGCAGTGCTTAAACTTAGCTCCCAAAACAACCGTAGTCAATATGTCCGCAGGGTTGTCCTTTGTTCCGATCTTCAAGAAATTGATGTCGTCATCTTCTTTTCCCACATAGTCTCAAACAAAGTGAGATCTCAGATCGATATGCTTGGTGCGTGCATGGAAGACCTGATTATAGCCAAGTGCACCGCACTCTGTCTATCACAATAGAGTTCATACTTCTTCTAGTATACTCCTATGCCATCCATCAAGACCATAAGCTATATCGTCTCTTTTACTGCTTCAGCCAATACCATGTATTCTGCCTCTGTAATAGACAATGCCTCCGTAGTAGACAGTGCCACCGTAGACTAAAGTATACTCTGTCAACAGACCAGAGCTCCTGACAGGGTGAAGACAAAGCCCGTCATAGATCTCATTCCATCCAAGTCGCATACAAAGTCGGAATCAACATATTCGATAGCTCGCGGACCATCATTAGCTCGTCTACATGTCAATCTGACGTCAATGGTGTCATTGATGTATCTAAGTATCCATTTGACAGCTCGCCGGTATATTTTTTTCGGATTGTGCATGTATCTACTTATTATGCTAATTGTATGTGATAGGTCGGGTCGAGTACATACCATAGTAATAGTATACATCAAGGCTCATATCGCCTTGGTATACGGTATACTCTCCATGAGCTTCTTCTTATCGTCGTTGTTTGGGTTGCTCGGCACAGAGCTTGAAATGAGGTGCAAGCAGAGTAACTACGGAATTCATACGTTCACAACCAAATCTTTGAACAACAGTCTTTAAGTAGTGACTTTATGAAAGATGAACTATACATCTACTTCGATCTCGGTAGATCTCCATCCCAAGAATCCTCCGTGCTTCACCTAGGTCCTTCATGTCAAATGCACAACTCAACTTTGACTTCAGTCTCTGTATCTCCCATTTATTTGATGAAGCGATGAGCATATCATCCACCTAAAGCAAGTGATAAATGAATGACCCATCATCCATCCTCCGAAAGAACATGCAAAGACAATAGAGACTCCGAACATACCCTTGATCATTCGTCATGGAGCATTCGAAATGCTTATACCATTGTCTAGGTGATTGCTTCATCCCATAGAGCGACTTCTTTAGCCTACATGCAAGCACATTGCCGCTCTTATAGCCATCGTGCTGAGCCATATAGATCTCATCGAGCTCTCCATTCAAGAATGCCATCTTGACATCTAGTTGCACCAGCTCAAGATCGAGCTATGCAACTAAGGCAATAGGATCCGAATTGAACAGTGCTTCACCACCAGAGAGAAAACTTCACTGTAATCGATCCCTTCTCTCTGTGCATAGCCAAGCTTTGTAGCGAACTTCTCCAACTTTGACTCCGTCCTTCTTGACGTAGACCCACTTACACCCTATTACCTTCTTACCTTTAGGTAGATCCACCAGATCATATGTATCATTCTTCAATAGTGGTTCCATCTCCTCATCTATAGCTTTCCTCCACCTATCTGTGTCTTCAGAGTGTTCTACATCTCTGAAAGTAGTGGGTATGTCAATACTAACAGCGAGAAAAGCGAACAAGACCATCTCAGTGTATCGTGCAGGTCTTCGTATCGCACGCCTCGATCTCGTAGCTGCAATGGAATCCATCTGCTATGGAATCTATGGAGACAAGCTATCTTCATCATCCAAGCTTGAATCACCAACATCACCAGTATCTATCTCGAGTACGCCGTCTGCAGTCTTCGGTGTAGGTCGGCTAAAGTCAGTGGCCGAGTTATCTAGAACCTTAGACACCTTCATGTAGACATGCTTCATCTGTCTCTTTGGGCTTCGCCGTTAATCAATGCTCCTTCAAGAATGTTGACTCATCAAATTTCATGTCTCTGCTCACAATACTTTCCTTTGTCTAGGACACCACGGTTTGTATTTTTTGACACCACCGCTAAGCCTAAGAAGATAGTTTTATTGGCTCTAGCATCGAGTGTGTCCTCATTCACAGCGTAGTAGCTCGGATAGCCTCATATACGCAGAAACTCATAGTCGAGAAATGGCTTTTCCGACCAGACCTCCAAAAGAGATCATCTACCCAGTGCAGTAGAAGATAGCCAATTGACTAGATAGGCAGCATATGCCGGGGCCTCTGCCCAGAACTCCTTCGATAGGTCGGTAGTAGATAATGAACTTTCTCCAGCAAAGTTCGATTCATCCTTTTAGATACATCATTCTACTACGGCGTATCATTGATGGTGAAGTGTCTATGAATCCCCTCCGATCTGCAGAACTCCTGAAAGATGTCTGACATATACTCGCCACCGTTGTCACATTGGAGCTGCCCGACTTTTCAACCTGTTTGTATCGACTAACTTCTTCCATTCTATGAACATGGTTAAAACTTGGTCTTTTGACTTTAGAAGAAACACCCAAACCATGCGTGAGTAATCATCAATAAAATATACAAAGTAGTGTTTACATCTTAATGAGACCGACCAAGTCGGCTCCTATACGTCGGTGTGAACGTAGTCAATCGCTCCCTTCGTATTATGGATGGTCGTCCCAAAAGAAGCTCGTCTCTCTTTTCCGAAGACACAATATTCACAAAACTCTATCTTTCCGGTCTTGGCTCCCCTTAGACGATCTCCTTCGATAAGCTTTTGCAAAGTTTTCTCTCCAACATGACCTAGACGCATGTGTCGTAGTAATGAGACGTCTCTGTCGGCCTCACGGGTCAATGTTGCTGAGCCAGTCACGCCAGTTCCATCCAAATAGTAGAGATTGTATTTATGATTCCCCTTCATCACGGTCATAGCTTTTCGGATCACCCTCAAAGCTCCATTCACCATCATCACTCAACAGCCCTTGGCTTCAAGTAAATCCAGCGCTATGAGGTTGTGCTTTAGGTCAGGAACATAGCCTATCTCGTCGATGTCTCGTGTAACACCGTTGCCCATCTTCATCCGAACTGTCCTAATACATGCATTATTGCAAACTCAGTCATCGCCTAGTACGATTGTACTCTTATCCCCTTCACGGAAGATCGTAAAGTACTCTTTATATGACGTCATATGGAAGGAGCATCCTGGGACGAGCACCCAACCATCTGACGTCACACCCTCCGAAGTACCAACCAATACTCATTTGTCGACCTCGACACCTTTGACGATGTTGGCTGTAGCGTCATGCTTCTCCTTAGCCTTCGGACAGTCTCTGATCCAATGTCCTTTTTCTTTGCAGAAAGTGCACTGGTCCTTCGCCAAATTCTTGCGATGATGGCCTCTACTCTTGTCACTGGACTTGGATCAAAAATACCCCTTTTGAAATCCACCCATCTCATTGGTCCAACCTCTTATTACAGTCAGAGCATCGTTAGCTCTCGGCTTCCCGTGTCCTCATCGTTCTTCCTAAACTCATTGCTCATAAGAGCATTGGACACATATTCAAACATGATGAAGTCCTTACCGTAAGTATGAACTGACACCAAGTACTCGTGATCATTGAGTAGAGAATTGAGGAGGATGATTACTTTATTTTTATCGTCAACTATTACATCGACTGTTACTTAGGTCGGTTAGAAGCTTGTAGTAGTTTAGATATTCCTCCATAGAAACACCGTCATGAAGCTTCAAACTGAAAAGCTTTTTTTCCAAATACAGTCAGTTTTGTCAGTTTTGGATGTTCTACATATACTTTTTGTCGAGCACATTTCAAAACTTCTTTGCCTTTATCTCCTCTATAAAAGAGTATTTCTTCTCATTCGTCAAATACAATCAGATCGTCCTACAAGCATTGTGATTCAATGTTCTCCATTCCATATCAGACATGGTCGTCGACTTCTCGTCCAATACGATATCTTGACCAAGTTGATTCAAGACATCCAAGACCTCGCATCTCCACATACCGAAGTTGATCTTCCCATCAAACTTCTCAATTTCGAACTTCGCGTTAGACACGATAGTCCGAGCTACTAGAGCATGCTCTCTAGAGATTGACGCCTTTGAATTGTCGATGTTGCCGATGCTACTCATCGTCGATGTCTACAAAGATTGTCGAAACTGTAAGCTCTAATACCAGTTTGTTGTGCGTCAGCAGAATACTAAGACCGTCAGAGATCGCGGTGAGAGAAGACGAGCTAATCATAATATAGAACAGAGAAAGATTGCAACTTTCGATCGTGGACCGGCCTAGGAAATACCAATGAGCTTTATTACGAACGAGAGAACAAGTACAAATATTCAACCTCTACCAATGAGGAAAATGCACTCAAGATCTCTCAAAAGCTCTCAACACAATCTCTCAAATTTGGCTTTCTATAATGACGGCTCACAGCTCTCAATATCGCAAAATGCACTACGCCCACAGAAACCCTCGCCTAAACACCCCTTATATAGCCTAGGACAAAATATGTGTTGACTAGGACCCCGACTCAAGTGAAATTCTAATTCAATCACAACTCTACTTCGGATAGGACATCGCGTCATATGGTGGGCCCCTCCGTGCTGTCGAATTTCATGTTGAAGGCCGAGCTAACAAAGTGATGTGCTGAGCCATCCGAAACTCGGACTGTAGAGTTGTCGACCTATGAGCCGTCGGTCATCCGGACTGAGAATCCATTGCCGAAGAAGTACATTATCTCGGCCTCCATGTATCTGACTTGTGCAGAGCCAGATAGGCGGGATCCAGAGCAAAGGCGAGCTAACTCTACACAAGATAGCTCGTCTGCACATCTTCAATACTTCTTCAGTACCACAATTGAGCCAACTTTCACACACCCCTCCCCCAAACACGTGCGCCACACACACACACAAAATTAGAAAGGGAAAACGGTTTGGAAGCTAGAGACTGTACTTCTAATTTTCTGCCAACCATGTGCCTAGGTAGTCTTACTTGCTCAGATGCACATCATGCCTTCGGTCGAGGTGAAGGTTTCAAATACTTGAATTAAAAGGTTTTTTTAAAAACAGGATGAACTAAATTCATTGAGTACCACATAGAGCAAGAGAATGGCAGATTAGTCACATATTGCTCCAAGAAATCTGTTATGGCTGCAGAAGCTGACACTTCAACATAAGCATTATTAACTAATAGAATAAAACAACTTAGACCCTAAGATTAATCCATCAGATCCCAGTCACATACTAAGTACTCAGGTTACAACTCAGTTTCTGAATCTCAACCAGCCCTTCTCCTCTAACTTGGGTCACTTGCTTATTATCTAGAAATGTTTTACACCTCTCACTTTATAATCAGCATGACGAAGAAATACAGGCACGTACACGCGCGCACACAAAAAGTCAGAATTGTCTTAAAATCTAGGTCAATGTAATCCTTGTTTCAGCAAAACTAACAAAGAATAGATGGTAATAAAATGTGATCTCGTAGGCACTAGTAAGAAATGAGATCCAATCATGACATCCTAACCAATGTAACCATGTTTTTAATCGTACTTTGGCATTAATGGGTAAGGAAGAACAGAAGCATCGATAAGATGAACCATATTTTCCTACTTTCTGATACAATTTCAACAAATACGATCACACCCCGAATCAGAATATGACTTTTCAACGTTTAAAATACTTTACTCCATATGCACATGTGAAAGATTTCAGGCAGAATAAATTAAAGTTGAAAATTCATTGTTAGGACTCATTTAAAACTGAAAAATCTTGTTAGTACAGAATGGTAAGAAGATAATAGGAGGATAGAACTACAAGAAAGTGAGGAAGACATGCACCACACAGTGGGGAAAATCAATTACAATAATATATGGTTTGCTTTGCTCTTGATAGTCTCATAGCATAGGCTTGTATTAAATACCAAGTAACCAGCATATTCTATAAAGGTAAAAGGGATTAGAATTGTTTGTGTAAGTATAAAATTTGTCCGAGGAATATGTTCAATCTCAAAATTTTAACTTTCATACAAAAAAACTCATGTTTCATATACCCAAATACCATAAAGTAAGGGTTATATGTTAGGGCTCACCATTTCCTCCCCTACATATAACAGCCCTAGAATCCCCAACATTGGCAACTAGCAGTCTGTCACCAACAAGGACAGCAGTTGAGGCAGTTGAGCCAGTATCTCTGTTCTGAGTGTTCTCAGCTTTCAAGAACTCTGAGTCTGTATGGTTGTAAGCATCAGCTGGCAGGTCAAAGAGAAGGGGTATGATGGATCAATATTGAATCAAGGTTAAAAACATAATGAAAATGTTTTTTTATTTCGAAAATGACACAATGTGAAATCAACCTATAGCAGACTTGGTATCACTTATGAACTTTGGGTGATTAATCAAATTGCTGAAGAGGTTTTGTTTAACATACTCTGCTGCTCGAGCCCCTCCATGACCTAAGCATACGAGCATGAAAGAGTGAAACTAGTAATATATAACATTTAACAATTGACAGGATGTCAATGAGATTAACTACAAAACAAAATGTGCAATATTGGCATTCACTAATTTGCAAGAATATATATCCAAAAAGTTCTTTATGTATAAAATGTGCACAAGGATTACATTAAATGAACACATTAATGGAAGAAAAAGAAAGTCTAGTATTTTCATGCCTTACATGCTGTTTGTAAACAAACATGCATTCAAGTCTGCGCTTGAAACAGAACAAGATCTCACCATCAAACACTCCAAAAAGACCGACAATCTCTCCATTGACTCCATCAATTCTGGTCTCATAAAAGTCCTCCATGGAAGATCTTTTCCCAGGTGAGCTTGCATATCCATAGCTGAACTTTCCATTTTGACTGTTCCAAGTAAAACAAAACACAAATTTACTAAAGATTACTGAGTGCAGACTGGCAGACAAATAACGTATTCAAAATCCTCCTATGATTAGTAATAGTTACAACAGAAGAAACAAGATATCACCCTCTAATATTGCCCCCAATATTTCTCACAAAAGACCTCATTCATTAAATGGAAAATAATGGATAATATTATCTGTTATGTGATCACTAGAAATAACCCGTGCACACAGTCCATGACGCAAAAACAACCCCACCACAAACAGGATGTGGTGCACGCGTGCAACCGAAAAGGAGTGAGAAGTATGAGTGTGTGCGCGGGTATCGTCGGGGGGTTAAAGGGGAAAAACATGTGTTAAAATGCAAAAATACGCAGGGACCAAAGGGAAAAAAGATGGATGGCAAACACATAAATAAGTGGAACCTGGAGGGGCATTTGTGTTTCATGAAAAAGTAATGGAAAGCTTGCAAATAATGGGAATGATGGTGGCTTTTGTTTGGCTTCTCCACAACTCACCCCAAACCCAAAACACAAGCCATCACCCCCCACCAAGAGGGGCCCACCATGCCCATGTGGCACAACCTTGGCCTCCCATATGGCGATGTGACATTGCCACATGGGACAAACATGCCACCTAGAACAATGGCAAGGATGTAATTCCCTCTTTTATAGAATAGATATCCAACTATTAGTGAACGCTAGTTCTTTAGTATTTAAGGCAAAGCCACGAGGGTCCTCAATTTGGACTAATCTGGTATCCATTTGGTCTAACCACCGTTTTCACCGTTTACATTTTCTTTTTTTAAAGTAAAGTTGAGTTTATCTATTTAACTAAAAAGGAATTCAAAGTCCAAACTATTAATGAAGAAGTTAGCTGCAATTATAAGGTCAAACTTTTAGGCATCTTCATTTGTAATTACACCTGCACTATGCAAGTGTCAAAAGTTCTAATAGCTTTAAAGGAATTATTAAAAGTATCCACAATATAAACTAACATTATAAGTGTTCCATTGTTCTTGCCTCAAAAGTGTGGTCTCTTCTTCTAATTTTCAAAACATTCACAAAAGAACTACATAACAAGAAATAATTATCCTTCTCATTAATGATTTTTCCATTTTTGGCAGGATTTGACCTCCATGCTAATAATGACAAATTTCTACATATATGCTGTAAATCATCAATGTGATGCAAAAATGTAACACAATCAAAGACCATGGATCTGAGACTCACTATTTTTTTGAAAGTCGTAGCCACCTTCACACTTTTATTTAATATGTCTCATTGCTACTCATGCAAATATGTTTACACCATATCATCCATGTCGTTTTCAACTAGATACTATAATGTATATGTAGATTAGTTTATCTCCATATGCTGACCATACTTTATGCATGTATTTGCATGCATGTTTATGACTATATCTATTTAAGAATAATGGATGTTAGGTGGCACCTGAGGAAACTCAAGTGGTCGCCACAATTCCACCCTTCACCCCATTTTTAGACAATTAAGATCATTCGTGAGTTGCCCATGTTGATCTCCATGTCCTAAAACATAGATATAGTAAAAGTCTAATTACTTGCATATGATTTCAGGTTTTCCTTGCGACGGACCAAGGCATGTGGTACTTGTGATATTTCTACTTTGTTAGCAATTGGAAATTGCATGGTTTTGGAAGAACATCTTTGCTATTTAATGCAAAGCTAAGGGGATCCTCAATTTGGCACTAATTTTGGTTTCAGTTACTATCATGATTGTTTTCACCATTGACATTTTTTTAAGAGAATCAAAGTTTAATTCATTTAATTGGACTCTAAAAACATAAATGATTAAAGGTCCAAACAAGTAATAAAAAATAAGCAAGTCAAACTTCTAGACATATTCATTGTAACAATGCGTGCACTATGAACATGTTAAATGACATTGTACACTAAACGCAAGTACAATCATAACCTTGCTGTGATCTATAAATAAAAAACACCAAGGTAAACTACCCAATAAACCTAAAATCCAGGTTGTGGCAAAGAAGTTATTTAATGAACATATGTAAGTTTTGATCATCAAAATTTTTAATGGTTAAATACTTACATAATTTGTATTTTTTGGGATAAATATTCTCAAACTTTAGTGAGACCTTAACCAGCATAAGTTAATGTCCCTAACCAGTAAATGCCGGAAAAAAAGAAGCATCATGCATTATTGAAAAGCAAAAAATATAAAAGGATTAATGTAGAGCAGGTGACACCTGATTAATGGATCAGGTGCAAGACACAAAAAGGTGGGCCCCAACGAGTACAAGCACATGTGGGGCTTGTACTTTTCACCTTTTTTATGTCTTAGCACGGGCTTGTACTTTCCACCTTTTTTGTGTCTTAGCACCTGATCCACCTGATCCACCTGATCCAGTTTTTCTACATTAAATTCAAATATAAATGACCAAATGACAAGAGAACACTATTCAGATCTTAAAAATATTCCCAAAAAGAAATTATTAAAATAAACTCCTTTATCCATTCTCCAATAATTTCATGTTATCCAAAACATAATGCAACTTCAACTTGGGGGCCAGAGAAGTCTCTTATTTCAAGGAACTCAGATTCAAAACAAAATTATTAGTTAACAGATGAAATAATTCATAAAATCAATACCTGAGTCCTCCACCACTAACTGGAGAATCCTCCGCTTGGCTTCCGCTAGAATTCGACAGAACAGAGTTCAAATACCCCATCTTTCACAATTTTATTCTTCACACTTAATCCTTAATCACTCAGAATCTTCACAAAAAAACCAAATTTTTAAACCAAAGCCGATCCACTTATCGATGATGCATCCAAACGAAACGCTTTAATCTCCTCATTATCTCCGATCCAAATCCAATTATCTGCACAGAAAAAAACCGCATCCAAAAAGCTTAATTACGAATCAAAATACATCCTGACGAGTAAAATCTGATGAAAATACCGAAGGCAACAAACCCTAATTCTTCAAAAATCGATGGAGAGAGAAAAATGAAGCAACGAGAGGGAAAGGGCAAAGAAAAACAGGCAGCGGTGTTTTTGGTTCTGTGTGTGGTTGTAAGAGAGAGAAACAAAAAAGAAGGAAAAAGGGGGCTTAAAAGGAAAAACAAATTTAAATTAAGAAATAGGAATTTGTTCAAACGCCTTTAGTTAAAGGACCGTTTCTGGCACCCATCTTCATACGTATAGTGGGACCTACTGCCGCGTTAAGAAGGTGGGTGTGTAAATAATTCCTCTTTTGCTTGATTTGCAAATATCGATTGCTTCAGGGTCTGCATGCCAAAAATGGGGGCGTGAGCAGGAAATTACGTGGCGGGAGCTGGGACTCTGCGGTGGTGGACCCCAGTTAACGGCTCGACGACCCGGTGGCGTACGCGACAGTATGTTGTTGTCGGTGTTACGCGTACTTTATTCATCGGACCGCTACTAGATGATTTTTAACATTTTTGTCATTTTCGTTTCGGTTTCTTGCGCGATGGCCCGAAACAGAAACAGTTTCGGGCGAAAAAAGGGTGCCAGAAAATTTGTTACGCATAATGACAACTAGGATATGCATGCTCTTCGTGTGACTTTGGCTGGTTCCCTTGAGATCTTGTATATGGCACTATATTTTTTATTTGAAAGTATTTATTTAAAAAAAGAAAAAGTGTTATGAATGGGTTTTGTAGGCCCATATAAGGTTATCCACCATCATGTAACCATTTTACTATAAATACATGGCTATGAGCTCAGTAGCCGTCATCCTTCACAACACGGTATCAGCATGCTCCAATCAACTGAGAGTTTTTGCGGCATCTTTGGCGAATGAAGAACGATTCATCAGATCTATCGTAGGCATCTCAACCGTCGCTAGATCTGGAGAACAGATCTAGGTTAATAAATCAAAACTTGATCTAAACCTATTTTTCTTAAAGAATATGTTCAGATCTGCAATTTTATGGATCAAAAATCGATGTTTTTACGACAAAAATCAAATTTTTATGACCAAAAGCATTGATTACAAAGGTAAAAATCGGATTTTTACAATAAAATTCGGATTTCTCTGATAAAGGAAGATGATTTCTCAATACCGAAAAGGGATTTCGATGTCCCTAAGGCCGCAACACACACACACACACACACACACACACCCCCCCCCCCCCACAACAAAAAAAACGGATGTCTTAAAGTTTCAGGACTAAGACTCGTGTTGTGTCAAATGACCAGTGCAACTTATTTAGCTTAAGAGATAGACTACCTGCACCTCAAAATGAGGTGCAGGGATGTGATTTATAGCTAAATGTAGAAAAAATAAATCAAATCAAGGTCACTACTTTTTCTCATTCCTTCGAAATTTTGCTATTTTTAGCTCCCATCACATCCCTGCACCTCATTTTTGAGGTGCAGGTAGTCCATCTCTAGCTTAATTGTGGCACAACTTGATTAGTTTATTAATCATTGTACAAGTAAATATTTGAAAAGTACATGGAATAAATACAGCCATCTCTCTGAAGGTTTCGTTACAGGATTGCCGAGAAGAAGTTATAATTTCAACCTCTAAAACTTGTGATCTAGAGGTCGAACATATTGCAGATTCTGGCAAGAAATCATGGCCTTTGCACCTTTTTTTGTTCATCGGAAAGCAGAAAACCGTATCCAAAGGTCGGCTGACAGTCTGGCGCAAGTCCCGAGGGAGCTACTACACTAGCTACACTAGGGGGGTAAGGGGTTTCGAACCCGGGACCACACAGGTCCTGGGTTCTCACCCCGGTTGCCAAAGCGCCAAAGGCGCTCGGCGCCTTTGCACTTTCATACATAGATAAACTAGAAATAACTCGTGCACAGGGTGCATGGCCAAACAAAGGATGCTGTGAACACTCGCAACCGACAAAAAAGAGAGAGAAGAGTGGGTGTGCGTGGCGGTATCGTCGGGAGTAAAAAGGTGAAAAGTAGGTGTCCAAAGTGCAAAAACATGTGGGGTACCAAATAGGGAAGGCCCAATGGCAAATCTGTAAATAGTTTAGAGAGGGAAGGGCTTCTCTGGTTTCATGAAAAATGAATGGCATGAATGAAATTAAGGAAAAAAGCAATGCACATTGTTTTGGTTCTCCATTGCCACACCCTAAAATAAAAACCCAAGAGAACACACACATCCAGGGAGCCCCACAAATCCCATATGGCAAACAATGGACAATCATTTGTCACGGCCAACTTGTGACTGGGACAAAGGCACTATTTTGTATAATAGATATCTGCATGGTCCAAAGCAACATTATCCTATCATGATATGTGAAAGTCTACATGTACTAAAATCTACTAAAATCCAGTATGCATATTTAATTTATACATGAATCTCTCGCTAGCCTGATAGACAGTTCATGACATTTACAAATAGAAAGGTCATGAACTGTCCCTGACGAGAGGGGGGGAGGCTACCGGCCCTGACATTCGACTCAACACCCTCCGTATGCACAGTTCCGCCGGGGGGCTCCTCCGCCCTGACAGTCATGCCTTCACGCTCAAACCCCTAGCTGCGGGCTTTTCGCGGCCCTGAAGGCTACCACCGTGTCCTCATCAATTCTCTGTGGCCCTGATGGTCGCAACCGCGTTAATCATGTGAAAACTAACACAACCCCTAATTAGGGTTTTTGGGACGGCCATGAATGACGAGGGCTACTAAATTCTATATGGGGTTTTTCGGGACGTATAATTAATTCTTCCTTTTACCATTTTACGCAAATTTTAATCCCTGAAGCATATCTGTGATGCAAATTTTATATGCCTGGTGCATATTTAATATCTGTGATATATATTACTCACTTCATTGTGGTTTTGGATCGGCTAATTTGTCACCATTTTATTTTCCGGCATTTTCTTTTTGAGCAAAAATGTTGTGAGGATTATTTTGTAAATAACCAAGGCCGAAGGCACATTCCATGAAGATAGAGACCAACTTGCCAGAAGATGGGGCCAACATGGTTTCCAAGTTGTATTTTTCTCTTTATTCTTTTTGGGACTGTATATGGACTTTGGATTGTAATTTATAATGATGACTAGTCGATCCACACAATGAGCTAATATGTCTGGTTTGCATAATTGTTTATCACAAAAATATTTAACTCTTGCTAATTTACATGATTAGATAAAATGGCCAAGATAGCAAGTGTTGATTTCGACATCCTGAATACTACTGGCAAAAACCACATGAGTTGACAATTGGACATAAAGTTCCACTTGCGCTCATAGGGTCTGCGTCTTACTATCACTGCTGATGATAAAGTGAGTAATATAGATAAGGCAAAAGCCGTCATCTATATCAGACGCCACATAGATCGGACCCTGAAGGTCGAATACTTGACAGTGGAAGACTTATATGAGTTAAGGACTGCACTCGAGGAGCGGTATAAACATCAAAAAGATGTTATCCTTCCTCGAGCACATTATGAATGGAAGAATCTCCAACTTCAGGACTTCAAGTCCATAGCCGAGTATAACTCGATGTTATTTAGTATCACCTCATGCCTGAAGTTGTATGGTGAAAATTCACAGAGACACGCATGTTGGAGAAAACATGGAAGGATCCTCATGCAGCAATATCGTGAACGTAAATTCATGAAATACTCATAGCTCCTCTACTGCCTTCTGATGTCAAAACAAAATTAAGAGCTCTTACTGGCCACCCATAACCTGCGCCCTGCTAGCACTGCTCTTGTCCCAGAGTCACACATAGTTTCTTCCCAGAAGCAGAAGAACAAGCACAAGGGTAAACCTCCGAACGGTAAACCAATGAAGAAGCAAGCCAAAGGTCCCCCACAACAAAACAATAATGAGGGGAAGTAGAAATTTACGTGGAGGAGGTAGAACGTTGGACATACATCTGCTCCCAAGAGAGACTGATAAGACAAATGCCACAGATGTGGCATGACTGGACATTGGTCCAAGATATGTCATACTCCACGACACCTTCAAGATTTGTATCTAGCCTGAAGTCTAATGCTGAGACAAATCTGGTGGAGTATCAAGTCCAGGCTCCAACTCAGTTCACTGCCGAAGACTACGAATTAAAACCATTTAGATTGATGCACTCTTTTATCTATTTAGCAAAATAAATGTCATAGAAAAAATTTCTCTTTACATTATAACTGATTTTGTTGGAGTGTATTCCTTTAGAAAATGTCATGAATGAATACTGTTATTGTGTTTTATGATTAATAAGGCATTGCATTACTGCAAAATTTATGCTTAGTTTTTAGCATTTGTAATATAATATGCACCTTATTAATTGTGGATTACACAATTATCCACATTGACACCTCAAGACGTATGCTATCAATAGTATTTTACTCTTATAATAGTTCAGTAGAAAACTATTTTGGGATGTCTGACTTGAGATTCAAGAATTACAAACTTGAATACTCTATATGAGGAAGCATAACACTCTCTGAAAAAGAAACTTACCAAGTTTCGATGTATATTTGTCAAAACAAAATCCATACTGAATTACTCAAGAAAAAATGGCCTGAAGACCATACTTGAGTATTCAAATGGACCTTGAAAAGTCCTATAAAATTCGAAAAGTGAAAGCAAATGGAACACTTGAAGTGCACAAAATCGTCCAATTTTTAACTTTGGTACGACATAATATGCCACCCTGGATCGGTGATGATGCAATACATTGCATCCCAATCTTATAATCATAACTTGAAGAACATGAAGATTCTTCAATAGGGTGAGCGTTCATTGTTCCATTTAAAGCGAAAAATGATTACGAGATCTTCTCCACTACACGTGGATATTGACTCTCAAGACTTCCTCAAATATAATTGTTTACAAAATCTGTCACGCCCCGCTTCCCAAAAATATGGAGGCGAAGCGTGAGAAGGTCCGCTCAGACTTGAAGCAACAAAGACGCAAGTCCGATAAGCGTCAAGTATCACAAAGTAGCAGGTCCCTGTAATGTGACTCGGAAACAACAATAACAATAATAGAAAAAGAGGCAAATAATTAAAATTATTTAACTCAGAGTCCAGATATAAATTCAACAACCAGAAATGCCACCAGGCAACAAAAGAGTCCAAAAAGAAAAGGCCTAGCATGGCCAACAAAGAAACTAACAACAATGGTGCTACTCACCGACAACAACACAACTAACAAAGAAGGAACGAAGGAACACTAGGACTGGTCACCGGTGTCCTCGTACTCAACGTCAGCAACGGGATCGGGCACGAACTCCACAGACTCGTCACCCTCCACAGCAATCTCTGGCTAAGCAACTAACATGCGTCACCCAAAGAGAAGGGGCACATGTCAGCAAGTCTACAAGACTTGTGCAAGGAAACTAAAGAAAAGTGGTAACAACCTAGTAGTTCTAGAGTATAGTATGACATGGCATTTTATGCAATGAAAACAACATCAGTTTATGTTATGGCATGATTATAGCATGGCAAGTAATCATGGCATGGCAAGTGAACAATTACATGACAAGTACAAAAATTGTAAGCACGTCGTGCACAGAGATTCTGCCCTTTGGCTAGAGTGGCTGTACGGGCCAACTCTTACGCTCAAGTGACCGTTTATCCCTACCACTCCACGTGTGTCGAGCCAGGGCATTACCCCTGAACACGTAATGCTCGCTTCTGGATCACGAGCCAGGAAGTGTTTTTAACACGTATGGCGTAGGGTTATGCCCGCATAACGGGTGCCTAGCCGGTAACACGGAAACACAGATTGTACAAGGATTTGTAGCGTGTGCTACGATGCAACATGCAACATGATATGTAAAAATGGATGCACATGACAATTATTTGAAATGAAATTGTGTACCGTTAAAGAAAATTAAACATGACACGCAGTTGTATGACATGGCATGACAAGGGAAATTCTAGCTTCGTTGTCAAGCTAGAATTGAATTTGCGCCTAGACCGCTATCATTTCACGGTCTAGTCTCTTTCACGCTAAATTTCACGCTAAAACGAAGTATTGGCCTAAAAACATGGCCTAAAGCAAGGTTGGCAAGTTTCACTTGCCTGGTACCGAAGTTGTTGTTCGACGTGAGTCACGAGATCGGTATCCTACGGAAATTGGTTTCGCAGTTATGGCAAAATAGAAAATTAGATTTAGAGTTCTAAACCGGTTTACATTGGAATCCTATAACGTCTAGTAATCCATTTTTAATTAGGGTTTCTAATTTACAGTGTGGGTTACAGAGAATTAAAGAAAGATCACTAACCGTTTTTGTAGCGGAAGAACGACGATTACGATGCCTACGAACTGCAGGTAGAAGAAGATCTCGACGATTTCCGAGTTGCCGTCGCCAAACCGAGCTTAGCACGACAACGGAAGAGCGATCCGAGGGAGATGTTGCGGCTAAAAGGATCTCCAGCGGCTGATCTAAAATGGATCTGGAGAATGGGGAAATATAGGGCAAATCTGGAGCAAAAGAGGATTTTGGGGTTTTTGGCGATCGGCCGGCCGCCAACCGGGGTGGTGCCGGCGCAAAAGAGGGTGAGGGGAAGCTCGGGAGGATGAAAGAAGGTAAGAGGATGATTGGGGAATGATTGGGGAAGAAGATGAGCTAAGAAAAGTGAAGAAAGAATAGGAATGGTCGAGGGTTTAAATAAAGGAAAAGTGCGGCGGCTACAACTTAACCTAGGTTTACTGGGCAATTTAGTCGGTCAGAGAAGGGTTGTCGACCGACTAGTTTAGGATCTAGTCGGTCGGTGAACGTTCATGAACCGACTAAAGGTCGAATAAGATAGATAATGAGTACTGACAGTTAGTCGGTCTGAGTACAAGACCTGACCGACTAGTTTGAAAACTAGTCGGTCGGAGAACGTGCTTAGACCGACTAAACGCAAACAGTAACTCAGTCGAAATTTACTGACAAGAACTAGCCGGTTTGAGAAGTGTTGCCGACCGACTAGATTGCAATCTAGTCGGTTGTCTTTCCTTCATGAACCGACTAAGATGTACGAAAAGTGCCGAATCGAAGCGCGAAGCTTCGAGAAGATTCCTATGGCCTCTAGGATCACCCTAGCACTAAGATTAAAACGCTATGAAGTTAATCGTAAGGATTTCTAACGAGAAAAACACACAAAGAGGGAAACATCCAATATTATTCATATAAAAGTCATTACAAAAACCGGTCGTTACAAAATCTATCTAAAAAGACCTTTAGCTCTCTTGAGAGTAGTTGAGGGATAAAAGGGGACTTATCCACTCCTTACAAACAGCCGATTGACGTGCGTTTATATTCTATATATTCACGCATATCTTCTTTGTGATTTTCTGTTGTTTTCCATCGTTTCATATCCGTTCTTTTGTGTTTTTTGTATCTTTTCACTTTCTCCGTGTTTTTGTGCAAATGCAAGAGATTCCAGCGTTGGGGACATTCAAAGCAGATATCATGAGTCCTCGGAGCAACGGGAGGAGTCACGCGTGATCCAGGGGGTCAAACGACAAAGATCTCCATCTTTCAGCCCCCACCCGATCGGTTGGATACTTCAACCGATCGGGTGATGCACGCGTGCACGACCCGGACAGCCGCTGAAGCAATGAGAACGTCAACCGACCGGGTTGGAGACCGGTTCAGCCCAACAGATCTCTCTGGAAATTGGAGCTGAACTCCAACCGATCGGGTGACCTTCACCCGATTGGTTCATCTGTAGCCGATTTCCCCGAAGACACGACCCGGAGAGCTCACCCGATCGTCGCTGACCGTGCGAAAACGTCTGAAGTTTCTGTTTATTTGGGCGACGTTTCCAACCGATCGGTTGATCTATCAACCGATCGGTTGATCTATCAACCGATCGGTTCACTTGATAAGCTCAAGATCTGTCACGCCTCGCTTCCCAAAACTACGGAGGCGAAGCGTGACTAAGGCCCGCTTAGGCCGGAGCTGTGAAGCTCGGACCCAATACGCGCCTGTGTGGTACTCCAAGACGAAGGAACAGGTCCATGCAGGTTAGTACAGAACAACAAAAGTACTAAAAGGAAACATTCATTTTATTCCAAAATAACAATCCAAAAGTACTGAGAGTCTAACAAAAGCCTGACACGGCTACATCAACTGAAAGGTAAACTACTGGTACAAGCACCCAACCTAGACAAAAAATAAACGGTGCTACGCACCCAACTAAACTACAGTGAAACCTCTAGATCAGCAACGTGAAGATCTCTAGCTCTGGTCCTCCTCGGGTACGTACTCTGGGTCTGCATCCTCCGGCTCTACGTACTCTGGCAGATCCGCCTCGTCAACGTACTCCGGCTCAATACCTGACGTACAACACCCAAAAGAAAGGAACTGTACGTCAGGTAAAATCTACAAAAAGGGTTAGACTCTACTACAAGTGTACTGAAACTTTAAGCAATGATTTACTGGTTGATTAGCATGCTGGGGTTATAACATAGTGACAAAAGAAGGTAAACGGAGCAGGAAAAGTAAAACGCGTCAAGCAGTAGCCGTAGTGAGTACTACGGACTACGGGACTAACCTAAATGGGTCCAGACAAGACGTGACAAGACAAGACAAGACAGGACAAGACAAGACGTGTGTCACCAAGGTTCACGCCTTTCGGTTAGAAGGCGGCCATCACCTTCTCAATCGAGGGAACGCTCAACCTTGTGCACGGGACAAGACGAGACAAGAAGTGTGTCACTAAGGTTCACGCCTTTTGGTTAGAAGGCACCCAGCACCTTCTCAACCGAGGGAACGCTCAACCTTGTGCACGGGAACAAGACAAGACACGTGTGAATCGAAGGGTTCACGCCTTACGGTTCGAGGGGGATCAGACCCTCTCCCCGTGTGCACGCTCAACCCTACCCCAACCCAAGTGCACAAGACAAGTCCGTACAAGGGATCACTCACTCTAGCTTGGTGAGTGCCTTATTGCCCGCAAGCTGTGTATCAGTACAAGGGATCACTCACTCTGTTGAGTGAGTGCCCTATTGCCTGCAAGCTGTGTATCAGTACAAGGGATCACTCACTCTGTCGAGTGAGTGCCCTATTGCCCGCAAGCTGTGTATCAGTATAAGGAATCACTCGGAGAGTGCCCTATTTCCTGCAGGCTGTGCAAAACAAGACGCGACATGACAAGACGGGGATGGTTCTTCTAGGGGTTCCACACGCACGCACACACAAGATCACCTTAAGGTGTCAAAAGTTGTTGTTGAGCTTAGACTTCGTCGTCAAGTCTAAGCTGTTAAGGTGCGTCCCGGACGCTATCATTTCACGTCCGGTTCTCTTTGTTCTCATTCTAACATTTTTAGAAGTCTAAGGCCTAAACACGGCCGAAGGTGCAAGTGAGTACACTTGCCTGTGGTGGCGAGTGTGTCGTCCGTCCGGAGCGTCCCGTCCAAGCGTCCCGTCCGAGGTAGTCCGTCTGAAACAGGGTCACGGCGACGGTGTCAGGTCGCGTTTTTCAACAAATCCTATTAGGGTTTGTTTCTAAAATTGACGGGACTACCCTATCAGTTAAAAAGTCACGTTTTGATGTTTTGTCCAATCTAGATCGACTTCTACCCTATGTGCACAGAAAAATTGTCTGATTGTCGATCTTTCCAACGGTGGACAGCGTTTTACAGATGCTGAAAGTAAATTTAGTTCAAGTTGACCAATTTTAGTTTAGGGTTTGATTGATCTATGGTGGGGGTTCGCTACGAGTTCGGGGAACCAACCTCTCCGGTGTTTGACGCGGATTGGACATAGAGTCTGAACGGCGACAGATCTGAATGGCACGGCTACGGAACGTCTTCTCTCGGCGACGGGCAGAACTACGGTAATGAAGGCGAGGGGTCAGCGACTCGAGGAAGCGGAACAGCGAGCAAGGGGACGTCGGGGAGGTGTCTAATGGCTTCGGAAGCACGGACAGCGAGCAAGGAGGCAGTCGTGCACCGGGAAATGTCGCGGGGCTGTCGAGGGGGCCGTACAAGGGTGTACAGCGGCTAGAGGGCTGCTGCAGCTATTGTTTCGGTGGGGAGATGTCGCGGGGCAGCCGAAGGCCGCAGGGGGGCGCTGCCGGTGGCACAGAAGCGACGGGAGTGGCGTTGGAGGCCGAACGGCGGCACCGGGAGTTGCATCGGTCACTGCTGCTGCGGTGCAGCTCTCCGCACGAATGGTGGCTGGCGACGTCGTTCAGGCGGTCGAGGCGGAGATCAGGCCATTGGGGCGGTCGGTGACTGGGCTCCGGGGGGTCGCCAATGGCCGTGCGGCGGTCGGGATCGCAACAGCAGATCGAGATGCTGCTGCGGGATAGGGCGGCTACGAGTAGGCGGTTGTGGGGAGCCGGGCGACGGCTGTCAGCCTTGCGGCGGTCGGTGAAGGCAGGCAGCGATCGGAGGGTGTTTGCCGACGGTGAGGGTAAGGTGCGAGGGAGAGAGAGGATATCGGGGGGGGGGGGGGGGGGGGGGGTGTGTGTTGTTAGATGGCGGCTGAGCAATTCAGCCTAGGGTTAAAGTTGTACATGTGAAATAGAGTTTAGTGTTGATTATAAAATGTTTTATTTGCTAGATAGATATGAGATTTAGGTTAAAAGTGATAGGGGTAAATAGATATAAGGAGTGGAAGTAGGGTGACAGCAAGGTGCAAATATAAGATGAATTTCAACCCATTGATACACATGAGACAAAGGAGGGATTTGTTAAGATCCAATTACAATTTGAAATTCAAATTGATTAAGGCTAATCAACGGTCGAGATTTAATTAGGGGATAACTACTGCTAGGGAAGCCAGAAAAATAATCTGAAAATACCGGGACGATCGTGGAGACGAGACGCACAGGGCTACAGGGTCTGATCACATGTGACGCCTACCAAAAATTTATGTAAAATCGGGGACTGAGTATTAAGGCCAAAAGACCAAAACGCCCCTCCATTCAAAGCCGTTTTGCGAGAAAACGAGCCATGAAATGACGTTCCCAAAAATTACTATAAAATTCTACGCTCTCATACTGTCACAACGACATATCACATCATATATACCGGAATCTAGAAAGAGCCAAATAAAATACGTGCACGATAAAGCACGTGCACGTAGAAAATCCATAAGGTCGGAAAGCGACCGTTACAAGATCCAAACGACCAGAGGCTTCCGCCAACCGATCATGTCGAGTGACCGGGTGACGTTTCTGAAAATCGCTGCCGAAGTTCGTAGCAGGTCACCTGATCGGTTGATTCTTCACCCGATCGGGTGACGTCGTTTTCTATATATATAAACCCTAGGTTTTCAGAAACGAGAGCTGAGTTGTATTTTCTGTTTTCTCTCCATTTTGTGACGGCTGGAATTTATTTGATATTTGTAAGTCGTCTGATCTTTACCAAACTTTAATATAGTGTTATTTGCATTGCTTTTACTACTTTTCAATCGCCGGATTATGTTTTTAACGGTCGATTTTCATTTAGATTGCTTTTTACCTAAAATGTGTGAGTAGTTCCCAAATCTGGGATTTTGGTGGAAACCCCTTCGTGGGTTCTCCCTAATGCGTCCATAGGACTAGGAAATCGATAGGGATTAGGAATCTATTGGTTACGCGGGGTGTTTCATTGTCATCGGCGGGAAAAAGACTGCCTTTGACCGTTGGGCCAAGGGGGAATAAACTTGGCGGTTGACTCCCTAGCCATAGCTCACGCCCTTAGCGTAGACATCGAATCCTAGCGCGTGGGAACGGCAGGACGAGATGCCGGGAGTTATCGTTGCGAGCTTAGTGCTCCCGAATTCGATCAGTGTTAATGGACATGGGAATGCCCACTGACCGAACCCGGGTAGTCCGGCGTATCATCCTGGGCATCGACCGAAATATTGGGCCCATGGGACGCTGGTATCACTCTTAGAGGCAACGTCTCACCATTAGACCCCAATTCCGATCGTTATCCTATCCGCTGGCCGTATTAGCGAGAATCACATGATCGGGTGGAAACCGAAGTCCCGGGTTTCCCTTTATATTGTTTATCCCTCGCATTCTATTTCTGTGACAACCCATCTACCGATTCGGGCTAGCTCACCCATGGGGTGAATTTGGTCCTTTCTGACACAAGCACAACCACGCCTCCCTAAGTTCGACCCCCAAGCCACACTACAACACCGTGCGCTTGCGGTTATAAATATTTAAATCTCGCGCCCCCAATCCTATATTGCACACATTGCACGCATAAAACGCGGGGGCTTCAAGCTTTATGGCGTCGTTACCGGGGAGGCAACGTGCTTGTTATTTTTGGATCTCATGAACCCTTGAGTCTAGCTCACATCTCTATCTCGCGATAATTTTCACATTCTTCTTTTTCATTTTTATTTTCTTATTTTTATTTTCTATTTTTATGTTTCTTTCCCACTTTTCACTTCACGGGTGTTTGTTGCTTTTAATGCGCAGGAACACAAGGAGTCTTACCGACTTGATTCCTGTTGATCATGAGATAAACGCCACCCTAAGGCGTCTGGTCGCAGAGAAGCGAAGAAGAGAAGAGTCCGAATCCATGGGGGAGAACACCTCACCTCATAAATCCCTGCTGGAATACTCGATGCCTTCCATCGAGTCCACCTCCGGCATCCGACCTCCTGTTATTACGGCGCAGACCTTCGAGCTCAAAGCCGTCCTTAGTGACGTGGATCCAGCAGGATCAATTCTCTGGGGCACCCATGGAGAGCCCCATCAAACATCTGGACTCCTTCTTGGAGAAATGTGACACCTTCCGGATTAATGGTGTCATAACTGAGGCGATCCGTCTGAAGCTATTCCCCTTCTCTCTGTGGGATAAGGCCAAGCTGTGGCTTAGGGGGAAGGACCCAAATACGTTCAACACTTGGGAGAAGCTTTCAAATGCTTTTCTGATGAAGTTCTTTCCTCAGGGGAAGACCATGAAGCTGAGGAGTGAGATCTCCTCCTTCTCCCAGGCCAGCCACGAGTCCCTGCATGAAGCTTGGACAAGATTTAAAGAGATGCAGCGAAGATGCCCTCATCACGAGCTTCCCAAGTGGTAGATAATTAATCTGTTCTACAACGGATTGAGGGATGATTTAAAATCTTCGATGGACGCCGCGGCTGGGGGTCCTTCTTGTCCAGAAGTGAAGAAGATGCTGGACAAATTCTCGAAAACATGGCATCGAACAATAAGCGGTGGTGTGACGAGCGAGCCACACCTAGATCTGGGGGCATCCACAGGGTCGAGGACATCGACAAATTATCCAGCAAGTTTGACCTGCTGTCGACCCAGATCTCCGTGCTGATTGTAGGAGCCGGTGGTGCCGATACACAACATATTGCGGCGGTGGAAGCAGAAGTCATGTGGGACTTCGAGGGTGGTGACATCTCACCACTGTTAGACCAAGCGAGTGCACTATTCTACAATCCTACTGGAAATGCGCCGTATCCACCACGGACTAGCTCCAACCCGGCCTACTCTCCAAACAACCGGAACCATCCCAACCTTAGCTACCGGGCGCCCTATCAGCAGCTGCCTCCTCAGCAGCAGCTAGTATATCAACCGCCTAGGCAACAACAGCAGCAGCAGTTTCAGCAGCAGCAGCCTCACAACAGTATCAGCAATATCCCCCAAGGAACCAGCAGCCCATTCAGCAGCAGCAGCAGCAGCAACAATATGGCCATCAGAGGGCCATCTCTCCGGTTGAGTCCCTCTTGACTCAATACATTACCAACCAGGAGAAGATAAATTTGAAGCTGGAAATGGGGCAAAGGGCTCTCACGGACCAAGTAACCCAGCTGGGGTTACAGGTAGCGAACCTTCAAAGGTCGCAAAATCTGTTGCCGCCACAACCGGAAGTGAACCCGAGGGGAGCAAACCAGGCTTTGGCACTCACGCACAAGCATGCAAATGTGTCCTCTATCGTTTTGAGAAGCGGAACACAAATCCCCACAAGAGTGCCCGCCAAGGAACCGGAAGCACCGTTGGTCGTAGAGCGACCAATTGAAAAATTGAATGACGACGGTGCTTCGTCGCCAAAGCCAACGACTCCGGAGGGAGTCCCTGAAGAGGAGAAGAAGAAGGACGAGGAAGGGAGCCTCAAAGTATTCAAGCCCGTTGTGCCATTTCCACAACGACTGGCCCAAGCCAAGATTGATGAAAAGTATGGCAAATTCTTTGCCATGGTCAAGGATTTAAGCCTTCAAATCCCCTTCCTCGAAGCTATTGAGACGATTCCCTCCTACGCAAATTTTTTAAAGGATTTGGTGACAAGAAGGTCCAAAAAGGAGAAGGTCGTATTAACGGCAGAATGCAGCGCTCTCATTCAGAGAGCAAATCCGCCTAAGCTTAAAGACCCGGGGAGCTTCTCTATCCCTTGTACGATCGGGGAGGTAAAGATCCATCGCGCGCTCGTCGATCTTGGAGCGAGCGTCAGTTTGATGCCCATGTCGGTGTATAAGAGGATAGGGATAAGTGACTTGGTGCCCACCGGAATGACCCTACAGCTTGCAGACCGATCGGTCAAATATCCGGTGGGGGTTGTAGATGACCTGCCTGTCAACGTAAGTGGGGTACATGTGCCAGTGGACTTCGTCGTCATGGACATGCCTGAAGATACGCATACCCCATCATCCTTGGACGGCCTTTCATGGCCACTGCCGGTGTTTTAATAGATGTGAAGAAGGGGAAGCTTTCCCTTAACGTCGGCAACGAAAAAGTCGAGTTTGACTTGGGGTTGTCAATGAAGCACCCCGACCCCCCGGATGATCCAGGATGCAATATGCTGGAGTTAGAAGAAGAGAGAGTTTTGGAAGCTGCGGCCTGGGAAATTCTTTCAAGGAATCCCCTGACAGTTTAGGGGACTTTGAAGAACACGTCGGCCTGAAGAAAGATGATGTTGCTGGGAAAGCGGATGCGACACATACGGTCCCTCCCGGATTTCAAAAAGATCCTCCGACGAGGAGGACAGGGAAAGAGCCCATGGGGCTCACCGGAGATGAGATCTGAATCCTGAAAAGAGTGGCGGTAGACGCCAATATAAGGGAGAAGCCTCCGGATTCCATCAATGGAGGGAGGGTCGTCGAGCAAGTCTTCTTCTCACTGCTGACGACACCAAAGGCTTCCAACTCTGAATCCGAAGCGATGCCGATCTTAGGGCATCACCCCCGTCCACCTTGAATATCATCTACGGGCGTCGAGTGAACGACATTAAACAAAAGCGCTTCATGTGAGGCAACCCATGCTCTAAACTTTTATCTTAGTTTTAAGGATTATTATTAGCTTTATTTTTTCTATTTTAATAATTAAATCCAGCCGCGGGAACTTCCGTCGAGAGACTTAGGCCATTTGTGATTTTTTGCAGGAAACAAGCCCTCACCCGATCGGGTGACCAATCAACCGATCGGGTGAGACATATCAGACAATGACCGTATCTGTTCTCCAACAAACCGGTCGGGTGAAGCAATGTGAGACCGGGTGGCAGACCGTGTGAGCTGGGCCGAAGTCTCGGAAAATTTTGGGAGTTGATCAACCGATCGGGTGATACGAAGCGTGGTCGGGTAACCGACCGGGGTGAGCAGCACTCAATTCTCGGGAAAATCTATGAAGCGGCCAATCGATCGGTTGAGTTCTCAACCAATCGGTTCGCCTGTAGCATCTTTTCAGCAATTTTTTCGACCAATTGTCAACCGATCGGGTGAAAACTCACCCGATCGGTTCGACTTAAACCCTATATAAACCTAGCGCCCTCACCCGTTCATCTCCCTCGCCCGACTTCAAATTTCCGTCACCGTTTCGCCTTCTCCAAGCTCCAACCGGCCTCGATCTCCCCTCAACCGACCACAAAACCCCCTAGTGCGCCGTTGCCGGGGAGACGTTCGGTTTGATATTAGCTTAGCTTGGGTTCGTTAGACTATGCACAAAAAAAATACAATAACCAAGAAATTTTCCCCCCACAATTATATTATCTTTTTGTTATTTTCTTGTACTATTACCGCTCCTCTCTAGTTTTCTTATTTTTGTTGTCCAGGTATCTTTGGTGTAACAATGTGGAGATCAAATTTCGATGCTCAGTTGGGAGGATACGATCCTTATTCAGTTGTGGTTTGTGAGACTTGTGGGATGGTAGGGCACATGTATTACGACTGCCCATTTATGCTTGAGAGCCTCCCCCTACACCAAGGCCAAACATTTTCCCACAACCTTAGCCCAAACACCTCCCATCCATTTCCTCAACCTTATATCCCTCCACCAACACAAGAAGAATCAAGCCTCGTGTCTCTCCTTGAAAGTGCCATGTTTAACCAAGGCCAAATATTACGAAACTTGGTGGTACCAATCACCGAGCCTACACCGAGGAGAGGGGATGAAGGAGAGGATATACCCAATTTCATGGATGAGACCACCATCTCATCGGCCACCATAGACGCATCTCATGCCGATACCCCATTTTTCCAACACTACCACTTGGATGACGAAGCATTCTTTGATGATGATAGTGAGGATGTGGAGATTTCTCTAGGATCTGTGGGAGGTGTTGGATACAACGATCTAGGATTTATGGTTTGATGATGACAAATAGTTGTGAACGATCTGATGTGTGTGTTAAGTATTTGCAGGAATGGCGAGGATATAAATACCCAAATTAGGACGTAAGTCAATGTGTTGGACAAATTGCTATACACACTCCTCGATGACTCGGTCAAAGAGCCATTCACATAGCAAGGAAGACTTGGTCAAATATGAAGGGGATAAGGGGAGATAAGAGCAAATCTTATTCAATATTTTACACCAATTAGGGATTGCATCAATTCCTATTTTCTAGGGTAGCCGCACCAAAGAAACCCTAGTATATCCCTATTTAAACCAATCATCCAAAACCCTAAGAGTCTCGGCCAAAAACAATTTCTCCAAGGAAAAAATACTTCAGCCACACCCCTATCTCTCCTAGCCATATACCCTACAGTAGATATCATCAAGAGCCAAAAGGAAAAAAACTGGCCACATCAAAAAGGAGGGCAACGCAAGACTCAAAAACAGGATCAAACGGACCCTGCCGATTTCTATGACGCCAGCATGAGAGAGAGATAAAATAAAGTGTGCAAGGTCATCAAATTTTTTTTGGAGGCACACCAAACATCAGAGAGGAGTCAGCCGCACAAATAAATCAAAAAATTTCCAAGAGAGTGCACATCAAGAAAAAAAACGCACAAAAATTCTCAGAAGACTAGGGGCGCATATTTTCTTTTACACAAAAAGGATCTCAGAGGGCCACCCTAGCACAGCCGCAATTTAAAAACATCAAGAGCCGGCCAAAGAAACAAAAACAAATTCTCTTCAGCCGAAGTGTTTTTTAGAGCCTACCACGATCAACAAGCGCATCACTTCATCAATCAAAAAGGGAAGACCTGTCACGTTTTGTCTGTATCTTTGCTTGTTTATTATTAAAGGCCGCATGTTCAACTCTCGTTGAAAAACTCTTGTAGGTGTCGCAAGCTTTGATTTTTGGCGAGGTCTTGCAAGTTTCAATCTTTGGTGAGGTGCCACAAGTTTCAACCTTTGGTGCAAGGCGCAAGTTTCATTAGGATGGGAGCAAAACTATTGAGGGGACATCAGAGACTACATCTACGTCAGACGAGATCTGACCCGAGCTGATTGACGAGGACATCACCGCTACACAAACTGAGATTCCTAAACTCTATTTATCATTATTTTGTGTAGTTGTTGTGTTAGATCCTCATAGGGGAAACTTTACCATCTGTGTTACTTTTTGGGGACCTGACGACTTGGGAGTCGTCACGGAGGGTGAGAGCATCTGACTAGATTGATAGTGTAGAGCACGGGGTGTGTGTACGAGCTAGGTGAGAGTATATTTGGGATCTTGACTCATTGTAGCTGTACAGGATTACACATCTATCTAGTATTTGCTTTCGGGGGCTGGAGTAGGTCGTTGGGACGACCGAACCAGGGTATATCTGTGCGTACTCTGTGATTGCTATTTTTTTGCCCTGTCTGTGTTTATAACTGCGTGGGATTTATCGTGGATTGCACGAGAATTTTTATTAGCATATTCACCCCCCTCTAGGCTACGATCCAAATCCAACAGGAGGGACTTCTCATCTTGATTTGCATACCCGCATAAGTCCTATGAGAGCACCGAGGAGACCACAGAGTTTATGCATACAGGCGAGGAGGATGTGCGTGAGGACAAGGACATCACGACCACATACGAGAGGTCTGCTCCACATCCACCCCCACAGCCATCTCTGTCGCAGCTTCTTCCTTGGTCTGTGGTCAATCATGAGGATGTCATTCAGGAAATCGGGCAGATGGTGGAGTATGAGCATATTATCGAGGAGAATGTGCATGAGGGCTTGGATACGATGGTCCACTTCATGGAGCCAGAGTCACATATACCTCTACCGTCGCTCTCCATTTCTTCTGCGGCTGAGCACCTACTTAAGCATATTGCCCCTATTCAGGGAGATTTTCATACTCACTCTCACTCCACTTTTGAGTCTTGCTTTTCACGTCCTATTTCTTTAGGCTTATATGTTTTTGACACACCATATCTCTCGCATGACACATGATCTATTTCCCTCGAGGTATGCTGCGGTGCGTCACTACCTGGAGAGCCACTTCTCATGGAGAGAGAGAATTTGGTCGTCGCTAGTACAGAGGATAGCGACCCATTCTCCGGGAGTATTCGTCACCCCTTTATTATTTTTCCATCTTATGTTGACGATTATCTCTGGGATACATTTATTTTGGGAAATAATTTCTTGCCATGGGCTAATGCACCTCGTCCTTTGCAGGTCACAGGTGGACACCTACGAGGGATGCTTGGAGGTGCATTGCTTGGGTCCATTGGCACACGTGGCACAATACTTCTGGCGGAGCCATAGAAGGAGCAGTTGGAGCAGCTACTTGCCCCACTTTAGACTCTGGATCCGCCTATGCTCAGGTGTATCCTAATCGAGTAGTGTAGAAATTTACAGCTTTCTAGTTTAGATTAGAATAATCTCGTCGCCTCTCATTAGCGAGGGGAGCGTATCTAGGGTTTGCTTTTGCATCATAATAACCCATCATGTCGTGCCCTTCTATCATTTCACCCCATCCTCTACCGAGGAGGACGAGGACTCGTCCTCTCCTGCATTTTGATTTCTTTCTTTTTCTTTTCCGATCTTCCCCCTAGCATTTTTCTACACTACATTGATCATATCATTTCGCTAGCATTGCCATGTTCATCTTGGGGGAAATCGACTTTTGTGCATATTGTCGTGTGACGTCTTTGTCGTGTGTTTGTTTTTATGTGATGTTTATTTGTGTGTTTCTTTTTCTTTATTTTTCAGTTTTGTTTGTGTGTTTTTTTTCATGTTTTTCATTTTCTTGTGTCGGTGCGTAACCCCCCATTTTTCCTCGCCCTCCCATATTCACGTCTATTGCATTGAGGGCAATGCAAGTTTCAGCTTGGGGGAGTCGCACTTCGTGCGTCATTTGTGTCTTTTTCTTCGTTTTGAGTCATTTTTGTTCGTGTTTTCCCTTTTTATTCTCATCTTTTGTCCTCTCTCTCCTAGAGATGACCCCATATGATGATTTGCCACAGAATCACACACACACCTAGCATAGCTACAATTATCACATTCACTAACCCTAGGAAGCTGAGTCCTATTGCATTTCATGCTTCGTGGGTTCACATTGCTTTTATGTGAGTCGTGTATCGTGACTAGCTAGTGGGTGCTTCTACTTTGTGATTTTGATTTATATACATGTCCTTGGTTGACCCCTAGATTATCATGATTCGATTTGAATATGCGGTATTTGCTTCTACTGTCTGCTTCTTTATGCATGATATATGTATATCGTATACTTCAATTCGCATGTGTCGGGATTCCACAAATAGGACTAGGATAACCCATTTAGCCTATGCTCTGATTAGCGAGAAAAATCTCCTTTGCCCAAGTGTTTAGAATCCGATTTCTTTTTTTGTTTTACTTGGTGCAAATCCCCTCGTCATGTACCGTTCTCCCACTTGGGAGAGTACACACATGTATATACCCCAAAATCCAAAAATCCATAAAAAAGAGAAAAGAAAAACCCAAAAAAGAAAAGAAAAAGAGAAAAGAAAGAAAAAATATGTATATGCCAAAAAATCCAAAAAAAATTACATATATCCAAAACCCAAAAAAATATTCCAGTGTGAATATCTTCCCACCTACCGAGAATAAAGGGAAGGCGAGAGTTTGCACCGAGTGTTCTACTCCACATCATCTCAACCTCCATCGTTTTCGAAAACACTTGGAATAGGAACTTTCTAGCGGTTACCTAGGTGATAGTGTGGTGATTTCCTAGTCCCTAGCTGTGGAGTCACCGATGCATGATACGCTTCTATTCTTATACTCTTCTCATGCATGCTTGAGCTACTATTCACTGCAATTTCGAATTGAATTGATATTTGGGTCGTTCTTTGGATTTGTGTATATGGAGCTTTATTGTACAATGTAGATAGTGACACCGTCTGCTAGCACACGATCACACTCACTCGCGCTTCACCGCGTGGGCCCACAACACTTGTTTGGACTCACATTCCTTGGTTTAGTGTTGTGTTTTGTCGTATGCTTGCTTAGTGTGGCGTGTTTGATTTTGTTGGCTCTGACGGGCGATTTAGGATTTTGATTTCTCTTTCTATCTCTCTCTCTCTCTCTCTCTATATTTTTCCCTCCGAGCTCCTACTCTCACTCGTCTTCCTCGAGGACGAAGAAGGGTTCAGCTTGGGGGATTTTGACGTGCGTTTATATTCTATATATTCACGTACGTCTTCTTTGTGATTTTCCGTTGTTTTCAATCGTTTCATATCCATTCTTTCGTGTTTTTTGTATCTTTTCACTTTCTCCGTGTTTTTGTGCAAATGCAGGAGATTCCAGCGTTGGGGACATTCAAAGCAGATATCATGAGTCCCCGGAGCAACGGGAGGAGTCACACGCGATCCAGAGGGCCAAACGACGAAGAAATCCATATTTCAACCCTCAATCGATCGGGTGGACAGAGCCACCCGATCGGTTGATGCACGCGTATCCGACCCGGACAGGAGCTGAAGAGAAGAGCAGCTCACCCGATCGGTTCAGTGATCAGGTGAGATCGACAGAGCTCTCTGTCTATTTGAAGCTGAATTCCAACCGATCGGGTGACATCTCACCCGATCGATTCATATGAAGCTGGAAATCAACAAATGACGACCCGGTCACGCCACCTGCTCACCTCAGCGCCCGGTTGATGCTCCTGAAGCCCGATGGCCAATGCGATAAGTAGCTCACCCGATCGGTTGATGTTTCAACCGATCGGGTGGCCTTTTCTTCCCCTTTCGCGCGCTAGTGATGCATTCATTGAAGATTTGATATCATTCCAGAGGGATTTTGGGTGATCTCTTATTTTTTTAGCGTCGGCATCGTCGTTAGCTTTCCAATGATAGGTCGCATGCCCAAATTCGATTTTTCTACATTTTTCTGGAATTTTCTGAGCGCAGCTGTGTGCTGAAATGGGCTGCTGTCTGGATTTTCAGATCAACCGATCGGTTGGTGTCCGGGTGGCCGTCCGGGTGAGCCAGATTTCAGCTGTTTAGTCTCTGTTTATTTCCACCCGATTGGGTGAACTTCCACCCGATCGGGTGGGCTTGTTTTGAATGGTTTGCTGGGCTTTTGGACCCGAAAAGTGAGGGCTTTGAGGGGGGCTTATAAATAGAAGTTGGGGCACGACTTGAAGATGATATCTTCTCCCATTTTTTCAGTAGTTTTTTCCTCCCTTTCTTGGGAGTTTTAGGTTATGTTAGATTAGGTTTTCTATTGCAATAAATCTTGTAAAGGATTGAAGATTCAAACGCGAGATAAGTATTTCTTTCTCTTGTTTTCCATTGTTTTGTATTGTGTTTATTTTGCTTGATGGTGAACGTTTGTATGTCTTTTCTATTGCTTGTTTTTATGTTCTTCACCATTGAGTAGTATTGATGAACCCTAATACGGGTTAGGGAAGGATTGATGCTTGGGTTGTCTCATTTGGCTTGGTTGCATGGCATGTGTTCGATGAAATGTGTCAATGAGGATTTCTAGCAATCTGAGTCCAATTCGTATGGAAACACACTAGTTGGGTTGGGGATTGGGGTCCGGTGTCTTGTCCAGTCAAGATCCGCTTCGATGTATTGCTAGAAATCACATTCGACCTATTTGGCCATTAGGGTTACGCGGTGGTGTTTCATTGTCATTGGCGGGCGAAAGACCGCCTCTGATCGTCAGGCCAAGGGGGAATAAACTTGGCAGTTGACTCCCTAGCCATAGCTCACGCCCCTAGCATAGACATCGAGTCCTCGCACGTGGGAATAGCTTGGACGAAATGTTGGGAGTTATCATCGCGGCCTTAATGCTCCCGGTTGCGGAAGGTGTTAATGGACATGTGAATGCCCACCGTCCGAAACCGGGTAGACCTAGCGTACTAGGCACCGACCGGAATATCGGGCCATGGACGCTAGGTACCACCTTTTGGGGCAATGTCTCACCCTGGATCAAGTCAAATTCCAAGTGTCATGAATGCTCTAGCCCGTGTTAGCGGGGATTCATTTCGTGTCTTTTTATTTCTTTCTTTTATTTCTACACTTCAACCCACATTGTCCGCGTAGCTAGCACACAACCTAGGCGAGGCTAGTAGCCATTCAAGCCATCCACCTCTCTGAGTTCGATAAACCCGCACCCTACACTAACCGTGCACTTGCGGTAAAACGACACCGCGCCCAAACCGTAAACGGGGCGCCGGTCACCGATGAAGTACCTTTTAGTACTCATCTATATATTCTTTAAAAATGGTCATAAGTAATCCTACTATCCAACTGCAGTCCAGCCTTTTCAAAGCAAAGAGGACACATTAATAAATGGCAGGTAAATTGGATAATAATGGGAAATCGACAATAATTTGCAAACTGGAATAAAGTTAAACATCTGAAGATTATGTTCACACCCAAAAATTGGTCATATGAGTGAATCATTAAATTAATTCAAACGGATTACTCATTCGTTAAAGATCTAGTTGTTGGTGACTGCATGTGGACATGCAATTACATTGCAGACCATCAAAACGCCACCTTAGAACCAATTTATCAAGGCCTGATCACCCCAGATAAATAGTTTCAGAGAACTCCAAACGAAGGATGCGTTTAGAGCACATCTTATAAATTGTGACTTGATATGTCCACAACCCCATATCACCAATATAAACCATCAAAATGCACTCCAAATAGGGGAAGCATTTAAAAGCACATCTCATAGTGTAACGACCAGTCTTTTAATGATATTATCTATTTTCCTCTAGTGTACTTTTGTCCGTATCCGTAATTTTTCATATCTTTATATTTAGCCTTAGTTAATTTTATCTCCTATTATTTATTATTATTATTGTTATTTATTATTATTATTGTTATTATTATTATTGTTATTATTGTTATTACTATTACTTTTATCATTATATTAAACTATTTAGTTAATTTATTTCTATTGTTATCATTATTATTATTTAAGTATATTACTAATTCCAACTTACACAAAAACTTGATTTCGAATTTCAAATATTTTCCTTGTAAAAAAACTCATTAGTCAAATTGAATGGTTGTTATTTTCTTTTCCATTTATTCTTTTTAACTTCCTTTTTCTAATATTTCTTAATTAGCCTTAACACCCCAATTTGGGACTCACGAACACATGGGTCACGCAACACACAGACGACTTCATTTTTTATAAGAAACCATAGGTCACGGCTACAAACCCTACACAACTTATATCATATAAAGACCCTTGCTCACTAACTTGCTTTGAGAAACAAATGAAAACCCTGGGCCATACCCTGCCATCAACCAAACCCAACCTACTCCCATAGAAACCCACGGCTTACACCTGCCTATTCTTTATAAAAACCCTATCTATATTTTATAAACTCTAAGCTACCAATACCTAGGGTTACAAACTCTACCTCCAGCCGCCAGCAACCCTAAACCCGAGCTCCTCTTCCTCCTCTTCATGCGAACGGCGCAGCAGCCCCTCCCTCTTCACAGCTCCGCGCATCAGCCTTGGCTTCTTCACAGCAACACACCCACAACCCCTAGCTTCACAGCCGCAGCCCTGTTCTTCCCCTTCCCTCCCCCACGCAACCAACAACCCAGGCCGAACTATCCAACCTCCTCCCTCCTCTTCACGCAACAACTCCAGGCCGTGCTTTCTACTGCTTCTTCCCCACGGCTCCACAACTCCAGACCGCAGCAGCCCCCACACAACTTGCGGCAGCAAAACAACCCCGCAGCCAGCCCCTCTCCACGCAAAACCACCCACAACAGCACCCACGGCCTCTTCTCAGCTCCACGCCCTCAGATCTGACGTCGACAGCCACAGAGCACTCACACACAGGTCGTGTGTGCGTTGACAGCCTGGATCTGACGCAAACTCTCCACCGACACTCGACGCTCGCTGTTTTGGAGTTTCACGCGTCGCCACTGCCCGTTGACGTCATCCGATCCCTTGCTACACTTCAGGTTGGCAGATCTACCCCTATAACTCTTAACCCACACCGTAAAGTAGAAAACTTAATAAAATTGGGTGATTAGACGTCGTAGGAGTACTTTTGCAAATCTGTCCTGAACAAGAAACATGAATTCTGATTTTATGTTCTGCCAAAATAGCGAACCAAACCTTCCGGCGTATACACGTCGAGACGATTCCAACGACACCAAGAACGTCGAAAACAGGCGAGTATTTGATTTTATATGAATTTTTGAAGTTTCGGAACTTTTGCGTCACTTTTAGTTATGGATGTGTAACTTGAAAACTAGACGTGAAATGACACATGAAAACGATGCCATGTTAATCTGGACGAAATTTGGGATCCAACGGTATATCATACGATATATCCCCATTTTAAACAACAAGAGAAAGAAATCATTTTTGTAGCAAGTTGAACAAACAGGACATATTCGTCATTATTTGAAATTACGGTAACGGTCGTTCGACCCGTTTCCACTTGTAGAACTGTCACCAAAATGCAATAATGTTGATAACACCAAACTTCTGCGAATACGGACATGTTTAACTAATTTTGACATCGTGACTATCGTGCGCCTCGAAGGCGGTATCGTGATATCGTGATGTCGTGTGAGTCGACTAGGCCGGCTCGTGTTCCGGCAAACTTTTGGGTGGGGTTAGGGTTGAGCGGCCACTAGGCGTATGAAAGGTACTCTCCTCAAGAGCACCACCCGCACGTGGTGGGTTAGCGTCAATCACGGTAAGCCCCCGTGAGAGGAACGACCTTCTCATCACGACCTACATGCGTGAATCCTAGATTAGAATGCTAACTCCTGACATGAAAACTTGCAACGCTAACTTGGTCATCTTGACAATTGAAATGCTATTGAACTCAGAGAAATTTTAACTTTAATCTTGCAACCGTTTAGAACTGCATGCTAGGATTGTCCGTTTCCGTTTCTATGAATTGTTAAATGTTAAATTGTTGCAGTCACTTTTCTTAAATTATGAACGCTTTTAAAATTCATATATCTGTCATATATTCTGCCCTGGGATGCTAAATTTTCTTGCAGACCCCTAGCTGACATTCATTCATGTTTGTGGATGTATGTTAGGTTCAGAGCTTGAGTACCAGGAGGACCAGTACGAGACGCCAGAGTTGGAGAGTCAGGAGTTCGCACTTGACGCAGTGCCTCTTCCAGCAGAGGACTAGTGGACCCCCGACACTTTACTGCTTTCCTAGTTTCCTTTTTCAGTCGTTGTAGTTACTTTCGCGTACGTTCCACTCTCTTGTTGCTACTTTTAGCCCAGTTGTGGCTTGTTTAATTTCGTGTACGAACTCTTATTTCTGGATGTGGTTTATTTCTGGATGTGTTTCTGATTGTTCTGATTAGCTATTGCAAGGACCTCATCTGTGTTTTTATCACAGACGCTTATTGAACTCGAGCTTCACCGCTCCAGTTCAAGCGGACCACGTAACGCTCTCGCTTCTGGTGTCTTTTGGGAAGTGGGGCGTTACAGGTTTTGTTGGTGGCCCATGCAGGTCGTTGCAACTGCGAAATTCAGAACAATGAGAACACTTTCTTAAGCCGAACATCCGGAGTAATCATATACACGAGATTAACTCGGGCTTCCTTTCTCTTTTGCAGGATGGCCGGAAGATGCATCACCCGACACGGAGCCGGAACCGGAACCGGAGCTGCTGGAGGCGGAGACGACGACATCCGCCAGATGCTGGTGTTATGAGAGATATGCTGGAGGTTCAGCATCATCTATTTCAGCAGGGATGCCAGGTTGCGCCAGCTGCGCCAGCCGCACCAGTTGCACCAGCTCCGGGAGCCAAGCAGTTCAGAGAGATGCGTCCGAAGAGTTTCTCCGGACGGGAGGGCCCACTAGTGGCCGAAGAGTGGCGTCAGAGCACTAAGGATGATTTGGGCCTTGCCTGAATCCATAAAGATGAATGGGTAGAGCTTGCCAGGAAGCAATTGACAGATAATGCCCGCAGCTGGTGGACTGCGGAAGAGGCCAGGCTGACTAAGCCGATTTCATGGGATACCTTCTGCAAGAGGTTTGACGCCCAGTATTTTCCCAAGTCGACGAAGCGAATGATGGAGAGTCGCTTCATCAACCTGGAGCAGGGTACTATGACTGTTGACGAGTACGAGGCAGAGTTCATTATGTTGAGTCGATATGCTCCTTCCATGGTGAAAGAACCTGAGGACTGTGCACATCGTTTCCTACAGGGCTTGGATCTGGATATCCAGAGTGTGCTGTCCGGGAATACTTTTTCCACTCATGAGGAGGTTCTGGTAGCTGCAAAGAATCAGGAGCACGTCGCCAATCTGAAGAAGGCCCGTCAGGCGGGCAAGCGCCCGATGGAGATGCTGAGGAGTGCACCTAGGCCCGATGTACGTCCAGTCCAGACCACCCAGTTCAAGAGGCCAGCTGCACCTGTTTTCAACCGAGCTGAGCTGACTTGCCACTTCTGCCGCAAGCTTGACCATATGAAGAAGGACTACAGGAGGATGCTGAATCAGTGTTTGGTTTGTGGATCTTCTACCCATGTTGCGAAGGACTGCCCTAAAGGCACTCGACTTATGCCTGTTGGAGCACCTGGACCTGTTCAGTGGACATCGCTTTCACCTGGACATGCTCAGAGACCAGTGCCTGCACCTGGATAGCGAGGACCACCTCTGGTACCACAGAAGCAAGCCTTTCAGATGGCCAACCCCCCGGTGCGTCGAGCTTACACCATGACAGCCGTTGAGGCTGAGGCTGTTGACGACGTGATTGCAGGTAACTCCTAGACTAGTCTTTCCTTTCTGCATTTATGTTGATTAGTTAGTTTCCTTGTTTGATATGGTTGCATGATTCCCTTAGGTGTTATCCTAGTTTCTTCCCACCCAGCCTTGACTCTATTCGACTCTGGAGCTTCCATGTGCATCCTGTCACGGAAGTTCGTAGTCGAACACTCGATACCCACCTACACACTTCCCAAGTGTTGGAACATCACGACTGGGAATGGCATAGTGAAGGTTGCCCTGGGTTGTCGACCTTGCCCATTGGTGGTTAGTGGACACGAATTGTATGCTGATTTCATCGTCCACGACCTACCCAATTTCGATGCAATTCTCGGCATTGACTGGTTGGGATCCTTCTATGCCACGATCGACTATCACCGGAACAAAGTGGTGTTTGAAATTCCTGGCCACCCAGTGTTTGAGTTCGTCAGCGGAGGACGTTCGCTTGGACCTGTCAAGTTCCGGGCCCAGCCGTACAGATTGACAGTTGCATCCATGATAGCAGAGCCGGAGAAGCCAGCTGTAGTGCGAGACTTCGAGGATGTCTTCCCTGAGGACATTTCCGGTTTGCCGCCTGATCGAGCGTTGGAGTTCGGCATTGATCTGATGCCAGGAGCTCAACTGATTTCTAAGGCACCGTACCGTATGGCTCCAGCTGAGCTAGAAGAGCTGAGGAAGCAGTTGGACGAGCTGCTTCAGAAGGGTTTTATTCATCCCAGCGTGTCTCCCTGGGGTGCGCCCGTCTTGCTGGTGAAGAATAAAGACAGATCGAGGAGGATGTGTATCGACTATCGGGAGCTGAATCTGATCACTGTGAAGAACAAGTACCCGCTGCCCCGTATTGATGATATCTTCGATCAGCTTGGTGGATCGAAGGTGTTTTCGAAGTTGGATCTTCGGAGCGGATACCATCAAGTCAGAGTCAAGAAGGATGACGTGCCCAAGACAGCTTTCTGGACCAAGTATGGGCACTATGAATTCGTTGTCATGCCGTTTGGTGTGACCAACGCTCCTGCTGTGTTCATGAACCTCATCTTTTACGACTTTCTCGACAAGTTCGTAGTGATCTTTATAGATGACATCCTGGTGTACTCGAGGAGCGAAGAAGAGCATGCAGAGCACATGAGATTGGTATTGGAGACGCTCCGCCATCATCGACTATATGCCAAGTATAGCAAATGCGAATTCTGGCTGGACAGAGTTGCGTTCCTTGGACATATAGTATCAGGAGCCGGCATCTCAGTGGATCCGGAGAAGGTCAGAGCAGTCAGTGAATGGCCTACACCGCGATCGGCTTCAGACATCAGGAGTTTCCTCGGATTGGCTGGCTACTACCGCAGATTTATCAAGGATTTCTCGAGGATAGCTTAGCCGATGACGAGATTGACGCGGGAGGATGTCAAGTTCAGTTGGTCAGAATCTTGCGAGCAAGCTTTTTCCACCTTGAAGGAGAGACTGACGACTGCACCAGTCTTGGCCATTCCGGACAGAAGCAGAGGCTTTGAGATTTTCTGCGATGCATCAGGGAAGGGACTTGGTTGTGTTCTACATCAGCACAACCATGTTGTCGCTTATGCTTCGCGACAGTTGAAAGTCCATGAGAAGAACTATCCGACCCACGATTTGGAACTCGCCGCTGTCATATTCGCACTGAAGATCTGGCGTCATTTCTTACTGAGTGAGAAAGTGAAGATATTCACTGATCACAAAAGTTTGAAATACATATTTGACAGAAGGAGCTAAATATGAGACATCACAGATGGTTGGAGTTGATGGCAGATTATGACATCGACCTTCAGTATCACCCAGGGAATGTGAATGTCGTACCGGACGCTTTGAGCCGACTGCCAGAGGTGATGATTCTCACAGCTCAGTGGAGATTACAACAGGATCTGCGAGAGATGGATGTTGAAGCTGTTCTTCCGGGTGTCACTTCGTCGTTGATGAACATGCAGATTCAGTCGACGATTGTTAATCGGATCAAGAGTGCTCAAGCTGGTGATGCTAAGTTGATGAAGATCAGAGAGCAAGTCGAAGCCGGACTCCAGACAGATTTTCTGATTCACGAGGATGGATCTTTGAGATATGTCAGTAGGATCTGCGTGCCTGCAGGGGATATCAGAGAAGAATTGATGAATGAGGCTCACAGTTCGCCTTATTCCATTCATCCTGGAGGTACTGTCACGCCCCGCTTCCCAAAAACGTGGAGGCGAAGCGTGAGAAGGTCCGCTCAGACTTGAAGCTACAAAGCCGCAAGTCCGATAAGCGTCAATCACTTCAAACTGCAGGTCCTTGCAACGCGAAACGAAACAAAGATAATAATAACGAAAAGAGACAAAAGTACATCTCAGAATATCCATAATAAATCTCAACATCGCAGAAAAAGCCACCAGGCTAAAATAAAAGAGTCTAAAAGAGGCCCAGCATGGCCAACAAAAGTACAAAGTACGAAAACAAAGAAAAGGTGCAAGCACCGACATCTAACAGCAACCTAAAGCAAAAGCAAGTAAAATCAGTCTCTAAGACTGGTCTCCGGTGTCCTCGAACTCCTCAACGAACGTAGGCTCGGGCTCAGCGTCAGCAAACACCTCGTCCTCAGCAACTGTCTCTGGCTCAGGGTCTAACATGTGACACCCAAAAGAGAAAGGGGCACATGTCAGCAAGTCTGGAAGACTTGTGCAAGGAAACTAGAAGTGGGAAAAGTAAAGCAACCTAGCAGTTCTAGCATGATGCAATGATATGGCAGTTTGAGTAATGAGTGCAACAGGTAAAGTAAAGTAAAGTAAAGTAAAGTACGAGCATGGCATGACATTCACAAGACAAGAACACGACAAGAAAAGTAAGCACCTCGTGCACAGAGATTCCGTCTTTTGGCTAGAGTGGCTGCGCGGGCCAACTCCTAAGCTCAAGTAACCGTTTATCCCTACCCCTCCACGTGTATCGGGCATTGGTTTCTGGCCAACACATGAGGCCCGCTTCTGGACCACGAGCCAGGAAGTGTGTAAACAAGTATGGCGTAGGGGTGCACCTAGCCGGACAAGTAGTACGAGGACAAGTATTGTAGCGTGTGCTACGATGCAACATTCAATGCATGGATGACATGGCATGGCAAGTAGTAAAGCGTACAAGTAAGAAAAGTAAACGTGACAGTTTAGCATGCATGAATGACAAGTTTAAGGGTTGGATCTAGCTTCGTTGTCAAGCTAGATCATTTAGGTGACGGATCTAGTTTCGTTGTCAAACTAGATCAAGTAGGCGTCTAGCCAGCTATCATTTCACTGACTAGTCTCTTTTACGCTAAAAGTAAGGAAGTGGCCTAAAAACATGGCCCTACACAAGAGTTGGCAAGTTTCACTTGCCTGCAACTATCACGTCAAGAAAACACCGTCCAACGAGTCCAAAGTCACGATTCCTACGTGCACAAGTCCACCGGCCTACATCCGTTTTATTAATCTTGATTAGTGAATTCTAAAACATTTAAAAATACTTTAAAATACTGATTTTTAGTCTTGATTAGCATGCAATTGGGTTGGGGGTCCTAGGGGTGCAAAACGTTACCTCAACACGACGCGAAAGCTACACCGGCGTCGGGTAGCGACGCCGGGGGTTGGAATAAAGATCGCGCTCCAAGTCCAGATTCCAATTAGTTTCCTCGCTGGAAATTTCAGAGCAAATAACTCGGGCGACGATTCCAGATTCCAAAGCTAATACGTGCGGCGACGGCTACGACGTGCGACGACGTCGTACGCGGCAAGTCGTCGAAGAGAACGTACCAAAGTGGGGCCCACAGTAGTCCTAGGGACCTTTGGGGAACCCACAATACCTCTGGAGAACTTGGGGGGCCCACGGAGGCAAGCAGTACGACGGATGCGGGGTTGCGACGAGTGGCTCTCGGTCGTACAGCCTCGGTGCGGGGAAATCTCTCGGTCAGACACTAGGAACGGCGCTGTGCGACGCTTTGGGTCGGTCGCAGCAGCGGGGGCGGGCGTTTCCTTCGGTCAGACCGGTCGGGGGCTTCGGTCGTGCGCTTGGGATGCGAGGCGGGGCAGCGTTGCAACGTGCAGCGCTTGGGCGCTCGGTCACAGCGGGCGGGGCGACCGGTCAGACACGGAGCGGAGCGGGGCGACGGGGCGGGTCGATGCGGAGCGCTTGTGCGGAGCGGGGCCTCGGTCAGACCGAGGGCCTCTCTCGGCCAAGCGGGGGGAACGGGCGTGGGCGGCTGCTGCAGCGTGCGGACGGCGAGGATGCGGGGGCGGCTATCGGTCGGAGCGGGCGGATGCGGTGGGTTTTCTCGGTCGTGCGGGGGGCTGAACGTCGCAACGTTGCGACGATTCGTCGCAACGTCCAATTTCAAGTTTGGAAGAGGCTAGGGCTAATTTCTTTGGAAAATAGGTCTTGCTAGGGGTTGCTTATATAGTATAGATGGGTTGACTTGGTCTAGGGCTAAATCTAATAGGATTAGAAGTTCAAAAAGATTTAAAATTTGAAATTCAATTACTCCATCTCATCCAAGGGTTTGACCTGGTCCAAATGAGCTGGAATTTGGCTCAAAAATTCTTTAAAACGTTTAAAACTCAAATAAATTTTATTTGGCCGAAAATAATTTATAAATTAATTATTAAAAATATTATAAAACTTGTAAAAATTATAAAAGTGGTCAAATAAACTCCAAAAATTATAAAATAAATAACGTGGTGATCGTGGCGATGAATGTGAGCTAACTAAGAAGACGGATCTCAGTTTCGACATCGGACGACGGAACTAAAAATAGAAACGTCTCCCGTCAAGAGTGAGAATCGTCACGTCTCATCGAGTAAGTTTAAATTGTGGGAAAACGACTCGGGAAACGTCGTTCCAAATTAGTGCCACTATTTAATACTCTCAGAGACGTTCACAACGGCATATCACACAAAAGTATTCAAAATCAAACAAAGTCTAAAATAAACACGTGCACGGCCAAAAGCACGTGCACGAACGAAGTACAACAAAAACGTACCGTTACATCCTCCCCACCTTAGAAATGATTCCGTCCTCGGAATCAATGTCAAGCATTGCTCGGGAAAAGGTGCGGGAAGCGCTCTCTCATCTCATCTTCACGCTCCCAGGTAGACTCACCGGGGGTACCGTGACGCCACTGCACACGAACCAAGTCGACGGTCTTATTCCTCAGCTGCTTCTGTCGACGATCCAGAATCTCAACAAGCTGCTGATCATAAGACAGATCCGGACGAACCGTAATCTCCGAGAAATCCACAGCGTGGGATGGATCACTAACGTATCGGCGTAACTGAGATACGTGAAATACGTCGTGAACTCCCACAAGCGACGGTGGCAACGCCAAACGATAAGCCACAGCGCCAACTCTCTCCAGAACATCGAACGGTCCAATGAACCTCGGACTCAGCTTGCCTCTCTTCCCGAATCGAATAACTCCGCGGTTCGGAGAAATCTTCAGAAAGACATGATCGCCAGGCTGAAACTCCAAGGGCCTCCGTTTAGCATCCGCCCAATGCTTGAAACGGTCCTGCGCAATCCTCAGCTTCTCTCGAATATTCCTCACCACATCCACGGCCTCCACGATCATCTCCGGTCCTAACAGCTCCCGATCTCCAATGTCATCCCAGCTCAGTGGCGATCGACATTTCTTTCCATATAGCGCGGCGAAAGGCGCCATTCCAATACTCGCCTGGTAGCTGTTATTGTAGGCAAACTCAACGTGATGGAGATGATCCTCCCAAGATCCCTTAAAGTCCAACATGCAAGCTCGCAACATATCCTCCAAAATCTGAATCGTCCTCTCGGACTGGCCATCCGTCTGCGGGTGGTACGCCGTGCTGAAACTCAGACTCGTACCCAAGCTCCTCTGCAGACTCTGCCAAAACTGAGATGTGAATCTCGTGTCTCTGTCCGACACGATACTCACGGGGACTCCGTGAAGTCGTACGATCTCCTGCACGATTCACGTTACATCACTATCTAAACTAGAATAAGGAAATAGAAACGGAGAGTAAACGAATTTACCTCCATGTATCTCCTTGCTAGCGTCTCAGTAGACTGTCCTACTCGGAAGGGAATAAAGTGCGCGGATTTGGTCAATCGGTCTACGATCACCCAAATCGCGTCGTTCTGCTTCGGACTCCGAGGTAGTCCAGTCACAAAATCCATAGTGATGTGCTGCCACTTCCACTCTGGAATCGGAAGCGGTTGTAGCAACCCTGCCGTACGCTGATGCTCCGCCTTTACTTGTTGGCAAACCAAACACTTGGCTACACTCCGAGCCACACTCCTCTTCATTCCATGCTACCAAAAGTTCAGACGAAGATCCTTGTACATCTTGGTCCCACCAGGATGCACAGAATACGGCGAACTGTGTGCCTCGACCAATAATTCCTCTCTGATATCTCCAGCTAGCACACACAACCTGGCTCCAAATCTCAACGAACCATCCTCGTGAATCAAGAAGTCAGTCCGCAGACCGGCTTCCACCTGCTCCCGAATCTTCACAAGCTTAGCATCTCCAGCATGTCCAGCCTTGATCCTATCCACGATCGTCGATTGTATCTGCATGCTCATCATCGAAGAAGTCTCTCCAGGAAGAATAATCTCGATACCGGTCTCGCAAAAATCCTGCTGCAATCTCCACTGCGAGGTCAACATCATCACCGCTGGAAGTCTGCTCAGCGCATCCGGAACCACATTCACCTTGCCAGGGTGATACTGCAAGTCAATCTCGTAGTCTGCCATGAGCTCCAACCATCGACGCTGTCGCATGTTGAGCTCCTTCTGCGTAAAGATATACTTCAAGCTTTTGTGATCGGTGAAAATCTTCACCTTCTCACTCAGCAGGAAGTGCCTCCAAATCTTCAGCGCAAACACGACAGCAGCCAACTCCAAATCATGTGTCGGGTAATTCTTCTCATGAGCCTTAAGCTGACGAGAAGCATACGCAACCACATGCCCATGCTGATGCAGCACACATCCTAAACCCTTTCCAGAAGCATCACAAAAGATCTCGAATCCTCCACTCCGGTCAGGCACAGAGAGTACAGGGGCAGACGTCAATCTCTCCTTCAGGATACCAAAAGCATTCTCGCAATCATCAGACCACATAAGGTACATCCTTCCGCGTAAGTCTGGTCATCGGCTCAGCAATCCGAGAAAAGTCCTTAATGAAACGTCGGTAATAGCCTGCAAGTCCAAGGAAACTCCGAATCTCTGACGCCGACTGCGGAACCGGCCACTCTCTGATAGCCACAATCTTCTCGGGATCCACAGAAATTCCATCACTAGACACCACATGCCCGAGAAAGGCAACTCTATCCAGCCAGAACTCGCACTTGGAATACTTAGCATACAAACGATGCTTCCTCAAGATCTCCAACACGGTCCTCAAGTGCGAGGCATGCTCTTCCTCCGACTTTGAATAGATCAGAATATCGTCAATGAAGATGACGACGAACTTGTCTAGAAAGTCGTAGAAGATCAAATTCATCAGGTTCATAAAGACTGCGGGCGCATTGGTTACGCCGAAGGGCATAACCACGAACTCGTAGTGACCATACTTTGTCCTGAAAGCTGTCTTCGGGATGTCGTCCTTCTTCACCTTAAGCTGATGGTAGCCACTTCTCAAATCCAATTTAGAGAACACCCTCGATCCTCCGAGCTGATCAAAGATGTCGTCTATCCGAGGCAAAGGATATTTATTCTTGATAGTCATAGCATTCAGCTCCCGGTAATCCACACACATGCGACGCGAGCCATCCTTCTTCTTCACCAGCAACACCGGTGCTCCCCACGGAGACACACTGGGATTGATGTATCCTTTATGCAAAAGCTCGTCCAGCTGCCTACGCAACTCCTCCAACTCTGCTGGAGCCATCCGATACGGCGCCTTCGAAATAGGCTGCGCTCCTGGCATAAGATCGATAGAAAACTCGAGAGCTCGATCGGGAGGCAATCCAGACATCTCCTCGGGGAAGACGTCGTCGAATTCACGTACCACAGCTGGTCTATCCTGCTCCATCTGCATAGCAACAAGCTCCACCGGTCTGGCCCGAAACCTGACAGGGCCAATCGAACTGCTACCTCGACTGAACTCAAACACCGGATGTCCGGGGATCTCGAACACCACCTTCTTCCTCCGACAATCGATCGTAGCATAGAAGCTCGCGAGCCAATCCATCCCGAGCACGGCATCGTAATTGATGATGTCGTGGACAATAAAGTCAGCGTAAAGCTCATGTCCACAGACCACCAAAGGGCAAGAAGTGCACCCACGATGCACCGAGATCACGCCATTTCCCGTGAAGATGTTCCAACTCTTGGGAAGAGGGGAAGTCGTCAAGGAATGCTTCTCGACGAAGCTCCGCGAGATAATGCACATTGATGCACCTGAGTCAAAGAGGACTCGTGCGGGAAATGTGCACACCAAAATCACACCTAACAAATAATCTAACAATCAAGCCCTATTCTAACAAACATTCATATGCAATCAATTCAAACATAATCTAACAATCAAGCTATCTAGGGAGGAAACAACTAGTTTGAGAATTACCTGCGATAACCTCATCTGCAGCCTCGTTCTCCACTGCCGTCATCAGGTAAGCCTGCCTCCTCGGCTGCACAGCCTGCTGAAAAGCCTTCTTCTGCGGAGGAAGAGGTGCTCCACGACCTGCATGTGCTCTCTGCTGCAACGGCTGTGCTGCAACGGGATCCCTCCAGGGTACCTTAGACCTAGGGCACTCCTTCATAGCATGAGTAGGATCTCCACAAATCAGGCACTGTCCCAACATCTTCCTACACTGATCCTTGATATGCCCGGTCTTGCCACAGAAGTAGCAAGTCTTCTCAGGAGGCACACCAGGCTTCTTGAACTGCACCGTCTGATTAGGCCTAGTCCCAGGCCTGACCACTCCTCTGACCTGCTCCATAGGCCTCTTCCCAGCTCCAGAAATCAGTCCTCTCTTCTGCTTCGCAATCTTCTCCTGTCTCCGAGCAGCTACCAGCAACTTCTGATATGACTCCATGTCCGACGTAGACACCAGACTCTGCAAGTCTAGAGAAAGACCCTGCAGAAACTTCTGAGCCTTCTCCTCAGCATCCTCTACCATCTTTGGCGCGAAGCGACTCAATCTAGTAAACTCCTGGTGGTACTGGTCCACCGTCAGACTCCCCTGCTTCAGCTCAATGAAGCGCTGCAACATCTCCCTCCTAGCAGCCTTCGGAAAGTACTCCTCATCGAATCTAGACTTGAAAGTAGCCCAAGGTATAGGGCTCACCAACAACTCCTCCTCGGCATCCCACCAGTTTCGGGCATTATCCTTCAGCTGCCTCTTCGCCAGATCAACCCATCCAGCCGGGTTGACCTTCGACATCTTCAGATTATCCTCAGTATTTCTGGTCCACTCCTCTGCAGCCATCGGTCCTTCAGATCCATCAAAGTACGTCGGGCCCAGCTCCCGAAACTGCTTCGCTCCTGGCTTATGGCGAGGAGCACTCTGAGTGTTCTGGAGCATGCCCTGCTGTACCTGCATCATCTGATGCATCATCCTCATGATCTCAGCATTGGTGGGCTCTCTATCTGGCTCCTCAGCACGATTGGGCCCACTGCCAGATCGGGTCTGTCGTCGTCCAGCCATCTAATGACATAGAAAACGAACAAACAAATTAGACTCAAAGCTTAATGACTTGGATGTTGCAATTTATTTAATGGATATTCCGTTTATTATCGTTGTTCCGTTAGTTCGCAATCGCAAGAAGAGGACCTGCATGGGCCACCAACAAAACCTGTCATGCCCCGCTTCCCAAAAACGTGGAGGCGAAGCGTGAGAAGGTCCGCTCAGACTTGAAGCTACAAAGCCGCAAGTCCGATAAGCGTCAATCACTTCAAACTGCAGGTCCTTGCAACGTGAAACGAAACAAAGATAATAATAACGAAAAGAGACAAACGTACATCTCAGAATATCCATAATAAATCTCAACATCGCAGAAAAAGCCACCAGGCTAAAATAAAAGAGTCTAAAAGAGGCCCAGCATGGCCAACAAAAGTACAAAGTACGAAAACAAAGAAAAGGTGCAAGCACCGACATCTAACAGCAACCTAAAGCAAAAGCAAGTAAAATCAGTCTCTAAGACTGGTCTCCGGTGTCCTCGAACTCCTCAACGAACGTAGGCTCGGGCTCAGCGTCAGCAAACACCTCGTCCTCAGCAACTGTCTCTGGCTCAGGGTCTAACATGTGACACCCAAAAGAGAAAGGGGCACATGTCAGCAAGTCTGGAAGACTTGTGCAAGGAAACTAGAAGTGGGAAAAGTAAAGCAACCTAGCAGTTCTAGCATGATGCAATAATATGGCAGTTTGAGTAATGAGTGCAACAGGTAAAGTAAAGTAAAGTAAAGTAAAGTACGAGCATGGCATGACATTCACAAGACAAGAACACGACAAGAAAAGTAAGCACCTCGTGCACAGAGATTCCGTCTTTTGGCTAGAGTGGCTGCGCGGGCCAACTCCTAAGCTCAAGTAACCGTTTATCCCTACCCCTCCACGTGTATCGGGCATTGGTTTCTGGCCAACACATGAGGCCCGCTTCTGGACCACGAGCCAGGAAGTGTGTAAACAAGTATGGCGTAGGGGTGCACCTAGCCGGACAAGTAGTACGAGGACAAGTATTGTAGCGTGTGCTACGATGCAACATTCAATGCATGGATGACATGGCATGGCAAGTAGTAAAGCGTACAAGTAAGAAAAGTAAACGTGACAGTTTAGCATGCATGAATGACAAGTTTAAGGGTTGGATCTAGCTTCGTTGTCAAGCTAGATCATTTAGGTGACGGATCTAGTTTCGTTGTCAAACTAGATCAAGTAGGCGTCTAGCCAGCTATCATTTCACTGACTAGTCTCTTTTACGCTAAAAGCAAGGAAGTGGCCTAAAAACATGGCCCTACACAAGAGTTGGCAAGTTTCACTTGCCTGCAACTATCACGTCAAGAAAACACCGTCCAACGAGTCCAAAGTCACGATTCCTACGTGCACAAGTCCACCGGCCTACATCCGTTTTATTAATCTTGATTAGTGAATTCTAAAACATTTAAAAATACTTTAAAATACTGATTTTTAGTCTTGATTAGCATGCAATTGGGTTGGGGGTCCTAGGGGTGCAAAACGTTACCTCAACACGACGCGAAAGCTACACCGGCGTCGGGTAGCGACGTCGGGGGTTGGAATAAAGATCGCGCTCCAAGTCCAGATTCCAATTAGTTTCCTCGCTGGAAATTTCAGAGCAAATAACTCGGGCGACGATTCCAGATTCCAAAGCTAATACGTGCGGCGACGGCTACGACGTACGATGACGTCGTACGCGGCAAGTCGTCGAAGAGAACGTACCAAAGTGGGGCCCACAGTAGTCCTAGGGACCTTTGGGGAACCCACAATACCTCTGGAGAACTTGGGGGGCCCACGGAGGCAAGCGGTGCGACGGATGCGGGGTTGCGACGAGTGGCTCTCGGTCGTACAGCCTCGGTGCGGGGAAATCTCTCGGTCAGACACAAGGAACGGCGCTGTGCGACGCTTTGGGTCGGTCGCAGCAGCATGGGCGGGCGTTTCCTTCGGTCAGACCGGTCGGGGGCTTCGGTCGTGCGCTTGGGATGCGAGGCGGGGCAGCATTGCAACGTGCAGCGCTTGGGCGCTCGGTCACAGCGGGCGGGGCGACCGGTCAGACACGGAGCGGAGCGGGGCGACGGGGCGGGTCGATGCGGAGCGCTTGTGCGGAGCGGGGTCTCGGTCAGACCGAGGGCCTCTCTCGGCCAAGCGGGGGGAACGGGCGTGGGCGGCTGCTGCAGCGTGCGGACGGCGAGGATGCGGGGGCGGCTATCGGTCGGAGCGGGCGGATGCGGTGGGTTTTCTCGGTCGTGCGGGGGACTGAACGTCGCAACGTTGCGACGATTCGTCGCAACGTCCAATTTCAAGTTTGGAAGAGGCTAGGGCTAATTTCTTTGGAAAATAGGTCTTGCTAGGGGTTGCTTATATAGTATAGATGGGTTGACTTGGTCTAGGGCTAAATCTAATAGGATTAGAAGTTCAAAAAGATTTAAAATTTGAAATTCAATTACTCCATCTCATCCAAGGGTTTGACCTGGTCCAAATGAGCTGGAATTTGGCTCAAAAATTCTTTAAAACGTTTAAAACTCAAATAAATTTTATTTGGCCGAAAATAATTTATAAATTAATTATTAAAAATATTATAAAACTTGTAAAAATTATAAAAGTGGTCAAATAAACTCCAAAAATTATAAAATAAATAACGTGGTGATCGTGGCGATGAATGTGAGCTAACTAAGAAGACGGATCTCAGTTTCGACATCGGACGACGGAACTAAAAATAGAAACGTCTCCCGTCAAGAGTGAGAATCGTCACGTCTCATCGAGTAAGTTTAAATTGTGGGAAAACGACTCGGGAAACGTCGTTCCAAATTAGTGCCACTATTTAATACTCTCAGAGACGTTCACAACGGCATATCACACAAAAGTATTCAAAATCAAACAAAGTCTAAAATAAACACGTGCACGGCCAAAAGCACGTGCACGAACGAAGTACAACGAAAACGTACCGTTACAGGTACGAAGATGTACAAGGATCTTCGTCAGAATTTCTGGTGGCACGGGATGAAGAGAAGTGTGGCAAGGAGTGTTGCCAAATGCCTGGTGTGTCACAGGTGAAGGCTGAGCATCATCGCACCGCCGGACTACTACAGCCCCTGCCTATCCCGGAGTGGAAATGGCAGCACATCACGATGGACTTCGTGACTGGCTTACCTCGGAGCACCAAACAGAATGACGCGATCTGGGTCATCGTCGATCGACTGACCAAGTCCGCGCACTTCATCCCGTTCTGAGTAGGACAATCCACGGAAATACTGGCAAGGAAATATATGGAGGTAATGATCCAACTCATCCTTTCGTATTTCTTTCTAGTACGAGTTGTGACGTGAAATATGTTGTGTAGGAGATCAAGTGTCTGCATGGAGTCCCTGTGAGCATCGTATCTGATCGTGATACGGGGTTCACATCTCAGTTCTGGAAGAGTCTGCAGACCAATCTTGGTACCAGTCTGAAGTTCAGCACTGCGTATCACCCGCATACGGATGGCCAGTCAGAGCGGACCATTCAGATCTTGGAGGATATGCTGAGAGCTTGCATGCTAGATTTCAAGGGTTCGTGGGAGGATCATCTACACCTGGTGGAGTTCTCCTACAACAACAGTTACCAGGCGAGCATTGGCATGGCGCCATTCGCTGCTCTCTACGGAAGGAAGTGTCGTTCGCCCCTGAGCTGGGACGACGTTGGAGATAGAGAGATATTGGGACCGGAGTTGATTGTCGAAGCTGTGGACGTTGTTTGAGATATCAGGGACAAGCTTTGGATTGCTCAGGACCGTTATAAGCATTGGGCTGATGCTAAACGGCGACCTCTGGAGTTTCAGCCGGGAGACCATGTGTTCATGAAGATTTCTCCGAATCGTGGAGTGATTCGCTTTGGGAAACGTGTCAAGCTCAGCCCGAGATGCATCGGACCATTCGATGTTCTGGAGAGAGTTGGCGAGGTAGCATACCGCTTAGCCTTGCCGCCATCTTTGGAGGGTGTTCATGATGTTTTCCATGTATCTCAGCTTCGTCGGTACATCAGCGATCCATCTCACGCTGTTGACTACTCTGAGATCACCGTTCGTCTGGATCTGACGTATGACCAACAGCCAGTGCAGATTCTTGACAGACGTCAGAAGACACTCCGGAACAAGACTGTCGATCTTGTTAGAGTGATGTGGTGACACGGCTCGCCAGGAGAGTCAACCTGGGAGAGAGAAGATGAGATGAGAGAGCGTTACCCCCACCTGTTCCCTGACCTGTGATTGTTAGGAATTCCGAGGGCGGAATTTTCTCTAAGGTGGGTAGGATGTAACGACCAGTCTTTTGATGATATTATCTGTTTTCCTCTAGCGTATTTTTGTCCGTATCCGTAATTTTTCATATCTTTATATTTAGCCTTAGTTAATTTTATCTCCTATTATTTATTATTATTATTGTTATTTATTATTATTATTGTTATTATTATTATTATTGTTATTATTGTTATTACTATTACTTTTATCATTATATTAAACTATTTAGTTAATTTATTTCTATTGTTATCATTATTATTATTTAAGTATATTATTAATTCCAACTTACACAAAAACTTGATTTCGAATTTCAAATATTTTCCTTGTAAAAAAACTCATTAGTCAAATTGAATGGTTGTTATTTTCTTTTCCATTTATTCTTTTTAACTTCCTTTTTCTAATATTTCTTAATTAGCCTTAACACCCCAATTTGGGACTCAAGAACACATGGGTCACACAACACACAGCCGACTTCATTTTTTATAAGAAACCCTAGGCCTTTCAAACCCTAGGTCACGGCTACAAACCCTACACAACTTATATCATATAAGACCCTAGCTCCCTAACTTGCTTTGAGAAACAAATGACAACCCTGGGCCATACCCTGCCATCAACCAAACCTAACCTACTCCCATAGAAACCCACGGCTTACACCTGCCTATTCTTTATAAAAACCCTATCTATATTTTATAAACTCTAAGCTACCAACACCTAGGGTTACAAACTCTACCTCCAGCCGCCAGCAACCCGAAACCCGAGCTCCTCTTCCTCCTCTTCATGCGAACAGCGCAGCAGCCCCTCCCTCTTCACAGCTCCGCGCATCAGCCTTGGCTTCTTCACGGCAACACACCCACAACCCCTAGCTTCACAGCCGTAGCCCTGTTCTTCCCATTCCCTCCCCCACGCAACCAACAACCTAGGCCGAACTCTCCAACCTCCTCCCTCCTCTTCACGCAACAACTCCAGGCCGTGCTTTCTACTGCTTCTTCCCCACGGCTCCACAACTCCAGACCGCAGCAGCCCCCACATAACTTGCGACAGCAAAACAACCCCGCAGCCAGCCCCTCTCCACGCAAAACCACCCACAACAGCACCCACGGCCTCTTCTCAGCTCCACGCCCTCAGATCTGACGTTGACATCCACGGAGCACTCATGCACAGGTCGTGTGTGTGTTGACAGCCCGGATCTGACGCAAACTCTCCACCGACACTCGACGCTCGCTGTTTTGGAGTTTCATGCATCGCCACTGCCCGTTGACGTCATCCGATCCCTCGCTACACTTCAGGTTGGCAGATCTACCCCTATAACTCTTAACCCACACCGTAAAGTAGAAAACTTAATAAAACTGGGTGATTAGACGTCGTAGGAGTACTTTTACAAATCTGTCCTGAACAAGAAACATGAATTCTGATTTTATGTTCTGCCAAAACAGCGAACCAAACCTTCCGGCGTAGTACACGTCGAGACGATTCCAATGACACCAAGAACGTCGAAAACATGCGAGTATTTGATTTTATATGAATTTTTGAAGTTTCGGAACTTTTGAGTCACTTTTAGTTATGGATGTGTAACTTGAAAACTAGACGTGAAATGATGCATGAAAACGATGCCATGTTAATCTGGACGAAATTTGGGATCCAACGGTATATCATACGATATATCCCCATTTTAAACAACAAGAGAAAGAAATCATTTTTGTAGCAAGTTGAACAAACATGACATATTCGTCATTATTTGAAATTATGGTAACGGTCGTTCGACCCGTTTCTGCTTGTAGAACTGTCACCAAAATGCAATAATGTTGATAACACCAAACTTCTGCGAATACAGACATGTTTAACTAATTTTGACATCGTGACTATCGTGCGCCTCGAAGGCGGTATCGTGATATCGTGATGTCGTGTGAGTCGACTAGGCCGGCTCGTGTTCCAACAAACTTTTGGTTGGGGTTAGGGTTGAGCGGCCACTAGGCGTATGAAAGGTACTCTCCTCAAGAGCACCACCCGCATGCGGTGGGTTAGCGTCAATCACGGTAAGCCCCCGTGAGAGGAACGACCTTCTCATCACGACCTACAGGCGTGAACCCTAGATTAGAATGCTAACTCCTGACATGAAATGTCACGCCCCGCTTCCCTAAAATGGAGCGAGACGTGAGAAGGTCCGCTCAAGCGTGGAGCTGTGAAGCTGCACGCCCGATAAGCGTAAATTTAGTATAAGCAGGTCCCTGTAATTGCAACGAAACAACAACAACAACAATAATAATGAGACGGATATGAAATACCAATCCCACAGTTTGTCCACAATCGTATTCAACATCACAGAAAAGCCACCAGGCTAAAAGGAAGAGTCTAAAGGCCCAGAACAAGGCCAAACAAAAATACAAACATAACAAAGTATCAACTAGGTGCCACGCACCGACAACCTAAGCAATCTAACAAAACTAGACGTAGACACTAAGACTGATCTCCAGTGTCTACGAAGTCCTCGACCAACACGGGCTCAAGCTCGGCGTCCGCAAACACCTCGCCCTCAGCAAGCAACTCAGGCTCAGGGTCTAACATGCGTCACCCAAAAGAGAAAGGGGCACATGTCAGCAAGTCTGAAAGACTTGAGCAAGGAAACTGAAAGTAACTAACAACCTAGCACTTATAATATTTATCAATGACATGGCAGTTAAGTATGATGTGACAGTTTAAAGGGAGAGACAAGCACGCACGATGTAGCAAAAGCTACCAAATCACTAATTTACGAATCACTTATCACTATTATCACTTATCACGATTATCACTTATCACTAGAGATTTCGCCTGCTGGCCGGAGTGGCGGATCAGGCCAACTCGGGGCTCAGGTGGCCGCTTATCTCTTACCCCACCCATATGTGTCGAGCGTTGGGGTTTCCAACTAACTGAGCTCGCTTCTGGATCACGAGCCAGGAAGTGTATTTGGCATAGGGGTGCACCTAGCCGGTATCCGAGCGTTGGGGTTTCCAACTACAGGGCTCGCTTCTGGAACACGAGCCAAGAACATACTATTGTAGCGTGTGCTACACAATCACGATGAATAATCACTATGCAATAACATGAACAGATATTTGCGTACCGTTAATTGAATTTAAACGTGACATACAAGCATGATGAAGGTGACAGACCAAGCTTCGTTGTCAAGCTAGGTCAATGGCGTCTAGACGGCTATCCTTTCACCGTCTAGTCTCTTTTACGCTAAAGCAAGGAAATGGCCTAAGACATGGCCCAAATCAAGAGATGCAAGTTTCACTTGCCTGATACCGGGGTTGACGAGCAATGAAGATCGTCACACAAGCTAACTACGGAATAGATCGTTGTTATGGCAAAACAATCATTAGAACAATGATTCTAAATCGATTTCTTATTAGAATCCTAATTTTCTAAAAATCCATTTATTAGGGTTTCACAATGTCAATGGGGGTTATGCTAAAACTAAAGGAATCGAGTATTACCGTGAAGAGGCGGATGAGCGATGCCGAGCAACCACGGCAACGGAAGAACGATCCGGCTCAGATCTGGAAATGAGGGAAAAATTCTGGAGAAATGGGTTTGGATGTGGATTTTGGGGGTTTGATGAAGGTTTGGGGAAGATGGAAGGTGGGTTGTGACAAGGGAGGGTTTGGATGATGAAGGATGAGCTTGAGATGAAGGAGCAATGGCTTGAGGGAGATGGGGGCTCAATGGGGGAGAAATTAGGGTTTTAGGTCGTGCAGAAGAAGAAGAAAACGTTTGGAGGGGTATTTATAGAGTTTGGTGGCGGCTAGGGCAAAATTAGGGTTTACAGCACTGGTTAGTCGGTCAAAGAACAACCACTGACCGACTAGTTTGACATCTAGTCGGTCGGTTGACCAACGCAGACCGACTAAGTGTAAACAGTAACCCAGACGAAAATTAGGATCTAGATTTAGTCGGTCAAAGAACAACTACTGATCGACTAGTTTGACATCTAGTCGGTCGATGAACGTTCTTAGACCGACTAAGAGTAAACAGTAACTAGTGTCAAAAATAGTTAATGAGTTAGTCGGTTAAAGAAGCATTGCCGACCGACTAGTTTGCAACCTAGTCGGTCAACCAACGTTCTTAGACCGACTAACGACAAACAGTAACTCCTGAACATTTAACAAAGCTCACTAGTCAGTTCAAGAAGGTTTTCCGATCGACTGGATCGTCATCTAGTCGGTCGGTGCCCCTTCTTATACAGGCTAACGTGCACCAAAAGTTCCGAAATGGAGCGCGAAGCTCCGGGATGGTTTCCTAAGTCTCCTAGGCTCATTCTAACTCTAAGATATCGACGTTATGAAGCCCGTCACGAATGACTTACTTCAAACACGCCGACCGACGGAAGAATCTAGAGAATCACGACGAAACGAACGAAAATGAAAACTACGCAGACGGAAATGGAAATCACAAAGAAGGGAAAGAAACAATTAATATTATATATATAACAAAATCCATACATGAAAAACCAGTCGTTACATCCTCCCCAACTTAAGAAAAATTCCGTCCTCGGAATTCCCAACACTCACGTGTCCGGAAACAAAAGTGGGTAGCGCTCTCCCATCTCATCTTCTCTCTCCCAAGTAGACTCTCCCGGTGAACCGTGTCGCCACATCACCCGAACGAGATCAACGACCTTGTTCCGAAGTGACTTCCGACGCCTGTCCAGTATCTGCACCGGATGCTGGTCATACGTCAAATCTGAGCGAACGACAATCTCCGAGAAATCCACGGCATGAGACGGATCGCTGATGTATCGACGAAGCTGCGACACATGGAAAACATCGTGAACTCCTTCCAAGGATGGCGGCAAGGCTAAGCGGTAAGCTACCTCGCCAACCCTCTCCAGAATATCAAACGGTCCAATGTATCGTGGGCTCAACTTCCCTCGCTTCCCAAAACGAATCACTCCACGATTCGGGGAAATCCTCAGAAACACATGATTGCCCGGCTGAAACTCCAAAGGACGACGTTTAGCATCCGCCCAATGCTTAAAACGGTCCTGAGCAATCCTCAACCTCTCCCGAATGTTCCCAATAACATCCACGGCCTCCACAATCATCTCAGGTCCCAACAGCTCCCGATCGCCAACGTCATCCCAACTCAATGGTGATCGACATTTCCTCCCATACAAAGCGACGAAAGGCGCCATGCCAATAGACGCCTGGTAGCTGTTGTTGTAAGAGAACTCTACCAAGTGTAGATGGTCCACCCACGAACCCTTGAAATCCAACATGCACGCTCTCAGCATGTCTTCCAAAATCTGAATCGTCCTCTCGGACTGGCCATCCGTCTGCGGATGGTACGCCGTGCTAAAACTCAGACGCGCACCCAAACTTTTCTGCAAACTCTGCCAGAACTGAGATGTGAATCTCGTGTCTCTGTCCGACACGATACTCACGGGGACCCCATGAAGTCGCACGATCTCCTCCATGTATCTCCTTGCTAGCGCCTCAGTGGACTGTCCTACTCGGAATGGTATAAAGTGCGCGGATTTGGTCAATCGATCTACGATCACCCAAATCGCGTCATTCTGCTTCGGACTCCGAGGTAGTCCAGTCACGAAATCCATAGTGATGTGTTGCCATTTCCACTCTGGAATTGGAAGTGGTTGTAACAACCCGGCCGTACGCTGATGCTCCGCCTTCACTTGCTGGCAAACCAAACACTTGGCTACACTCCGAGCCACACTCCTCTTCATGCCATGCCACCAAAAGTTCAGACGAAGATCCTGGTACATCTTGGTCCCACCAGGATGCACAGAATACGGCGAACTGTGTGCCTCCACCATCAACTCCTCCCTAATATCCCCAGCTGGCACACACAACCTGGCTCCAACCCTCAGTGAGCCATCCTCATGAATCAAAAAGTCAGTCCGCAGACCAGCTTCAACCTGCCCTTGAATCCTTACCAATTTCGGATCCCCGGCCTGACTCGCCTTAATCCGATCCACAATCGTTGACTGCACCTGCATGTACATCAACGAAGAAGCCTCCCCGGGAAGAACAATCTCTACATTGGACCCGCAAAAATCCTGCTGCAACCTCCACTGCGAAGTCAAAATCATCACCGCTGGAAGCCTACTCAAAGCATCTGGCACCACATTCACCTTGCCAGGGTGATACTGCAAATCAATCTCGTAATCTGCTATAAGCTCCAACCATCGACGCTGTCGCATGTTGAGCTCCTTCTGGGTAAAAATATACTTCAAGCTTTTGTGATCGGTGAAGATTTTCACTTTCTCACTCAGCAAGAAGTGCCTCCAAATCTTAAGAGCAAACACAACGGCAGCCAACTCCAAATCATGTGTCGGGTAATTCTTCTCATGAACCTTGAGCTGACGTGACGCATAAGCCACCACATGTCCATGCTGATGCAAAACACAACCAAGACCCTTGCCAGAAGCATCGCAAAAGATCTCGAATCCTCCACTGCGGTCAGGCACAACAAGGACAGGAGCGGACGTCAAACGCTCTCTCAGAACACCAAAGGCATGCTCACAGTCACCCGACCAAACAAAAGCAACATCCTTCCACGTCAACCTGGTCATCGGCTCGGCAATACAGGAAAAATCCTTAATGAAACGCCGATAGTAACCAGCAAGCCCAAGGAAACTCCGAATCTCAGACGCAGACGACGGAACATGCCACTCCCTGATGGCCCTAATCTTCTCGGGATCCACCGAAATACCATCACCAGACATCACATGCCCGAGAAAAGCAACTCTGTCCAACCAAAACTCGCACTTCGAAAACTTAGCATACAACCGATGCTTCCTCAAAATCTCCAACACCGTCCTCAAGTGCGAGGCATGCTCTTCCTCCGACTTCGAATAGATCATAATGTCGTCAATAAAGATAACGACAAACTTATCCAAAAAGTCATAGAAAATCAGGTTCATCAGATTCATGAAAACTGCGGGTGCGTTAGTTACGCCGAAAGGCATAACCACAAACTCATAGTGTCCATACTTCGTCCTGAACGCTGTCTTCGGCACATCATCCTTCCTCACCTTCAACTGATGATAACCACTCCTCAAATCCAACTTAGAAAACACCCTCGAACCTCCAAGCTGATCAAAAATATCATCAATACGAGGCAACGGGTATTTATTCTTAATGGTCACCGCATTCAACTCCCGATAGTCCACGCACATGCGACGCGAACCATCCTTCTTCTTCACCAACAACACCGGTGCTCCCCACGAAGACACACTGGGATTGATGTAACCCTTCTGCATAAGCTCATCCAGCTGCTTCCGCAATTCCTCCAACTCCGCTGGCGCCATACGATATGGTGCCTTCGAAATGGGCTGCGCACCTGGAATAAGATCGATAGAAAACTCTAAAGCTCGATCAGGTGGCAATCCAGACATCTCCTCGGGTAAGACATCATCAAAATTTCGCACCACAGCTGGCCTCTCCAACTCCACCTGCATGGCCACAACCTCCACTGGTCTGGTCCGAAATCTGACAGGACCAAGCGAACTGCTACCACGGCTGAACTCAAACACTGGGTGTCCGGGAATCTCGAACACCACCTTCTTCTTTCGACAGTCAATCGTGGCATAGAAGCTCGCAAGCCAATCCATCCCAAGGACCGCATCGTAGTTGGTGATGTCGTGGATAATGAAATCAGCACAAAGCTCACGTCCACAAACCACCAACGGGCAAGAATTGCACCCACGATGCACCGAGACCACACCGTTCCCTGTGACGATATTCCAACTCTTAGGAAGAGAGGACGTCGACAAGGAATGCTTCTCCACGAAGCTCCGGGCCAAAATGCACATCGACGCGCCTGAGTCAAAGAGGACTCGGGCAGGATACATGCAAACCAAAACCACACCTAACAAACAGTCTAATCAATCAAATCTTACTCTAGCAACATTCATACACAAGCAGCCAACATAATGTAACAATCAACTAATTAAGAAAGGAACAGCTAGATTGGAAGTTACCTGCAATGACCTCATCCATGGCCAAAATCTCCTCCTCGGTCATCAGAAATGCCTGCCTCCTTGGCGGAACAGCCCGTCGAAAAGCATGCCCTTGTGGAACAAGGGGTACCCCACGACCAGCGGGCACCGGGGCTCACTGTTGCAATGGCGGGGCAGCAATAGGTGTCCTCCAAGGTTGCTTCAACTTCGGGCACTCCCTGAGGGCATGGGCAGGATCTCCACAGGCCATGCATTGCCCCAAGAACCTCCTACACGATTTCTTGATGTGGCCCTCCTTGCCACAGAAATGGCAAACCTTCTGAACATGCCCTCCCGGCCTCTTAAACTGAACAGGCTGGTTTGGCCTGAATCCGGGTCTAACCACAGCTCTCGCCTATTCCACAGGCCTCTTCCCAGTACCAACAATAGACCCCCTCCTCTGGTTCACAAGCAGCTCCTGCCTCTTGGCTGCTACTAGAACCTTCTGATAAGATTCCCGATCAGAAGAGGTCACAAAACTCTGGAGCTCCGAAGCAAGTCCCTGTAGGAACCTCTGAGCTCTCTCCTCAGTGTCCTGCACCATCTTCGGTGCAAACCGACTCAGCCTCATGAAGTCTTGGTGGTACTGGTCCACCGACGAGCTTCCTTGCTTTAGATCGATAAAACGCTGCAGCATCTCTTCCCTGGCAGCTTTTGGGAAGAACTCACCATCAAATCTGGCCTTGAAGGTAGCCCAGACGATCGGTTCCACCAACATCTTCTCTTCAGCATCCCACCAATTTCTGGCGTTATCCCTCAGCTGGCGCTTTGCCAAGTCAACCCAACTAACTTCGTTGACTTTGGACATCTTCAGATTGTCCTCGATATTCCTCATCCATTCATCAGCAGCTAGTGGACCTTCGGTTCCATCAAAATATGCAGGACCCAGCTCTCTGAACTGCTTCGCTCCAGGCTCAGGGCGAGGGGCTTCCACTACCCGAGCAGCTCGAGCCACCGGAGCATTCTGCACCTGCAGAAGCACACCCTGCTGAACCTGCATCATCTGCATCATCATCCTCATCATCTCTCCGCTAGTGGGCTCCCGCTCAGGCTCCTCGTCATGAGGGAGCGCACCACTACCACCACCACGGTAATTCGCATTCCTGCCATCTAATGACACAGAAACGAACAATTAGACTCATAGCTTAGGGCTTAGATGTCGAACTTATTTGTTCTTATATTATTATCGTTATCCCGGTAATTGCAGTTACAGAAGGACCTGCATGGGCCACCACTAAAACCTGTCACGCCCCGCTTCCCTAAAATGGAGCGAGACGTGAGAAGGTCCGCTCAAGCGTGGAGCTGTGAAGCTGCACGTCCGATAAGCGTAAATTTAGTATAAGCAGGTCCCTGTAATTGCAACGAAACAACAACAATAATAATAATAATGAGACGTATATGAAATACCAATCCCACAGTTTGTCCACAATCGTATTCAACATCACAGAAAAGCCACCAGGCTAAAAGGAAGAGTCTAAAGGCCCAGAACAAGGCCAAACAAAAATACAAACATAACAGAGTATCAACTAGGTGCCACGCACCGACAACCTAAGCAATCTAACAAAACTAGACGTAGACACTAAGACTGATCTCCAGTGTCTACGAAGTCCTCGACCAACACGGGCTCAAGCTCGGCGTCCACAAACACCTCGCCCTCAGCAAGCAACTCAGGCTCAGGGTCTAACATGCGTCACCCAAAAGAGAAAGGGGCACATGTCAGCAAGTCTGAAAGACTTGAGCAAGGAAACTGAAAGTAACTAACAACCTAGCACTTATAATATTTATCAATGACATGGCAGTTAAGTATGATGTGACAGTTTAAAGGGAGAGACAAGCACGCACGATGTAGCAAAAGCTACCAAATCACTAATTTACGAATCACTTATCACTATTATCACTTATCACGATTATCACTTATCACTAGAAATTTCGCCTGCTGGCCGGAGTGGCGGATCAGGCCAACTCGGGGCTCAGGTGGCCGCTTATCTCTTACCCCACCCATATGTGTCGAGCGTTGGGGTTTCCAACTAACTGAGCTCGCTTCTGGATCACGAGCCAGGAAGTGTATTTGGCATAGGGGTGCACCTAGCCGGTATCCGAGCGTTGGGGTTTCTAACTACAGGGCTCGCTTCTGGAACACGAGCCAGGAACATACTATTGTAGCGTGTGCTACACAATCACGATGAATAATCACTATGCAATAACATGAACAGATATTTGCGTACCGTTAATTGAATTTAAACGTGACATAAAAGCATGATGAAGGTGACGGACCAAGCTTCGTTGTCAAGCTAGGTCAATGGCGTCTAGACGGCTATCCTTTCACCGTCTAGTCTCTTTTACGCTAAAGCAAGGAAATGGCCTAAGACATGGCCCAAATCAAGAGATGCAAGTTTCACTTGCCTGATACCGGGGTTGACGAGCAATGAAGATCGTCACACAAGCTAACTACGGAATAGATCGCTGTTATGGCAAAACAATCATTAGAACAATGATTCTAAATCGATTTCTTATTAGAATCCTAATTTTCTAATAATCCATTTTATTAGGGTTTCACAATGTCAATGGGGGTTATGCTAAAACTAAATGAATCGAGTATTACCGTGAAGAGGCGGATGAGCGATGTCGAGCAACCACGGCAACGGAAGAACGATCCGGCTCAGATCTGGAAATGAGGGAAAAATTCTGGAGAAATGGGTTTGGATGTGGATTTTGGGGGTTTGATGAAGGTTTGGGGAAGATGGAAGGTGGGTTGTGACAAGGGAGGGTTTGGATGATGAAGGATGAGCTTGAGATGAAGGATCAATGGCTTGAGGGAGATGGGGGCTCAATGGGGGAGAAATTAGGGTTTTAGGTCGTGAGGAAGAAGAAGAAAACGTTTGGAGGGGTATTTATAGAGTTTGGTGGCGGTTAGGGCAAAATTAGGGTTTACAGCACTGGTTAGTCGGTCAAAGAACAACCACTGATCGACTAGTTTGACATCTAGTCGGTCGGTTGACCAACGCAGACCGACTAAGTGTAAACAGTAACCCAGACGAAAATTAGGATCTAGATTTAGTCGGTCAAAGAACAACTACTAACCGACTAGTTTGACATCTAGTCGGTCGATGAACGTTCTTAGACCGACTAAGAGTAAACAGTAACTAGTGTCAAAAATAGTTAATGAGTTAGTCGGTTAAAGAAGCATTGCCGACCGACTAGTTTAAAACCTAGTCGGTCAACCAACGTTCTTAGACCGACTAACGACAAACAGTAACTCCTGAACATTTAACAAAGCTCACTAGTCGGTTCAAGAAGGTTTTCCGACCGACTGGATCGTCATCTAGTCGGTCGGTGCCCCTTCTTATACCGGCTAACGTGCACCAAAAGTTCTGAAATGGAGCGCGAAGCTCCGGGATGGTTTCCTAAGTCTCCTAGGCTCGTTCTAACTCTAAGATATCGACGTTATGAAGCCCGTCACGAATGACTTACTTCAAACACGCCGACCGACGGAAGAATCTAGAGAATCACGACGAAACGAACGAAAATGATAACTACGCAGACGGAAATGGAAATCACAAAGAAGGGAAAGCAACAATTAATATTATATATATAACAAAATCCATACATGAAAAACCAGTCGTTACATGAAAACTTGCAACGCTAACTTGGTCATCTTGACAATTGAAATGCTATTGAACTCAGAGAAATTTTAACTTTAATCTTGCAACCATTTAGAACTGCATGCTAGGATTGTCCGTTTCCGTTTCTATGAATTGTTAAATGTTAAATTGCTGCAGTCACTTTTCTTAAATTATGAACGCTTCTAAAATTCATATATCTGTCATATATTCTGCCCTGGGATGCTAACTTTTCTTGCAGACCCCTAGCTGACATTCATTCATGTTTGTGGATGTATGTCAGGTTCAGAGCTTGAGTACCAGGAGGACCAGTACGAGACGCCAGAGTTGGAGAGTCAGGAGTTCGCACCTGACGCAGTGCCTCTTCCAGCAGAGGACTAGTGGACCCCCGACACTTTACTTCTTTCCTAGTTTCCTTTTTTAGTCGTTGTAGTTACTTTCGCGTACGTTCCATTCTCTTGTTGCTACTTTTAGCCCAGCTGTGGCTTGTTTAATTTCGTGTACGAACTCTTATTTCTGGATGTGGTTTATTTCTGGATGTGTTTCTGATTGTTCTGATTAGCTGTTGCAAGGACCTCATCTGTGTTTTTATCATAGACGCTTATTGAATTCGAGCTTCACCGCTCCAGTTCAAGCGGACCGCGTAACGCTCTCGCTTCCGGTGTCTTTTGGGAAGCGGGCGTTACACATAGATTGTGGCTTGATGGGCCCTCATGTAAAGATTCGATAGTGACGATGAGATCCTGAAGATCTTTCACATTCGAAACTCTTTAATTTCCTAGTATTAGGTTCAACTTGGATCTCACAATTATCCCTGAGCTTAAACCTCAGTTGACCATATTAGAATATCAAAATCTATCACTACTACGTAACCGGCGTTCAGCCACGGACAAATCCGTAGCTGAAAGCCAGGATTCAGTGGCTGAAATGTTACGGCCACAGAAAAAAATTCTGTGGCTGAAAATCCGTTGTTGATATCGTAGTCGCTAATATCCCCTTTGCCCACGGACTTTTCCGTGGCCGATAATCTGCCACGGTTTAATGCCCACAGATGTCCGTGGCCGATAATCCGAATAAAAAACAATATAAAAGTATCCACCACAGACAAATCCGTGGCAAATACTTATTTAAGGCCTCGGAAAAGTCCGTGGGCGATATGTATAGGCCACGGATACTGGGCACGAAGCTGACGTAAACTGTGCACACAAACCGTGGGCGAAAACTATCGGCCACAGACTTTTCCATGGCCTTAAATAGGTATCAGCCACAGATTTGTCCGTGGCCATTACGTGTTAGCCACAGATTTAGTGCACGAAATTGTCAACTTCGTGCACTTAATCCGTTGCCAATACGTAATGGCCACGGACTTTTTCGTGGCCATATCGTGCTATCAGTCACGGATTTGTCCGTGGCTGATAGTAAAAATTGTTTTTAAAAAAATTGCAGTATTTTCGTTATATAATATACAATATTTTATAACAAATATGTACCTATATATACAAAAAAATAAAGCAAACAAATATTAAAAAGGAAATGCAAATATTTAATGATAACAATGTATCGAATAAAATATATTCTACGTACATAGCCAACGGCCGCAGTTTAAAATTATGTTTATGCCAACATTAAAAAATAAAATCCTAACACCCTACAACGCCATCACCATCGTCGCATCCCCATGACCGCACCATCGCTATCGATCACCTCGCCATCACCATCATCGAATGCCTCCATCGTCACCATCACTACCAAGCCCACTATATACAACCATCACCTCCATCGCCATCGCCGTTATCCATCGCCATCGTCACCATCGCCCCCAATCCCTCTTCCCTCGCCATCGCCATCACCATCACCACCCTCAGGTCCTGAAGGACGACCATCGCCAATCCCGCCCTCGCCATGTTGACCCTAGCAAAAAATATCATGTTAGACTATAAAACAAATAAAATAATAAACGAGGATAAAAAGAAACACTTATAAATTTTAAGTTTGACAAGTAACGCTTCAAAATTTGAGTTTGCCCATAAACCAAGCGTGCAATTGAGTGCACGTGTGACCCGACCGAAAGCGACGGTCACGCGTGCGCTCTGGGCAGATTCTGCCCAGAAAACTGGGAAGAATGTTGCCCAGAAAACTGGGCAGCATTCTGCCCAGATTTCTGGGCAGAAGTCTGCCCAGTTCACTCCCTCCATTTTTCCATCCCTCCCTCCATCCATTCCTCTCACCATCTCTCAAACCCTAACACTAGGGTTCAAAACGATCGGAGGAGGAGACGAAACCCTAACCCTAAATTCCTACAGTTTACTGAAGGAGAAATAGGAGAAGATTTCATCCACTTCCAAGAGGCAGAACTCCCTACTTGTGAGATGAATTTTAGTTTGGAATGTTGTACGAGGTTTACCATTGAGTAGTGTGAAAGTTGGAATTTTTAGTTGAAATTAATGTTAACCCAATAAAATGCAAACTTGCAAATGCATCCAATAAAATGCAAGTTGACTAATACCCATTTTGTAAACTACTTAGAAATACCAACATTTAGTGCAAGCTTTGTTATTCCATTATATCACCCTAATAGAGTTAAATGCAATTCCCTCAATGTTGTGGGCTAGTCTACTTAATTTAAATGCTAATAAATGATAGGAGAAACTCCACTATGCGACTCATTCTAACCTTAACCCTAACCCTAGCCCTAGCCCTAAAGCGTAGCCCATCTTGATATGTATCAATATGTATTTTGACTTTGATCCATGTGCCTTATGTGCACGGGTACTTTCTAGTGATCGATAAATATACGCAGACCCAAACATAAAGTGTTATAGGTGATATGTTGTATGGTTATAGGGGGATATATATATATATATATATATATATATATATATATATATATATATATATATAGGGCAATCTTCGGGTGCGAAAAAACCCGTGCGAAAACTTTTTTTTTATTTTTTTGAAATTTTTTTTTTCAAAATTTTTTTTTTGATATTTAATCCATACAAATATATACCCCAGGGAAAATAATGGGTGAACCCGTTGGGCATTAGAGCCCCCATCCACCCGTTACAAATTTAACGGTCTCAAAACGTGCGAATTTGATGAAATGCCTTGATCGAAGACCAAATGACATTATTTCTCAACCATTATTTTTTGAGGGGGGTATAACAACATATAATGAGGGTGGAAAAAAGAATTTTTGAAAAAAAAAATTTCAAAAAAAAGATAAAAACATTTTCGCACGGTGCGAAATGTTCTCATTTGAAAATTTTCCTATATATATATATATATATATATATATATATATATATATATATATATATATATATATATCATATATATGATATACTAATCATATGGGGTCGTCTGAGGGGAGGAGATAGCTTGTAGTGGGTGACGGCGCTTGTGCCCTATCCCCTCTCTTTCTACATCCCCTTTCTAGACCCCCATTGGGAATGTATTGTGTTGTTATATTTTTACGTTTTTAATAAAGTTACTTTTTACTCGCCAAAAATATATATCATATATATGATATATGTGTCTGTGCGTGGGAGGGGATGGGTGAGTAACGATAGATAATGTCATATATATATTTTTTGAAAACCCAGAAAAATCCCCAACCCCCTCCCCCCGCCTTCGGCTTAGGAGGGTAAGGCGAGAGCCCGGCCGAGACTATGCAAACTAGGGGGTAACCGCCGTGCCCCCAACGGCCCCCGGGTTAGTCCGAGAGGGGAGATGTAGCCCCATGGTAAATAATTCCACAACAATTACCAAGTCACGGCGGCCATAGTCCTCGAACCCCGCACCCCTTGGGGGGGTGTGTGTGATATATATATACTAGTCATAACCCGTGCCCTTAGGGCAAGGTTCAATTAAAATATTCCCCTTTAAAATTTTAGATTCTCTAATTTTAAACAAACAACAATAAATAAACCGCAATAATTGTTATTTAGTTCGCCAAAAATCTTAGGTCCCCTCAAAATGTTCTCACCAGAGAATTTAGTTACATCGAAAATTTTAGTTTCACCCACAAAATTTAGTTGTCTCAAGATTTAAACAATGCCCTAAGGGAATCGTACATTAAAAATATTCCACCCCCATCAAAATCTTGGATCCCCTAATTTTAAAAAAACAATAATAATTAAAGCGCAATTATTGTTATTTAATGCACCCAGAAGTTTTAGTCCTCTCAAAATTTAATTTCCCGTTCTTTTACAACCAATTATAGCACAATTTCTAGACACGACCAAGACTAAGTTAATTGAGGGCGACGAAGATTCATCAACAATTACAACCAATTCAACTCATATGTACATCAATTCCTTCTAAATTGAAATTATTACTATTTTTAACAAAACATGTAACAAATCAGGCTGTTTTCTAAGTTCAATGCAATGTCTACCTCATGCATACCCAAGAAAATAATGCAAGTTATTCTTGTGAGGTTCATTTCTATGTCAATTTGTATTCTACCCAATCCGTTTACATCCAATCCATTTACATCCCTACTCCGTGTACATAAAAATTTGTACACAAACAACAAAATAATGCAAGTTATTCTTGTGATATCTCCATTCAGAAGAAAAATTCCATAGACCAAGCTACATAAGCATTTACAGCGGTCCTCATATCAAAAGCATATGAAAATAAAAAAATAGAAATAGAAATAGAAGTAAAAGTAGAATCAGCACTTAAATATTTTCTTTTTTTAATACATGCAACTATTTTCTTTACTCCCAAAATAATTAAGAAATACCATATATAAGATTACACATCAACATTATTTTTTACTCCCAGAAATTTAGCAAGAAAATGATCAACAAACGGTGCATTCTTTTTGCTGGGTTGTCACCATGACCTCTGGAATCTTCACGATCTCCTTCACGATCTCACTCCAGCTTCTGCAAACCCCAAACGACTTTCCAGTATTCACCAAGTAAGGCACAACTCTCAGCCTGCACACACTTAATTTTAGTGTTCTGTTCACATGGTTACTCCCTCAAAACCATTTATTCTTGAGTTTGTTCTCATGGCACTTCTAAACTCATGCCCCAGCATGGAAAAGACTAATCACCTTACTATGCAAGTCTATTCAATTTAAATTGGTAATTTAGAGAAAAGCAGAACCAAGCGTCTCTTCATAATACCTTGACAAAAATCGTGTTGATAGGAACTCAATCTCAGATACATCAAACATACTCCATTATCATATAATCCCACTAAAATCAAGTATACATTATCCAACGAACTAAATTAGACCTTTATTCCCAACAAGACAAATTAAAATGTCATTTTTCCTGCAATAAATAACATGTAAATATGAATAGAGAAATTAGTTGTAACTTGTAAGGAAAGCTTTAGTTATTCAGCTGATACCATGATACTCATTCAGCACATCAATCAATTAATCTTAACAATAACCAGGGAGAAGTCCACATATAATTACTTTCCAATCACACCATTCCATATACAGAAAGATCAAAAATTATATTGGTTTCTTATTGTCCACACTTATTTCAAGTTCACATAAACCCCAATTTAACATAAACCCTGAAGTATTTAACATAAAATTAATTTAAATTCACATGATGATTCATACACTGAAATTTTAATAACTGACGATATGTGCAGAAAATCCAAAACATCAAATGAAACCCACAAAGAGAAAAAAGTGAGAAGGAATTCACACCTTCAGTTGGGGATTTAACCTCCCTATTTATCGAGGGTACACCACTTGTTGTACTCTTGGAAAGGCGAAGCCATGTCGACAGTTATGGGTCAGGAGTCAGGACTCAAGTTTCTTCTTCAAACAAACTTCTTGATGGGTGTTGTTTTTCAACTATTCTGGTTGATTTTCAAAGTAGAATATTTGTTAATCACAAATGCTCTTAAGAGTTGAGTAGCCATGCATGGAGCAGTCTTGTTTTAACTGTTGTGCCCCACAATTTAAATTTTTGTTATCATCTTTGATGCACTGGTTCTTCTAAAAGGGTCACACATTGTTTTGGATATGCATCCGACACGTGTATTGGACACAACTAATTTTTTCTAAAAGGATTATGTGCTGGTATAGTTCGTCTTTTTTGTTTGTGTATCCATGTACCTAGGCGATACGTGTGTTTGTATTCAGGCAACTTAGCCTACCAGTGCTATTAATTCTTTAGGCAAAGATAAAATCATTTAAGATACGCTGATAAGCTTTATGTGTGACTGAAAGATTTAACTTTTTTTGTAGCTGGATCGTTTAGTTAGCCGAAAACCTATTATTCATGGATAATTTCCATATATTTAATATCTACATGTTTTCATTTGCTGCCATTTAAAGGGAACACTCTACTCCTCCATTGAGTGATGTACATTTATTAACTTAATTATGGTCTCCTGGGATACTTCTTACATTCATTCTGTTTTCTTCCTTATTTTTATTGTGCATTTGTTCATGGACATTCGAAGGGAATTGAAATTGCCCTTCAAATTTGTTACCTTATGACCATAAATATACTCTTGTAAACCACATGATTATGTGAAATTTCTGTAGCATTAAAGCTGAACAAAATTTTAAATACTCATAGTGTTAGGCTGTTAAGTTATCATTTGTATGCATGTTTCTTAAGGTGCTTTGCTGTTAACCTTCATATATAGCATTAATACATCCTTTGAGCAATTCATCTTACATATCTCATGGTTATTTCCTGTACATTCTTCTGAGAGCTGATACTCCCACACGTCGCAATTACTACACTACAAAATTTGCTTTTTGATTTTTTGGCAACATATGTTGCTAATTTTTCACCCAAAGGAAAGTCTAATTTATTTTTCTTGATCACATTGCTGGATACATATGATTATTCACATTTAAATGCCCATGTTTGCAGCCTGCCGTAAGGCTTGAAAGGCCAGAAGTTGATACAACAATTAGGAGTTGCCAGATTATTATGTAATTCTTGTTTGTAAATTGTAATTTTTGCAGTCTACTCCAAAGTGAAAAGGTAAAATTAGACATGGACATGTATGCATGCATATTATCTGTGATGCACATGTCAAACAGCCTAGAAATGGAACATTTAACATCTTCATTATTGGTGTATATACTTTTCTAGCATGCAGAGCATATTGCTACATGTGTTGCACTTGCAAATAAAAGCCAATGTGGAAGGTCCACTTGTAGTAAAAGATATTGATGCAAGTCTCTTCTGGAAACTAACTGAAGTCAAAGGAAATTAATAATTGTTTAAAAACTATTTGATTTCTTCAAATTCCTTGCACCACAAAACAATAAGGAAGAAGGACATGCAAACCTCTTGATAACAAAAAATCAGACCACTCAAACTAATTCAATTTGATTCCTTTGGCTGTAAAGAAGACCAAAAGGCACTACGTATGTTAAAAAATCAACTCCTTTAAGTGCAAAAAATTAACAACAAAACACATGTGCATACCTTTACATTGTAGCCCCCAAGCATGTGCCATCTAGGAGGCTCGAAGAGAATACTCTTCATCACAATAATATCTAAGATGTCTACATTCTCAAGGCTCGTATCATGGGTTGGTGACAAAAGCATCAGTGCATCAAGAAGATCCCTCAGCTGTTTTCCATCCTGACCAAAATTTTCCTTTTTTGAACAAAGTAAGACAATAGCCCATGAATGGGCATGATTACAAATGAAAAAACTCAAAAAAAAATTCAAAAACGGAAAGCCTTATTATTATTTAAATCTCCTTATGAAATCCTAGTTATGTCAATGACAACCTTTTTTGTCCGTCTCCATGAAATCTTAATCATTGGGAATTTGTTCCCCTCACCCACTGAATTTTCAAATGTTTCACTCGTAGCATCAAGAATTTGAAGGGTATTAGAAAGTGATATAACATTGCAATGTTGTCCCTTAAAATTGATTTCAAACTATGCAGCAAAGAAAAGAATGTAACAACTTGCTGTTTGTTCAAAATGAAAATATATATCAGATAATTTACATTCATGGATATTCCAGGTACCTTTAGAACTTTCTTCTTCTCCTCTTGTTTGCTGAAAAAACTTTCTTGTTCAACCCTTACATGACCACTCATTACTATATGTAGAGTATAGAGAACCAAAATTCTTGTGGTATCATGTGAGAGACCAGAGATTGAAGGACGGAGATCTAAGAGAGATTTTGTACAATTATGGTGGTATATATTTCTAATAATTATTACTATTGCTATATAGTCTGGACTTTGTGTTGTGATAGTTTTGATGGGGGAATGGATGTATGCATTTCATCTCAAAAGATTAAACCTATAACTAAGATGTTTACATGGCTTTCAGTTTAGAATCTACGTGGGAATGTTTGAAAATAAAATGGGTCATCTTCTAACACCATACATTAAGATGGATGCTCCCTTCTAGTTCCAGTTTCCTTTCTATGTTAGGTCGTAGTTGATGGCATGCAAGTGGGACCTCAACTTTATACCGATCCTTTTCATACAAGAGTACACAATCATATTACAAGTGAGAACATTGTTTGATGGTTAAAGTTGTGGTGTATAATTTTCATTTTGGCTGCATGAAAGGGAAACTATGCATAGTGTACTTGTTTAGTCAATGCCATTGGGTGTACAAACTATTGTGTTACTTCCATTTACATATTTAAATTTGTGGTGTTTAATTTTCATTGTTAAATTTGTGGTGTTTAATTTCCAGTTACATGTTTAATTTTCATTGTTATGCATATTGCAGAAGACAACCATATGGGAAACATGAAAACATGGAATGTTTGGCAGTTCAAGATGTCAATATAATTTTGAGAAAGCAAACTAATTCTTTAAAGATCAAAGCAAACTTATATTGAACATTGTCTTCTTGAGTATATCATAAATACAGTCTGGGAAATTGGTGGCATCACGAAATATTAAAGCCTCTGAACGCAATGATGAAAAACAGAACATATATTGCCCAATTAATAACAAAGGTGTTATCCACGAATTAAAATCATATTTATTAGGGCTAATTCAATGAAACATATTAAGTGAAATTATTAAGGATCTAAATTCCCCTTTCGATCACTTTCCACCAACCAGTCTTATGTTAATTGAAACATAAATTGTATCAGAAAAAGAAAAAGAGTAGTAATTACATGTGAATTATAATGTAAGTATGAAATATCATATGCACTGTTTCGTTGTTCATGCATACAACTTAAAATAATATCAAACATGACAAAAAGGAAAACCCCAAATATGATAACATTGATTCAATGCATTAACACATTGGACTTGCTATTTTCTGTCCAAACCATGAGACTAATGTGTTCTACTCTTCTTACAGAGGTTGATTCACCTTAATGGCAGTGTAAGATTCAGACATCCAAGTCCAAGCAAATTGATCACAGTTAGGAGTTAGCACCAAGTTTCAAGTTTATATGATACTGATTCTCAATGGAAAAATGAAAGGTCTGACAGTATGAACGACTATGAAAGTTGTGGACATGGATTTTTTTTCTTACAGTACATCCAAATGCTTGATCACAATTCCTTGCAGTACACCCTAATGTTTGATAAAAAAATGAAAGGTCTAGACGTTCTAAATAGGCAATCTATTCGGCCATTGATTACAACCAATCAATATATCATGTTAACAAATATATCATGTTAACAATGTGCTTGTTAAAAAATGAATTTATCATGTTAAAATATTTTGTAGATTAATTTTTTCGAATATATATCCTATAAACAATTCATGATGTTGTAGATTAATTCTCCTTACATACATAATTTAAAAGGACAGAGCTAAAAAAGTTTACTGATCAACAAAGTTAACAAACACCAAAATAAATAGACAACTAAAAAGCAAAAGTTTTTAACCATTAATTTGTTAACAAACCTGATTTTTGATGTTAACAAACACCAAATTAAAGTATTACCTGGGCTTGTTAACCTGGCTTTGGTGAAAAACCTGGATTTGGTGCAGAACCTAGCTTTTGCTGTTAACAAATATATCCTATTAATAAATATATCCTATTAAAGATGCAAATAGTACCAAAATTAACAAACCTGGCTTTTGATGTTCAGGGCTGAAAATAAAAAAAAGAGATGTTATGTTAAGGGAATGCTGTGTTGCAGAGGATTAAACCCAAATGAGAAAAACTCAAAAAATATAGAGGTTAGGTTTAAACATTGCTGTTGAGGGAACTTGAAAAAAAACCTAAATGATAGAACAAAACATGGCATTGTTCAGGCTTGAAAAAAAATCAAAAAAAAAACATAGTTTAAGAAGAGTGTGATGAGAAAGATTTCTGCAAGCTGAGAGAGTGTGATCTGCGGCATGAAGTTAAAATTTGCAGTATGATAGAGTGTGATGAGAAAAAATTTGCAATATGAAAAAATTTGCAGGCTTAAAAAAAATCAAAAAAACATAGTTTAAATTTACAGTATGAAGTATGTGATCTACGGCTTGAAAAAATTTGCAGTACGGCAGAGAGTGTGATCTGTAAGCTGAGAAAAGTTTGCAATATGAAAAAAATCTAAGAGTTTGAAAGAAAACAACACTTCAATCTAACATTTACAGTATGAAGTTAAATCGAAGATGCACATCTAAGAGATAGATGTACTGAAAAGCAAGTAAGAATCAAAAAGCAAAAAAAATTCAATTTAATCTTAAGGAATAAAAATTAAATTACCTGATGGGGCTCTGAAGAGTGCTGGGGTTTCCATGGAAAGCTTAGGGTTTTGCGAGGCGGAGGCCGCACGTAACCCTCCCCAGATACAGCTTCGATCTCAACTACGAAATTGTTGTGGCGCCCTCGATTTGAAAACCACTGCAAAAATTCAGAATGCGTGATAATACAAACCAATTTATTTTGAGAAGGGTGCTGCCAAAACTTGAATTTCCCACCCAACATTTGAGCTTCCCACCAAAACTTGAATTTCCCCCCCAAAATGTGACTTCCCCCCCAACATTTTGAGTACACTGCAAAAATCAAAAGTTAATTTCCCCCCAAAACAGACTTCTTCCCAACGTTGTGAGTACACAACAAAAAACAGAAGTGGACTTTTTGATTAAAATTTAAACAAACAACACCCCTTGTGTCCTAGTCATCAGCCATTTGTTGAAACCTTTGTCCTAGTCATCAAAAACTTGTCCAACTCATCTTGTCCTAGTAGGAAAAAAATACAAAATATGCTCTCTTTTATAGTATATATATATATATATATAGGAAAATTTTCAAATGAGAACATTTCGCACTGTGCGAAAATGTTTTTATCTTTTTTTTTGAAATTTTGTTTTTCAAAAATTCTTTTTTCCACCCTCATTATATGTTGTTATACCCCCCTCAAAAAATAATGGTTGAGAAATAATGTCATTTGGCCTTCGATCAAGCCATTTCATCAAATTCGCACGTTTTGAGACCGTTAAATTTGTAACGGGTGGATGTGTGCTCTAATACCCAACGGGTTCACCCATTATTTTCCCTGGGGTATATAATTGTATGGATTAAACATCAAAAAAAGAATTTTTGAAAAAAAAATTTCAAAAAAATAAAAAAAAAGTTTTCGCACGGCTTTCGCACGGGATTTTTCGCACCCGAAGATTGCCATATATATATATACTAGTCATGACCCGTGCCCGCGGGCACTGTTCATTTAAGATTTTCCCCCTCAAAATTTTTGTCCCCAAAAAATTATTTCCACAGCCAAAATTTAAAACAACAAATTAGCGTAAAAATATTAGTGACACGGGCACCTTCGGCGCAGAACAACAAATTCGACACATGTGCCATCGACGTAGAACAACAAATTCGGCACGGAACAACAAATTCGTCATATGCACCTTCGATATAGAACAACAAATTCGGGCGAAACAACAAATTAACGTAAAAGCGGGTGCCTTCAGTGCGGGAAATTATTCTCATTTTGTTGCCCCTTGCGTTGAAGAGACGGCGGGCCCCGCGTTGAGGGAGAGATCATTCGATCTGCACATCATTCGATCTGCAGCGTTAAGTGCAAGTTTAAGTTTTTTTTCCCAAATGTATTAATTGCACTCTGCTATTCCCGAGAAACTTTCATTCCCCGAAAATTTTCATTTCCCCATAAACTTTCATTTCCCAAGAAATATTTTTCCCTCCAAAATTTTCCACAAAAACTAATCTCAACCATTCATTCATCAAGATTAAATCTCAGCCGTTCTTCTATCAACCCTTTTGTCCTAGTCAGCCTGTCCTAGTCAGCCCTAGGATTTAAAAACAGTTGTCAAATGTAATATAGATAGTCATAACCTGTGCCCGCGGGCACGGTTCATTTAAGATTTTTCCCCGCGAAATCTTTATTTCCCAAAAAATTATTTCCACACCCAAAATTGCACGGCACAACAAATTAGCGCAAAAATATTTAGCGACATGGGTGCCTTCAACGTGAACGCCTTCGGCACGAAACAACAAATTCGACGCGGGCGCCTTCGACACGAAACAACAAATTCGGCGCGGGTGCCTTAGGCGCAGAACGACAAATAATCGTAAAAATTGTAGCGGGCGCCTACGGCGCGGAACAACAAATCCGGCGTAGAACAACAAATTTAGCGCGAGCGCCTTCGGCGCGGAATAAAAAATTAGCGTAAAAATTTTAGCGAGCACATTCAACGCGAAACAACAAACTCGGCGTATAACAACAAATTCGGCATGAGCGCCTTAGGCACGAAACAACAAATCAGCGTAAAAAATTTAGCGAGCGCCTTAGGTACGGAACAACAAATTCGGCACAGGCGCCGAATGGAACAACAAATTAGCGTAAAGGATGAAATATAGATTTGTATGTTTGTGTGTCTCTTACGTACGCAAAAAAATGAGAGAGTTGACAGACAAAGGTACCGTGAAACTAACCTCAGGCTCCATGATATAAGTCTCAAACCATCAAATACACCCTCCATTGAAAAAGCCCATGCAGTAAACTATGATTTTTAACAGAACAAATGCCTCAACAATCAACTTATTTCATGCTTCCGTCCATGTGGCAGCATCTGGGCTCACCGTCGACACCCATATTATTATTATTTTATAAGAAAATTCATAGACATCATGTTCTCGAATCTAGCAGCTAACCATTAAAATCCCATGGGTATCTATTCCTGTTGTGGGCCCCACCACACTGTAACTTGCGCTGACCCATTATTGCGCTGACCCTTTTAAATCTACAGCCAGGATTTGTTTTAGGTTTCAACCGAGGATTCAATCAAAACCCTAAATTTTTTCTCCAATTTTTTTTACTATCTTCAATCTCAACCCTTGATTTCCCAAGGTTAAATCTTAGTCTTCTTTCTATCAAGCAGTTTGTCCTAGTCATCTTGTCCTAAGGGATCGGTTCATTTAGAATATTCCGCCCTAAAAATTTTGGATCCCCTAATTTTAAATGAACATCAATAAGTAAAATTCAGTAATCGCTATTTAGTTTTTCCAAAAAAATACTTTTCTAAAAAATGTAATTTCCCCAAAAAGTTTAGTTCCCCCTAAAATTTAAGTCTCTCCAAATATAACACGTGTCTTAAGGACATGGTTAATCTTTGTTCCCCGAAAAATTAGTTCCATAGCCAAAATTGCGCAGAACAAATTAGCGTAAAAATATTTAGCGACACAGACGCTATTGGCATGAAACAACAAATTCGACCCGGACGCCTTTGGCATGGAATAATAAATTCGGCGTAAAACAACGAATTCGTCACAAAACAACAAATTCGGCGTAAAGAATCGGCACGGACGCCTTCGAGTGTGGGATAAAATTTTTTAGCTCACATCACCTAATTTAAAAAAAACAATAATTAAAGTGCTATAAATGTTCTTCCCAAAAATTTAGCTCACCCCACAAATTTTATTTCTTTCCAAAATTTAGCTCACACCGTCACTTAAAATATTCTTCCATTAGAATATTGAATCCCCAAATTTTAAACGAACATTAATAATCAAAGCGCAATCGAAGAAGCTACTTGTCAAAAGTAACATAAAAAACTCTAATCTACTTCTCCAGCAAGATTGTCATTAGCATTGACCATTAGCAAGACACCACTATGTCACACATATGAAAACACATACACAACATAACAGATCTTTTCATTTATTTTCACACATTGCCTAACAATTTCCATCCCCAACATTGCATGTCATTAAGCAAAATCCTAAACCTTGATAGTCAACATCACATCTCATTGAGCTATCAATAGAACAATGCAAGCAGCAACAGCAGCAGCAAATCACTCTAAAGAAAAGGGTCACAAAGTTTGAACAGAATCATAAACCACCACCACAAATTTCACTTTCTGTAACACATTCTTTCATCCTCTACCAATCATTGATGTCTCACAAATGTACATAAAAATTAGATAACCCAACACATCAAATTCTCATAAATGTACCAAATCTCTATCTCTATTTTTTTTATTGAAGCATCACAGATTTTTGTTCGGAGGGGAGGGTTGCACTCGGCAGTCTTTTCCACAGATAGGAGGGCCTGCAAACATAAAGCTAAAAGACTTTTATTATCAAAAATTATGAAGATCACTTGGCTCTACGGAAAACATACATAATTGATTAATCTCATGCAATCATCAAGAGAAAAGTTTAACAATGGGATGTCAAGTCTTCCATTTTTATTTTCAAGTATCAAACTGGCATCATTCCAACAATATGAGTTGTTAGCAAATATGGTCAAGAGTGAGCTTGGCATAAGATCTAACAGATTGACTTGAAGAAAACTAATTATGCATGGAGTTATATAAACTCACGAAGGAGGGAATTATTATACATAATTCTCCTAAGTTAATATAGACTCCAGAATTTATAGGAAAGAATGCAGGGATCTTTAGGTATAATTACGCATAATGTAGGCAATAAGCAACTATCCAAATTATAAGATATTCCACCGTAAATCAATAGGGAGCAGTAATAAACCTACTTCCCATAAAAGTGATACGTGAATGGTAAGAGTTACTTGTGCGAATGGACCCGACAGTAAAAACTTGGTAATTACTAATCATGGCAAATAAGTCTAGCTATTTCTGATTGAGTTCCAAATTTTATGGCATAAGTTAAACACCATGTGCCACTAAAACTTTGAACTATCAAGAAATGCAAACCGATAATTGTGGGAAGCATGATATAAAAGCTCTCAATTGTTCTATAAGACTGGATCAGTTGAATATGCATATGCCTCACTTAGCATGGATCAGTTGAATATGCATATGCCTCAATGGCAGGTGTTCCTTAAATGCTTCCTCGCTAAAGTACACAGTAACAATAGCTACAACATTTATGATTCATTAACATGAATAATACTTTGCAAATTTTATCTTATAACAATCAGTCTCGTATGTGAGTAGTATATCATGAATTCTAGAACCATAAACAATGTAGCAATGTGAAACACTGTTAACTTTTATACTGACAGCAAGGTTTTCAACTTTCAATTGATCTGACATTGCAACATGAAAAGAACCCTATAAGAGATGTAAATAAACCTCCACATTGGATTATGATGTTGTACATCATATCATGAAACAGTTAACCTGCCGCCCAAGCAATGTCCGAAGCTTTATAGTTTTACACAAAGTGGTTTCTTTCTTCTTTTTTTGATACAACGGAAAGCATTTTTTGTGCGCTGGGGCTCGATCCCTCAATGCCAATGAGGGAGGTGGAGAGGGTGCCAATCGAGCAAAGGCTGGCAAGAATGATTATCATCTTTCTTGCAAAAAAAATTAATTTCATAAAAGTGCTCCCTAGATGCATTCTTGCAACTAAGTGTGAAATAACTGATGCTTTAATCTAATTACAAAAGTATGTTCATCAATATTGTAACATGTGTATCTTTGTATTTTTGGTTGGACAAACTATGTTCATCAATATTGGAGCTAGTAGAATTTTATGGATTCTTTTAGTTTATATAGTTGAAACGTTGAGATTTTGTAACTGATAAGTGTATTACAATCACATTTTTACAGTAGCATGAATGCTTAAATGAAATTAAAGACACCAGCGTCCGGATCTGTTAAGGATTTATATCCTTTGTTAAAATTAACTACAGCATATCCTTTCTCATGCTTCAATCGTTGTTCATTTGGGTCTATCCCTATCCTTTGATGTTCTCCAAACGCCATCCCATCACTCTGAATGTTGATCTATGTTGCATATGTCCAAACTATTTGAATGGATTCACTCTCATTTTGTCCTCAAGTGAAACTACCTCTAAATCCTCACAGATGTATCATTTCATATCCTGTCATTTAGGTTGCTTCTTAACCTTATTCACGTTTTACCTATATGCATTTTTGGAAATGATGTTTTTTGATTGTCAGCATTCTTCAAAGGGATAATGAACAGTCCTCAAAGGGAAATACCCTGTAAGATAATAACCAATATATTGCTTTGTTAAACTAGAACTGGACTGGGTCTTGTCGTTAAGGATTTAAAATTGCATCGAACTAAAAATGTGCAATTATTTCTTACCATGATCAATATGATTAAAGATATTATTATTACATGGTCAGGAATCAACACTTCATACGATTTCGAAGTTGATATTTATGAACCAACTTTAGTGCCAAAAAATCTGAACTTCAAAAAATGTACCATATGCTGCGTAATTTATGCATGCATCGTGAATAGGAGATTATTATTGTTGTTGTTGCAGCTAGCAAAACGGCTGTAGAATTCCAACCGACAGAAATTATCCAGGCATATTCAAGCCCAGTGAATGTCTATCTCTGCTCAATCTTTAAAGAAATTTCGGCAAGATAATACATCTACCATCCACATAAGCATATATAAGAACATGCTACAAGACTTCAAGTTCAAGCAGAACTGTGCATGCCAGACTTACAACATAAATAAAGATTGATAGCATGGCTCAAGAAACCACTTCCTGGGACTTCTTGCAAGAGAAAAGTAATCAGCACAAAGGACATCGAGATAACATCATGTTGATACTGAACCGTGTTTAACCACTCATGATGTGCCATGTCCTTGTAATCATTCCCTCCTCTCATCTTGAAAATTCTTACAATATCCTGAAACAAATACACACTTATTTTATATATATTAGAAAAATGAGCAAATGAATGCAGAACAATACTCTGATTTTTCTAAATAACTTGATCCGGTCTGTGGCAAAGAATACCTCCTTAGTTGAGTAAGAGCAAGACAATTGAGCAACACTTCACATCAGATATTAGAGGATAATTTAGATCTCCAAGCCCGCCTAACTCAGGCATTATATGCCTACATCAGATATTAGAGGATAATTTATATAGAAGTACTCAGTATTTTGCGCAAAAATCTGAATTATATGCCTACAAAATCAAACTCATTATCTCAGTCGAAGTTAAACTACAGAAATATGTAATGAACATGAATTCTATACCAACTCAATAATATTAATGTACTCTCCCCTTCAACAACTATAAAAGAGAACCCAATATCAATATTCATGCTTCTATTCTCTCTTACTCCCAAAGAATCGAAAGGTGAGCTTGAAGAAAAACCTGAGGGAAGATCGGCATGGCCTTCTCATCGTTTGTTGTGAAGGTTGTGTTCATTGCGATCCTTGTCCAAATAATTGCACAATATATTGCAAGTAATTGCAGTAATTAATTATATATTGTGCAATGTAAGGCAAACAAAAACTTCCATAATTTTACAAACATCACTGAAAGTAAAAAGAACTCTCAGGATCGGATACACAGAACATCCTAATAATATATAATGCAATGTCAAGCATACAAATGTGAAGCATACAAAAAAATAATATTGATTACAACAAAATAAAACATAGATTTAACCAAAACAAATAACAGATTACAACAAAACGTTGATTACAACAAATAACAAATTGAGGGTTCGACCAAAACAGTGATTACAACAAATAACACACAGATTCAGATTAACTATGAATACATATAACTGCAGTTTTTAGGAAGCAACTATCTCTCAACAATCCTAGATTTTTTTGTATTGAAAATATGCATTTATACCTGTTTTCTAAAGATAGCTTCATGTTCAAGCATTGTCCGGTTTAACATTGCTTTATCATATCTTGAATATTCATTAACTGATCTCAGCGTGAAGCTATTATAAAGATGCTCATTCAATGTCATATCCTCATAGTATGTGGACCAGCTAGTACTCGAATCTTCATTCAGGTTTCTCATTGAAGGATATCCTAGCAAGTTGCATTCACATTGCACTGTGGTTCCCATTCATGCAAAACAACCAAAAAGGGGAAAGAAAATAGAATTTGTGTAAAATTACTAAAGCCAAAAGAATTCTTGAACTTATAATGATGTAATATATTAGGTAAGCAACCGTCACATGGATAATGTTGGTGCCCTCAGAATCTACCGGTTGCTCGCATGTCAGAGGAAGTGAATTTGATGGACCTAAGAACCATAAACGTTGCAATGATAAAAAAGTGCATAACAATGCATAATACTTCCAATGGTAGAAAATTAGAGAAAAAAAGAAGAGGTGGAGATTTGTACTAAAATGAAATTGTAAATTAGTGATGAAACATCCAAATTCATATAAATTATTTTCTTAATTTAACCCTACAGATGAAAATTTGCACATTCGATAAGCAAGTGCAAGAAAAATTTGCACCTTTTTTTTAGATAACCTTGAGATCTCCAAGTTATTCAATCCTTTATCAGGGCCTAAAAGCAAGTACCAGTCATCGAGACATGGCTAAATGACAACGAATTCCTTCGAAGAGGCTTCAATCCGTGCCTCCCTTGGTCAAGTTCTCTTAACAATTAATTAAAATAATAATATAATAATTGCAATAAAGAGGAGAAGAAGAGGTGGAGGTCGCTGAGGTTACCAGATTAAAGAAGGTCAGAGGAGGCTTTGAAGGTGGCTGTAGCAAGAGAAGCAAAAGCTGGGGATGATTCCTTCATCAATAACAGCGATGGCACGATGACATGGTTCACCGAAGCTCATGATCAAAACATCAATGTTTATGTGAACATCCAAACTGCCAATCTTGTTCTAAAATAATAGTTTACATTTACACAGGTTATGACTAATTGAAGCATTGATTTCTCAAGCTCTTCAGAATGTGGCAATACACAGACCAAATAAAAAAACAAAACCATTTGAGTGGTTATAGAAAACAGAGGTACAAAATGATTCCATGTATCTTTCATGACACATTTCATTGTTCAAATAATGAAAAAGGAAGATAACTATGAAATACATCGAAGCATTGCCAACCAACACCATACTGTCAACACAGTAAGCTTAAAAAGTAGCAAAAGCCTTAAAAGTTGTCTTTAACCACCTTTTGACTGCGAACTTCTAAACTTCTGCTCTTTATCAATTCATTCAGACTCCAAAATGTACAAAATGGATATCAACCATCAGAGTCAAGTGGCAAGAAACAATTTGACTCAAAGAATTTAACATCTATGAAGTTTAATATATTGATAAACAAATATGGACATGCATGGAATTGACATTCATAATCACTATCAGATGCACGGACTGAAAAGGACTACCAACAGAATTACAAAAACCATAGAGATACAGAAATTGTAGGCCAAAAATAATTCCAATGAAAAACAAAGACTTTTAATACAAAACTAATAATTTGCTAAAACAACTTTCTGAAGTTTCATACCTCCATATATGACTTCAGATGTGGTGCAGTTGTGGGTTCTACAGTTTGGCGGTGCCATCGATGTCAAGAAACAGGTGCAGTACAACAGGATGTCAAGAAACAATTTGTGTACAAATTTGTTCTTTAACTGAGGAACAAAATTGTACATAAGGATGTCAAAGAACAAAAAATAAAAAAAAATACAAATTAATCATCAGGCTGTCAAAGAACAAAATTAATCAACAGGATGGCAAGAACAAAATTAACCAATAGGATGTCAAGAACAAAATTGTAAAAATTACAAAACCCTCAACTGAGGAAGGATCAACTCCCCGAAGTTCCATAGGATGTGAAGAAACAGAACTTGCCTCAAAAAGTCCTAATTGCTCTCTGTTGCACCGTCGCATATTATATGAATAATACACAACAAATGTAGATGTAGGGCTAAAATGTATCAAAAATGCAACAATTTTATTATGCCCTTATATGTATGCAATGCAAAGCAATCGATTCATGCAACAAAAGAGAACTCCTTGTACATAAAACAAATCGACGAAGTGAACCCATGTTGCATTCCTTCATAACAACAGATAACACTCACACCAACATGATCAGCTCTCTGAAACATGAATGCCATTCAACTGGCCATAGATTCTGCTTTCGACTAAAACACATTGTGTTGTAGATCAAAGCTCACAAAAGTTTCAGATACCCCCCTTAGTTATGCAGTGATGTGCATCAACATGATCAAACAATTCTATTAAACTGCAAATTCCTGCTATTTGAAAAGGATACAATGACATTAAACTAATTTAGAAAAATAATAAAACCATCATACACGTGGATTCGAGTAAGAAAACACTAATGAGGGAGCGAAATCTTCGTGATGTGAATTGCTCCCAGGAAACTCATTAACAGAAACACAACTCCAAATAGTAGGGAGCGAAATCTTCAACCAAACACGTCTTTCTCTGGATTCCAAGTGCTGGCTCAGTGCTTGGGTCAATAACCAAGTGTTTAGCCAGGGACATTGGTGTGAAAGAGCCAGGAGATGACGAAGGCGAATATCATGCAAGCAAGCAAGAAGTTCAGAAAGCGAGCAAGAAGTGAGAGAGAGGGAGAGAGACGATGGGAGCTTGCAAATCCAGTGAGAGAGAGGGAGAGATACGATGCTACTGCTTAATGCTACTGCTCATAAATTTTCCCAAATCCCCAAGATCTATTTTGACAATAAATCGTATAACAAAAAAAACAACGATTTCAAACAAAGACCTGAATGTTATCAATTTATCAAGAACAAAAATTCGATCTCTACCAATTTATCAAGAACAAAAATCTAGAAAAGAGCTTGAATAGACCTGAATGTTATTCGAGAAGCAAAGACCGATGCTGCCCAATCTCCCCACCGCTGTCGATGGATCCTCCTCCGTTGCAACTATTGGCCTTAGCTAGGAGATCCTCCACCTGTGCCTGCTCCCAACAGAGTGGAACGGTCTCCACCTCTCGCGTATCTTCTCCATTTGCGATGGCCTTGGCACCTCATCCAGCCCGTCTACCACCGGCAGCGAGAAGCACCTCTGCTGCTCTCGCCTTCTCTCTCCCCCGCCCTCTTTCTACTTTGCTCCTCTGTTGATCCGTTCTCTTTTCTATTTGGTAATGGCGGCTCTGATGCTGAGAGAGAGAGAGAGAGAGAGAGAGAGAGAGAGGTCTTTTGTTTTGTGCGGTTAGATAAGGGCTGTTGCTTTGATTTTGGTGACGGAGAAAATGGGATTCAAAATATTTCCCCCCAAAACTCTTTCCTTCAAATTATTTCCCTCCCCCCAATCCAAATTATTTCCCAATTTCTCATCTTCCAATTTCTCATCTTCCAATTTCTCATATGCAAATTCTCTTATACAAAATGCATTAACCAACAAAATATATTACTCAAGTATTCAATTTCTCAACCCTTATCTAATTTCTCTTATCCAAAATCTCTTAACCAAAATATCTTATACAAAAACTCTTATCCAAAAACCCATGATAACATCCCTGTTTTATAATATAGATGTATATATATATGTATATATATATATATATATATTTGAAAGGTAAATTAGGATCTATATTAATAACTGTACAGAGAAATACATAGTGTCAGTACACGAACTGCTATTAAAAATAGAGCGGGGAGAGGACACAGGCGTCGTCACCCTCTACTATTAATTCCAACAGTTGTGAACCAGACACCCATATTACATCAACCCAAACAATACCAAGCCAAATCATCCAGCACGCTAGTGGCTGCGGGTATCACAGGAAAGAAATCCGGCCCAGAACTACTATCCATTATCAAGAATGTCCCAATTCTCCATTGCACCTCTCGCAGCCATGTCCCCATCCACTTCGTCTTCATGCCGGTGCACCATTCTAATAGTAGCCGAAATATCCTCAAAAAGCGATGTTTTTAGCCTTGAAATTTTTTCGAATAGCCTCTTATTTCGTTCTCTCCAGAGGTGCCATACAATAGCAGCTAACACAGTTCTGGCAAGCCGCCCTAACGTATCCCTCTTGCCGAAAGTTGCCAACAGAAAATCAGCCGTATCCTGTAAAGTTGCCTCATCACTCAGTTTCCCGCCTACTCCTAGCTTGAGAAGAGCTCGCTGTAACACATACCGGCTGTATCGGCAGTTGAAAAAGATGTGGTTTATAGTCTCCGGCCTGTTCTCATCACAGAGGACGCATTGTATTGGAATTTGGGAACCCCAGCTCGCCAGACGGTCCTTGGTGAGTAGCTTACCTTTTAGTGCTCGGAGCAGGGTTAGAGCCATTTTTGGAACATGATTCTTGTACCAAATCAGAGAAGAATATTGGAAAGGAGGTGCCTTATTGCGAATGTTATCCCAAATATCTTTGAACTTTGGTTCCTACCCAAACTTCCATTCCCAGGTATCAGCCCCCGTTTGAATTTTAGCTTGGGATAGGAGGGGTTTGATGTGCAGTATACTATCATCATCAATCCAATCCGAAACCCCCCAGTAGTCTCGCACCCGCCTGTTGCTAGATCCATTTGGGATCTCAAACATATTTTTGAGAGGCCCACAAGGAAGCCAATTGTCATGCCAAAAGAGCGTATCATTTCCATCTTTTACCTTCCTCACAATCAGCTTCTGCGAAAAATTCCTGCATCGAAGAAGAAACTTCCATGTTCCCGAATGAGTTGCCTTTCCCTTTGCCTCATAGAAAGCAACTGAGTCTTTGTAATTTGCTCGCATGTAATTCGCCCACATGCACTTGGACTTCAGCATACGCCAAGTCAGCCTTATTCCTGAAACCAAATTCAGGTCAGAGAGGAGCCTCAACCCCATGCCCCCTTCCTTTTTAGGTTTGCAACAATCACTCCAGGCCCAGGTGCTGGTGTTTCCCCATATGAAGCCTCTACACATAGAAGTCAATCTACGAAGGACCGAAGTAGGGAATCTATAAACTTGGGACCAAAAAGAAATCATACCATAAATGACCGTTTTCACCAGCTCAATTCACCCTGAGATGGATAACTTAGAAGAGGACCACCCACTTAGCCGCTTCCTGCACTTATCAATAAGTCTGCTATACATTTGAGGCTTAGGGTATTTTGAAGTCAACGGGAGACCCAAATAAGTAGTGATGGTGTTAGTGACCTTTGCCCCCAGAAGATCCGCTAATGTACCCGAATTTTTAGTGCCTTTACTGAACATGGCTGTGCTCTTGTCCCAATTGATTTCCAACCCAATGTAATTCTTGAATTTTGCCAATACATTTTTAAGACCATGGAGTGATTTATCATTCGCACGACAAAAGACAAGCAGATCATCTGCGAAGAGAAGATGAGATATTGAGCCCGTGCGACGCATGGGTTGGATGCTACCATCTGTAATAGCATTTCCCAACAAGAGCGTGAAGGCTTCCATGACAATGACAAAAAGATAGGGTGATAAGGGGTCACCTTGCCTTAGCCCTCTATTGCCCTCAAAGTGTCCCGCCGGTGAACCATTGACCATCACAGAATAAGTAGCGGTAGAGATGCACTCCTTGATCCAAGAAGTGAAGTTATAGCCGAAGCCCATCTGGTTCAGAATGTAATAAACAAACTCTCTATTGAAACTGTCAAACGCCTTTCTGAGATCAAGTTTCAAGCATGCCCTTGCCCCCATTGGGTTGCTAAAATCTCTGATCTGCTCATGGGCCAGGAGGGTGCAATCCGAAATTAATCTTCCATGGAGAAAAGCAGCTTGATTTGGGGATACAAGATCATGGACCACCCTTTTTAGTCTGCTGCAAATGATTTTACTAATAATCTTGTAAATGACATTGCAACAGGCGATAGGCCTGTAATCCCCAAGATGGGAGGCGTTTGAATTTTTGGGGACCAGAGTCAAAAAAGTGTGGTTCACCTGACGGAGAAGTGTTCCAGTAATAAAGAATGACTGCACAGCTTCAACAACATCAGCAGCAATAATATTCCAATTATGATGGTAGAAAAACCCATTAAATCCGTCAGGTCCTGGGGCTTTAATTGCATTAATTTGGTAAACTGCCTCCTTGATTTCTTCTGCTGAAACCCATCTTTCTAACCATCTAGCTGTTTCAGATTTTACCTTCTTTTTGGGTGTAAGTTTCGGAAATATTCTCCAGTAATTGGTTTGGTTATACAAGTCCGCATAGAATCTGACAGCCTCAACTTTTATCTCATCATAAGACTTACTCTGTGACCCATTTTCATCAACCAAGTGAAACAAATTATTGTGACATTGTCTGGCTCTCATAGAGATGTAAAAGAATTTAGTATTTTTATCCCCCAGCTGTAACCAGTCTTGCCTGCTTTTCTGTCTATACATATCCTCTTCTTGGTCCATAAGATCTGCTAATTCTTTAGATAATGTGCGTTCTTTGATTTGCAAATCAGTGTCAAAATGAATGGAATTATGCAGCCTCACTGCCGCCAGCTTGTTTCGGCAAGCCTGAATAGAATTAACTTCTTGATGGCCATTGTACCAAGGCCGCAACATAGATTTCAGAAATCTTAGCTTATGTACCAACCTGTACATGCTAGTCCCATGGGTATCTTGATTCCAGGATGTTTCCATGAGCTCTCTATACCCATTCAAATTCACCCAATGGTTGAAGAATTTAAACGGTTTTGGGTCAGAGTGTACCTGAGGGTGGAGGTTAATAAGCATCGGGGAGTGATCGCTAGAAAGGGGATCAAGATAGCTGACAAAGGAATCTGGAAGGAAGTGCACCCATGCCCCATTGCATAGAACTCGATCCAATTGCGCTGATATGCGGCCGCTGCCCACTCTGTTGTTACACCAGCTGAGACGTGATCCAACACTTTTGATACCCTGCAACCCACAATTTGAGACACAATTGTTGAAATCGCTCACCATATTTTCATCCAGTCTGCGACCTCCTATCTTGTCTTTGGCAAACAAGACACAATTGAAATCACCTCCTAGCACCCAAGCCTCATTATTTAGCTTCATAGCATCCCTGCTAATGAGCTTTCATAACTCCAGCCTTTCCGAGATCAGATTACAACCATATACTCCTGTTATAAAGCATTTAAATCCCCCAACATTTGAGCATTGTATAGTAATATGCTGTTTTGAGCTGGAAACCTCAGTTACATGCCATATTTGAGGATTGAACCCCATTAGTATGCGCCCTCCCCTGTGATCTTTAAAATTATCAACTGTGGTCCAGCTGCTGTGAAAACCCGACTTGGTTTTGATAGTCTCCGACCTGAGTTTGGTTTCAAGTAAAACGATTGCAGAAGGTTTTAGTTTCCTAATCATATCTCTGAGATCTCTACGCCTGACTGCGTTATTGAGACCTCTTGCATTCCATATGAGAACAGACATTAATGATTTGATGATGAGAGCCGCAAGTGGCATCCTTCCTTCAGCCTAACACTCTTGCTGATAACAGTTCCCGTAAGCACAGGAGCCTGCTTCTTTGGCCGTGATGATAAACTTGTAGATATAAGCTCCTGGCGTTCAGTTTCCCAGTCAGGATTGTCGTAGGTTGGATTGTTGGGTAAGTCCTCCGGATCGTCTTCTTCATTGGAATCAGGTTCAAGGTTGGGTACAGCCGCATGACTCTTCTGGGTCAGCTCTGCATTTGGTTCTCCAGATTGTGGTTGAGAATATCCTACAACATCGCCCAGGACAGAGGCATTGCCTTTCGGATCCATCTTTAGATTACCACTCGAGTCCACCTTTGAGGCACCTGCTAGGCTGGATGGGGAGATGTCTTGCATAAGTAGAGCTGTGGTAGTAGGTTGAGGTGTGTCCGCTGTATTTTTAGATTTTAAGGCTAGCAGGATTCTCAGGTAGCAGACAACTTTGAAGAGCTTATCAAATCCCAAAATTGTATTCCCAGGAGCAAGGGAACCACTTTCAGTTCCAGCTATATGGGATTTTGTTGCATCATCTCCGTTTAAGCTTTCACCATGCTCTAGTATGCAAACAGGGCGGGAAGTGGTCTGCTGCTCCTTTTCTTTCCCCTTAGCCTGAGAGAAAGTGGCAGTTGAAGTGTTAACTTGCAACGGGCATTGAGCATCCGAGTGACCAAAACATAAGCATCGTCCACAACGTGGAGGATCGCCTTCGTATTTAGCATCAATTTTAAGTTGTGACCCATCTTCTAGCTCAACCTTCACAAATTTTGGCAGAGGTGACCTCGCATCTACTTCCACCAAACACCTAGCATATGTAATTCTTTCAAGCTTTGCCGTTGCACGGTCCAGGCACAACGGTTTGCCTATTACAGAGGTGAGAATATTGAGGACAGGCAGGTTCCACATGTTCAACGGGACCCCGTGCAACTGAACCCAAACAGGTACCGTGGTTAGGATGTCACGATCATGACGAAGAGTCGGGCTCCATAGCTTTAGCACAACAAGACGGCCATCAAAAAGCCACGGACCACCATGTAGGATCCGGTCACAATCCTCTTTTGCCTCAAAACGAAAGTAGAAGAAGCCGTTTTCCTTACTATAGATTTGTACCCTCTTCCTAGGCTTCCACAGACGTTCCATCCATGCTTGAATCTGTCCAAAGTATGGAATATCTCCCAATACGTACCCCACAAGAGTAAATTTCAATTGCTCTCCTCCTTTCTCCAAGAGCAGATTAGGGACGCGAGCAATGGAGGAGCCATCTTCACAGACCTTAGGCTCACCCATGTCATACTGACTGAATCGCTGTAAGAGAGCCTATTCGAACAAATATCAGACCAAGTAAGCTTTTCCGCTGCTGGGTTTATAACAATGGGAACAGTTGGTCTCAGAGGCATTTTGTCAAACACCCGTGCTGCAGATCTAGCCGTACCAGAGCCCGCAACAGATCTAGCAGCATGAGGTAATGCGTCTCGCCTTGAAGCATTTGATTTACTGGACATTGGAGCACGAGATGTCTCATAGTGACGCCCAAATCTGAGCCTTTGAAGATCCTCTCTCCGACCTCCCCCTTTGCGCCGGACTAAATGCCATCGACCTTCCCCCTCAACCCCAGTCCTGGCTTCGTGAGATTGCTGAGCTCCAGAGTCACCGTGAGATTGCTGGTCGCCGTGAAAAACCATCTGCGCCGTCTTTGAACCACCATCGTTCAAAATCGCCCCTCCGGAAAACTCGGGATCCCTCATTTTATTATTATTATATGTATATATATATATATATATATGTATATGTATATATGTGTGTATATACATATACATACATACATATATATATATACACACACACACACACACACACACATATATATATATATTGGAGAATATGCTTTGCATCTTTATTAATCACAAGAAAAAATTACAAGGAACTCACGGGTGGAAGAAGGATGTCCGTATGAAGGGCAAAGGCACAGGCGCCAACACCCAACCATACAAAACACCATCCGCTACTCGTAGCACCAAAATAGAAAACAAAAATTACATATAGCATCAGACTAGCCTAAAAAGCCCCAGTTTGAGGGGATAGGATCCTCATTATCGTGCTCCCAAGTCATATGTCTCAAGGCAATTTTAACATCCTCAGCAATAGCATCAAATAGCAAAGTCTGCATTAGACAAGATCCTTCAAATATCCTTCTGTTGCGTTCTCTCCATATGTGCCATATTAAAGCAGAAAGAACCATCCTGGCCAGCTTGCCCACACCATTCATATCATTAAACTGCGCAAGAATCAAATCACCAATCCCAGTTAAGGAGGAAGGCAAGATAGTGGTGATCCCCAATTTAAGAAAGCTCCTGCAAAGAAGGTAATTAGTATATCTGCATTCAAAAAATATATGATTCACATCTTCAAGAATGTTGTCCGAGCATAAAATACAATAAGGAGAAGTAGGGACTCCCCATTGGACGAGCTTGTCACGAGTGAGGAGTTTCCCGTGAAAAGCTCGCAGGAGAGTGATGGCCATCTTGGGGATATGCCCCTGAAACCAGACAACTTTATAATAAGGGAAGAGGGGCTTGATGGCCCTCGATCCATCCCAAGCATTGGAAAGTGAAGGGGATTTAATAGCCCAAGACCAGGAGTCAGTGCCGGAGGACAAAGGCACACCCTCAATGATGTGACGCACAGCAGTAAGAGAGTGGCAGGACATCCAGCCCTCATTAGCCCAATAGTCACTAACCATCTTGTTTTCTTCCCCAACAGGGACATCATAAGCATCACTAAGAGGCCCACAGGGAAGCCAATTATCATACCAGAAAAGAGTAGAAGATCCATCCCTGACTTTACGCTTAATGAGTTTTTTGGTGAACTCACGGCAATGAAGAATGAATTTCCAGGTGCCAGATTGCATAGGATGAGCCTTGGCATAAGATAGGCCCGTGCTATTCATATAATGATTCCTCATATGAGAAGCCCAAATACCTCTGTGAGTAAGCATGCGCCAAGTCATTTTAACTCCATAAGCAGTGTTAAGTTCAGTGAAGTTTCTGATCCCCACACCCCCCTCTAGCTTGGGAGCACACAAATCATTCCAAGCCCATAAGTGGTTTTTCCCCCAAATAAATTTTCTGCATAATGAGGTAAGAGTGCATATCACAGATTTGGGCATCCGAAAAGCCTGCATCCAGAAACTAACCATGCCATAGATAACAGTTTTAACCAACTCAATGCGCCCAGCTATGGAGAGTAAGGAAGAGGACCACCCTTGGAGCCTTCCCTTGCATTTATCAATCAACCGACTGTACATGGCCGCATTAGGGTATTTAGGAGATAAGGGGAGGCCAAGATATGTAAATAAGGACTGCACACGCCTAACACCCAATATATCCGCAAGGCAACCAGGACCTTTAACCCCTTTGCTAAAAATGACAGAGCTTTTATCCCAATTAACATCAAGCCCAGTCATGGCTTTAAATTCAGTGAGGAGGACTCTGAGCCCCTCAAGGGATCTAGAATTGGCTCGGCAGAAAACCAGCAAATCATCAGCAAAGAGTAAGTGAGAGACCGCCCCCACTCTATGCATAGGTAAGATACTGCGAGAAGCATTGGCCTTAGCCATGAGCAAAGAAAAAGCCTCCATCACAATAACAAATAGGTAAGGAGAGAGGGGATCGCCTTGTCTCAGACCTCTATTAGAATGGAACATACCATAAGGGGATCCATTGATCATAACGGAGAAGGAAGGAGTGGAAATGCACTCACAAATCCAGCTAATAAATTTGTGTTTGAATCCCATCTGGTGTAACATAAAGTAGATGAATTCCCTGTTCACACTATCAAAGGCTTTCCGCAAATCAAGTTTAAGGCAGGCCCTAGCCCCCATAGGGTTATTAAACCCCCGAATATGTTCATGAGCCAGTAGCACACAATCCGCAAGTAACCGATCTTGAAGGAAGGCCGCTTGGTTAGGTGAGATGAGCTCGATAACAGCTCTACTTAATCGATTACAAAGAATCTTGCTTATGATCTTATAAATGACATTACAGCAGGATATAGGCCTGTAGTCCCCAAGCCCAGAGGCATTGGCATTCTTAGGAACAAGGGTGAGGAAGGTGTGATTAATCTGTCTAAAGAGCTTCCCAGAATTGAAAAAGTTGAGGATAGCAATAGTGACATCATTGCCAATAATATCCCAATACTGTTGGTAAAAGAACCCATTGAAGCCATCAGGGCCGGGGGCTTTGTCAACCCCAATTTGGAACACAGCAGTTTTAACCTCCTCAGCAAGGACCGGCCTTTCAACCCAACTAGAAGCGTAATTAGTAAGAACTCTTTTAGGGATAAGACAAGGAAAGACCCTCCAGTAATCATTCTGATTATATAAGGCAGAATAGAACTTAGGAGCATCAACCTTAAGCAACTCAATAGTATCATTCTGAGAACCATCCACAGCAATAAGGTGCCCAAGGTTATTGTGGTTCTGCCTAGCCTTCATAGCAGTATAAAAGAACCTAGAATTGCGATCACCAAGATGGAGCCAATCTTGCCTACTTTTTTGCTTAAGAATGGACTCCTCTATATCGATGGCCTCTGTGAGTTGCTTAATAAGACCCATCTCTCTCGTTTGTAACACAGAGCAAGACCGAAGCAGGGGATTGTTTTGAATACTATCAAGTTCAACCCGGATTTTGGGAATATCATTCGCATCTCTAAAAATTGCACCAAACTTCTTAAGACCCATTTTCAAATGCTTAAGCTTAGCAACAAGTCTAATCATAGGGCAACCCCCAACCCTGAAATGCCAATGCTCTTTCAACAAATCAAGGAATTCCGGGCTACGATGCCAAGCATTAAAGAATTTAAACGGCTTGGGGTCCGACCCCCCCCACCTGATGGGTGTGGATGATGAGCATAGAGTGATCGCTAGATCCCCCCGCACTATACTCACAATAAGAAGTAGAGAGCACATTAATCCAAGAACTGTTGCAGAAAGATCTATCAAGCATAGCCGAGATGCGCCGCTGCCCAATACTGCGATTATTCCAACTCAGGGTATTGCCAATGGTTTTGAGCTCCAGAAGACCGCAGTTATTTATACAATCGTTGAATTCATCAACAATGTGACCCTCAATCCTCCTGCCCCCCACCTTATCCATGGAATATCTAACACAATTAAAGTCCCCTCCCATAATCCAAGGAGTACTTTTAAAATTGGATGATGCACCCATAATATCCTTCCAAAGGTTCCTTCGCTTTTGATAAGAGTTGGAAGCGTAAACCACAGTCATAACCATAACAAACCCCGCGCTATTAATGCAATTAACAGAGATAAGCTGCTCCGACATTCCAATAACCGTGCAATTCCAGGCAGCGGGATTGTACATAATCACAATACGCCCACTAGGATGCTCGGACCGGTTGTCAACAGACACCCAATCTTTAGGGAAGACTTTCAGAATTCTATGAGCATTAGCGGTAGAAACTTTGGTTTCAAGAAGGCCAACAATAGAGGGAGCGAACTTCCGAACCCGGAATTTGAGCTCATTACGTCTAGCGACGTTGTTAAGCCCCCGGGTATTCCAAATAAGAAGAGTCATTGATCTAGAGGAGGGGGATGCTTAGCATCCCGATTGATTCTAGTGCTTTTACGGGTGCCCTTAGAACCCCCGTTGGGCCTCTTACGCTCATTACTTTTTTGTTTCAGTACGACTTGCTCTTCATGCCATGCTTCATTGACGATAGTCATATTATCGGGCTCCTCATCAGAATCTAAGGCATCCTTAGAATTATTAAGGAGGGAGGCGCTAGGCCTTCGAAGAATATTGAAGGGGTTGATATCGTTCAGCTTGGGCTTGCAAATCCTAGGGGACGCGATAGCCGAAGCGGTGGGCGAGCACGGTTTGGCAACCGTACACCCCAAAGTCACAGAGACCCCCGACCCATCCCCCCTATATTATTAGAGGAATCCATTTTAGAGATACACGGGTCTTCCATCACCCCCTCGCAGCTAGACGCAGCTAGCTCATGTTCCTTGTTACAGCACAAATTCTCAACTTCAGGGTCCAAGACGCCCTCAACCAATCCAAACATATCTTCAGCGCCGGAATCCCTTCCTCTTGAATGACGTTGTCTCTCCTCTCCGTCACTAGCATAGTAGATTCCTTGATTTTTGCCTCTGTCCTTGCTCAGGGTCGGAGTAGGCGAGTATCGCTGCTCCTTACTATTACAGCCCGTGCTACTAGTCACAGCTAGCTTAATTACATCACTAGCACCCCCCCTTTCTTTACAATAATACAAGCCAGACAAATCCCCCCGGCCTTCCCCCGTACAAATCCCCTTACCCTTATTACAGATTCTTTCTTCTATATTAACAGACACATCAACCTCTTTGTCGCCCTTGTCTTCGCTGCTCCCCCCCATTCCCTTATTACATTCCCCCTCTACAGTGTTAACATACACCTCAGCACAATCCCCAGCACCCTTTTTACAATCACCAAGCCCCTCCAAATCAACAGATAACTGGGTAACATTGACGCCTATAGCGCTCACATCATCCACAGTCCTTACAGGGACATAATCATCATTCCCCTTAGCAAGATTTGAAGAGGGACACTGCTCCGAGCTATGCCCAAAGCAGATGCAGTTGATACAGCGGGGGGGCTCGCATTCGTACCTGACATCAACGTCGATCATCGCTGCATCACCGAGGTGCACGGAGATTGTACTCGGGAGAGGATCTTCCGCTTTAATCTCGATCAAGCATCTGGCGTAAGAGAGCCGCTCCAGCTTCGCCGTCGCACGGTCCAAGCAAATAGGGACTTCGACGACGCTCGCAATAACATTGAGGATACGGAGCGTCCACAGGTTTGTAGGGAGATTAGGGAACCGTACCCAAGTGGGAACCGCCGTAAGGAGATCTCTTTCAAACCCCGCTTCAGCGCTCCACCTTTGCAACACCACGAGCCTCCCGTCAAACAGCCAAGGGCCGCCGTGTAACACCACATCTCTGTCTTCCTTAGTCTCAAAACGGAAGAAGAAGAAGCCGTTATCACGAGAGAAAATTTTTACCTCACCCTTAGTCTTCCATGATCGCATCGCCCAAGCTTTGATTTGCCCAAAGTAGGGGATGTCGCCCACCACATACCCTACGACAGTGTTCTCCCAACATTCAACACCTTCAGCCAACATCTCCTCAGATAGCACCGCCACAGCAACTCCATCTTCGTCAATGTCCGGGGGGACAAATGTCATACTCAGAGAGTTAGTCACATTTCTTGAACTAGAGCAGACTTCAGACCATGACCGCTTCTCAGCATTAGCACTGATCTTCAACGGGATCTTCGGCCTCATCGCCCTTCTTTTAAACACTTTACCTGTGTCTACTCTCCTTCCCAACTTATTCTCCGGGTTCAAAACACCATCGCGCTTGGGGCCTTGAGAGAACGGTCTGTTGGCCTTCTTTCCTACCACCTTCCATCCACCAACAGCAACTTCATTCTCCATTGACATCGGATCGCCGCTCGACAACAGAGCAAGAAGTCGTCAGGATAGAGAAGAAACACAAGCAAGAACACCAAGACTACAGATCGTAAATCTTAATCAAACTGAACCTAGATCCTGAATGACTCACCCTTGGGATCAAGATCTAAAACAGATCTTGATCCAGAAATCCGCAGAGAGCAACATGACTCACACCGGATGAACTCAGCAGCTCTTCAAATCTCAGATCTCAGATGCAGGCCTCCCCTCAGATCTCAGATGAAAGAAAAGAGAGGAATTAGATGCAGTAATCTCAAAGGAATCACCGGAGAAACAGCGATCGAGCTTACCGCCGGATCGGGATCTTACAACAAGATCCCGATCCGTCAAGAGGACACCGAGTAGGGCAGATCGACACCGTCAGGAAGGTCCGACCGATCGACGCCGCCAGCCTCCCGGACCTCAGATCTAAACCTCTCAGATCTACCAAACCTAAGAGGAGAGGGGCTTCGCTCGCACGCCAAAGATCAAGGGCGATCAGGATCGCAGGCGATCACCCCTCGAACGCCGATAACGAACCGCCGAGCCAGCCGCAGGGGCGGCCGGCGAGGGACGCCGCTCACGAAGAATCGCCTCAGAGCTTCTCACTCTAGAAACGGAGAGAGAGAAACAAAAAACGATTCAAAATACACACACATACATATATATATATATATATATATATATATATATATATATATATATATATATATATATATATATATATATATATATACTAGTAACATTGCGTAGGTCTCTTCTCAAATTGGGAGTTTCAGGTCCTATTGCCTTAACATTGCCGGCTGTGGGGTCTTTCTACCAGGGAAAATATGTGAGGAAGGGGGCCCTTGGATTGTTTGCAAACTATCCTAGCTGCAGTTGTTTACCACATATGGCGTGAGCGCAATAGGCATGTCTTCGAGCAGTGCAGGAAGGAGAAGACAGTGCTCTTTGAAATGATCTCGGAGGATGTACGCTTGGCCCTACGCAATATTGATGAGGATGAGGTTGAGGATGGAGCTTCTACGGCCTTCGATAACTGGGGTATATGGGATACAGGTTAATGGCTGGTGTTGGGCATTGATTCTGGGCGGTTCTTATCAGTACTTGGCTGATGATGAAGGCTATACGCGGGTTCATGTGTCACGGGATTGAATGCAAGGAACTGAGGAGTGCTCAAGGTGGCTTGTGACCCAGACATTTTTAATAAATTTTTGATACCCTGCGTGAGAAAAATTTATCACTTGCAATTGCTGGGCGACTCTTGGTGAGAGCTCAATGCGGGGTACTGAGGAGTGCTCAATGCGGCTTATGACCCTGACATTTTTGATTTTCTTTGGAGTGTTGAGGAATGCTGAATGCGGCTTATGACCCACTTTCTGGGCTGATCTCTTGGTTCTCTGTTTGCCGATTTGAGTTATTTTGGGTCCTGTATCTTGCTCTAGATGTGTGTTGTTGGAGTTGTGACTTTTCGTCTATATCTCCTGTCTTGTGTCTTTGTAATTTGAGATTCTTTTTGGTTACGCTACTGACGCCAGAAGAAATGATCTATGGTGACGACGCTTGTGTCCTCTCCCCTAGTCATTGAGGCTGGTATTCAGTGGTCGACCACTTTGTATATTTGGTTCATATCAATATAAATACTAACTTACTTTGCAAATATATATATATATATATATATATATATATATATACTAGTCATAACCTGTGCCCGCGGGCACGGTTCATTTAAGGTTTCCCCCGCGAAATATTTGTTCCCCAAAAAATTATTTCAACAACCAAAATTTAAAATAAAAACAAATTAACGTAAAAATATTTAGCGACACGTGCATCTTCAGCATGGGCGCCTTTGGTGCAGAACAACAAATTCGGTGCGGAACAACAAATTCAGTGCGGGTGCCTTCGGTGCGGAACAAAAAATTCGGCGCGGGCGCCTTCGACGCGAAATAACAAATTACGCATAGGCGCCTTCAGTGCAGAACAAAACGCGAGCACCTTAGACGCGGAACAACAAATTTGGCACGGGCGCCTTCGACGCGGAACAACATATTAGCGTAAAAAATTTAGTGGAACAACAAATTCGGCACAGAACAACACACGAGCGCATTAGACGTGGAACAACAAATTCGACGCAAGGGCGAAAGAATGACGGGGACAGTCGTCTCCCGGACGTAATACCGACGACGAAAAGGTAGTCATAACCCGTGTCTGCGGGCACGGTTCAGTTAAGATTTTCCTCCGCGAAATCTTTGTTCCATGGAACAACAAATTAGCGTAAATATTTAGCGACGCGGGAGCATTCGGCGTAGGTGCCTTTGGTGCGGAACAAAAAATTCGGTGCATGCGCTTTTGACACCGAACAACAAATTTGGCACGGGACAATAATTTCGACTCCTGCGCCTTTGGGCAGAACAACAAATTAGCGGTGCCGAAGGCGCCGAAGGCCCGGGCCCCTTCGGCGCTGGCCCCCCTTCTCGTGATAACATCGCTCATTTTTCGTACAAATTTAGTTCCATATAGATTTAGCGCTCCCCAAAATTTAGTTCTATATAGATTTAATTCTCTCCAGAATTTTAGTGCTCCAAAATTTTTCGTAAACTCTCATCCTACCCATCAATTCCTCAAGATTCAATATCAACCATCTTTATATCCACTCTTTTATCCTATGTGCAATAATTTTTTCATCTTGTCATGCACTTGCCGCATTAAACTTTTATTAGTCTTAATCGAGGGTGTTTTCTTTTAGTTATTTGCCAAATCTCTCTTGGAAGTGTTCAATGAGAAGGAGATTAAGATGTATCAACACCCACAAAATAAGATCATTGTTAAATCAATATAAATTAATTCAAAGCAATCGATTCTTCATCTCTTGATCAGATAAAGAGGGTATTGATTGATAAACTGATCAAAAGTCACTGAACTAAGAGGAGTGAGAGCATTGACAGGAGGATTAAAGATGGTGATGAACGCAATGTCTTCGCTTCCAACCTTTTCTTATTTTTCTTATATTTTTGTCGCCTTCTTCCTCTGTCCTTGCTCCTGATGATTGATGGAGAGAGTGATGACACACATAGAGAGAGAGAGAGGTGCAGTTATTATTTTTTGAGTCACCTGAGTGGATGGCCTTCTTAAAATAAAATTAAAAATCTAAATCAAAAGTTCAGTTCCACCAAAAACGCTAGGCAAATTGCTCTGCCTTTAGCACTATTTTCCAATTAATCCATGCTGACACGCTTTATGCAAAGAAATCCCCAATTGTTACTAAACCATTATGTAGCTGCACAATTTTCACTTGCAAATCTCCTCAGCTCCTTTGTCTTGGTCATCAACTTGAGCTCGACGCCAATTGCCAGTACTTCTATCAAATTGCCTTTCATAAGTCGCTTCTACCTGAGTGCTCTGAACATCATGTCAACTCGGTTCAAGGTTGGTTACAATGGGGAAATGCTTTTTCAATGGAAAAGTTGGGGTTTCAAACATTAGTCTCCAGTCTCATTTTATATCAATAATAGTTGGTTTACATCACGCCCTCAACTATGAAGGCCTGACACATCATAAAAAAACTTTAATATATCTACTGGTACAATCAGATAGAAACCCACTATGTACATTAAAAAATAAAAACAAAACCCAACTCAGAGCAACAGAAGTACAGAATAAGGCCAGTCGAAATATAAAGAGTTTAAACCAACTTCAAGCCCAACAAAACAAAATCACAAAAGCAACACTTTAGCCATTAGCCAGGATAATAATCTCCACCATATCTATAGGCCAAGCTCTGTGAAGCCACACCCAGATAGAATCCACCACATTAGGGAAACTAAAGAGCTCCCATGCTTACAGGACTACCCATATTAACATGCTCTTGGTCTTCCATGTCAGTAGAACAAAACACTCCGAACCATTCCCTAAACAAACATCAGTATTGAATAAACAACTTGTTGAGAACCAAATTCTTTTGCCATTAGATATATTGGCACATGCAACACTGAAAATAATTTAACAATTATTGAAAATACAGAAATATGCATCAATAAACTCAACATGGAAAAAATATTTACATGTACCAAGAGCAAAATAAAATACAGCTAGATGAATCAACCTCATTAGGCAAACTTAAGAGTTCCCATGCTCATATGCTTACCTAAATCAACATGCTCTTGATGAATATTATCAATAACTTCTCAATGATCGTCCAAGTCAGCATGAATAGTGCTAGAATCAGTAGCTCTTTCTTAAGCTCTCAGCTCGCAAGTCCTCCATGTGTATAACCCCTTGCAAAATGCCTTGCCAACGTATGATGTAAGCTAGCTGGGTGCAAAAACACAGTGTAGTTAATAGCATGCAAAGTGGATATGAGGGTTTCAAGTTGAATACAAAATGGAAAATGTTGAATCCAAAATGCAAACTCTTGAAAATGCACACTGTTGAAAATGAAATGCTACAACAACCCTCCCCTGTTATCAAGCTGCCAACCTCATGAAATGTGTGGAAACTTTTCATTAGCAGGTTATGTTGAATACTCAAATGAAAATTCTGGCAAAGTGTGTGAACATTTTCATTAGGGTGTGTGTGTAAATTTCATGGGAAACATTCTGGCAATGAAACATTGAGTTTACACACATTTTGGCAATGTTCACACACACACACACACACATTAGCAGCTGTGTGTAAAATTTGGGATGGCTGTTGCCCAATTAATGAAACATTTGAGATGGATGTTGCACATTTAATTTTCACACACATTCTGGCAATGTTCACACACACACACACACACACACACACACACACACACACACACACACACATTAACAGCTATCTCAAATGTTCACACACATTCTGGCAATGTTCACACACACACATTGAGTTTACATACACATTGAGTTGGCAAAATTCTGTCCAGGATACTCAATTGAAAATGTTTCCCATGAAATGTTCTAATTTGACACACACATTGAGAAATATGAGATGTTAATGAAATGTTGATATGAAACTTGTTACTGGACATATATGAGTATCCATGACATATGATTAATGAATTTTCAAGTGAGACTGGCATTTATGAAATAAATATGAACTTGTTACATGTTGAACTTCAATGTTACTCTAAATTACTCTATATATGAATTGTTAACAAATATGAATTATGAAACTGTTAACAAATAAGTTACTCTAATATTCACATAAGTAACTCTAAACATATTTGAACTGCTTGTCTAAACGTATTCATATCTGCAATAAGAATATTTGTTATATCATACCCAGTAACAAATAAGAGTTACTTCAGTAACAAATAAGATAAGAATATTTGCTATATCATACCCAATAACAAATAAGAATATTTGTTATATGGATATGTTTAGAGTAACAAATATGACTTAAATCAATCATATCTCAAATGTAGTATGAGCATGTGTCGTTGACATGTTAACAAAGATATGAGGTGATAAGACTTTAGATGAAGGGAAGCCAACAAATCCACTTCAAAACTCAACTGCAAAACATAGTTGGTTTAGATACCAAAAAAGAAGCAAATTGCTCATCTATTCATCATTGGGAATAGTTATCAAAATCTGTAAATGAATTTGTAAAATATTTTGTTCTAGACAACACTTGTATTACTCGTAACTGTAATAACAACAAATTGGACATGGCCTCTTCAAATTGTAATGCATATGCATAAGTTAATTGATACAAAAAAACACTTCCCCTTCTTAACATTCTTCAAATCTGTATTTTTCAAATCTGTATTTTTTCAAAGCTAACAAACAAATAGTGCTACAAACAATTTATGATGAGGGGCAGGGTTACAACATAACGCACCAGTTGGTGAGACATCGGACTTTGTACATTATCATGCAGCGGGCAGGTGCAATTCTCTTCACGGCTTAAGCTCATGTCGTTCAAGCAATCCAGGGTTGTCACCAGTTTACGCCAATTGCATATGTTCTTCATGTTTGAGGTCAACCACCTTTGACAGGACCAATTCCACTACCTGCTTACACTAACAGATGTCACATGAGAATATTCTGATGCAGCTAAAATCAAGGTGTAAATATTAGTCCAGGTGTAAAATCAAGACATGAATATTTGATGCAGATCTCTTGTACTAATCTTTACAATTCTCCCATGAACGATCAAACAAATTTAGAGGAATTATCACTCATGAAAAGGATTGAATATTCCATTAGTGGTGATCTCACAGTATTAGTTCAAATCACTCATGTGTGGTTGTTGACAACTGTTCACAGATGTGGTTGTTAATTAAGCAAGCCATAGATTATGGTTGGATGAATGAGACTTAGCACCTTAAGTACATGAAAATGGCAATATTAAACTGTAGTAATAGGAGAAGTGGGGCAATGAAAGAGAGATGCTTTTTTCATTTGAGCACCGACACAATATTTGCAAAAATTTGCCAATTTGAAGAATAATTGATTATCTAAACAGTTGTTAAAATCCAAAACTAAAGGGGAAGCTATTGACTTGTTCACATGGTAAAAAGCACACCCCAATGTTTTCTCCAAGCAACCTATTCAGTAGTCCAAAAGAAATGGTATTAATTCAATTAATTGCAATTTCTGTCACATTAGGCCTCAAAAGGTAAGCAGTGGGTTGTGTTTAAGATCATGGGATACTAAAGATAATGAGACATGATTCACATGAATTCAGAGCAATATAGTGCATAGAATTTGTTGGGAAAACTGCACCTAATCCTCTCTCTCTCCTGTGGCTTAAATGCATGCACTCTTAAGGGTTGCAGTCATTTCATATCAACTTTTTTAGTGTATCTTCATTTATCCATCTTAACATTCTTAATTCAGTAGCATCCATTTTTGGACATTGGTTCTTAATTGCCCAACATTCTAAACCCTTCAAAATTGCTAGGTGCTTGTCTTATAACTGTCCTATAAAATCTTCCATTCAATGCCATGGATACTCTGGCATCACATACAACCACTTAAGAAACTATCTACTCCAACAGTCCCGCTTTGATTATATGGACATGATTTAATTGTTGCAGGTCATATTTTTTTCTGTAGAACATAAATAGAAACTGATTATTTAGTTTGATATTTAGGGATCACTACATATCAATGAAATAAAATAATAAAGATCTAACATACCAATTGCTGGTGTGTACAATGGAGAATGCAGTAGCACCTCCGGAGCTCGATACCTTGTTAGAAAAAAATATGCATGCGAGTCAGGAAATGAACAGATTATCTACAATACCTATTTAAAGAAACCCCATCTATGATAACTTACCATCTTGTAGAAACATATTCAGCCTAAACTCCACAGTTTTAAACTAACAGATGACCAATTCATCCCCTGAAGTAACTTGCAAAAATTGCCAGCAAAAGTCAAAAAGCATAAGCAAGAATTTAAGTTAACAACGGGATGCAAACTCTACCTTTATTTCCTCTTTGTAAATCTCCACGTTTTAAACCACGGAGAAGCAAACCAACATTATCATAGCCTACAGAAATATAATGAACAAATGTTAAAAACAAAAAAATGAGCCCAAGAAAGTGCTATTTTTATGAAAAAAGGAAGAGTTGATGAGAGAATATAAGATCAAACCTTAGTTTTTCTCCAAAGTAGAATAAGAAAGCTAGAGTAAATTGTACGTGTTGGATGTAAAACCTGAAAAGCTAATAGGTTTTATGTCACTATACAATGACATATGTAATATGCTATTCATTAGTGTCAGGTTTTATGACGTAGATGCTTCCATTTTAGTTAAGCGATTCAAGACAGATTTATTTGATTGGCCCAATACTATGTAGAGAATGACATGCTTTAATCTTCAGTGACAGATTCAAACTTCAAAATTAAGAAATAGACTTTTAATTAGCTAGACTTTCATCAAGAAATAGGCTGCTTTCATCAAGAAATAGGCTGCTTATTGTTTGTTATTACAGATAGGCTGACATGCTTTAATCTTCCGCTTGATGTTATTACAGATAGGCTGCTTATTGTTTACATATAATGACCAAAAGTGGTGTGGTGCAGTTAAAAAACCAACACCTCTACTGGCCAAATATGAAAACAGACCAAATATGAGCAAATATAAGCAATTACTTTTTCATGAACAGATCCCAAACGAAATTCAACACTGAACTTCAACCAAGCTCCAAGCAGCTACTCCTTCATCGACTATGAAATTCAATCGATCTCACCGAGTAGCAATATTGAACTGCATGATAGATGAGAAAAAATTTGATCAAAGTATACATTGGTTCTTCAATCCTTTGCATTCAAATATAAGATCAACAAAAATTATATCATTAGCAATCATAAGAAGAAGAAAATTTACTGAGACAATGAAATGTAACCGAGTTGATGTTTCAGTTTCACCAAGTTCATCGAGGTGTTGCTCCTTCTATCAACAATGAAATTCAATCGAAGCTGCTACTATTTCACCGATAATGAAATCGTGATGGTTTTACCCTGACCCAGTTATATTTTTTCCTTGATCAAATGTACTTGAAGATAAAAAAAATCAAGAATTTAAAGCTCGTTTTGTTATAACTCACCATCCATCAGTGGTGTTTGGAACATCCAAGTAAATAGTTTCAAGCGACAACTTTATCTGCAAAGCAAACAGATCAAATAAGAAGAACTTCATAAAGGATCCCTAATTTCAAACTAATTTGACATATTAAGTCTCCAAATTCAATTAAATCATATATGTAGCATCCTAAATATGACAACATTGTAAAAATGATACATATTTTCCTTTTGGTGATACATTGTAGGAGTAAGAGCAACAAAACATTTACTTGTAATTGGTGATAAGTAATATGCATAAATTGTTTGCAAATAACATGTGTACTAACATATTTTCTGCTTGAAATTTCATCTTGCAACATATCGTACTAATTCTAAACAATTCCTAAAATGCAATTCCATGGTAAATTGAATTAGTTCCATGTTATCGGTGCAAAATTAAAAAAATTGAAGTTGCATTTTTAAAGACGTGGAACTAATTGTATGCATGCCATGGTAAAAAATGAAGTTCCATGGAACCCAACTGTTGTATAGTTTCCATAAACCCAACTGTTCAACTAATTCTATGCATTCTAAGGTTCATAAAAATGAAGTTGCATTAGTTACATGGTAAATTGAATTAGGAACTAATTACATTTTTAAAAGATGAAATTCAATTGTTAACAGATAAAATGGAACCCATAAAAATTACAGTGCGGTATGTTCCTAAGAATTGCATTTTTTAAAGATGCAAATGAAACGGATAACAGGTGTCCATAAACTCACTACACTAATTCTATGCATTCCCTGGTTCAAAAAAATTGCAGTGGGTTCATAAAAATTGCAGATAATCATAATCAAATAACTGCATGTTGAGCACATAATTAAACAGCGTGCACATAATCAATAAGCAGATGGTACAAAAAAATTGCATGAGCGAGGGTTCAATAAATAAGCAGAGGGTTCACATAATCAATAACCAGTGAGCACGTAAACAATGGGATTCCTCATCTTCTTCTAGAGTTAAACAAATGTTTCAAAAAAATGTTTGTGGCTGAATTTAAACATAGGGTTCAAAACAATTGGGTGACCTGATTTGCTCGCAACCTGTTTCATTCTCTTCTGCGCAAGTAAAAAAATGCACCATGAGCAGCTTTCTCCTATTCTGCGCGAGGAAAAAAGAGCAATGAGCTACTTCCTCAACAAAGGAGGAAACATATTGTTACTATTTTTGGTCTAGAAGACATAATGCTTCAGCTTTAAACAATGAGTGCCTACCTAAAATCAAAAATTTGCTTTATTTAGATAAAAGTACTTTAAAATAAAAATGGAAAGCCTTCCTAAAACCAAAATTTTCCTAAAATCAACAATGAAAAGCCTTCCTAAAATTTGCTTTGTTCTAATCCAATCAGCACATGCTAATGTATATGATTTGGTCAGATAAGGAATTCAGCCGAAAAATTAAAATCCCTTAACAAACTGAAAACTTAAGCAAACCTACAAAATTAAGCTGATGTATATGATTCGGTCCGATAAGGAATTCATTTTGATTTCATTTAATCAACTTAATAATTATACCTCTTAAAAAATTTCCTCCTGCAACATAACCTTCCCCCATCAAAACACCAGCATCACTGCATGAAGCATTAAAACACTTATAAATGAAAAATAAAATCCAAAAACAGAAAAATATATTTAGTGGTTGAGGTATTTACCATGTGAACGAAGAGAAATTGTGTTCCTTGAGGCGAGGCGGCGCTTGACAATTTTGTTGGCCGCATCATTCTGCAAGACTCCACCCTTTTCATGGCTCCTTAGACCATATGTAAAATCCCTAATAAAATTGGGGAAAGGGAATTAAAATTTTTACATAAAGAAAACAAATCCATATTTGAAACCCGTGGATCTTCTCAGACTTGGAGGGGCTCGTGGCGTTCTCTTCACCCTCAGCTTGCCTTTTTCATGGCTCCTTAGAACCCATCAAATTTCGAAGCTATAAAGATCTGGGGTTATGGAGAAGACGATGGGGAGCAGGGGCTGATGGAGACAGATGATGAGATCGGGAGCATGGGCTTGAGGAAGAAGAGATGATTTTCCTGGCTCCTCTTCTTGCATTCCTATTCCTCCTCTTACCGTCCTCTACATGCAGATTGGTTTTTGGAGCAGGGAGGCAGAGAGGGGGCAAGAGAGGCAGATGGGTCTGCGGAGGAGTTTGGGGTTTGGGGTCAGCTGAGGAGTTTGGGTCTGATGCTTTTTTGGGGGGGTCAGCTGAAGAGATGTTTTTGGATCTTAAATTTTAAATTTCAAAGTTCTCAAATTTCAAATTTTAAATTTCAAAACTCCCCCCAGATTCCTACCAAATGTCTCATATAAACACTTATCCAATTTTTCTTATCCAATATCTCTTATCCAATATCTCATATAACATCCCTCATTTTTATACCCCAAATACAATTCAAACCCTTATCCAAAAACTCTTATCCAAAAACTCTTATCCAAAAACCCATGATAAGATCCCTGTTTTATAATATAGATATAAATGGCTGAGTTCTCCAGAGGCGATCGTGACCTAGGGCTCCATCGGCATGTTGGTGGCTCTGTCAATGGGGAAACAAGGTGGATCCTGGCTAGCGGGGCTGTTGGTGATCTCGGTGCAGGGTCCTCTGCTACCCATGTGCTAGTGGGATCTGGAGGAGGCTTCGCGGGAGGTACAGGTCTTGAGGGTGGTTCGGGTGATGATGTTCGGGCTAAGCAGTGCGATGGTTCGGGAGTTGATGGTCGGGCAACGGGCGATGGAGTAGTGCAGCGCAGTGCGGGGGGTGCTGGGGATGGTCGTGCGCCGAGTGATGGCTGGGTGGAAGTCCGTCGGGGACGGCAACGGGCTAATCATGGGAGTTTTGGTGGGCCGACTCTTGGACGGTCTCTTCCTGGGGGACGTCCATCTTTGGGGCGGTCTCGGCCAGTGATCAAGTCGAGAGGGGCTAACAATGAATCGGGGAAGGCTCGCAAGGTGTTTGATGGTATTCCACAAAGACCAGTTCACATACCCCAAAGGCCTAAGGTACCCATTACTATTGATACTAATGCGGAAAAGAGATCGTGGCTAGATGTTTGTGCTGAACGTCGTTCTTATGGGGCGGGTCTCGCTATGATGTTAGTGCCTCCCCTTATCGATGAGAACGGCACCCCTCGAGCGAGGGTCTCGGGGTCGTTGGTTGAACGAGGAGCGGAGAGGTGGAAAAATACTCTTGTGGGGTATGTCTTAGGCGATACCCCTTATTATGGTCAAATTATGGCTTGGATGGAGAGGCTTTGGAGACTAAAGAAGAAGGTTCAAGTCTATTCCAAGGACAATGGTTTCTTTACTTCAGATTCGAGTCGTCTGATGATTGTGATAGGATTCTGCGGGGGGGGGGGGGCATGGTTATTTGATGGAAGGTTGGTAGTGTTGAAAAAGTGGAATCTGAACCTTCGTCATGATAGAGATATTCTCACCTCGGTACCTGTATGGGTTCAGCTTCATGGACTTCCCTTATACATGTGGAATTTGGAGACTCTGAATATTATTGTCTCAGTGATTGGTACTCCTATGTGCTTGGATCAGGCCACTGCAAATTTGGAGAGGATAACCTATGCACAGTGTTTGGATGAGGTAGATGCTTCTTCACCCTTACGTAAATCTGTTGAAGTGGTACTAGATGGTGGGGAAATTATAACTCTAGAAGCTACATTCGAGGGAGAGCCACCGAGGTGTAGCAAATTTGTTTGTTTTGGCCACACTGATGCCCAGTGCCCTGCGGCGGGTGAGCCCCCTTCAATCCAAGGAGATGGAACGGTGGATGCGGGGATTCCTCATGATACGGTGGAAGGGGAGAGTGATGGAACGGAGGATGCGGGGGTTCCTCATGATACGGTGGAAGGGGAGAGTGTGAAGGCTGCTATTCCAACTATTCCGAAAGATGGATAACATCCGGCACCTAAACCTGTTGTTTCACCTGTTGGGCAAACTACTGCCCCTGCTGATCCTATGCGGGAGGATGAAGGGGTTCAGCTGGACGGAACTAAGGAGGTCGATGCTCTTGATGGCCCACCCTTGGGTCCTACGGGACTCATTGATTCGCCTGTGGAAGCGCTTGTAGGGGATGTCCATGAGGAAGCCTGCCTTGCACCGGTTGCAGATGACCGTGGCTGCGTTGTTAAGCCAAGGAGAGTAGCTTCAGTTCTCCCTTTACTGCTTGAATGCCCTTCGGGTGGGGATGTTGATATGATCCCAGAGGTGTTGGCTGTAGACAATCCTGATTGGGAAGTAGAGGAAATCAGCCTTAAACAGGCTGATGATGTCAGGAAGGCGAGAAAGGAGACTGAATGCCATGCTGAATCCAGCGCTAGGAGGAGCTCCAGGATTCATAATAGCATTCCCAAAAACCCTGTTAGTCAATGACGGTTTTCATATGGAATACAAGGGGGTTGAATAACCCCGTTCGACGTCGGGATCTTCGTGACAAACTCACCAAAATAAAGCCAACGACAATCATTCTTCTGGAGACGAAACTAAGGTCAATGGAGAGGCTTAACACTTCTGTGCTCCCCAATCACTGGACTTCTTTTCACAACATGGACAAATCTCTGGGTGGTCGGATTGTGATGTCATTGGATCCATCGGTTTGGAAGGCCACCCTCGTCTCATTTTCGGATCAACATGTAACTATTTCATGTACTAACTCTGGTGGCCTCTCTTGTGCTATAACTGGAGTGTATGGCCGGAATACGGTGGGGGAGCATAAAGACTTATGGAATTCTATTAAATGTGATGCGGCTGCTTTGAATAAAGGAGCGTGGATGGTATGCGGGGATTTTAACAGTGTGCTCACTGATGCGGACAAAATTGGAGGTAGGAGGTTGGAGCAAAAAGTCCTATTTGATTTCAATGAGTGTATTTGCACTTGCCAACTACTTGAGCTCAAGAGCACGAGATGCAAGTACAGCTGGTGCAATAATAGAGTGGGTGATGGCCGGATTTCTGCACGTCTGGATAGAGTTTTTGTTACTAATGAATGGCTCAGCCTGCTCACTGATTCATTTTTGGAGTATTTGGATCCGATTACTAGTGACCATTCGCCTATGGTTGTCAGACTCCATTCTCAGGTACATTCCGATCCAAAGCCATTCAAGTTCTTTAATTATTGGAGCAAATGCCCAGGGATTTTTGACATTTTTAATGAGGGCTGGGCTTGCTATGTGGCGGGCACACCTATGTATTGTGTATCCCAGAAATTAAAGAGGCTGAGACCATTAATTCGCAAGTGGGATATTAATTATAATGCTAATAAGTTGGTGAACTTGGGCCGATCTAAACTGGAAGCTATAAGGAAAAATTCCCTATTGCTCTCTGAGGCATCTATACAATCTATTGAGCAGGCAGCGTTGAAGGAGTTAGCTAGTGCTATGAGTTTGGAAGAGGAGATGATCTGCCAAAAGAGTAGACAGGATTGGATCTCCTTGGGGGACCATAATACTAAATTTTTTTATAATGCTATGAAGTCAAGAGAAAGCCACAACAGTTTGACTCATTTGGTGGATGCTCGGAGGAAGCTATCTAGTTCCTTTGATGTGCTGAAGAAGGAGGCTATTGATTTTTATATGGGTTTATATAATTAAAATCACTATGCTAGTACGTTCCATCCTATTACCCCTAAACAAATTCTTACCGAGGAAGCTTCTGCCTGGCTGATCAGGCGAATTTCTGATGAGGAAATCAAGAATGTTGTTTTTCAGATGAACCCCGATAAGGCCCCTGGGCCTGATGGATATTATGCGCATTTCTATCAGCACTATTGGTACAGGATTGGAGAGGATGTTTCTTTGGCGGTCAAGTCCTTCTTTGCTTCAGGCTCCCTTCTAAGGCAAGTAAATCATGCCCATCTTACTATTTTTCCTAAGAATTCTAATGCTACCACCCTAGGTGACTATAGACCAATCGCCTGCTGCAATGTCTTACATAAAATTATTAGCAAGATTATATGCAATAGGCTCAGGGTGGTGATTCATGAGCTTATTTCTCCTAATCAGGCAGCCTTCCTTAAGGGGAGGCTGTTATCAGATAGCTCCCTTATTGCACATGAGCAGATTAGGGACTTCAGTAACCCTATGGGGGGAAGGGCCTGCCTAAAGCTGGACTTGCGGAAAGCTTTTGATTCTGTAAACCGGGCGTTTATTCTACACTTTATGGGTCAGATGGGATTTCCAGAGGATTTTATAAGGTGGATCAGTGAATGTATTACTTCGCCTACTTTCTCTGTGATGTTTAGGGGCTCCCCCGTGGGGTATTTTGAAGGCAACAGGGGTATTAGGCAAGGGGATCCTCTATCTCCTTACCTATTCGTTATTGCTATGGAAGCTTTCTCTATCCTAATGTCTAAATCTCTTGTTTATGGTGCTCTCCAGCCCATGAGACGTTCGGGTTCCATTTCCCATCTTCTGTTTGCTGATGACCTTCTAGTGTTTTGTAGAGCCAATCTAAAATCTTTCAGGTGCATCAAGTCTCTGCTTCTGGAGTTCAGGAACTTTACAGGGTTGCAAGTAAATTGGGACAAGAGTTCGGCAATATTTAGTAAAGGTACCAAGGACATGTCTACACTTGCGGATTGCTTGGGTATCAAGATTTCCTCCACTATTACTACTTACCTGGGTCTCCCCTTGTCGTCCAAATACCCCAAGGCGCCAATGTACAGTAGATTGGTAGATAAATGCAAGAAGAGGCTTATGGGATGGTCATCTACTAGGTTATCTACTGCTGGGCGGATTGAGCTGGTTAAATCGGTCATTTACGGAATGGTGGCGTTCTGGATGCAAGCCTATCATATGCCTTATACTGTTGTGCGGGAAATATCATCTCTTTGCAGGCAGTTCATTATGGGGCCCTCGTGTGCATGGTCATGGAAGGCTATCTGTTCCCCAAAGACTGAAGGTGGAGTGGGCATTCGTTTATTGGAGGATCTCAATGTGGCATCTGGGGTTAGGCTGACGTGGCGATTTCTTACCTCTAAGAGCTTATGGGCAAAGGAAATGCGAGCTAGATATGATGGGGCTGATGGTTTCTATGCGGCTAGTGGATTATTGACACATTCTGGCACTTGGAAACATATGCTAAACTGTAGAACGGCTTCCAGTAAACTCATCAGGCGTGTGGTGAAAGATGGTCATTCTACCCTTTTCTGGCATGACTTTTGGCTAGATTATGGTCCTCTCAAAAATCTGGTTGCGGTCCCCCCGGAATACACTTTGAATCGTGTGAGTGATTATTGGGTCCAAGGGACCTGGGCAAATGATCCTGCAATTAACAACATCCGGCATCACCTTGCCAATGTGACCATCACACAGGGGTCGGATTCGTGGGCCTGGGCGCCCTCTACTACTAGCTATCGGCATCCTTCAGGCACGACCAATTGTTCAAGCCGCATGCTCTCTACAGGCGTGCTATCTCCAGGCGTGTCGAGTCCAACAAGCCGCACTCCAGGCTCCACGGCTGCGGGTGATCTCTTCAACTTTAAAGATGCCTGGGAAGGGGTTCGGTTGTGGGGTGTGCCTTTCCGCTTCCATAAGTTTGTTTGGTTCCCAGGTCATATACCGAAATGGGCCCTCACACTCCTTCGAGCTTTCATGGGTAAGCTTCTAACTAGAGATATTATAAGTAGATGTGGCTTAAACACACCAGTAAACTGTGTTCTTTGTGGCGAAGATATCATGGAAGATATAAACCACTTATTCTTATCTTGTTCCTACACTAGTTACCTCCTCAAAAGATGTCTGCTAAAATTAAATGTCAAAGGCCAGATTGGCACTTCACTGGCTGATATTGGTGAATATTACTTGGTGAATTTTGGGGTTAAAGGAGCTCTGAGCAGATTAGCTAAAACTGCTCTCTCATCCATGGTTTGGCACATTTGGCGTGAGAGGAATAGTAGAGTGTTCGAAGGGAAGAGCAGGGGTAAAACGGAGATTTTTGAGGCGATTGCTGCAAATATCAGAGTGGCTATGTTAGGCCAGGATCCCTCCTCCTCTGAGGAGGCATCTGTATTTGCAAATTGGGAGTTCAGAGATTTGGGCTAAGCCAGAATTTCTGATTATTTATTCTTTGTATAGTTAGCCTAGGGTGGAGAGTCTCTAATTAAGAGTGACGACGCTTGTGCCCTCTCCTCTTTTTATTGATTCCCCATTCATTCATATTGTAGTGCTGTAAAGTTTCTTTCCATCAATAAAGATCTACTAACTTTCCTATATATATATATATATTACAATTGAGAGCTGTTTTTGAATTTATCCTATGTGGCAATGTCACATCAAGTTTTGGGGGGAAAATTTTTGGGTTGGGAGAAAATTTGTTGGGAGAAACTTTGACTGACCCACAATTAATACAGGTTGGGAGTATTTTGGCTGACCCAAAATTTGTACTTTAGTGCTCTGCCAAAAAACATTGGCCATCAGCATATGTTAATTTTTGGCTGACCCAAAATTAATTCGGTTTAAATACATTAATACGTTAGTGCTTCGGCCATCAGCATTTTTAAAATACCCATCAGCATAAGCCTTTTTTTAAAACGGAGACATTAGTGCTCTTCCAAAAAAACGGAGACATTAGTGCTCCAAACGCAGTCATCAGACATTTTTTAAATACCCATTGCTTCTCCTTAAGCTGCCAAGGTAAGAGCTACCCCATTGCTTCGTAAAATTTTTTTACATTAATAATTTTTTGGGTATGCTGATCGAATAACTTACTTTCAAAAAGTGGGTCAGTCAAAGCACTAATTTTCGATATGCTGATAATGTGAATTTTCGATAGCGCTGTGTTAAAGAACCAGCTTACAAACTTTGCTTCCCAGACATTATCAGCATATTTGAGATTTCCAAAAAAACTTTGCTTCGGTTACAAAAGACTGTTTTACAAAAGACTGTGCAGTCAAAAATGCTACCAAAAGACTATTTAAACTAACCAGACATTATTAGTTAATATTTTGCAACAAGAATGCTACCAAGAATGAAAACATTATTTGTTAACATTCTTTCTCGGTTAACATTCCGCACGGGTTAATATTTTGCACGGGTTAATATTTTGCAACAAGAATGAAAACATTATTTGTTAATATTTTACGGGCACGGGTTTTACAAAAGACTATTTAAACTTCCAACAAGAATGCTTTTGGTTGCAAATATAAGAGTTGCTTCCCAGGAAAAAAAACTTTGGCAATCGAAAATTAGTGCACTTCCAAAACAGCGCCTTAAGATATTCTTTTTAAAAAACAGCGCATTAATACCCGGTTCATTAATACCCGGTTCTTTAAAACAACGGCGTCTTATTACAATTGATCATTCTTTAAAACTGGCGCCTGCACTTCATTCGAGAAAAGCATCAAAAGGTGCCTGCACTTTGGGTCATCATCAGGCGTCTCTTCCAATTCTTGCGTCTCTTCCAATTCTTGCGGGGCCCACGAACACAGCTGCTACCCATCTGGTACTGAAGCTGCAGTCACTCTTCGTCTGCCCTACTGAATTTTTTTTACTCCTCTTTGGCTCTTCGTCTGTACTTCAGCAGGGCAATGTACTAAAGCTGTGTTCACTCCTCTTCATATCTTCGTCTCCCTCTCCCTCTGCCTTTCAATCTGCAGTCACTCTCTCTTCGTCTCCCTCGCGCATGCTAGGTATGTGCTCTTCTCCTTAAGCTGTGCACGAAGACAACATTGCTTATTCGTTTCCCTCTCCTCATGCGCTCAATCTGTTTGTTGCATTGCTTCAAACGGGTTTCAATCTTCCAAAAGACAGAAAAAGCTTTCATCTTAAAGAAAAACAATGATCACAAAATGGAGTAGAAAGCTAAAGGCACAATTATTGAACAACTGGAAACAACATGATGCTACCGTGTTTTCTGTTAACAGTACTAAGATATGCAAGTTCTGATATCTTCTACACAGCGCATGAGCTGTAAATCTAGAGAGTGTGCATTTGTATGTCTAACAACATCACATATATATGTTATTTTAGGTGAATCTAGACAGTGTAAATTCGGATGTCCAACAAAATCTAAACAGTTTGGTAGTTAACCCATGATATTTTCTTAGTGGTTATTTGAATAAGTAATAGAAAATGTTCAAAATGGAAATCACTTTAAATCATAATGTTGAAAATTTCTACTTGAAGTATCATATTCTCTTTATGTGCACACACTTATGACAGTATAGAATATCATATGACTAATACACACACTTATGATTATTCATATAAGCTTTTTAGATAAAAATATAATGTGTATTAGTTAACCTATGAGAGGGAGCTTACGGGCTGAGCTTAATCAGCATTTTGGGCCTGATCTTTTTGGGCGTGCTATCGTTTTGCAGTGTGCCTGATTATTCATGCATATTTGAGTTTTCATGCATATTTGATTATTCATGCTTATTTGAGTTTTTATTAATAATTCTGCATGTCAAGTCATGATTATTCCATGTACTCCCACTCTTCTAATTGAACTTCCAACCTGTTTTCAGATCCCTGCCATGAAGGTTTAGTTCTCGCTCAATATTTCGATCACATCAAGACATTGTAGCGAGATAAAGAGGTCAGCTGTTTTGCCTTCGTTTGGGGTTAAGTAGAAGTAAAAATTTGTGCATGTATTCTATTGGAAAAAGTCTGTGGTTATATATGCATGCCTTTTAATGAATGTGAGCATTTAAAAAGTGCATGTACCAAAGTATGTGGTTTTCAAATCCTGAATGTATGAGCACATATCTCATTAGATCAAGACCTTTTGTATGAACACAAATATGCGCGTAGGGTTTTCATGCGCGTAGAAGTTTTAATGTTGAGATAAAGAGGTCAGCTATTTTTGAGGTTTTAATTCGTGTAGCAGTTAAGTAGAAATAAAAAAATTGTGTTAAACTCTATGCAAGGTTGCTGTATGCTGAAACAGAGAAGCACCGGAATGCTGCTAACTTCCTCACTCCTATGTTTTGGTCACATGGCTAATTTTTACGTCCATCTCTATTTTTCTGTTTGTTCATGTATCTTAATACTGTAACATGTTTTTTAGCTCCCATCTTTATAGAATATTTTGTCTAAAAAATGTAGGGGAAATGCAACTAACTTTACAAAAAATATTTAGAAACGAAATACAAATTGGAGGACTAACATTTTTGTCAGTGACTAAAGTCTCTTGAGGTGACCTAAATTTTGGGGAACTTAGATTTTGAGGGGGGGGATTTCTAAAATGAATCATGTACACAATTTCAGGGGAACTAAGATTTTGAGGGGGCAATATCTAAAATGAATCGTGCCCACATTTTCGGGGGAACTAAGATTTTAAGGGGGGAATATCTAAATTGAACCGTGCCCGCGGGCAGGTATTATAGACTAGTGTATATATATATATGTGTGTGACATTATCGCCCACGAGAGGGTGTCCTAGTGGTAAGTCATTCCGCTCAGAAGCCAAGGGGTGCGGGGTTCGAGGCCTATGGCCGCCGTGACTTGGTAATTATATATAAATCTTAATTAATCTAAACAAATCAAAGTTTGGATATAATTAAGTTGTAGAATGATATCATACTTGAAGTTCATGGACAGATAAATGAATTCATACTCAAATATCGACTATCCTTCAGATGCAGAACTGATGATCTCCATAGTGCAGTGCCGATTCAACAAAGTAATCAACAAATCTAGAATACAACAAAAATCTAGATCTAAATTAGATAGACGTGCATGCATTAAGTAAGATATATTGGTTAAAGAATACACAGAGTTACAAATCAGAACTGATATTGTTGGGTATGATATTAGTCATGACAGTTGTACGTAGCATAAAGCTACGGCAACAACTACTGCTACCAACCCCAACCCCCTCAGTGTAGAGTAGGATTGCGGTTGTAGGTGCAGTAGCAATAGCCATGGGGTCCAAAACATCTAGTAGTTGGAGGAGGTGAGCGGGGAGAGGAGGGGTATTTTACCAATTAGTTTACAGGATTAAGCTTTTTTTCACCGATCAGTTCGAGCCTCCTCACATGGGCTTCCTCGAAAAGGTGGTTCTAGTTGCTGGTGGAACCATCTTGAAGAATGTTGACATGGAGATGGACGCATCAAACGTCAAGGTGTTCTCCCTATGTCACGCCCCGCTTCCCATTATACGGGTGCGAGGACGAGACGAAGGTCTGCATGGGCTGGAACTGTGAAGCTCGAGCCCACTAAGCGTCTATGATAACAACACGTAGCAGGTTCCTGCATGCAATCAGAACAATAAAAACTTTTCATTAATTTAAAGCCACATCCAGATTTCGTACATGAAATAAAACAACATGGCCTCAACATGGCCAAAAGAAACTACAACAAGATACATATCCCTACTACAAGGTACTAAAACGAAATCTAGAGCAGCGACAGAAAAAAGGGCTCGAGTCTTCCGCAGTGAGCGACTCAACGTTTACATCAACTCCTAGCTCACTAGGTCAGGCGCTTCAAACAAGTCCTCCTGGTAACATGTCTCGTAATCTAACATACATTTCAAAAACACGGATGTATGTCAGCAAGGGCATGTCAAGTGGAAGTAAGACGGCCCAAGGCAAGGTGTACAAATAATAATAAAATATGAAGCATTAACTATTTTATACAAGATGTCAGCATAGTTTAAACATGGCAATTTAAAGCAAGGTAAAGTAACGTACTTCCAGCATGACAGTTCTAAGCATTTTTAAAGTAAAGTAATGAGCATGTCATTTTATATAAACATGGCAGGGAAGTAAAAGACAGTGCAAGAAGTAAACGTGACATGGCAATGGCCGTAGCATGTGCTATCGGCTACAAGACAAGACAAGACAAGACAAGACAAGTGTGACTCTAGGGTTCACACCTTAAGGTAGAGGGGGATCAAACCCTCTAGACCTTGTTACCGCTCAACCCAACCCCACCCCAAGTGTAAAAAACAATTCCGTACAAAGGATCACTCTCTCTGCTAGGAGGGTGCCTTATTCCCCGTAGGTTATCCGTACAAAGGATCACTCTCTCTGCTAGGAGAGTGCCTTATTCCCCGTAGGTTATCTGTACCGCCATATACTGTAACACGAGCCAGACTAGTCATATATGACCCTACTGGAACATGAGCCAGACTAGTCATATATGACCGACGCGAGTAGCCAAATCTAATCAAATACACGAATTCATGAATCTAAGATGTCAAGATGTTCCATTTCTTCAATCAAGTCTGTTCAAGCATTTCATGTCGTTTACATGGCATTAACAATTGGCTTAATAAGGGTCCACACACACGCACGCACAAAAAATGCATTTAAAGATTAATACTTCGATAATTTGTGTAAATTCGCACACTTGCCTGATTGACGATTTCGAGTCCAAGTGGTCGTATGAGGAGCACGGTTTATCTGTGTCATAAGATTTAAAAGTATTAAGCTAAAGTCTCCAACTCAATAAAACACTATTAGGTATTAATAAGTATAACACTGTTTATATACATAAACTATATATATATATATATATATATATATATATATATATATATATATATATCTATAGTAACATACATAATTTCACCAATAATATTAAACAATACATAGGTTATAACTTTTGGTATATATATAGCAAAAAATGTACATAAGAACGTGCGCAGGCAGGATTACCTGCGCACGTCCCCTCTGTTCGGTATTTTTAAGTATTTTTTGAATGTTTTTTACAGTAGTTAGATAAACTTGTTATGTATCTCCCCACAAAATTAAAATTTCAGGTCAATCCAACACCGTTTGAGCCTCCGTTCATCGATTTCAAAAATATTGCGCAAAACTGTCCAGAATTCTGGACAGTTTTGTGCAACATTTTTGAAATCGATGAACAGCGGCTCAAACGGTGGTGGATTGACCTAAAATTTTGTGGGGAGCTACATAACAAGTTTATCTAACTACTGCAAAAAATTCAAAAAAAATACTTAAAAATGCCGAACAGAGGGGGCGTGCACAGGTAATCCTGCCTGCGCACGTTCTCAGGCACATTAACCCCATATATATATGTATGTATGTATATTTATGTATGTATGTATATATGTATATATAAACTTATATATTACATTCAGCCATACTGTTCAGTTCATATCATAATGTACCATTATCATTCAATAGTATAGGATACTGTTCACATGCATGGGAACTCAAGATAATAAAATAAGTACTGTTCATTCACTTACTATACTGTTTATTTACCTATCTACAGATTAACAAAACTAACTTATTAAGCTATTAGCATCCTAATATTTATATAACCAAATTACCAGCTGTGACTAATATAAATATATAGGGTTATGATAACACATACAACCTTGGCTTATAACTAATAATGCAACTGTACACAACATAATATACTGATCAACTCACATCTTAAGGGTTTCGCTGCACTGGTGTAGGGTTGCAGGGGGGAGCCCGCGGCTTGGACAACTACGAACGGCGGCGGCGAGGCGCGGTCAAGAGAGTCTCGAGCGGCAGCTGAGGAGAGGTTGAGGGAGAGGGGCTCGGCTTTAGGGATTTCGTCAGTGGATGAGGCTGTGGGGGCTGGAACGAAGGAGGCGACGACGGCTGTCAGGTGGTGGAAGAGCCGACGCGAGGGGTGTCGATCAAGAGATGGGGAGGAGGTCCGGGCTGTCGGTGGTGTTGTCGAGGATATCGGGATTTTTCGCCGTACGACGATGGCGCTGGGACATGGAGAGTGGAGGCTTGGAGGCAAGCTCGAAGGGAGGTCAGTGGAGGCCGACGAGATTTGTTTGGCTGTCGGTATTGCGGGTCAGAGGCGGGGGTGGCCACCAGAGGGTGACGACGCGATGATGAGTAGAGGAGGCGGTCGGTGCACGGTGGAGGGGAGAGCCCACCGGAGACGAGGGCGAGAGTGAAGAGGGTAGGTGGATGTTAGGGTTTCTTTTGTGGGAGGAGTTTGTTCTGTAGAGGAAAAGAAATGACGGCTGAGGTTTGGAAAGCCATAGGGTTAGCTATTGTAGGGGTAGGTTAGTGAGGAACGTGGGAGAGGGTGAGAGGGTGTAGTTATGATGTAGATATGGGGAGATGGGATGAGTGGGGTTCATTGGGATTTTATATTAAAAATATTTGATTGATTTTATTAAAACGTAACATGTATTGAATTTCAAAACTTAGGGTTATCTAATATTAAAATAATGGGGATCTAGCGGGTAGGTCCAACGACGTCCGAAAAATACAAGAAAAAGTACCGGGGTGATCGTGACGTCGCGAGGGTCGAGAATACAGGGTCCGGTCACGGGTTAGGGCTAAGGATAACGATAATAAAAATCGAATATGAAAAATACACATACGAAGCAAAATACGTACGAAAATACGTACGACCGAAAAGTGGTCATTACACCCTAGGATCCACCTTCATTGTTTACAACGAAGAGCCTCAACCTGCGTGTAACTCAGCAGATCTTGAGGAGGTTGGACTGAAGAGATACGATGAAGTTGAAAAAATAAACTTAATTGACCCGGAATTAACTCCGAAATGATGTCGTTTAACCGCAAGCGCAAGGTATTGTGGCAAGCGGGTATCGAACACGGGGAAGCAGCGCTATACTACCTATCTACTCCTAGGTTGAGTTAGACTTGCGGGTTTATTGGTGGATATGGAGTATGGAGGGTCGTAATGGTGATGGATGCGAAGGTTGTGTCACTCAACGTCGCAAACAAGGGATTCCACAAAAAGAAAGAAAGAAATAAAATATAAAAGATTAGGGCTTTAGGACTCGCCGCTAGGACCATCGGACGTCGATGCTCGGTTGAGACTTCTACGTTGCATTGGTTGAATTGGGGGTTATAGCATCTGGGAAGTGAATTCATGTGTCTAGGCATCATGAATCTAAAATAGTGTATTCACCCCGCTCTCGCGATAGATGCATACTGTTTTTGCATTAAGGATCTACAATAATCTCACCACTCTCGTGGTTCGAATGCTCTCAACTCATACCACTCTCATGGTTCGAATGCTCTTAACTCATACCACTCTCGTGGGTTAGAGCTTCGATGTATTCTAGTGGCTCTTATTGACGCAATGGCAGTAGCCGTCTATTAGTGGTATAGTTCGTCGGTGGATCCCATCAAGACACGAGCCGAGCATGGTCACGAGCCTCGGTTGAATCTACTAACTCCCTAATTAAATCCATAAGATACTCCTTAAGCTAATCGATTACACCGAGCGTGGGCACGATCTCAGTACGAGTTCTCCTAGGGATTTTGTTAGATCAACCAAAATACAATGCCTTTTATATCCAACACATCATAAAAATAATATCTTTGCATCTAAATCCTAAAATCCTAGGGCTAATCTATTAGCCCTAGAAAAGATTATTCAAGCATAGCAAACATTATGAAAACAATATAGATCATTTCTAGCATCATAGAAAAACAATAAGAAGAACTAAAATAAAATTAAAGAGATAAAATACTTAGCTTGATGCAAGAGGAGGGGCCTATGGCGTATCTAACACCCAAAAGATCGTCTCCAAAAATTCTTAGAACTTTCTAAAAACTCTCTAAAAATTCCCCCTCTAATGATGGCTACAATTTATATATATAGTCCCCTCAAAACAGTAGCAAATAACCCAAGAAACCCTCTGAAATTTGTGCCCAAAGCCAGATCCGGACGCAACTTAAGTTCTGGGCCCCAGCTGACTCGGGTCGAGTAGCCCCCTACTCGGTCGAGTCAGCAGTAGGGCAGATATCCCTCCAAAAAACACTGCTCTGACTGCTCGGACCGAGTAGGGTCAGGCTCGGTCGAGTAGGTGGTCGAGTATAGATTTTAGCACTGTAGCGTCAACTTACAGAAATTTCCCAAAGCTCATCTGAACTCCGATTGGCATGTTCTTAGTGGCATTGGAACCGTATTGAAGTCTACTATTTGGAAAAAATATCAAAAAAAATAATGAAAAATCCCAGTTGATAGCATATTTGAACAGAGTACACTGCTATCTGAAAATCTAGGCGTTCGCCTTACTCGATCGAGTAGCCTTCGTGCTCGGTCGAGCTAGAGTGCCTTGGGGAGAAGCTAAAAGTAGTGGCTTGGAAATTGACGACTCGGGTCGAGTAGCCACCCTACTCGGTTGCGTAGGGTGTACCCGTTTCCTCTGCGAGAATTGCGTGTCAGCTCGACCGAGTTGCTGATGCTACTCGGTTGAGTCGCCTGGGAAACTGAAGCTAATTGCTTCTTGGCTTCTCCTTTCTCTTTCTCTTCATCATGAGTCTTCTTGGTGCTCTCACGTCGTCAATCGTCTTATTGACTCCAAATTGCTCTAATATCGCTCCAAATCCCTGAAATGGACATAAACACTCCGAAAGTCATATTGTTCCAAATAATAGCATAAAAGCGTATGAAATATGTAATTGAGCAATCATTTTGATGTGTAATCATATTGATAAAATGTGGAATATAATGACACATCAAAATCCCCCAAGCTTTCCTCTGACTTGTCCTTGAGGAAGACTAGTAAGAAACGAACACTGGAGAGGGATACCATGGAGATGTGAGGCGGTGGCGTGTAATGGAGACAAGGGGTTCAATCTTAAATTCAGAAAATATAAGAACCCAAGGTATGCACGATCTCGTGAACACACGTAAATATGAAATTAGAACACATATACACGACAAATACTTCAATCTCGCTCAAATTAAAATAACATGGATTTCGATAAACGTAATGAATGTGATAAGTGATAAAATGAGAGTAGAGTTATATCATATCATAGTTTATCATGCAATATACTAAATTCACAGAAATGAAACCAATGTCCACAACTCATTCTCTAAGCAGTATAATATGTTATGATCAAACGTTTTCAAGCAGGCGTGATATTTTGTTATGCTTTATGGAATGAACTTAGCAAATTCAATTAAGGTAAGGCATCACCACACTACGACCATTTCAAGACTCATAGAACCTATCAACTTTGCCATGTCTTTATTCTATATAGAAATGGAGATAAGGATATGGGATTTTTGTACTTTTATATTATTTTTTGGCTATACAAATATTTCATATACATTTTTCTTTCTTTATATACACGAGATAACTCAATATATACAAAAAGCAGCGTATGCATCCCAAACCAGACAGTCTTAGGGCATTGGGTTACGAAGAACCCCTAGGGCCTTTTATGCAGGATATTTGTTTGATTTTTGCATTATTAGGATTTTTGCAAACTCACGTAAACGCGATGTAATGCAAAACATGATGAAAGATCATTTATTGGCTATTCACAAAAGAAAAAGAAAAAGCATAGAATCTTGACATGGCTTGGTTTCAGGAATCCCAATCATCACTACTTTGGTTGTCGTGTGGTTGTCCTATCTCTTTTGAATCACTAAACATCCATGAAGCAATAGAATTATCAATCAAATTACGCAGGAGTCAAATGATTTTCAAATTTGATTCATTTATTTTAGCATAACTGTTTCTAGAATATGGTTGTGAAACTATGGATTCTATTATGAAAAAACATATTAACAAAGATACACTAATCAAGGAATCAAACTCTAGTCTAACAGATATCAGAGTTCATAAAAAAAATAAATCCATGATATTTCATAGAAAATGAAGCATATGAGACATAAAAATAGAAGTGAACATGGTTCATATGGAAATTTCAAAGTGTGTTTCACGATGAAGCAAAGTGCGTGCACTATGCACTCCCCCAAGCTTAAACATCACATTGTCCTCAATGTGTGTATGATATAAATAGAGGACAACGATAAGATGGTGGGACACTCAAGCTTAAACATCACATAAAAATTGGGGAGAGAGGCAAAATAAGCGCCAAATACAAGGGTGGGCATGTATGATAAATAGTGGATTGGGTGCAAAAGATAATTGAGCCATCATATGGGGTGAATTTATTAAACTAAGACATCATATACAATCCTATACAGTTCTCTCGTTGTCGAGAGGATTCGTGATTATTTAAAGCATAAAATTCTACTTTATATCTACACTATTAGATTGGTACCACCTGTAGCAAAAGGCGGGTCCAATATATTTGTCGGTGCAGGCAACTGCTCTATCTGCACTTTCCGTGGCTCTGCCAGGTGCGTATCTCCATGGGCTCCATCAGATTCCAGCAATGCAGCTCCCAACATCTCTCCAAGGACTCCACCTGTACACTGGAAGAGATAAGCCGCATCAATTTGATGTGGATAATTCTTTCCCAAAATAAATGTTTTCCAGATATGGTCATCAACAATAGTATTTAAAATTAAAGATGGTTGACAACACTTCCTTGAAAATAAATCTCTACTCTCGTGCACCACGTCGATCAACTCCTCGTTGTTCGCCTCAGGTTGTTCAGTTAGCTTTGGCATATAAGCATGGGTCTCATCTGACAACTCCTCAGCATCGTCAGACTCGTCCCAGCGCACCTCCTGATCATATTCAATATCATCCATGGGTGCTAACTCCTCGCTCTCCTCCTCGTATACGTCCCATCGTACCTCTTGATCATATGTATGTGTATCCTGCAAAAGACGCAATTAGTCATCAAAATCGAAACATAAAAAACATTATACACGGGAGGGGAATCAAATGTAAGAAACGAGGGGGTAAAGAGATCTCCCTGAGTGGGAGCAGTAAGCTCTGGTGGGTGATCCTCTGAGGGATGCTCAGCCTCCGTAGAAGGTGGGGGTTGTGCAATCTTCTCTGTGGCCTCCTCCTGAACATTAACCTCCGGCTCTGCAGTGATACTTCCGAGTGTCTCGTCTCAGTTATCTCATCAGAAGTAACTGCAATCATGCCAGGAGTCACTGTCTCGTCGGAGGTGACTTCATCCATTGTCACGCCCTGCTTCCCAAAAATACGGAGGCGAAGCGTGACAAGGCCCGCTTAGGCCAGAGCTGAGAAGCTCGGACCCAATAAGCGTCTGTAGGGGTACCATTTTAAAATTTTCAGGTTCTTGCATTTATAAAGTTCGAAACAACAGAAAGTACAGAAGGAAGGTTGCATTCATCAATATAATTTAATATCCAGCGAGTACAAAGTCTAAAGAGAGGAAAGCCTAAGCATGGCTACAAACTATCGAAAGAGTGAACCAAAAGTAGTAACCTCTGAAGGTGGCGACCGAAAAGTCCTCAAGGTCTGGTCCTCGTCAGCACGTACTCTATGGTGACGTCCTTGGGCTCCACGTACTCCGGTAAGTCTGCCACGTCCACGAACTCTGGCTCGACACCTGACGTACATCACCCAAAAGAAAGGAACTGTACGTCAGGTAAAGTCTACAAAAGAGTGTTAGACTCTACTACAAGTGTACTGAACTATTAAACAACAGTTTACTGGTTGATTAGCATGCTGGAGTTACAACAGAGTAGCAAAAGAAGTAACGTAGCAGGAAAGTAAACCGTTGCAAACAGTAGTCGTAGCATGTGCTACCGACTACGGGACTATCCTAGAGGTGACAGGACAAGACGGAACTGGACAAGACAAGACGGACATGACACGTGAGACACGAAGGGTTCACGCCTTACGGTTCGAGGGGGATCAAACCCTCTTCCCGTGCGCACGCTCAACCCTACCCCAAACCCAGGAACTCAGGACAAGAAGTACAGAGATCACTTCTGCTAGGGAAGCACCTGAAACGCCCACAGGCTTTTTGTATCACGGAGATCACTTCCGCTCGGGAAGCATCTGAAACGCCCGTAGGCTTTTTGTATCACGGAGATCACTTCCGCTCGGAAAGCATCTGAAACGCTCGAAGGCTTTTTGTATCACAGAGATCACTTCCGCTAGGGAAGCATCTTGTCACGACCCGCTTCCCTAAAATGGAGGCGAGACGTGAAAAGGTCCGCACGAGAGTGGAGCTGTGAAGCCCCAAACCCGATAAGCGTCCACAATACATAAACAGGTCCCTGTAACCACAACAGAATAGCAATAATAACACAAGGCGAGACTGAAATAAAATTCCACATCTCACAAATTGTCCAACATCAACCAAAAATCCAACATCCAGAAAAGCCACCAGGCTAAAAGAAAAGAGTCTAAAGGCCCAGAACAAGGCCAACAAAGAAACGACAACAACAAAGTATAGGTGCTATGCACCGATAACAAAACAACTGTCTAACAAAAGTAAAACACACGAAGACACTAGGACTGGTCCCCAGTGTCCACGTACTCCCCGTCAAACACAAACTCGGGCTCGGCGTCAGCAAACACCTCGTCCTCAACGAGGTACTCGGGCTCAGGATCTAACATGTGTCACCCAAAAGAGTAAAGGGGCACATGTCAGCAAGTCTAAAAAGACTTGGGCAAGGAAACTGAAAGTGAGGCATCTAGCAACCTAGCAGTTTAGTATGCATGACATGGCAGTTATAACATGAGTGCACAATTAAAACATGGCAAGACAATTTGTACAAGAGAACAATCATCGGGACAAGACAAGAGTAGCCAAGCTACTATCAATTCAATACATTCACATTTTGTAGGTGTTTACGCCATTCGCTGAATGGCATAGCATTTCAGACCGATCGGCACTAAACACTACTCGGTACCCACACGATATGGAGCCTGGGGTCCCTGCACATTGAGCTCATCTAGTGAGCCTAGGGTTGCCCCGCACATTGAGCTCGCATTCTTAGTTCACAATTCAATGTATCGAGCGTTGGGGTTAGCAACTCATTATGCTCGCTTCTGGTCACGAGCCAGGAACACTAGTATGGCGTAGGGAACACCTAGCCGGAACACGCAATTCGGGCATTGGCTATCAACCAACACATGGCCCGCTTCTGGAACACGAGCCAGGAACACAACATTGTAGCGAAGCTACGCAATCACAGCAATACCTAAAGAATGCGAGATCATGACAATTTATTTGCGTACGGTTAATTGAATTAAACGTGACAGGCGAAATGCAATGACATGAACATATTCGCGTACCGTTAATTGAAAGTAAACATGACATGGAAAATGTGCAACATGCTAAATGTGTTGGAACTAGCTTCGTTGTCAAGCTAGTTCCCCAATTTGCGCCCAGGCGAGTATCATTTCGTCGCCTAGCCTCTTTTACGCCTACAACAAGCAAATGGCCTAAAACATGGCCTAAACCCTAAGTGGCAAGTTTCACTTGCCTAGCACCGGGGATGACGATCAACCTCGTCACACGGATGCTATCTACGAGGAAATCGCTGTTTAGGGGGAAACAAACACCAAACACATGAAATTAATTAGGGTTTCATAAAAATATAGATAAGTTAAGAAAACAACGGTAGATCGATTTCTTACCGAGAGGAGACGGAAGAAACACTCCGGGGAACCCTAGGATCAAATCTGGAGAAGATTGGAGAAGTTTGGGGAAACTAGGGTTTTGGGGGATTTGGGGATTTGATGGATTTTGGTGAGATTTGGGGAAGATGAGGGGTAGATAGAGTAGATGGATGGATTGGATGAAGGTTTTAGGGCTTGGAATGAAGAAATGGAGCTTGGAGGAAGATGGGGGCTGAAGGGGGAAGTTTTTAGGGTTTTGGGTCGTGTTGGAGAAGAAGAAGTCGAATGGGTTGGGTTTAAATAGGCTAGGCTGGCGGCTGCCCATAAATTAGGGTTTTAACACTGGTTAGTCGGTCAAAGAGCAACTACTGACCGACTAGTTTGGCAACTAGTCGGTCGGTCGACCAACGCAGACCGACTAAGTGCAAACAGTAACTCCTGAACGAAAATAGGATTCTAGAGTTAGTCGGTCCATGAACAAGTACTGACCGACTAGTTTGGCATCTAGTCGGTCGATGAACGTTCTTAGACCGACTAAGAGTAAACAGTAACTGATACAAAAATAATTTGATGAGTTAGTCGGTTCAAGAAGCATTGCTGACCGACTAGTTTGCAACCTAGTCGGTCAACCAACGTTCTTAGACCGACTAACGATAAACAGTAACTCCTGAGAAATTTAGAAAGCTAACTAGTCGGTCCAAGAAGGATTGCCGACCGACTGGATCGTCATCTAGTCGGTCGGTGGCCCTTCTTACACCGGCTAATGAGCACAGAAAGTACCGATACGGAGCGCGAGACCCCGGGATCGATTCCTAAGACTCCTAGGCTTGATCTAATAGTTAGATACGACCGTTATGAAGTCCGTCACGAGTGACTTACTTCGAAATCGACAATCCTAAGGAAGAAGCGAGAAAGTACGACGAATCGATCGAAAATGAAATCTACGGAGACGAAAACCACACAAGAGGAGAAAATCCACCAAAACATATATTATATTATATTAAATCCAGATACACGAAAAGCAGTCGTTACATCCTCCCCAACTTAAGAAAAATTCCGTCCTCGGAATTTCCAAAAACTCACGAGTCCGGAAACAAAAGTGGGAAACGCTCTCGCATCTCATCCTCATTTTTCCAAGTAGACTATCCAGGTGAACCGTGTCGCCACATCACCCTCACAAGATTGAAAATCTTGTTCCGAAGCGATTTCTGACGCCTGTCCAGAATCTGCACTGGATGCTGGTCATACGTCATATCGGGGCGAACGGTAATCTCCGAAAAATCTACCGCATGAGACGGATCGCTAATGTATCGACGAAGCTGCGACACATGGAAAACATTGTGAACTCCTTCCAAAGATGGCGGCAAGGCCAAGCGATAAGCTACCTCGCCAACCCTCTCCAAAACGTCAAACGGTCCAATGTATCGCGGGCTCAACTTTCCACGCTTCCCGAAACGAATCACACCACGATTCGGGGAAATCTTCAAGAACACATGGTCGCCCGGCTGAAACTCCAAAGGACGACGTTTAGCATCCGCCCAATGCTTAAAACGGTCCTGAGCAATTCTCAACCTCATCCGAATATTCCTGACGATATCCACGGCCTCCACGATCATCTCAGGTCCCAACAACTCCCGATCACCAACGTCATCCCAACTCAATGGCGATCGACATTTCCTCCCAAAAAGAGCGGCGAATGGCGCCATGCCAATACTCGCCTGGAAGCTGTTGTTGTAAGAGAACTCCACCAAATGCAGATGGTCCTCCCACGAACCCTTGAAATCCAACATGCACGCCCTCAGCATGTCTTCCAAAATCTGAATCGTCCTCTCAGACTGGCCATCCGTCTGCGGATGGTACGCCGTGCTGAAACTCAGACGCGTACCCAAGCTCTTCTGCAAACTCTGCCAGAACTGAGATGTGAACCTCGTGTCTCTGTCAGACACGATACTCACGGGGACTCCGTGAAGTCGCACAACCTCCTGCACGATTCTCGTTACATCACTATCCAAACTAGGAAAAGGAAATAAAACGGAGAGTAAAAGAATTTTACCTCCATATATCTCCTGGCTAGCGCCTCAGTGGACTGTCCCACTCGGAACGGAATGAAGTGCGCGGACTTGGTCAATCGATCTACGATCACCCAAATCGCGTCATTCTGCTTCGGACTCCGAGGTAGTCCAGTCACGAAATCCATAGTGATGTGCTGCCACTTCCACTCCGGAATCGGAAGCGGTTGTAGCAACCCGGCCGAACGCTGATGCTCCGCCTTCACTTGCTGGCAAACCAAGCACTTGGCTACACTCCGAGCCACGCTCCTCTTCATACCATGCCACCAATAATTCAGACGAAGATCCTGGTACATCTTGGTGCCACCAGGATGCACAGAATACGGCGAACTGTGTGCCTCCACCATCAGCTCCTCTCTGATATCCCCAGCGGGCACACACAACCTGGCTCCAAACCTCAGCGAGCCATCCTCATGAATCAAAAAGTCAGTCCGCAGACCGGCTTCCACCTGCTCCCGAATCTTCACCAGCTTCGGATCCTCGGCCTGGCCAGCCTTAATCCGATCCACGATCGTCGACTGTACCTGCATGTACATCAACGACGAAGCCACACCAGGAAGAACAATCTCCACACCAGACTCGCAAAAATCCTGCTGCAATCTCCACTGCGAGGTCAAAATCATCACCGCCGGAAGCCTACTCAAAGCATCCGGAACCACATTCACCTTGCCAGGGTGAAACTGCAAATCAATATCATAATCCGCCATAAGCTCCAACCATCGACGCTGTCGCATGTTGAGCTCCTTCTGAGTGAAAATATACTTCAAGCTTTTGTGATCGGTGAAAATCTTCACTTTCTCACTCAGCAAGAAGTGCCTCCAAATCTTAAGAGCAAACACAACGGCAGCCAACTCCAAATCATGCGTCGGGTAATTCTTCTCATGAACCTTAAGCTGACGAGACGCATATGCCACAACATGCCCATGCTGATGCAACACACAACCGAGACCCTTGCCAGACGTATCGCAAAAGATCTCAAATCCACCGCTGCGATCAGGCACAACAAGAATAGGGGCAGTCGTCAACCTCTCCTTCAGAACACCAAAAGCACACTCATAATCACCCGACCAAACATAAGCAACATCCTTCCGCGTCAACCTGGTCATCGGCTCAGCAATACGAGAAAAGTCCTTGATGAATCGCCGATAATAACCAGCAAGTCCAAGAAAACTCCGAATCTCAGACGCAGACGACGGAACAGGCCACTCCCTGATGGCCCTAATCTTCTCGGGATCCACTGAAATACCATCTCCAGTCACCACATGCCCGAGAAAAGCAATTCGATCCAGCCAAAACTCGCACTTCGAAAACTTAGCATACAACCGATGCTTCCTCAAAATCTCCAACACCGTCCTTAAGTGCGAGGCATGCTCTTCCTCCGACTTCGAATAGATCAGAATGTCGTCAATAAAGATAACGACAAACTTATCCAAAAAGTCGTAGAAAATCAGGTTCATCAGATTCATGAAAACTGCGGGCGCGTTAGTTACGCCAAAAGGCATAACCACGAACTCATAGTGTCCATACTTCGTCCTGAACGCTGTCTTCGGAACATATCCCTTCTTAACCTTCAACTGATGGTAACCACTCCTCAAATCCAATTTAGAAAACACCCTCGAACCTCCAAGCTGATCGAAAATATCATCGATGCGAGGCAACGGGTATTTATTCTTAATGGTCACCGCATTCAACTCCCGATAGTCCACGCACATGCGACGCGAACCATCCTTCTTCTTAACCAACAACACCGGTGCTCCCCACGGAGACACGCTAGGATTAATATAACCCTTCTGCAAAAGCTCATCCAACTGCTTCCGCAACTCTTCCAACTCAGCAGGTGCCATACGATACGGCGCCTTCGAAATCGGCTGCGCACCTGGAACAAGATCAATAGAAAATTCCAGAGCTCGATCAGGCGGCAAACCAGACATCTCCTCGGGGAAGACGTCGCCAAAATCACGCACCACAGCTGGCCACTCCAACTCCATCTGCATAGCCACAGCCTCCACCGGCCTGGCCCGAAATCTGACAGGACCAAGCGAACTGCTACCACGACTGAACTCAAATACTGGATGTCCGGGAATCTCGAACACCACCTTCTTTCTCCTGCAGTCAATCGTAGCATAGAAGCTCGCAAGCCAATCCATCCCAAGAACTGCATCATAGTTGATGATGTCGTGGACAATGAAATCAGCGAAAAGCTCATGTCCACAGACCACCAACGAGCAAGAATTGCAACCACGATGCACCGAGACCACACCATTCCCTGTAACGATATTCCAACTCTTGGGGAGAGGGGACGTCGACAAGGAATGCCTCTCCACGAAGCTCCGAGAAATAATGCACATCGATGCACCAGAGTCAAAGAGGACTCGTGCAGGAAATGTGCAAACCAAAATCACACCTAATCAAGCAATTAACAATCAAACCCTAATCTAGCAAACAACCATGTTCAAGCAAACAACATAATCTAACAATCAAAACCGGCTAGGAAAGTAACAGCTTGAGTGAGGATTACCTGCGATAACCTCATCCACAGCCGCGCTCTCCGCAGCGGTCATCAGAAAAGCCTGCCTCCTCGGCGGAACAGCCTGCCGAAAAGCCTGCCTCTGCGGAACAAGAGCTGCTCCACGTCCAGCAGGAACAGGCGCTCGCTGCTGCAACGGCTGAGCTGCAACAGGAGCCCTCCGCAGCGGATCCGCATGCCGACAATCCTTCGCGACATGAGAAGCATCACCGCAAACCAGACACTGGCCCAGAAACTTCCGACACTGATCCTTGACGTGACCAGGCTTGCCGCAGAAATGGCAGATCTTCGGAATAGACCCTCCTGGCCTCTTAAACTGAGCGGACTGATTAGGCCTGAATCCAGGTCTAACCACAGCTCTCGCCTGCTCCACAGGCCTCTTCCCAGCACCAACAACCGACCCCTTCCTCTGGTTCACGAGCAGCTCCTGCCTCTTAGCAGCGACCAGAACCTTCTGATAAGATTCCCGATCAGAGGAGGTCACAAAACTCTGGAGCTCCGAAGCAAGCCCCTGCAGAAACCTCTGAGCTCTCTCCTCAGCGTCCTGCACCATCTTCGGCGCAAACCGACTCAGCCTCATGAACTCCTGGTGGTACATGTCCACCGACGAGTTCCCCTGCTTCAAATCGATAAAACGCTGCAGCATCTCCTCCTTGGCAGCCTTCGGGAAGAACTCACCCTCAAATCTGGCCTTGAAGGTAGCCCAAGCTATCGGCTCCACCAACAACTTCTCTTCCGCATCCCACCAATTCCTGGCGTTATCCTTCAGCTGCCTCTTCGCCAAATCAACCCATCCAGCCGGGGTGATCTTGGCCATCTTCAGATTGTCCTCGACGTTTCGAATCCACTCATCGGCAGCCAGAGGACCCTCAGAACCATCAAAATATGCGGGACCCAGCTCCCGAAATTGCTTCGCTCCTGGCTCAGAGCGAGGGGCATCCGGAAGAGCCCGGGCAGCTCGAGCAGGTGGAGCATTCTGGACTTGCAAAAGCACGCCCTGCTGCACTTGCATCATCTGGATCATCATCCGCATCATCTCACCGCTGGTGGGTTCCCGCTCAGGCTCCTCATCATGAGGGAGCGCACCACTGCCCCCACCACGGGTGAAACGCCTTCCTGCCATCTAGTGACACGGAGAACAACTCAGATTAGACTCATAGCTTATGACATCGGACGTCGAACTTAATTTGTTGGACATTCTAATATTATTATTGCTATTCCAAAAATCGCAGTTACAGATCGACCTGCATGGGCCACCACTAAAACCTGTCACGACCCGCTTCCCTAAAATGGAGGCGAGACGTGAAAAGGTCCGCACGAGAGTGGAGCTGTGAAGCCCCAAACCCGATAAGCGTCCACAATACATAAACAGGTCCCTGTAACCACAACAGAATAGCAATAATAACACAAGGAGAGACTGAAATAAAATTCCACATCTCACAAATTGTCCAACATCAACCAAAAGTCCAACATCCAGAAAAGCCACCAGGCTAAAAGAAAAGAGTCTAAAGGCCCAGAACAAGGCCAACAAAAGAAACGACAACAACAAAGTATGGGTGCTACGCACCGATAACAAAACAACTGTCTAATAAAAGTAAAACACACGAAGACACTAGGACTGGTCCCCAGTGTCCACGTACTCCCCGTCAAACACAAGCTCGGGCTCGGCGTCAGCAAACACCTCGTCCTCAACGAGGTACTCGGGCTCAGGATCTAACATGTGTCACCCAAAAGAGTAAAGGGGCACATGTCAGCAAGTCTAGAAAGACTTGGGCAAGGAAACTGAAAGTGAGGCATCTAGCAACCTAGTAGTTTAGTATGCATGACATGGCAGTTATAACATGAGTGCACAATTAAAACATGGCAAGACAATTTGTACAAGAGAACAATCATCGGGACAAGACAAGAGTAGCCAAGCTACTATCAATTCAATACATTCACATTTTGTAGGTGTTTACGCCATTCGCTGAATGGCATAGCATTTCAGACCGATCGGCACTAAACACTACTCGGTACCCACACGATATGGAGCCTGGGGTCCCTGCACATTGAGCTCATCTAGTGAGCCTAGGGTTGCCCCGCACATTGAGCTCGCATTCTTAGTTCACAATTCAATGTATCGAGCGTTGGGGTTAGCAACTCATTATGCTCGCTTCTGGTCACGAGCCAGGAACACTAGTATGGCGTAGGGAACACCTAGCCGGAACACGCAATTCGGGCATTGGCTATCAACCAACACATGGCCCGCTTCTGGAACACGAGCCAGGAACACAACATTGTAGCGAAGCTACGCAATCACAGCAATACCTAAAGAATGCGAGATCATGACAATTTATTTGCGTACGGTTAATTGAATTAAACGTGACAGGCGAAATGCAATGACATGAACATATTCGCGTACCGTTAATTGAAAGTAAACATGACATGGAAAATGTGCAACATGCTAAATGTGTTGGAACTAGCTTCGTTGTCAAGCTAGTTCCCCAATTTGCGCCTAGGCGAGTATCATTTCGTCGCCTAGCCTCTTTTACGCCTACAACAAGCAAATGGCCTAAAACATGGCCTAAACCCTAAGTGGCAAGTTTCACTTGCCTAGCACCGGGGATGACGATCAACCTCGTCACACGGATGCTATCTACGAGGAAATCGCTGTTTAGGGGGAAACAAACACCAAACACATGAAATTAATTAGGGTTTCATAAAAATATAGATAAGTTAAGAAAACAACGGTAGATCGATTTCTTACCGAGAGGAGACGGAAGGAACACTCCGGGGAACCCTAGGATCAGATCTGGAAGAGATTGGAGAAGTTTGGGGAAACTAGGGTTTTGGGGGATTTGGGGATTTGATGGATTTGAGTGAGATTTTAGGGAAGATGAGAGGTGGAATGAGTGAATAGATGGATTGGATGATGGATTTAGGGCTTGGAATGGAGAAATGGAGCTTGGGGGAAGATGGGGGCTGAAGGGGGAAGTTTTTAGGGTTTTGGGTCGTGTTGGAGAAGAAGAAGTCGAATGGGTTGGGTTTAAATAGGCTAGGCTGGCGGCTGCCCAGAAATTAGGGTTTTAACACTGGTTAGTCGGTCAAAGAGCAACCACTGACCGACTAGTTTGGCAACTAGTCGGTCGGTCGACCAACGCAGACCGACTAAGTGCAAACAGTAACTCCTGAACGAAAATAGGATTCTAGAGTTAGTCGGTCCATGAACAAGTACTGACCGACTAGTTTGGCATCTAGTCGGTCGATGAACGTTCTTAGACCGACTAAGAGTAAACAGTAACTGATACAAAAATAATTTGATGAGTTAGTCGGTTCAAGAAGCATTGCTGACCGACTAGTTTGCAACCTAGTCGGTCAACCAACGTTCTTAGACCGACTAACGATAAACAGTAACTCCTGAGAAATTTAGAAAGCTAACTAGTCGGTCCAAGAAGGATTGCCGACCGACTGGATCGTCATCTAGTCGGTCGGTGGCCCTTCTTACACCGGCTAATGAGCACAGAAAGTACCGATACGGAGCGCGAGACCCCGGGATCGATTCCTAAGACTCCTAGGCTTGATCTAATAGTTAGATACGACCGTTATGAAGTCCGTCATGAGTGACTTATGTCACGCCCCGCTTCCCAAAAACGTGGAGGCGAAGCGTGAGAAGGTCCGCTCAGACTTGAAGCTACAAAGCTGCAAGTCCGATAAGCGTCGATCAAGTTTAAAACTGCAGGTCCTTGCAATGCTAACGAAACAAAGATAATAATAATTAAATGAGACAAAAGAAACATCTCAGAAGATCCATAAAATAAGTTTCCAACATCGCAGAAAAGCCATCAGGCTAAAAGGAAGGAGACTAAAGGCCCAAACATGGCCAACAAAAGTACAAAGTACAAAACAACGGTGCTACGCACCAACAACTAACAAAAGGCCTGAAACAACATAAAGCTCCACAAAGACTCAAAGAATGGTCACCGGGTCCACCAAAATCCTCCTGGGCAGCCATGGACTCAGACTCAGCGTCAGCAAAACCTCACGTACTCAGCAACGGTCTCTGGCTCAGGTCTAACATGTGACACCCAAAAGAGCAAGGGGCACATGTCAGCAAGTCTGGAAGACTTGTGCAAGTGAAACTGAAAGTACAAGTAAGAGCAACCTAGCAGTTCTAGTATGAATGCGATGACATGGCAGTTTAAAGTATGAGTGCAACAGGTAAGGTAAAGTAAAGTACAGTACGAGCATGGCATGGCATTCACAAGACAAGTACAAGACAAGAAAAGTAAGCACCTCGTGCACAGAGATTCCGTCTTTTGGCTAGAGTGGCTGTACGGGCCAACTCCTAAGCTCAAGTAACCGTTTATCCCTACCCCTCCACGTGTGTCGAGCCAGGGCCTTACCCCCGAACTTGGAATGCTCGCTTCTGGACACGAGCCAGGAAGTGTGTAAACAAGTATGGCGTAGGGGTGCACCTAGCCGGACAAGTAGTACTAGGACAAGTATTGTAGCGTGTGCTACGATGCAACAATCAATGCATGGATGACATGGCATGGTAGTTAAAGTAAAGCGTACAGGTAAGGAAAGTAAACGTGACAGTTTTAGCATGCATGAATGACAAGTTTACTGTTAAGATCTAGCTTCGTTGTCAAGCTAGATCATTTAGGTGACGGATCTAGTTTCGTTGTCAAACTAGATCAAGTAGGCGTCTAGCCAGCTATCATTTCACTGACTAGTCTCTTTTACGCTAAAAGCAAGTAAGTGGCCTAAAAACATGGCCCTACACAAGAGTTGGCAAGTTTCACTTGCCTGCAACTATCACGTCAAGAAAACACCGTCCAACGAGTCCAAAGTCACGATTCCTACGTGCACAAGTCCACCGGCCTACATCCGTTTTATTAATCTTGATTAGTGATTTCTAAAACATTTAAAATACTTTAAAAATACTGATTTTTAGTCTTGATTAGCATGCAATTGGGTTGGGGGTCCTAGGGGTGCAAAACGTTACCTCAACACGACGCGAAAGCTACACCGGCGTCGGGTAGCGACGCCGGGGGTTGGAATAATAAGATCGCGCTCCAAGTCCAGATTCCAATTAGATTCCTCGCTGGAAATTCAGAGAAAATATCCCGGGCGACGATTCCAGATTCCAAAGCTCGCACGTGCGACGACGGGCTACGACGTGCGACGACGTCGTACGCGGCAAGTCGTCGAAGAGAACGTACCAAAGTGGGGCCCACAGTAGTCCTAGGGACCTTTGGGGAACCCACAATACCTCTGGAGAACTTGGGGGGCCCACGGAGGCAAGTGGTGCGACGGATGCGGGGTTGCGACGAATGGCCGTCGGTCGTACAGCCTCGGTGCGGGGGCTTGGCTCGGTCAGACACGGGGGCGACGCTGTTGCAACACTTTGGGTCGGTCGCAACAGCGGGGGCGAGCGCTTCCCTCGGTCAGACCGATAGAGATCCTCGGTCAGGCGCTTGGAAGCGGGGTTGCAGCGCTGCAGCGATGCAACGCTCGGGCGCTCGGTCACAGCGGCGGCTTCCTTCGGTCGGGCACGGAGCTAGCGGGGCGACAGAGCGGGTCGGTGCGGAGCGAGGCGACCGGGCGGTTCTCTCGGTCAGACCGAGAGGCCCTATCGGTCAAGCGGGGAACGAAGCGGCGGTCGATGGCAGCGGTGCGGAGCGGCTTGGGTGCGGGCGGGGGTCTCGGTCGGAGCGGGCGAACGGAGCTGTTTTCCTCGGTCGTACGGGGGCTGAACGTCGCAACGTTGCGACGATTCGTCGCAACGTCCAAAATGACTTTGGGAGAGGCTAGGGCTAATTTCTTTGGAAAATAGGACTTGCTAGGGGTTGCTTATATAGTATAGGTGGGGTTGACTTGGTCTAGGGCCAAATCTAATAGGATTAGAATTCAAAAGATTTGAAATTTGAATTCAAACTTATCCAACCCAATCTAGGATTTGACCTGGTCCAAATGAGCTGGAAATTGGCTCAAAAATTCTTTAAAACGTTTTAAACTCAAATAAATTTTATTTGGCCGAAAATACTTAATAAATAAATTATTAAAAATAATATAAAACTTGTAAAAATTATAAAAGTGGTCAAATAAACTCCAAAAATTATAAAATAAATATTGTGGTGATCGTGGCGACGAATGTGAGCTAACTAAGAAGACGGATCTCAAATTCGACGTCGGACGACGAAACTAAAAATAGAAACGTCTCCCGTCAAGAGTGAGAATCGTCACGTCTCATCGAGTAAGTTTAAATTGTGGGAAAACGACTCGAGAAACGTCGTTCCAAAATAGTGCCACTATTTAATACTTTCAGAGACGTTCACAACGGCATAACACACGAAAGTGTTCACAAACACGTGCACGGCCAAAAGCACGTGCACGAACAACGTACAACGAAAAGTGGTCGTTACATCCTCCCCACCTTAGAATAAAGTCCGTCCTCGGACTTTCTAATATAGCTAGTCGCTCTAGTAACTAACCCAAATCAAGTCACATTATATTTCAAACCAAGTATAGTCATTACAAGTGCTCATATATGCACTAGGTAGTCAAACATTATTACTACCAATACGTATATATATTTATATATATTCACGTACGTTATACATTTATACCCATTATAGCCAGTCAATTTCATACATGTATTTCCATCATATATATAAGCATACATTCCTTATATCGCTACTACTTACCTAAACACAAAACAATATTTCAGGTACTCATATAGGATAGTCTCACACTTAGCAAATACAATCATTGCTCTACCTATAGGTAGCTACCTATGCACAAACATCAAGGGTATACTACCCTCTAATATTTCCTAGTATTCATCCAACACCAAACACATCAACACATGCAGTCACACCATACCATTATTAAATCAAATTCACTATATCTAATATACATTCACTATAGTTTCACAATATATATATAGCCATTCAATGCATTCAAATATTTCACCATATATTCACATTACGTACGGTCCTATTACTGTATTTACAACACGCCACCTATACCATAGTCATCAATACCTATAACTAAGCACATACTTACCCGTGCATGGTGCACACCCATACACGCTAACATTTCATTTACATACATCAATCATACCATTATATTACTAGCACATCTATGCACCTAGTTTAGCTAGCATACATATGTTCACACAACAAGTCCTTAGTAACTAGCTATACCACAAGACCAACACCTATAACTATATACTGGCGTAGCGACCCACAATCATGTGCGTAGCACAACCAGGCACAAACACTTCTATCACCATACATACATCAAGCATTTCTATATTCAAACTACAATCATACATTCAATATACTTAGAGTATACTCACTCAGGCTTGAGTGAGACTCAATACACATATCAGGATATTCTATATACGTAACACGGCATTCATACTTATACCAATACCATTCCAATATTTATACGTCTACCATACAACCATATACATTCCATAAATCAATCACACTTAATATTTAGTCAGGCAATACTCACGTAGTTCAATCATTCTATATACCATAATAATAATAATATAGACATCAACATACGTATAATTATAATACGCTCCCTAATACATGCATACGTATTCATCGTATAGTCTCACACATGTAACATATATATTCACACCATAGCCTACTACCTATAATTAGTATTCTAACACATCCACACGTACATAATTAAGATGTGCAATAGTCGTGTATACCTCACGGTATGCACGCATGCAACATCCCATAAAAGCAACAATACCAATCAAAATTATAACCCTAATACTATATGTATATCACATATATACTCAGGCAACAAAACATAACTACTTACGTCTAAACACTATATATATCTACTTACGAGCACATACTCACACGTAATAATATATAGATCACTCAATAGGCCTACTTACTTATCTATAAGTTCACACATTATCATCACACCTAGCATATACCTAGCTTTACCAATCATTTTATTTCAACCATTATAAGTATCTCTATTTACATACATTCCATTAGATATTTCAACGCTAGCTCTTATATACACCGGCATCCCTAGTATAGTATAGCTATCCACACAAAAATCTATAATTACTAACACACAACAACTTCATACTATCACGAATAACTCCGAGTATATATATATATATACCACACAATAGGCAAGCACCAATATACTATGGGAATTCTCATTCAAGCTCACGTACCCAACTTAGGTACGTGCACAACGACACCTCACAAGGGTCCAAGGGCCTACTAAAAACTTAGGGTGGACATAGACATTGACGGCACTAATACCTAAGTAATAGAGGGAGGTCGAAAGCGTGACGAGGGAAGGATCGATAAGCACGTGTTCAGATAGGGCGAATGCAAGGAGACAGCTTGGTTGGACGAACATTGGCTCAATGGTGATGTTTAGGTTGAAGGAAAAGGATATAGTGATGCTTATATAGGATATAGAAAAGAAGATAGGGTAAGTAGCATAAGCTAGAATACGTGAAATCTGAAAACCTTTTTTCTTCAAAATCAGAATCCTCGTCTGAAAAGAAATATTTCGGAATCGATAAAACAAGTTGTTCAAAGTAAATTTGAGTCGAACATTCTTAATAAGAGAAAATGGTCTATTGTTTCTAAAAATCATTTTGAAAGGAAGTAAAATCATTTACGCGAATATTAAGGACATGGTTTAGAAAATTCTATCAGTCAATAATTTAATAAAATGTTGCCAAAAGTTTTTGAAAGTCAAAGAATGGAATCAAACAACAGAAGAATTTAAAATCAGGTTAAATGCTTTCAAAACTTTTAGGCCATGGAAAGGTAATCAATTTTGAAACTTCTTTTAGGAAACCATGGTTCGCCAAAAGTGGAAAAACCGATTTACACAAGGTTCTTAGTATACGAGCACAATGAACCTGGTACGGATAAAGTAATTAAAATTCATTTTAGTCTAGAAATTTTTTCTAAAAGCACGTAGGGTGAGTGGAAAGATAATAATTATAACTTGATGGTGGAATTATCAAAATTGGTAGCAAACTTTAAAATCGAATCATGGAGGGTCTAAAGCAGGAAGAGGTTATGAAAATAGTAATTTTGCAAAAATCTGGAACAGTGAGAACGACGAGCAAAGACCATCTTGCTGAAATCTGAAATTCTATGTGACTTGAAAAGTATATTAAAAGTAAACACGATGTATTATTCAAATAAGAAAGGAAAATTTTAAATCAAATTGGACAAATGGTTCAGAATAAAATTAATATATGGAAAGACGACATGAGTACGAAAACATAGGTTGGGAAAAATATTATAAGCTAGAGTTCAAAATTCCGACAAACGTTTTTTTTTAAAATTTAAATCAATGAAGAAGTATGAAGTATAAGTATATTAAAATTTTGAACAAAATTAAACTTAGGAAAAAGGAAATCGTAAAATACTTTCAAGAGTTTCAAAGTTCATAATGGAGAGTTTCGAAAAAGGACGACGATCGTCATGAGGCGATCTCGTGATTCGAGGCAAGGAAATTGGTCAGGTGATCAAAACATTCGTACGCCTAGGATATGACTCAGGAGAGGCTACGGAAAACTCCTACGGTCGACCAACTAAAGATTAAAGCTAAACGCTAAGACTTCTAAAGGTTAGACGGTAAAGAAGTGCGTTCAGCTTGGTCCGAAATCGATGAACCCAAAAGCGAACGACCGAAGGAAAATCTAGAAGTCTAATATGGTCAGGGGTAGACATGAACCACTAAGGTAACTCCTACGACGATTAAATCAATTGCCAGAAAGGGGGTCTAACTATCAATCAGAGGCCTCTAACTAGCAAGCACAGACGTCTAACTAAGTCTTCTCATCACCTAGTGTCCTAAAAACGACTAAACTCAGGGCTTCTGATTCGGATGTTGTAATTTATTTAATGGACATTCTGTTATTATCGTTGTTCCGTTAATTCGCATTTGCAAGATTGGACCTGCATGGGCCACCAACAAAACCTGTCACGCCCCGCTTCCCAAAAACGTGGAGGCGAAGCGTGAGAAGGTCCGCTCAGACTTGAAGCTACAAAGCTGCAAGTCCGATAAGCGTCGATCAAGTTTAAAACTGCAGGTCCTTGCAATGCTAACGAAACAAAGATAATAATAATTAAATGAGACAAAAGAAACATCTCAGAAGATCCATAAAATAAGTTTCCAACATCGCAGAAAAGCCATCAGGCTAAAAGGAAGGAGACTAAAGGCCCAAACATGGCCAACAAAAGTACAAAGTACAAAACAACGGTGCTACGCACCAACAACTAACAAAAGGCCTGAAACAACATAAAGCTCCACAAAGACTCAAAGAATGGTCACCGGGTCCACCAAAATCCTCCTGGGCAGCCATGGACTCAGACTCAGCGTCAGCAAAACCTCACGTACTCAGCAACGGTCTCTGGCTCAGGTCTAACATGTGACACCCAAAAGAGCAAGGGGCACATGTCAGCAAGTCTGGAAGACTTGTGCAAGTGAAACTGAAAGTACAAGTAAGAGCAACCTAGCAGTTCTAGTATGAATGCGATGACATGGCAGTTTAAAGTATGAGTGCAACAGGTAAGGTAAAGTAAAGTACAGTACGAGCATGGCATGGCATTCACAAGACAAGTACAAGACAAGAAAAGTAAGCACCTCGTGCACAGAGATTCCGTCTTTTGGCTAGAGTGGCTGTACGGGCCAACTCCTAAGCTCAAGTAACCGTTTATCCCTACCCCTCCACGTGTGTCGAGCCAGGGCCTTACCCCCGAACTTGGAATGCTCGCTTCTGGACCACGAGCCAGGAAGTGTGTAAACAAGTATGGCGTAGGGGTGCACCTAGCCGGACAAGTAGTACTAGGACAAGTATTGTAGCGTGTGCTACGATGCAACAATCAATGCATGGATGACATGGCATGGTAGTTAAAGTAAAGCGTACAGGTAAGGAAAGTAAACGTGACAGTTTTAGCATGCATGAATGACAAGTTTACTGTTAAGATCTAGCTTCGTTGTCAAGCTAGATCATTTAGGTGACGGATCTAGTTTCGTTGTCAAACTAGATCAAGTAGGCGTCTAGCCAGCTATCATTTCACTGACTAGTCTCTTTTACGCTAAAAGCAAGTAAGTGGCCTAAAAACATGGCCCTACACAAGAGTTGGCAAGTTTCACTTGCCTGCAACTATCACGTCAAGAAAACACCGTCCAACGAGTCCAAAGTCACGATTCCTACGTGCACAAGTCCACCGGCCTACATCCGTTTTATTAATCTTGATTAGTGATTTCTAAAACATTTAAAATACTTTAAAAATACTGATTTTTAGTCTTGATTAGCATGCAATTGGGTTGGGGGTCCTAGGGGTGCAAAACGTTACCTCAACACGACGCGAAAGCTACACCGGCGTCGGGTAGCGACGCCGGGGGTTGGAATAATAAGATCGCGCTCCAAGTCCAGATTCCAATTAGATTCCTCGCTGGAAATTCAGAGAAAATATCCCGGGCGACGATTCCAGATTCCAAAGCTCGCACGTGCGACGACGGGCTACGACGTGCGACGACGTCGTACGCGGCAAGTCGTCAAAGAGAACGTACCAAAGTGGGGCCCACAGTAGTCCTAGGGACCTTTGGGGAACCCACAATACCTCTGGAGAACTTGGGGGGCCCACGGAGGCAAGTGGTGCGACGGATGCGGGGTTGCGACGAATGGCCGTCGGTCGTACAGCCTCGGTGCGGGGGCTTGGCTCGGTCAGACACGGGGGCGGCGCTGTTGCAACACTTTGGGTCGGTCGCAGCAGCGGGGGCGAGCGCTTCCCTCGGTCAGACCGATAGAGATCCTCGGTCAGGCGCTTGGAAGCGGGGTTGCAGCGCTGCAGCGATGCAACGCTCGGGCGCTCGGTCACAGCGGCGGCTTCCTTCGGTCGGGCACGGAGCTAGCGGGGCGACAGAGCGGGTCGGTGCGGAGCGAGGCGACCGGGCGGTTCTCTCGGTCAGACCGAGAGGCCCTATCGGTCAAGCGGGGAACGAAGCGGCGGTCGATGGCAGCGGTGCGGAGCGGCTTGGGTGCGGGCGGGGGTCTCGGTCGGAGCGGGCGAACGGAGCTGTTTTCCTCGGTCGTACGGGGGCTGAACGTCGCAACGTTGCGACGATTCGTCGCAACGTCCAAAATGACTTTGGGAGAGGCTAGGGCTAATTTCTTTGGAAAATAGGACTTGCTAGGGGTTGCTTATATAGTATAGGTGGGGTTGACTTGGTCTAGGGCCAAATCTAATAGGATTAGAATTCAAAAGATTTGAAATTTGAATTCAAACTTATCCAACCCAATCTAGGATTTGACCTGGTCCAAATGAGCTGGAAATTGGCTCAAAAATTCTTTAAAACGTTTTAAACTCAAATAAATTTTATTTGGCCGAAAATACTTAATAAATAAATTATTAAAAATAATATAAAACTTGTAAAAATTATAAAAGTGGTCAAATAAACTCCAAAAATTATAAAATAAATATTGTGGTGATCGTGGCGACGAATGTGAGCTAACTAAGAAGACGGATCTCAAATTCGACGTCGGACGACGAAACTAAAAATAGAAACGTCTCCCGTCAAGAGTGAGAATCGTCACGTCTCATCGAGTAAGTTTAAATTGTGGGAAAACGACTCGAGAAACGTCGTTCCAAAATAGTGCCACTATTTAATACTTTCAGAGACGTTCACAACGGCATAACACACGAAAGTGTTCACAAACACGTGCACGGCCAAAAGCACGTGCACGAACAACGTACAACGAAAAGTGGTCGTTACAACTTACTTCGAAATCGATAATCCTAAGGAAGAAGCGAGAAAGTACGACGAATCGATCGAAAATGAAATCTACGGAGACGAAAACCACACAAGAGGAGAAAATCCACCAAAACATATATTATATTATATTAAATCCAGATACACGAAAAGCAGTCGTTACACATCTGAAACGCCCGAAGGCTTTTTGTATAACAGGGACATGACATGACAAGTGTAAGGGAAAGTTATTCTAGGGTGTCCACACGCACTCACACACAAGATAATCCTACGGTGTCAAAAGTTGTTGTTTGTCGAGCTTAGACTTCGTCGTCAAGTCTAAGTCGTCAGGGCGACCTGGACGCTATCATTTCACGTCTGGTTCTATACACTCACAGTCTAACAGTTCTAACAATTTAATACCAAGGCACGGTCAAAAACGTAAGTGGGTACACTTGCCTGCGGTGGCGAGTGTGTCGTCCTCCCGGAGCGTCTCGTCCAAGCGTCTCGTCAGCGGAAGTCTGTCTGAAATAGTGTCACGTCGACGGTGTCAGGCCTCGTTTTCAGTAATTCCTATTAAGGTTCGTGTCTAGGTTATCGGGACTATCCTATTCGTCAGAAATCACATTTTTGGTGTTTCGTTCAACCTAGATCGACTTCTACCCTATGTGCACAGAAAAATTGTCCGATCATTGATCTTTCCTACGGTAGGCAACGTTTTACAGATGCTGAAAATAAATTTAGTTCAAGTTGCCCAATTTTACTTTAGGTGTTGGTTAGCTACGGTGTGGGTTTTACTACTCGTTAGGGAAACTAACCTCGTGATGTCGTCCAACAAGTGGAAGTCGGGTCTGAACGGCGAAACGTCGGCATCGTCTGAAACTCCTCGGCCGTGGATAGCGCAGCGAGGTACCTCTGGACAGCGGGGTGGCAGCGTGAAATCAGCGAGCTAATCAGCGATCCTCCTCCCGTTGCGAGTAGCGCAACGGTTCTTCACGATAACGGCGACGTCGGCTAAAAGTACGTGCGTGCGGCAACGTACGTGAACTCCGAGAGTCCAAGGGGGCTGTTGGTAGATGAAGTGGGACCAAAGAAAGATGCTCGGCCCAGTGGATGGTCGACGGCATGAGCGCACGACGGTGGGCGGCCGTGAGAAGCCGGGGAGGACAGATTCGCGCACGTCCGTTGTCGCGCATCTCAGTGAAATTTCAGAGACGAACAGCGGAAATGTGAAGTTGAAGTGGGTAAAGGACTTCAAGACGAAGCCAACGGCAGTGGATTTTTCACCGGGGGTGGTCGGAGGTGGCCGTTCGTGGGCGGCGAAGTTCAGCTTCCAGATCTGTGAAAAACAGCCGATACGGCGTGTTCCTACGAGGATTCCGGGAGCTACAGGTGGGCTATGAGCGTGAGGGAAGTTTTAGTTGGTAAGGGTTTTCGATAGGAATCCAACGGAGGTAGGGTGGTCGTCGTAGGTGGCCGGATGACCGGTGGGCGTGAGTTTTTCCGTCGGTAGTGCAGATCGGTAAAACTGTCGTTTGGGTTGTGTTTGAAAGCGTTTTGAGGGAGATAGAGATGAGGGAAGAGGGTAAGGGGAGTTGGAGATGCTTGGGGGGTCAGAGAGGAGTTGATCGGGCAGGGTGGTCGCCGGAGGGAGTGGCCGGAGCGGCGGCGGCGGCGGCCGTTTTTTGGCGGGCGCGCACAGCAGGCCTGTGCACAGAATTTCGGCCAAAAAGCTTGGTTTAATGGTGTTTTTGGAGCTTGGAGAGGTGGAGATAGGAGAGGGAAAGGTTGAGGGGTTGTGTGGGGAGGAGAGGGTGGCCGGAGGCGGCGGCGGTGGCCGGAAAAGGGGGTTGGCCGCCGGCTGTCTCCTCTTGCAGCCATGGGAGTTTATGGGTTATTTTGATGGGTTTTAAGGTTAGAGGAAGAGAGGGGAGAGAGGTGAGAGATGGCCGAAGTTAATGGAGGGTCACTGTAGGTCTCCACCAGCGGTGTGAAGATGGGGAAGTCGCAAGGAAGAGTGGCGGCCGGTGTTTAGCGTGGATGCCCTAGGTGCGGTTTGAGTTGTTGTTAAAAGATGGGTTGTTTGCTATATGGGGTATGTATGGGGTATATTTAGGTGACTAGGAGAGAGAGTATGTGAGAGGAGGGGGTGTAGCTTTAGGTGTGGATAACAGGAGAAATCCCCACATGCATGATACGTATGGATTTGGTTAGGATTAGATTAAGGTTTGAAATTCAAATTGATTAGCGACTAATCAACGGTTGTAAATTGATTAGGGGATATCTTCCACTACGGGTATCGGAAAAATAATCCGAAAATACCGGGACGATCGTGGAGATGAGAAGTACGGGGCTACGGGGTCCGATCACGTGCTACACCTACCAAAAATTCTCGTAAAATCGGGAACCGCGTATTGGTGCCAAAAGACCAAAACGCCCTTCCATTCAAAGCTGTTTGCGAGAAGACGAGCCGTGAGATGACGTTCCCAAAAATTACCATAAAATTCTACACTTCCATACGGTCACAACGGCATATCACATCGTATATACCGAAACCAAGAAAGAGTCAAATTAAATACGTGCACGAAAAAGTACGTGCACGTAGAAAATACGAACGGTCGGAAAGCGACCGTTACATTCTACCCACCTTAGAAATGATTCCGTCCTCGGAATCACTTATACTAATAATAATATTATCTATCTAATCTTATACCCGCAACTCTCATATCTACACATAGAGATCGCTAATCCTATAACTTCAAATGACGTTCCTCAATAATCCATTACAACGCTTCTCTTCACTGGATAATGCTACAACTAGAATCACGCCCTAGCATCTGACTATATATCCATATTACCGTCCACAATTCAACAATCATCATGTCCCCAATATATCATCCGTCACCTTAACTCATACTTCTATTCCCCAAAATCAATGAACCAGAAACTACATCTATCCTTACTCTTAACATCTAACCTCCTAATAATACTAAAATCCATCTTCATAACATCTCATTCATCTCAACATGTCATATTACGTCCAATGTCTTCTCACGTCAACTTAATAATCGAACTTGATGCTTTAAATATTCTACTCATTCTCATGATCACTCCAAATCATACTTTCCCGTCCTAGCTACTCTTATCTATCACTCGTCCAAGTTTCAGATCGATTAAGTACTCATCTCCCTATACATAATTTCATCCAATTAGAGTTCTCCGTTGGGTCCTTCACACATCAGTATTATAAATAAGTCTTGGACAGCTCATTCTTATCATCCAATGATTCCAATCTCCTTATCTTGGTGTCTCAAAATTAATTAATCATCGCTATTACATATCTCACCACACGCTATACCTACCCGCACACAAGATCCTAAAAATAACAATAGCTAGTCCCAATAACAACAATAAGCATAACATCTCGAAGGGAGAAAGAAGAGAGAAGAGAAAGGAAAACTTAAGGCCAATAACATATTTTAAAACATTTGAAAAAAAACCGTGTGGAGTTATGGTAATGGTTGAGGGAGAATAAGAGGTCGTGATCATGTGAGCTAGTTTCAAACTTTAAGGATTTGATTTAAAAAGAAGACAAAAGTTTGATACAGTCACATGCAACCCAAGATAAGCTATACAATAGTACGAAGAGACTAAGTCTAAGAAATTGCCTGCTATGACGCTGTCCACACAAATGTGAATGCCATCATTCAGACAACTCCATATGTATGTCATGGACCACACTGAGTATGCGTACAAGACACACGAGACGATCACCAAGATCCTAAAGGTAACACACTTATACAGGTCTACGCATTATACCTATATATACATCACGACGACATCACAAACCAAAGGGCCCACTACTAACTAGAGATGACATAGGCAACTACATGCACTGATGTTTACATAAAAGAAGGAGACCGAAACCAAAAGCGACATGAAACAAGATCGAAAGAATGAAGTCAGATAAGGCGAGGATGACAAGATAGCCGGATGGACGGGACAAAAATATTGCTTAAAAATGATTGAACGATGAAAGAAGGATTTTGTGCAAAATATGGTATCATATACTTTGATACTTATAAAAAAAATTTATATATATACTTAAAAAGTGAGCAGATGTAGAAAATTAAAATTTTGGAAAAAGTAAGACGAAGGAAGGATGGGTAGGGTGAGAAACGATTGTTTTGCAAATGAAGATAGGTTTACACAAAGATTTTGAAATGTGAGCACGAAGAGCATAGAACTGATATAATAATAATAATAAATAAATAAATAAATAAAAATTGGAGCTCTCTCTAGTTTAGAAAATATTCTAAAAGTATGTACGGTAAGTGGTTAAAATAAATTTCGAAGTTTAGAAAAAAGTGATATATTGAATTTTCAAAATGGTAACAAGTTTTAAAAAACTGAAATATGAAAGATACCGATTCGAAAATAAGTACGAGATAGTAACTTAAAGATTACGGCCAAGAATGTTTCAAAATCAGTGAAAGAATTTTAACTCTACCGAAGGTAAGAAATTTAAATATTTAATAAAGTTTTTCAAGAATTTAAACTGAGCAAAGAATTTAATAATGAATTTCAAAAAATACTTTTAAATGAATCAGGATTTGCAATGGAGGGGTTCGAAGAATTATCGATAAGTGTCATGAAACGATCACGTGAATCGGAACATGATCGTATGAAGAATACGCCTAAGATATGATTCATGAAAGCTATGATGGAACTCTACGGCCGATAACACAAAAGTGTAACGATTGGAAGATGCTAGAAATCCAAGATTCCTAATTATCGGGCTGTCTAAAGATCAGGGCAAGCTCAATACTAAAACTTCCTAGTGAACTAGACTGTAATAGAGAAATCTCAGGGAAGGGCCCTAAGAGAATCAAGATCACGTTCTGCTGGGCCCGAAGTCGATGGACCGGAGCGAACGACTAAAAGAAGGATTCTAGAACTCTAACATGGCCCGAGCCGGGAGAGAGACTACTATGGTATCCTAAGACGAGAATTACTAAATCTTAACCAAGGCGTCTGACTATCAAACTGGGACGTCTACCTAAGTCTTCCTACTATGTAAGACTGGGAAAACCTAATTCAGACTCGTACATGGATATTAAATGAATGCAGTACTCTTATTGTTCCGAAATTTTTGCATGACCTGCATGGGCCACCACTACAACCTGTCATGCCCCGCTTCCCAAAAATACGGAGGCGAAGCATGACAAGGCCCGCTTAGGCCGGAGCTGAGAAGCTCGGACCCAATAAGCGTCTGTAGGGGTACCATTTTAAAATTTTCAGGTTCTTACATTTATAAAGTTCGAAACAACAGAAAGTACAGAAGGAAGGTTGCATTCATCAATATAATTTAATATCCAGCGAGTACAAAGTCTAAAGAGAGGAAAGCCTAAGCATGGCTACAAACTATCGAAAGAGCGAACTAAAAGTAGTAACCTCTGAAGGTGGCGACCGAAAAGTCCTCAAGGTCTGGTCCTCGTCAGCACGTACTCTATGGTGACGTCCTCGGGCTCCACGTACTCCGGTAAGTCTGCCGCGTCCACGAACTCTGGCTCGACACATGACGTACAGCACCCAAAAGAAAGGAACTGTACGTCAGGTAAAGTCTACAAAAGAGGGTTAGACTCTACTGCAAGTGTACTGAACTATTAAACAACAGTTTACTGGTTGATTAGCATGCTGGGGTTACAACAAAGTAGCAAAAGAAGTAACGTAGCAGGAAAGTAAACCGCTGCAAACAGTAGTCGTAGCGTGTGCTACCGACGACGTGACTATCCTAGAAGTGACAGGACAAGACGGAACTAGACAAGACAAGACGGACATGACACGTGAGACACAAAGGGTTCACGCCTTACGGTTCGAGGGGGATCAGACCCTCTCCCCGTGCGCATGATCAACCCTACCCCAAACCCAGGAACTCAGGACAAGAAGTACAGAGATCACTTCTGCTAGGGAAAGCACCTAAAACGCCCGCAGGCTTTTTGTATCACGGAGATCACTTCCGCTCGGGAAGCATCTGAAACGCCCGTAGGCTTTTTGTATCACGGAGATCACTTCCGCTCGGGAAGCATCTGAAACGCTCGAAGGCTTTTTGTATCACGGAGATCACTTCCGCTAGGGAAGCATCTGAAACGCCCGAAGGCTTTTTGTATAAGAGGGACATGACATGACAAGTGTAAGGGAAAGTTATTCTAGGGTGTCCACACGCACTCACACACAAGATAATTCTACAGTGTCAAAAGTTGTTGTTTGTCGAGCTTAGACTTCGTCGTCAAGTCTAAGTCGTCAAGGCGACCCGGACGCTATCATTTCACGTCCGGTTCTATACACTCACAGTCTAACAGTTCTAACAATTTAAGACCAAGGCACGGTCAAAAACGCAAGTGGGTACACTTACCTGCGGTGGCGAGTGTGTCGTCCTCCCAGAGCGTCTCGTCCAAGCGTTTCGTCAGCGGAAGTCCGTCTGAAATAGTGTCACGTCAACGGTGTCAGGCCTCGTTTTCAGTAATTCCTATTAGGGTTCGTGTCTAGGTTATCGGGACTATCCTATTCGTCAGAAATCACATTTTTGGCGTTTCATTCAACCTAGATCGACTTCTACCCTATGTGCACAGAAAAATTGTCCGATCGTCGATCTTTCCTACGGTGGGCAACATTTTACAGATGTTGAAAATAAATTTAGTTCAAGTTGCCCAATTTTAGTTTAGGTTTTGGTTAGCTACGGTGTGGGTTTTACTACTCGTTAGGGAAACTAACCTCGTGATGTCGTCCAACAAGCGGAAGTCGGGTCTGAACGGCGAAACGTCGGCGTCGTCTGGAACTCCTCGGCCACAGATAGCACAGGAGGTACCTCTGGACAGCGGGGGGTGGCGGCATGAAATCAGTGAGCTAATCAGCGATCCTCCTCCCGTTGCGAGTAGCGCAGCGGTTCTTCACGATAACGGCGACGTCGGCTAAAAGTACGTGCGTGCGGCAACGCACGTGAACTCTGAGAGTCCAAGGGGGCTGTTGGTAGATGAAGTGGGACCAAAGAAAGATGCTCGGCCCGGTGGATGGCCGACGGCGCGAGCGCACGGCGGTGGGCGGCCGTGAGAAGCCGGGGAGGACAGATTTGCGCCACGTCCGTTGTCGCGCGTCTTAGTGAAATTTCTGAGACGAACAGTTGAAACAGGAAGTTGCAGTGGGTAAAGGACTTCAAGACGAAGCCAACGGCAGTGGATTTGTCACCGGGGGTGGTCGGAGGTGGCCGTGCGTGGGCGGCGAAGTTCAGCTTTCAGATCTGTGAAAAGCAGCCGATACGGCGTGTTCCGACGAGGATTCCGGGAGCTACAGGTGGGCTATGAGCGTGAGGGAAGTTGTAGTTGGTAGGGGGTTTCAATAGGAATCCAACGGCGGTAGGGTGGTCATCGTAGGTGGCCCGATGGCCGGTGGGCGTGAGTTTTTCCGTCGGTAGCGCAGATCTGTAAAACTGTCGTTTGGGTTGTGTTTGAAAGCATTTTGAGGGAGATAGAGATGAGGGAAGAGGGTAAGGGAAGTTGGAGATGCTTAGGGGATCAGAGAGGAGTTGATCGGGGGTGGTGGTCGTCGGAGGGGGTGGCCGGAGCGGCGGCGGCGGCCGTTTTCCGGCGGGCGCACACAGCAGGCCTGGGCACAGAATTTCGGCCAAAAAACTTGGTTTAATGGTGTTTTTGGAGCTTGGAGAGTTGGAGATAGGAGAGGGAAAGGTTGAGGGGTTGTGTGGGGAGGAGAGGGTGGCCGGAGGCGGCGGTGGTGGCCGGAAAAGGGGGTTGGCCGTCGGCTGTCTCCTCTTGCAGCCATGTGAGTTTATGGGTGGTTTTGATGGGTTTTAAGGCAGAGGAAGAGAGGGGAGAGAGGTGAGAGATGGCCGGAGTTAATGGAGGGTCGCCGGAGGTCTCCACCAGCGGTGAGAAGATGGGGAAGTTGCAAGGAAGAGTGGCGGCCGGTGTTTAGCGTGGATGTCCTAGGTGCGGTTTGAGTTGTTGTTAAAAGATGGGTTGTTTGCTATATGGGGTATGTATGGGGTATATTTAGGTGACTAGGAGAGAGAGAGAGTATGTGAGAGGTGGGGGTGTATCTTTAGGTGTGGATAGCAGGAGAAATCCCCACATGCATGATACATATGGATTTGGTTAGGATTAGATTAAGGTTTGAAATTCAAATTGATTAGCGACTAATCAACGGTTGTAAATTGATTAGGGGATATCTTCCACTACGGGCATCGGAAAAATAATCCGAAAATCCCGGGACGATCGTGGAGACGAGAAGTACGAGACTACGGGGTCCGATCACGTGCTACACCTACCAAAAATTCTCGTAAAATCGGGAACCGCGTATTGGTGCCAAAAGACCAAAACGCCCTTCTATTCAAAGCTGTTTTGCGAGAAGACGAGCCGTGAGATGACGTTCCCAAAAATTACCATAAAATTCTAAACTTCCGTACGGTCACAACGGCATATCACATCGTATATACCGAAACCAAGAAAGAGTCAAATTAAATACGTGCACGAAAAAGTACGTGCACTTAGAAAATACGAACGGTCGGAAAGCGGCCGTTACATCCATATTCTCATAACACACTGCCTCAGCCTCATCATCGGGCTCCTCAGGTATAGATGGAAATGTAAACTTAATCTTCTCCTTTTTATGCCTTCTTCTTCCTTTCTGTCCTAGAACATGAGGCACCCTATAGTGTGGGTTGGCCTTCTCAATAGTAGGTGCAGGTGGCTCTATGGGCTCCTGTATCTCGGCCACGGTATAAAAGTGGGTCTTGTGCCCCTCAACTAGAGCGTATACTCCATTATCAATTGTGCCTATGGAAGAGATACGATGAGTAATAAAGTTTTGAAATCTAAGCTTAAAAGGGTCACCTGCCGTTATTGTTAATGGACCGGTGTATCGAACTTTGTCCACGATGCTTCTCAATAGGTTCATATATGTGTCCTCTTCTGGCAGCTCGGATGTCTCTATTTATGGAGTGTTGATGGTGTAAAGGTGGATATGATCACCTTCAAGTGAAGCATACACTCCATCTATGATTGTACCTGCACCAGAAACATTAGCCATAACGAAATTGATGAATACTTGGTCGGAAGGTTTACCCACCATAACGGTTAGCGAACCGGTAGATCGAGCATCATCTATCATTTGCTCCAAAGTTGCTGCCAACTGCAGATCACTGAACTTTTCCACTTGCATCCTCTTCATAAACTCACGTGAGGGTCCCTTTAGCCTTCTAGCGAAGATATCAAATAGCTTGGAACCATCCCACTCATGGTCTGACTCCGTCTGGAACATTCCTAACATTCTTTCAAACTTGCACGAGGCTTCTCTGAAGGACTTGCCATCAGCTTGATAGAATGTAGCGAGATATGTATAGAATCATATAGAACCCGGTCGCATCTTTGGAAGCACCATAGTTGCATCAATTGTACCTGATCAAGCAAAGTAGACAACCTAAAAAGACGTCAGTGGTACAAAGAGAGAGAAAGATAATAATAATAGTAGGTGGTGGGGAAAAATCTCTCTGTTTTTTAATATATATGTTTTTATGCAATGTACTCAACCTAATTGTGGTAAATAGATAATATGGCGGAATGCCTCCCCGACAACGGCGCCATAAACTTGATCGACCTGGAATTAACTCCGAAACGATGTCGTCTAACCGCAAGCGCACGATATAATGGCAAGCGAGTATCGAACACAGGGAAGCGGTGATATACTACCTATCTACTCCTAGGTTGAGGTTGAGTTAGACTTGCGGGTTTATTAGTGGATGTGGAGTATGGAGGGTCGTAATGGTGATGTATGCGAAGGTTATGTCACTCAACATCGCAAACAAGGGATTCCACAAAAAGAAAGAAAGAAATAAAATATAAAAGATTAGGGCTTTAGGACTCGCCGCTAGGACCGTCGGACGTCGATGCTCGGTTGAGACTTCTACGTTGCATTAGTTTAATTGGGGGTTTTAGCATCTAAGAGTGAATTCATATGTCTAGGCATCATGAATCTAACATAGCGTATTCACCCCGCTCTCGCGATAGATGCATACTGTATGTGCATTAAGGATCTACAATAATCTCACCACTCTCGTGGTTCGAATGCTCTCAACTCATACCACTCTCGTGGGTTAGAGCTTCGAGGTATTTTGGTGGCTCTTATTGACGCAATGACGGTAACCGTCAATTAGTGGTATAGTTCGTCGGTGGATCCCATCAAGACACGAACCGGGCATGGTCACGAGCCTCGGTTGAATCCACTAACTCCCTAATTAAATCCATAAGATACTCCTTAAGCTAATCGATTGCACCGACTGTGGGCACGATCTCAGTACGAGTTCTCTCAGGGATTTTGCTAGATCAACCAAAATACAACCCCTTTTATATCCAACACATCATAAAAATCATATCTTTGCATCTAAATCCTAAAATCCTAGGGCTAATCCATTAGCCATAGAAAAGACTATTCAAGCATAGCAAACATTATGAAAACAATATAGATCATTGCTAGCATCATAAAAAACAATAAGAACTAAAATAAAATTAAAGAGATAGAATACTTAGCTTGACACAAGAGGAGGGGCCTATTGCGTAGCCTAACTCCCAAAAGATCGTCTCCAAAACTTCTTAGAACTCTCTAAAAACTATCAAAAAAGTCCATCTCTAATGACGACTACAATTTATATATATAGTCCCCTCAAAACCCTAGCAAATAACCTAAGAAACCCTCTGAAATTCGTGCCCAAAGCCAAATCCGGACGCAACTTAAGTTCTGGGCCCCAGCTGACTCGGGTCGAGTAGCACCCTACTCGGTCGAGTCAGCATTATGGCAGATATCCCTTCAAAAAACACTGCTCTGTCTGCTCGAACCGAGTAGGATCCTGCTCGGTCGAGTAGATGGTCGAGTATTGATTTCAGCACTGTAGCGTCAACTTGCAGAAATTTCCCAAAGCTCATCCGACCTCCGATTGGCACGTTCTTGGTGGCGTTGGAACCGTATTGAAGTCTACTATTTGGAAAAAATATCAAAAAAATAATGAAAAATCCTAGGTGACAGAATATTTGAAAATACTTCACTGCTGTCTGAAAATTTGGGCGTTCGCCTTACTCGATCGAGTAGCCTTCGTGCTCGCTCGAGCTAGAGTGCCTTGGGGAGAAGCTCAAAGTAGTGGCTCTGGAAATTGATGACTCGGGTCCAGTAGCCACCCTACTCGATCGCATAGGGTGTACCCGTTTCCTCTGCGAGAATTGCGTGTCAGCTCGACCGATGCTACTCGGTCGAGTCGCCTGGGAAACTGAAGTTGATTGCTTCTTGGCTTCTCCTTTCTCTTTCTCTTCATCTAGTCTTCTTCTTTGGCACCTCAAGCATGTCATCATGAGTCTTCTTGGTGCTCCCATGTTACCAATCGGTTTATTGACTTCAAATTGCTGTAATATCGCTCCAAATCCTTGAAATGGACATAAACGCTCCGAAAGTCATATTGTTCCAAATAATAGCATAAAAGAGTATGAAATATGTAATTGAGCAATCATTTTGACGTGTAATCATATAGATAAAACATGGAATATAATGAGACATCAGTGTTGGATATTGGACTCCACGGATTTGGTTTTGGATGATGAACAAACATAAATATAACGTGAACTAACACTTTGTGAGCGCAGTTATGGAGATCGTCGCCAAATTCATATGAATATCAATTACGACGTCTCAAGACTTCTCAAAGCACGTGATCGTATGTCTAAAGCTTCGTTGAAGCTTATGGACCTTTTTAGAAGTCATGAAGATTCGATTGAAGCTATTGAAGACGGTATCGTCAAGTTTTATTTATAGTCTTTAAGCTTCTGTCGTAGAATGTTAAGCCTTGAGTAGGTCTTACGGTTTAAATCTTCATAACGCTCATATCTTAGCTCTAGGATCTTAGTAGAAGTCCATACAATCCTTCCCGAAGCTTCGCGCTTCGATTCGCGACATCTTGTGCATGTTAGTTGGTTCAAGAAGAAGAACTGACCGACTAGATTGTGATCTAGTCGGTCGGCAAAGCTTCTTGGACCGACTAGTTCTTTTCAGTTAATTCTAAGCTTTTTACTGTTTACAGTTAGTCGGTCTAAGTTGACTCACCGACCGACTAGTTTGTGAACTAGTCGATCAGTGATGCTTCTGTGACCGACTAGTTGAGCTTTCCCTGTACATGCACATTTGAGCCTAAGCTACTGTTTATCTTTAGTCGGTCTGTGTTCATTGATCGACCGACTAGTTGATGAACTAGTCGGTCAACTTTCCTTCTTGGACCGACTAGTTTACTTTTACTGTACATACCAATTTTTCACCTAACTTACTGTTTATCGTTAGTCGGTCTATGCTCATTTGGCGACCGACTAGTTGGTGAATTAGTCGGTCAACATTTGTTCTTGGACCGACTAAGTCTATTTATGCTCAGACTTCAGTTTTATCTGTTAGTCGGTCTCAGTTGAGTGACCGACCGACTAGTTGTGAAACTAGTCGGTCAGCTACTCTTCTTGGACCGACTAGTTCCTTATGTCTGTGCTTTGATCTTTTCTCTGTTCACTCATTAGTCGGTATACGTTAATTGACCGACCGATTAGTTGATGAACTAGTCGGTCGGTGGTTGTTCTTTGACCGACTAGTTGGGTTCAGAAAAGAGCCGTTGGAGCTTTAATTGAAACGTTTTTTTCTCTCTCTCTCCTCTATCCTAAAAATACTTGTTGGGCTGCATTCATTGCAGTCAAGGCTGATATTATTGCAAGTTTAGAGATCAAGAGAAATCATTCCAAGCTCATTCAAAGCTCTTTCATTCCATTCAATAATCTCTCATCACTCTTACTTCCAAAGAGAGATTCATTGAGTGTGAAGCCTTCCAAGCCAAGTGCTTGATTCTAGGTCACCAACATCCCCATAGCTCTCCATCGCTGATCTACATCTTGGAGCTAGGGTTTGGTGCCACCTCTTCTTCTTCAAAATCATCTTTGCCCTAATTCGTAAGCATTACTCAAGGCATAGGTATTTTGTCGGTAAGAAGTTTCTTATTTCATTTCAATTTAATATTGTAAGTTTCACTCTCGGTTGTGAGAGTGTGGTTGTGATCCCGGGTTGTGGGAGTCACAAATTACTTTGTGTATGATTTGACTTGTGGAGGTTTTTCACAAGTATTTCATAGTGGAAATCTTGAGTTAGGGTTTCTAACTCAAGTATCCGGAGGGGATCCGGGTGGTTGGGACGTAGGATCACCGGGAACAAGTCGGGGAGACTTGGGTGGATCCGAACCCAGTAATATCTTGTGTTAGCTTTGTTAATTTTATTGTTGTCTTCAATTTAAGCTTCTGCAAATTGATTTGGTAGTTGTTTGCACGATAATTAGGAATTATACTCCTTGTTATTTTTAAAGTACTATTCACCCCCCCTCTAGTACTTGTGCAGTAGCTTGTAGGGCATTACATTTGGTATCAAAGCCAGATATTTAGCTATGTCTGCCAACGACAACAAGACCGTGCGTCCACCTTCCGACTATGGCACCTTCAGGAACCGTGAAGGAGCATCTTCGGTGATGGAAGGACATTCCTCAACGAGGCCTCCATTCTTCAACGGTACCAACTACGGGTACTGGAAATGCCGGATGGAAACCTTCCTCCGGAGTGCATCTCTATGGAGGACCACGATGAAGGAATACGTCGAGCCCACCGAAGAAGAATTTGAGAAATGGACAACCGCGGAGGTCGCCGCGGAGGTAAGCAATGCCAAGGCAATGAACGCCTTGTAATGCGCATTGGAGCCCGATGACTTCAATAAGATATGCACATGTAAGAGTGCATATCAAATTTGGAACTCCCTCCTCATACTACATGAAGGGACGAGTAGGGTAAGAGACTCTAAACTCGTTGTTGTTAATAAGGATTACGAAATGTTTCATATGCAACAGGGCGAGAAGATGAAGGAGTATTACGCTCGCTTCGTCGACATCATAAACGAGTTGGAGGCTCTCGGCAAAACCTACACCCAAAAGGAGAAGTGTCCGAAGCTTATCGAAGGACTTCCTTCTTCTTGTGAAAAGCGTACCTTTGCCATCGAGGAAGGTAATGATATGAATAAGTACACCGTAGTTCAACTAATAGGTACTTTAATGTCATACGAGGTACGCAAGGAAAGCAAGCTAAAATTGCAGGAAAAGATGAAGTCCTACCTAAAGCAAGACGAGCCAAAGAAGAAGGCTATTGCTTTCAAGGCCGCTCCATCCACATCCACATCAACCGATGATGAAGACTTGGAAAACGAGTTGGACTTGGAGTCCATGGCACTCATTGCCAAGAAGTTCAACCGTTTCTTCCGAAAAGGTAACTATAAGAACAAAGCTAAATTTGGTTCCTTTAACGCCTCCTCCTCTCCTTTGTGTTTCAAGTGCAATAAGCCAGGACACATGAAAGCGGAGTGTCCTCTAAATAAGCAAATGGAGAAGTGGAAGGCGCCGAAATTCGATAAGTCCAAGAAGTACAAGAAAGGGAACAAAAAGGGACTTGTCGGAGCAACATTCACCGACTCCGAGGATTCCTCAAGCGGAGAGTCGGACGATGAGCAAGTGGAGCAAGCGCACATGTGCTTCATGGCAAGAGAGGAGCATGATCAAGGATCCTCCTCTTTCGATGATAGTGACGACGAAGGCGATGAGGTAACTATGGATGACCTTAGGAATGCTAATTCTCAATTATGGTCTAAGTATACTAAATTAGTAAATAGGTATACTAAAGTAAAAGATGACCTAGCTAGCATTCAAACCTCGCCTAAAACTATCATCACCAACAACCACACCGTTGTTGAAGGGTTGATGAATGAGATTGTGAATCTCAAGACTCAACTTGAACATGTTAGCATTGAAGATCCGGAGGATCACAAGATATCGGATTTGACTTCTCAAAACTCGACTTTGAGTATTGAGAATGAGAATCTTAAATCTCGTGTTTAGGTGCTCACATCGCAAGTATCCAACTTGGATACTTCTATGCGTTCTCTCACCGAGAAATATGAGAACACATTAGGCCAAATTAATAAATTCAATAAGGGTAAGGACCATTTGGATAAAATCCTAAGTGACTTACTTCTGGCCAATCACCACATTGGCTTGGGGTATACGATGGGATGTTCATCCAAATCGGCCACTACTTTTGTTAGGCCAACTTCCGGTGAATCAACGAGTGGTAGCAAACACTCTATTGGTAGTTCTTCTACCAATGGTGCTTTCACCTCGTCCACACCCTCTTTCGGAAAGAAACCCACTTTGGGAGGACCTCCAAAGAAGGGGCATGCTTATATGTACACCAATACTATGCCACGTAGGAACACACGTCCTACTCCACCGGCTCACACATATGATGATTTTTATGCAACACATTCACGGGCACGTGCACACCATGTGAGACACCCTCACGCACGTGTTCCCACACATGCATATGTTCACCCACAACATCATATGAATAATTATCCACATGCACCATTCCATCATGTTCCTTATGCCTATCCACAACATGCATCACGTAGAAATCAACGTCGCATGCATGCACCCAATAGGATGAGGGCTCCCAAGATTTTCACTATTTGGAGCCCAAAGGACACAAGCATGGATGAAAAACAAGTTTACATGAATGCTTATTTTTCGGATGTTGTGCATAGTAGAAATTATGTGGGGAAGTCTAAGTCCAATTGGACTTGGCTTCCAAAGGTCTAATCTTTTGGACCCAATGACCTTGGGTACCATGATATGAAATTTTCTATCTTTAGGTACTCAAGGAAAAGAAAAAGAAAAGGAGCAACAAATTTAAATTTAGCTCCAAGGGGAATTGGATACTCGATAGCGGGCGTTCAAAACACATGACGGGTGACGCTCAATTGCTCTCCGGAGTGGTTCCCATTCCAAATGGAAACCGCGTCGTATTTGGAGGCAACGAGAGCGGAACCATCATAGGTGTTGGTAAAGTGGGTAATCCTTCTAAACCCATTATATGTGATGTTTACCTTGTTAAAGGATTAAACCACAATCTTATTTCAATAAGTCAACTTTGTGACAAAGGTTACAAAGTTAACTTTGCGAAAGGAATGTGCCATATTTTAAGAAAAGATAATAATGAATTATTGTTTTCCGGCACACGCCATAAGGATATATATATCCTAGATCTTCCAAGATCACATGAACAATGTCTTATTGCCAACACAAGTGAACAACACTTATGGCATCGACGTTTTGGTCATGTGAACTTTGGAACACTTTTTAAGCTTTCCAAGTTAAATTCTATTAGAGGCTTCCCTAAGCTTGTCTTTCAAAAGAAAAGATTTTGTGACTCGTGTCAACGAGGCAAGCTTCCAAAATCTTCATTTAAACCTAAGAAAAGCATTTCTTCTAAGCGGCCTCTAGAGCTATTACATCTAGATTTATTTGGGCCAACTAGAGTTGCTTCATTAGGTAATGCTAGATATGGACTTGTCATCGTTGATGACTTTTCTAGGTTTACTTGGGTATTTTCATTGTGTAATAAAAATGAAGCTTTTGAAAACTTCACAATTTTTGTTAAGAAAGTACAAAATCTCTTAGGAACCACCATTGTCACTATTCGTAGTGATCATGGAGGTGAATTTGAGAATGCGTCCTTTGAGACATTTTGTGATGAAGTTGGTATTACACACACCTTCTCTTTCCCTCGTGCACCTCCTCAAAATGGTGTAGTTGAGAGAAAGAATAGGACGCTAGTGGAGTGTGCTCGCACTATGCTTGATGATAGCCAACTTGGCCATCAATTTTGGGCGGAGGCGGTACACACCGCTTGCTATGTGTTTAATAGAATACTTTTGAGGCCCGGCACTAAACAAACTTGTTATGAATTGTTGTTTGGTAGGTTGCCTCAAGTTAAAAATTTTCGTGTTTTTGGTTCGAAATGTTTTATTAAGAACACGTATGGTAGTTTGGACAAATTCGATCCAAGATCCGATGAGGGGATTTTTGTTGGATATTCTTCGCGTAGCAAAGCCTACCGGATATTCAACAAACGAACCTCAACGATCGAGGAATCGCTTCATGTGTCATTTAATGAAGGATTTGTTCCAACTAGAATTACTAATGATGATGACTCTATGGATGTCTTATGTGATTCAATTGGTAATTCTAACTCTAATGATTCTATTAATTCTATTGAGACTAACCCGTCTAATGAAGTTGTTGAGAATGTTCCTAATGACCAAGGTATTCCCAAACGGCTTCATACCGTTCGTGACCATCCTCATGAGCAAGTCATTGGCAATATCCATGATAGTGTCAAGACGAGATCACAAGTGAACTACTTCGCTCATTGTGCCTTTGCCTCCTCGATAGAGCCAAAGAATGTTAATGAAGCATGCGAAGATAGCGCTTGGATCTTAGCCATGGAGGAGGAACTCATTCAATTCGAGAGGAATGAAGTTTGGGAGCTTGTTCCATTGCCATCGAAGAACCACATCGTCATAGGGACAAAGTGGATATTCAAGAACAAAACCGACGAGAACCAAGTCGTTGTCCAGAACAAAGCTTGGTTAGTTGCTCAAGGCTACCGTCAAGAGGAAGGTATAGATTTCGAAGAATCCTTCGCTCCGGTAGCTAGATTAGAATCAATTAGATTATTATTGTCTTTTGCATGCCATAAGGATTTTGAATTATTTCAAATGGATGTTAAAAGTGTGTTTTTAAATGGAGATGTTGTTGAGGAAGTTTACGTTTCTCAACCTCCGGGTTTTATTAATGAAAAATTTCCAAATCATGTTTTTAAACTAAAGAAAGCGCTTTACGGCTTGAGACAAGCTCCTCGAGCTTGGTATGATCGCCTAAAGAATTTTCTATTGGATTTGAATTTTAAAATGGGAGAAGCCGATTCTACACTTTTTGTTAAGCATTCGAATAATGATATAATTTTAGTTCAAATATATGTTGATGATATCATTTTCGGTGCTACTAAGTTTGCTCTTTGCGAAGAGTTTTCTAATGTTATGAAGGAACAATTTGAGATGAGCCACATGGGTGAGCTCAAATATTTCTTAGGTCTCCAAATTCGCCAAATGGACGATGCAATCTTCATCCACCAAACGAAGTATACGGTGGAGTTGCTTAAGCGATTTGGAATGGAGAGTGCCTCCGGGAAAACGACTCCAATGAGCACGACTACGCATCTTGATAAGGATACGGGTGGTAAGGATGTAGACATTCGTCTATATCGAGGTATGATAGGTAGTTTACTTTATCTTACCGCAAGTAGGCCCGATATTATGTTTGCCGTATGCGTATGTGCTCGTTATCAGTCTCAACCTAAGGAGTCTCACTTAGTAGCGGTAAAACGTATTTTTCGCTATCTAAGTTACACTTTAGATTTTGGATTACTTTATCTGAAATCTAGCACGTATGAGTTAATCTCATATAGTGATGCCGATTATGCGGGATGCAAATCCGACAGGAAAAGTACTAGTGGCACTTGTCATTTTATAGGAAATTCCCTTGTCTCTTGGTTTTCCAAGAAGCAAAATTCTGTTTCACTTTCAACCACCGAGGCGGAATACATTGCCGCCGGTGCCGCGTGTGCTCAAGTTCTTTGGATGAGACACACACTTAAAGACTTTGGTATAAACTGTGATACTTGCCCTATCATGGTTAACAACCAAAGTGCAATATGTCTTTCCAAGAACCCGGTACACCATTCCCGTTCGAAACACATAGATGTCCGACACCACTTTTTAGATGATCATGTTGCTAAAAAGGACATCATTTTAGTGTACGTTGAAACCCAAAAGCAAATCGCCAATATTTTCACGAAACCCCTAAAGGAGGACTCCTTTGTGCGGTTGCGTCGAGAATTGGGGATTATGGGTGAATCCGAGATATAGGATTCATGTTTCTTTCAAAAATCTTGCATGCTATTATATTTCGCAATATTTCATTCTTGCTAGACTTATTGGATTTTTCGGGATTTTATGTGATATTTTGAATTTTTGCTCGAATTCATGTTTGAATGTCGTATTTGAGATTTCGATATTTAATGGGGTAGTTTAGATGATTTTTGAGAGGATTGCGATGTATCGTCCAAGTGTATTGAGGAAAGAACTTATTTATCAATTTTTGGACTCATCTAGTCAGTCTCAGTTCATCAACCAACCGACTAGATTCGCATCTAGTCGGTCAGCTAATGAACTCAGACCGACTAGCTCTATCTCTCAACTTTTGAACTCCTTTAGTCGGTTTCAGTTCAATCACCAACCGACTAGATTCGTATCTAGTCGGTTAGTAAAAGAACTCAGACCGACTAACTCAAGCTATTTTGAGTTTCCTCTCCAGCTTAACTCTTTAGTCGGTTCAAGCTTACTTATCGACCGACTAGATTGAGTTCTAGTCGGTCAGTACTTGAGCGTAGACCGACTAATTCTCGTTCAGAAATCTTCGACTGTTCTCTGTTTCCACTTAGTCGGTTCAAGCTCGTTAACCGACCGACTAGATCGTCATCTAGTCGGTCAGCGTTTGAACTTAGACCGACTAAGTGCTCAGGGGCAGTCACGTGTTTTGGCATCTAATCGACTTATTAAGTCAAATCGACCGACTTCTTCACGTTTAATCGATCGAAACTTCCCTCTCTCAGCTCAAAACCCCCGACCCCCGCGCTGACCCTTCGACTTCCGGCCATTTCCCGGCCATCCTCTCCGTCGCCGGCCGTCGTCTTCCTCCTAGGGTAACCCCCTCTCACTCCCTCTCCTGTCTAGGGTTCATTTTCAGCTTAGGGTTAGGTATTTCTCTAGATTTCATCTTCTAGGGTTTCGAATAGGGCTTCTTGAATTCGGCTAGGGTTTCTTCGCTTTGATCTCTCTTGCGTCGTGTCGTGCCGCGATTATGGCTCGTACACGTATCCCGATCACTCCATCTAGCCCCTCACTGATGACCATAGAACCTACCCCTACGGACCCCGATCAACCTTCGTGAACCCCTCCGAAACGCCGTGCTAAGGCCACCCAACCCTCTTCGTCTTCGCCTCCTCTTAAGCGTAAGAGGACGGCGACTGCGAAACCCCGAGCCCGATCTCAGCCCAAGCCCAAGCAAGTTATTTTTCGTGCTCCCACTCCACCCGGTGCTTCGGATTCTGACACCGAGTATATCCCCGAGCCTGAGACTCATAGGGAACCAACTCCTCCTACCCATCCTGAGTCTAGCTCCCGACCTCGCACGTCTACCCGTAAGCCTAAGGGAAAGGCTCCGATGCCGGTTGGCGGTGTCGATATCTTGTTGTGTCGTGATGACCCTATGTGTCTCGCGGCTTACAACCGTATCGAACATTGCCCGCTGCTTCTGGAGCATTTTGTCCAGTTCAGTGACTTCATAGGGCTAGCTGATCTTCTTTCGTCCTCGGGTCTTCTCGATTACCTTCGATATGACCCGAAGGTGAATCCTCACCCCTACCCTCGATTAGTAAAGCTATTCTATGCCAATAGGATCCGGGGTCAGTACGATGAGACCCACTCTGTTGAGACGACTGTTTTGGGGACTCCTATAGTCCTCACAGCAGAAATCTTAGGAGAGATTTTGGGTATCTCCTCGTCTGGCCTCCTTCCCTCAGACATTTCTGTTGATGATATTTCTTCCCTTGATCAGACCATCCTTTCTGAGATTTTCCATCAGATTCCTCCCGCCATGATTGGCGTGCCCTCCAAATCCTTCAAGCCAAATGCATGGGTCCTCAATTTGATTCTGAATTCGTGCTTGCTTCCCAAGTACGGCTCCTCATCTCTACCGTCCCAGCCTTTTCTGAAGCTGATCTATGCCATTTTCATGGGGAGCTCGATTAACTGGGCTCGCATTATACTCGATAAGATTGACTCTTTCGAGTGTATTCGTAAGACCACGAAATCGGCTCACATCCCCTTCCCGTGCTTGTTGACCCTTGTTTTCCGTCACTTCCGTGTCCCCTTGCCTCGTGACGATGAGCGTCCACTTGGTCCTCCCCTGAACACGACGGTCGTCAAGAAATCTCTTGCGGCACTCCGTCACGTTCAGAGGACGACACCTTCAGCGTCTGCCTCTGCCTCTGCCTCAGCTGCTCCCTCTGCCACCCTTGATGATGTCGTTCGGTTACTTCATCGTCACGAGTCTCGTTTGGCTCGTACCGAGGAGGTAGTTTGCCGTATGGCTAGTCTGATGGGTATTCAGATTCCTCCTCCTGTTTCTGAGGATGAGGAGATGGATGAGTTGGTTGAGGAGGACATTGAGGAGCTTTGTCGTGCTTCCACTCGTGCCCCCGAGGGCACTTCTGGTACTGCTGCTGCTGCTACCACATCTGCTGCTGGTGCTACCTCTTCTGGTGCTGCTGTTACTGCTTCGTCTGCTGGTGCCCCCGAGAGCACACCTGTTGCCACCACTCCTGCGGTGGATACTCCGACTGGTGCTCCCGAGGCCACTCCTGTTGCTGCTCCAGAGATTGCCACTTCTGCCGTCGCTCCCGTTGACCTTCCAGACGTTCCTGCTGATCCAGTTTCCACCACTTCTCCTGTAGAGCCTGCTGCTGCTGCAGATCCTGCCGGTTCCTCTTGAGCTACTTTGAGGACTCTCCGATGCTCCTTAGATGATGCATCCAGTGTGAGAGAGTTTGGTTAGGATAGAGTGGGGGTTTGGATCTTTTGATGATGTATTTTGATGTACTTTGATGATATTTTTGATGTATTTTGATACTTTTGATGATGTATCTTCATGTATTTTGACACTCCGATATCTGTGATATGATGATGTATTTTTGTGCCCGGATCGGTGGATCGATGTTTTGTATGTCAGTGATGCTCATTTTTTATGTACTCTGGTTCATATTATATATATATATGCATCGCAGTTGACATTTCATTCTATTGTGCACAATTTATAATTTTTTTATGTCTCTGATGTTTGATTTCGTCGCTCGACGATATTAACTTGGTTTAATAGAAATTTCTTCTATGGAAACATAGAATTGTTTTCCATGCACTAAATTAACCAAGAATGTTGATATTGGAGAGTATATTCCATAACTCAATCCGTAAAAATGATTTGAGTTTTGATGATTTCGTTTTACGATTTTCGACTATGGTTTCATTGACACGCCTTGATTCTATTCATATTTTTCGTTGGTGTCACTTAAACCGCCGTCGTATTCTATGACTCCCGTGCTTTTATTTGAAGCCATTGTTGTTGTCGTTGATCTCCTCCCGCTTTTTTTGCTAATGCCAAAGTGGGAGAGATATAATAATAACGATGTGCTAAACCAAGAATCTAATTTGATATGTTAGATTCAGGGGGAGTTAAGATATACAAATGGATTTTCAAATCTGATATTTCAATAACCTACATTTGGTATTCGATATTTCAATAATCAATTCTCATTTTATATACTTCACTCGTCTGCTTGATGCGTATTATTATTGTTTAAATTGGAATTAACGTGTCATCAATGCAGGGGGAGTAAGTAAATTTTATTTGAATTATTATTTTTGATTATTATTTATGTTGGTTTGTCATCACCAAAAAGGGAGAGAATGTTGGATATTGGACTCCCCAGATTTGGTTTTGGATGATGAACAAACATAAATATAACGTGAACTAACACTTTGTGAGCGCAGTTATGGAGATCGTCGCCAAATTCATATGAATATCAATTACGACGTCTCAAGACTTCTCAAAGCACGTGATCATATGTCTAAAGCTTCGTTGAAGCTTATGGACCTTTTTAGAAGTCATGAAGATTCGATTGAAGCTATTGAAGACGGTATCGTCAAGTTTTATTTATAGTCTTTAAGCTTCTGTCGTAGAATGTTAAGCCTTGAGTAGGTCTTACAGTTTAAATCTTCATAACGCTCATATTTTAGCTCTAGGATCTTAGTAGAAGTCCATACAATCCTTCCCGAAGCTTCGCGCTTCGATTCGCGATTTCTTGTGCATGTTAGTTGGTTCAAGAAGAAGAACTGACCGACTAGATGGTGATCTAGTCGGTCGGCAAAGCTTCTTGGACCGACTAGTTCTTGTCAGTTAATTCTAAGCTCTTTACTGTTTACAGTTAGTCGGTCTAAGTTGACTCACCGACCGACTAGTTTGTGAACTAGTCGGTCAGTGATGCTTCTGTGACCGACTAGTTGAGCTTTCCCTGTACATGCACATTTGAGCCTAAGCTACTGTTTATCTTTAGTCGGTCTGTGTTCATTGATCGACCGACTAGTTGATGAACTAGTCGGTCAACTTTCCTTCTTGGACCGACTAGTTTACTTTTACTGTACATACCAATTTTTCACCTAACTTACTGTTTATCGTTAGTCGGTCTATGCTCATTTGGCGACCGACTAGTTGGTGAATTAGTCGGTCAACATTTGTTCTTGGACCGACTAAGTCTATTTATGCTCAGACTTCAGTTTTATCTGTTAGTCGGTCTCAGTTGAGTGACCGACCGACTAGTTATGAAACTAGTCGGTCAGCTACTCTTCTTGGACCGACTAGTTCCTTATGTCTGTGCTTTGATCTTTTCTCTGTTCACTCATTAGTCAGTATACGTTAATTGACCGACCGACTAGTTGATGAACTAGTCGGTCGGTGGTTGTTCTTTGACCGACTAGTTGGGTTCAGAAAAGAGCTGTTGGAGCTTTAATTGAAACGTTTTTTTCTATCTCTCCTCTATCCTATAAATACTTGTTGGGCTGCATTCATTGCAGTCAAGGCTGATATTATTGCAAGTTTAGAGATCAAGAGAAATCATTCCAAGCTCATTCAAAGCTCTTTCATTCCATTCAATAATCTCTCATCACTCTTACTTCCAAAGAGAGATTCATTGAGTGTGAAGCCTTCCAAGCCAAGTGCTTGATTCTAGGTCACCAACATCCTCATAGCTCTCCATCGCTGATCTACATCTTGGAGCTAGGGTTTGGTGCCACCTCTTCTTCCTCAAAATCATCTTTGCCCTAATTCGTAAGCATTACTCAAGGCATAGGTATTTTGTCGGTAAGAAGTTTCTTATTTCATTTCAATTTAATATTGTAAGTTTCACTCTCGGTTGTGAGAGTGTGGTTGTGATCCCGGGTTGTGGGAGTCACAAATTACTTTGTGTATGATTTGACTTGTGGAGGTTTTTCACAAGTATTTCATAGTGGAAATCTTGAGTTAGGGTTTCTAACTCAAGTATTCGGAGGGGATCCGGGTGGTTGGGACGTAGGATCACCGGGAACAAGTCGGGGAGACTTGGGTGGATCCGAACCCAGTAATATCTTGTGTTAGCTATGTTAATTTTGTTGTTGTCTTCAATTTAAGCTTCCGCAAATTGATTTGGTAGTTGTTTGCACGATAATTAGGAATTATACTACTTATTATTTTTAAAGTACTATTCACCCCCCCTCTAGTACTTGTGTTGTAGCTTGTAGGGCATTACAATCAGAACCAAACCCGGGGTTTAAAGTTATTGGCCACATACTGTTATTGGACCACATTGTCGTCTGCAGTTCCCCAAGATCACAAAGTAGGGAGTGCTTTCTTTCTCTACAAAGAAAGAGAAATTAAAAGAAAGAAATCGTTGGTTAGAACACAGTCACTTGAAACACTGTCATCAGATCTGTTATACATATTCAAACTGATTGTGTTCTCTAATTCTTCCTTGAAAACGTCGGACTGCCTTCTCTAATTCTTCCCCATTATACAACATAATCTAATCATGTTAAATGCTACTAAAAGGAATTGTTACAAGAAATTATTACATGCGCTGTTCTCATGCGCCTGATAACCTCCAACTCTACTGGATTAATGCCCACCCAGGAACGTAAAAATGCACTCTTCTCCATCAGATTACTCTTATCCTCCCCGACATGTGTTAAGGTCGCATGAACCTGAGCCACACATAAAGCCACATCCGGCTGCCTCCTATTTGCCTCTTCGTGCCTACAAGCAATCGGTAATGCGGCATCCTCTAGCCCACATGCATCCATACACAATAAGACAATTGCAAATTCAATTAGTTTAACAAACTGGATAGAACATTTAAAATAAAAATATGCTCACATGTATGTGTCGGCAGTGAGGTATGTGGGAAAGAGGGTATATGTCCTGCAGTGCCTGAAAATATATAAAGAATGTTATGCAATTAGTTATACAAAAACTTAAAAGGTCCACATTTAAACATATACTAAAACTACAATAAGCGTACATGTCCCAGATGGCGGGGGTGTAAGTGCCACCGGTGAGCCATGTCCTGCACCACCTGAAAATGTATGAAGCATTTTACCAATTAGTTTTACAAAAATTTAAATTGTGCACATTATACAGCAGTACTACAACATTTGCGTACCTGACCCAGAGGGCGGGGTGGTAAGTGCTGAAGGGATGCCATGACCTGCACTGCCTAAAAATATACGAAGCATTTTACCATTTAGTTTCCCAACAAATTAAATTGTGCACGTTATGCAGCCGTACTTAAACCACAAAATATGCGTACCTGACCCAGATGACCGGGAGGTCTGGGATGTCCCTGCACCAGGTGTAAAAATCGTGTTACAAACTCTCTTCATCTGCACTTCATAATATTAATTAAAAAAATTGATGCTTAGGTGCTGTAAATATTTGCGTAATTGAAATGAAATAAATGGGATGTAAAACATGGAGTAATTCACATTCTTTATTGATTCCAAGCAAAATCATCGTAATGAACATCTTTATACATTTACATATTTTAAGCTTATTATTGAAAAAAGTTCAACAATTTGATGTTAATGTTGATGCCCTTTGTGACCTAGTCTAAACGGTAGATGAAATGACTTTGTTTATTGTGTTTCTACGTCTTATGCACTCTGCTGCTACAATACTCATGCTTGTGATCGCCAAATCAGGTATATCAACACGCAACGATGTGATGTCGATTGTGTATGTTTTAACATGGCTACGTTCTCATTAATCTAAAATTAAAATAAATTCTATTTTTCCTTGATATCGACAATATAACTAAAATGCATTTTATACAAAGAGTGTGTTTTAACATGACTAGGTTCTCATTAATCTAAAATTAATATACATTCTATTTTTTTCCTTGATATCGACAATATAACTAAAATAAATTTTATGACACAGTCGTCGTCTAAGGAGTATACCTAGAGTGTAGTGTCGGAATTGATTTGACTAAGTCCAAGCCACGGTCCTCTTACGAGTATTCTTATTTTGCAATTCAGATTTTACCAAATTAATTCCATATAGTGATCGATATTGAAATTGTATCGTGATGCAATTCCCATGGTACACCCTCACCTTCACCTTGACCCTGACCCGGACCCCTACCCATACCCCTCCCCCTCCCGTAACCCTAGCACCAACACCAACACCAACCCCTCCCCCAACCCTAGACCCAACCCCAGACCCAACCCCAGACCCAACCCTAACCGAACCCTAATCATTCCCTAACCATAACCCTAACCCTAACCCTTATAACCACAACCCTAAACATTCCCCCAACCCCAATCCGACACCTAACCCTTTATCCTAACCTCGGCCATAACCTCAACCCTACCCTCAACCCTAATCCTAGTGATGACTCCAACCCTAACACTAACCGAACCCTAACCCAAAACCATATTTTTAAACCCTACCCTACCCCCAACACCTAAACCAAACCCCTACCTTAAACCCTCACCCAACCAAACCCCTTTCCATACCCTAACCCTAGCCCCAACCCCTTCCCTAGACTCAACCCAAACCCAAACCCAAACCAAAACCCAAACCGAAACACAAACACAAACCCAAACCCAAACCCAAACCCAAACCCAAACCCAAACCAAACCCAAACCCTAACCCAAACCCTAACCTTAACCCTATTCCTATCCCTAACCCTAACCCTAACCCTAACCGTAGCCTTAACCCTAACCCTAACCCTAACCCTAACCCTAACAATTAACACGTTTATCGAGCAGGGGGGTCACCGGTGAGGGATGGGTCGGAGGGGGGTTGGGGTCCGGGATTTGGGGGGTAGGAGAGAGAGGGGTCGGAGGGGGCGTCAGCAACTGCTGTCGCCCCAGCTCCCGCTCTCCTCCGTCAGTTCAGAAGGAGGCGAGGGGAGCTGGGGCAACGACGGTGGCCGATGCCCCCTCCGACGCCCCCTCCACCCATTCTAGAGAAATTAGGGCGAAAAGCGTACCTTGCACGGCAGCTGGCATCGGTGTCGGTGTCAGATCCTTTGTTGTCGTCGGCGACGACTCCTTCATCGTCCCTTTGTCTCTCTCTCTCTCTCTCTCTCTCGACAGATGAAAATTGGAAAGTTTTACCCAAATTGGGGGCACGGGCTCCCCCAATTTGGGTAAATTTTTTTTACTGGCGACAGACTTTTAGCTACAGACTTATCTGTGGCCATTACTATTATTGGCCACGGAAATATCCCTGGCTAATACGTAACAGCCACGACATATTTCTTTACTACTTTTCAATGGATGATAGTTATCGGCCACCGACAATTCCATGGCTGAAGGTCACCTAACGCCCATGGAAATGTCCGTGGGCAATACTCCGTAGGCCAATTTTTTCTCCAGCCACGGAAATTTGGCCACGGACAAATCCGTGGCTGATACAAATCCGTGGCTAATAGCCTACTATCAGCCACGGATTTGTCCGTGGCTGAAGACCCTTTTTCCACTAGAGTATAATCCGAGAATTATGAATTATGACGAAATCCTGAATATCCTTCACAATTATGAAACTATTAAAAGTTCATCGGACATAGTAGCTGACAATCTGAATATTGTCAAAATCACACATCCCTGCTCCTAAAATACAGCTAGGATTGACATACAAAAAATAATGGATGCAATCCACCAGCAATAGAAGTGGATGTCCTCAATGAAGAGAGGACAGACCATGAGGCTCCAAATAGAGGAAATAACATGGAGACCTTAAAATAATACTACCCCAGGAATGTGAGCTTATCTCCATATCTTCTCCCTTTCCAGACCTCCAGAAGAGGAAATTCTGGAATAAAATGACATATAAATGAATAATGTACATACATGGGGAGTGTTAAAGCCAAATTGGCGTCAATGGTAATAGGGCTGACTTGGACTCCCTTGCTGAAGTGGATCCTTGTCAGCGGTTGAGATGGGACCCTCGGTTGGTACAACCATGGTGATGATGGTTAGGGTGCGGATTGCAGTGCTGAAGCTAGACCGGTCTCGTGGCAGAGTACTTCGACCCTTCGACCTTTTACTAAGGCCGAACCTCAATCAACGATCCATGGGAGTAGTTGATCGACCCTCCTATTGGGGTCATGCAATGATCTTCCTACACCACAAAGGAACGTTAAGGGGTCGGATCTGGATTCCGACCCAAATCCCATCCGATGCTTAAGTTAGAATGGGAACTTAAGGGAAGGCTCGGGGCTGTCGAGATTGACCCACGAAGGTTCGTCTCGATTCAGTCACCGTAAGCTATTTGGAGGAAGAATTATGAAGTGGAAAGTAGAATGCCAGAGTATTAGGTCTTTCGTACCTCTGGGGCCTCCTTATTCTGTTCATCTCCTGTGTATTTATGGACTTCAGAAGTCTCTTCAGTGACGTTAGGAGGATAACAATCACCCATTATGGCCCCACGATCCTTATCTCTTTAATTGCGGTAACCGTCGTCCACGCATCCACTATTCATAAGCCCATTATCAGTCGTACATTTGATACGACGGAAGTCCAACGGTCAGATGGCATATGGTCTTTGAATGGGTCAGCTTCAAGCTTCCTTCGTGGGCCTTGTGGGCTCTAGTGTATTTGAGCGAACCCCTCGGGTACTGGCCCAAGGGTTTAACAATGGCCACCATCACTCGAGCTCAGACAGTTCGTCTGGTTGGGTCAAGTGATGTGACGTCTTATTAATGGGGCATGACAGTCGGGGAAAAAATACTCGAGTTTAAGCACCAATACATGTCCCGATATGATGATGCGTCGATTCGAAATTCAAGATGCTAGGGTGCCTGGATCACCAATACATGTCCCGATATGATGATATCGCCTTGCCTTAATAAGATAGTTTTGGAGGGAGATCAAAACCATCATCTTTGGCATCATTGACCCAAATTTCCTCCTTTCCTAATGGCTTCCTCCTCTACTTGTGCCACTGGTAAGGCCTCGGCCTCCATCCCTCATAAGGACGAGGGGAGGCCACCGTGCCTAGTCTAATCTCCAATCAAATCTCTCGAGTCGAGGCAAATCAAATTCTTGATCTCCAAGATAAATATGTCCGATGCGACTATCAAATCAGATCGCCTCAAAGGGAGGAGATGGCTCATCTCCCTGGTGATCGAGAGGTTGGAGTTTATGTCAGAGCTTTGTAAGGACTGTCTACCTTGTAATACAAACAATAAACACTCTAGAGTGGGGGTGAATAGAGTAAAGGCAATAATTGTGTAATTAAAAATTAAACTTGCTAATGCGGAATTATAAGTGCAAGACGAATTTAAACAACACAATCAAGCAAATGCTAACACACAGATTTTACACTGGTTCCCCATCTTGGGTACATCTAGCCACACCAATATTTATTATGATAATACACAAGGTAGTGAATACAATCTCACAAAGAGATACCCTACACAAGGGATTTTATCCTACATAAGAACCCAACCAACCCTACACAAGGGTCAAACTCCTACACAGAGAGTTACTAACTCCCATACAGAGAATTAGGGATAGTCCTACACTAGGACATAATCACCCTTTCACAAGGGTTAAACTCTCACAAAGAAAGTGACTAACTCCCACAAAGAGAGTAACTAATTCCCACAAAGAGAATTAGGATTTCACTTCACAAAGATGAAATAAATACTCTTACCTATGCCTTGAGATGAACTTACTCAATATGAAGGAGAATGCATGGAAGATGATCTCCAAGTGTTGAGATGAGCTTTGATGCACTTGGATGATTTCCCTTGAGCTAGCTTCAATGCATGAATAGGATTAGAGCCCTAAGAGGGAAATGAGATATTATGAGTGGATTTAATGATCTCTTAATGATCTTCAATAGTTCAATGAACTAAGCTCATTCATATTTATAAGAAGCCCCAAAACCCCATAAAACCCAAGCTAGAAGCCGAGGAACGAATTCTACAACGGTTAGATTCTGAGATTTTACGGCATCGACAGGCGACTGATGAAGGAATATCAGCCAACTGATCAACAACTAGATTATCCCCAACGACTATATTCTGAGCCAGGACAGGCAACTGTAGAAGACTACACATGCACATGTACTATGTGCAGGCACATGTAAAGACTTCGTCAGTCGACTATCACATGGGATGGAAAGGAGCAGGAAAAACACAACATTCGCACTTGTGCATTCAGATGACTGAAAAGCAAAGTCTAGGCGCCTGAGTAATGACATGCGATTGTAAACTTTACATCAATCGACTGACCCACAAGATGGAGTGATGCCTAGAAATGACATGATACACACTTTGGCATACAGACGACTGCAGAACAATGTTCAGGCGCTTGAAGGTAGACATGCACCTGTCAAATAGACTTCAGTCGCTTGCGCCAAAAATTCAAGAAAAGATTCAAGAAAATATGACTTGATCTGTGCACAACAGTCGCCTGTAGATGGCTGGCCAGGCACTTGGTGATCACTAGTCACATGTCCTGCCTCCAACAATCGCCTGTTGGAAGACCAGAGACTCCAATTGAGTATTTGTCTTGGTAAAACCTATTGGATTAGATTCTATGATAATCTTAAGGATCACTAAGATGGTAAATGCATATGCATGAATAAGTAGACCATCTATTAAGGCATTACAAAAATCCTAGACAGAAAAAGAGAAATGCAAGTTATATAAATATTACATGGATTACAATTGTTTCTCTTACAGTCTAATATTCAAACTCTTGATGCCTTGATGCTCATCTTCCATGCTTTGGCACCTCTTAATGAGCTTTCCTTCATCAAGTTCCAAGCTTTGGCAATGCTACTCTTGATGTACATCCTTGCACCAAGCTATTAGACTCCAAAAGGCTATTCTCCATTTGATTAAACATGAGACTAAAACATAAGAGTCATTAGCAGCAACATAATGTTATGATCATCATCAAAATAATATTAGTCTAAAACACCAATACTTAAAATCTTTCCATCAGAGATTTCGATTTCCTATGCATCCTTTCTTGCTCTGCTTGCTGAAGACATTGGGTCTTTCCCTTTGTCAACTAATGCCGAACACCATTGGTGTTTTGGTCAGTTTCATCTCTCTGTGCATGATGAATAGGATTAAACCAACCATGGAGTTGTTCAATTTCTTTTTCGTATTACCTCCTCTCAAGACCCCGGGCTGGTATCAGATAACTTGTCACGCCCCGCTTTCCAAGTATGGAAGGTGAGACGTGAAGATGTCTGCTCAGACTTGGAGATGTAAAGCTACAGTCGGATAAGCATCTGGTAATTTAATCCATTAGCAGGTTCTTTGTATTACGACGAAACAACAACAATAATAAAGAAATATAGACAATTAAAATTATCCAACATTCAACATCCACAGATTTTATTCCAAACATACAGAGATAGTTATAAAGAAAGTACAGAGTCTGAAAAAGAAGGCTTAAGCATGGCCGAAACTAAAACAAGTAATGGTACTGCGCACTGAACAACCTAACAGCAGCTACTAGGAAAGTGAACAACAACTAAGAGAGGTCACCAGCTGAGATTGAGGGTAGAACTCCGGTGTCCTCGAACTGGACGTCATCTAACTGTCGTCCTCAGCAACAAACTCAGACTCTAAACCTGACACGTGACACCCAAAGAGAAAAGGACACATGTTAGCAAAAATCTCCAAAAAGAGACAGGGAGACTTTTGTACAAGGAAAGGTAAAAACAAAAGAGTACAACTAGCAGTTCTAAAATAATACAGGTGACATGACATGTTATTTAATGAATGCAACAGTTTAAACATGAGCATGATATGACACGTCGTAGCAAGAGCTACTAAACAATATATTGTTAAAAGCGGTAAAACATGAGTTCACATTGTACACAGGGTTTATGCCTTACAGCTGAAGTTGCTGATCGGGCACACTTCTACACTGAGTGGTCGCTTAACCCTATCCCTCCCACATGGTTTACGCCTTACAGCTGAAGTGGCTGTACAGGCACACTTCTACGCTGAGTGGTCGCTTAACCCTACCCCTCCACGTGTATATCTTCTGGATCACGAGCCAGGAAGTGTTTTTCATTTGGCATAGGGGTGCACTTAGCCTCATTACATGATGTATGAGTGAAGATCCTACTCACCGCAGCTTACAATTTATTGTATCATGATAGAGCAAGTTGATGCATGAAATGCATAGAAAGATGCATGAACATGGCATCATGCAGTTAAAGTGCGTACAATTAAATTTAAAGAAACTTGACATGCGGTATGAAATGATAGCATAGCAAGGGGGTCGGATCTATCTTCACTGTCAAGCTAGATCAAACATGGCATCTAGGAGACTATCATTTCATCACCTAGTCTCTTTTATGCTATTTCACAGATTGGCCTAAACATGGCCTAAACAAATACTGGCAAGTTTCACTTGCCTGAAATGATGTCCACAAGTCTCAGATCAACGATCCAGAAACTTCCTATGTGCTCAAACCATCACCCAACCTACAGTCCCATATTATTATCTTCAATTAGTTATTTAACAAACACAATAAAATTACAGTTTTTATCTTGTTAAACATGCTGTGTGGGTTCTTGCGGTTCAGGTATACCTTAACACGATGCGAGAGCTACACTGACGTCGGGTAGCGACGTCAGGGGTTGGAATCTGACAACGAGCTAGGTACGGCGATGTCTACAGCTTGTAGCGACGACATCGACCACTAGGGGAAGAAGCACGGCATGGAGATGGCCGCGTGAGGTGGATGAACGACAGGGGCAATGATCAAGAGCATCTCGACATGTTGTCGAGTTGCACGCGGCAACGGCACGGCCTAGGGCTGATCAAGAGGAAGGGGGCTATTTTTGTGTGGGAGATGAGTGTTGGGAGCGGCATCTAGAAGAATGGAAGGGGGTGTTTTGCACGGCTAGGTGAGGCCGTGGTGGAGGCTGGCAAAAGGAGGCTGCCATGGACAAGGCCGGTGTTTGGTGGGTGGATGGGTGGCTATTCGAGAATGGCAAGGAAATGAAATCGGTAATATAAAGGGTTTTATGTGGGCAAACTGCAGTTTTTGCGGCTTAGAGGAGGGTTGCGTGGGGAGATGGCCTGAGGAGGGTGGTGCGTCGGCAGGTTGTGGCCTGAGGGGAGGCCGGACGGCGGTCCAAGGGGGCGCAAGGGAGGACGGGCTGGCGATTTTTGAGGGAAGAGATGAGTTCGCGTAGTGTTTGTGGAGGAGGAGAGGCCTGTTCTTGGGTTTTTCGGTGGTTGCTAGGGTGGTGGCCGGCCATGCGCCGGCAAGGGGAGGTCGGAAGTGGCTATCGGTAAGGGTAGGGAAGGGGCGTGAGTTTTTGATGCTGGCGGCTGGTTGCGTGATGAAGAAACCTAGGTTAGAGTATTTGCGTTTCAACATAGGGAAGTTGCTATTTGGGGTTGAAAATGGGGTGCACTAAGGGGTGATTGGAGAGAGTGTGTATGAGAGGGGGAGGGTAGAATTAGGGTGTAGATAGATATGGAAAGTTAACATGTGATACATATAATAACCTATGGATTTAATTAGAATGTTTAAGTAGGGTTTAGTTAGGGCTAATTACAGATTAAAAATGATTAGGTCAAACGGTGTCCGATAAATATAAGAAAAATACCGGGACAACCGTGTCGACGAGAAGGTCAGGATTAAGATGATCGATTACGAGCTAGGGTAACAGAAAACGGAACTAAAAGTAAAAAGATCAAACGTCAAAGTCTAAAGCTATGACATCCCTTCAAACAAAGCTGTTTTGTGGAAGAATTTATGACGTTCACAAAAAATTCCACAAATAAGTATTCTCTCAGAGGGTCACAACGACATATCACATCGCACGTCTGGGATATAAGAAGAGGCAACTAAAAATATGCGTACGAAAGAAAAGTACGCGCACAAAAAGCGTACGATCGAAAAGCGACTGTGATATCCTACCCACCTTAGAATAAAGTCCATCCTCGGACTTTCTTACTATAAATATATCTAGCCACTCTAGTAACTACCCCAATCACATCACACTATAATTCAAACCATGTATAGGTACTACAAGTGCTTATATATATGCACTAGATAGTCAAACATTAATACTACAAACATGTATATATATATACACACACATTCTATACTTATACCTATCATAGACAGTCAAATTCATACACGTACTTCAATCATTCATATAGTCACGTACATCCCTTATATAACTATCACTCACTTAACACCTAACCATGGTACACATACTTTCATAAAAATAGTTCACACCAGCAAATACAATCGTAGTACTTCACGTATAGATAACTACCTATGTACAAACAAACATGGATATACTACTCTCTTATATCTCCTAGTATACATCCAACACCAAATATATCAACACATGTAATCACACCATACAATATTAAATCATGTTTGCTATATCTAATATACATTCACTCCTACTATAAATACATAAATAAATATGTTATTCAAATACACACAGATACTTCATCATATTTACACATCACATACAGTCCTATAACTATATTCAAGACACAACACATATACCATAGCTACGCACTCACGCGTAAATACTCAATCGATATTACCAACACAACAATAATAACAATAGTATTCACACTATTAGTAAGACTATCTAACAATCATACTAGTAACAATAATAACTCCCATACATACGTCACTACGTCTTGCCCATATAACTAATAATATACGACAACCATAATACAACGCATTTATTACAATGCTATCATACATAAACATTCAACTTACATTACTAATACTAATATCAATAGCAATAATAATGTAACGGCTGGTTTTTGTATGATGAATATTATTTATATATGTATGCGATTGTTCGTCTTCTTTCTTTACTTCTCCGCGCTCACATCTTAGTATAGGATCACTCTTGGAACTCATTAGAATCATCCCGAAGCTTCCCGCTTCATTTTGCGACTTCCTTTGCAAGTTAGCCGGTTCACGTTGAGGAACCGACCGACTAGATGTCCATCTAGTCGGTCAACAACTCCTCATGGACCGACTAGTTTTTGTCAGGATTTTTTCCCTTGAGTTACTGTTTACACTTAGTCGGTCTAAGTTCAACCACCGACCGACTAGTTATCGAACTAGTCGGTCAACACTTCTTCGCAGACCGACTAAGTACAGAGATCATTTTTCACATCAGGTTACTGTTTACCGTTAGTCGGTCAAAGAACGAAAATCGACCAACTAGTTGACGAACTAGTCGGTTAAGTATCCTTCTCTGACCGACTAATCTTCAAAGTATCTTATCGACCATTTTCACCCTTTAGTCGGTCTATGAACACTGGCCGACCGACTAGGTTGTAAACTAGTCGGTCGACGAGCCTTCACAGACCGACTAACTCTATGAATCCTACAGCAACCCTGTTCACTGTTTGGGTTTTAGTCGGTCACAGTTATACGACCGACCGACTAGTTCCCAAACTAGTCGGTCGACCGCCCTTCTCTGACCGACTAGTTGACCCCGAAACCCTAATTTTTGTGCTAGCCGCCATTTCTTTTCTTATTTAAACGGGGCTTCTTTCTTCATTTCTCTTGATAGATTTCAGTCTCCATCTTCCCCAAATCCTACTCCCCTACCTCCCACGTCCTTCCCTTGCTCGTTTCTCCATCCTTGCGCCTCCATCTTCCCCAAAGCTTTTCCCCCTCTTCTCTCTTTTCTCTTTCTTTTGCCCTAGCACGGTGTTCCCATCTCAGATCCAGCAAGAACGACGCCGGGAGACACTGAAATCTTCACCACCACCGGCGATCAACATTCCTCGCTGCGCTACCCGCGGCTTGGGAATTTCCGGACGACGCAAAGCTTCCACCCTTTTCAGATTTGACGCCGGATCTTCATGCAATCGTAAATTTCAGGTTGGTGCCCTAAATTCGTAGCAACCCCCACAATAGATGATCAAACCCTAAATAAAAGTCACAACCTAATCAAACTAAAATTTATTTTCCGCGGATCTTTAAAACGTTGTACAATCGTAGAAATCGACGAATGGACATTTTGCATGCACACATAGGATAGATCGTCGATTAGGTCAATTCATTAAAAATGTGATTTTTAACTGGATAGGGTAGTCCCGATAACCTAGACACAACCCTAATAGGGAGTAATGAATCTTGATCTGACACCGTTGCCGTGTCACGATTTTCAGACACTTTTCCGCTGACGAGACGATTGGACGAGGCGTACCAGGGAGACGACGCGCTCGCCACCACAGGCAAGTGTATCACTTGCGTTCTTGGCCATGTTTTGGGCCTTCATCTTGTTAGGATTGTTAATTTAGAAACTTGAGGACCGGACGTGAAATGATAGCGTCCGGGACGCCTTTGATGGCTCAGATTTGACAACGAAATCTGAGTCCAACAACAACAATTTCTGACATCATAGGATTGACATGCGTGTGCGTGAGTTGTGGACACCCTAGTACAACCCCTTCCTGTTTTGTCGTGTCTTGTTCCTTTCCGTCTGCACAGCCCGCTGGGCAATAGGGCACTCGCCAAGCCAGAGCGAGTGATCCCTTGTACTAGTTCATAGCCCGATGGGCAATTGGGCACCTGTCAAGCTAGAGCAGGTGATCCCATGTACCGATACACAGCTCAGAGAGCAATTGGGCACTTGTCAAGCTAGAGCAAGTGATCCCATGTCTTGTCACGATTCTTGGGGTTATGGGGTAGGGTTAAGCGTGCAAGCGGCAAGAGGGATTGACCCCCCTCGAACCGAACAGGCGTGAACCCTTTCGTGTCTTGTCTTGTCTTGTCGTGTCTGGCTTCCGTGTTCCGTTTTGTCTTGACACCTGTAGGCTAGTCCCGTAGTCCATAGCACTCGCTATGACTACTACTTGTCTTGTTTACTTGTCTGTTGTGTTCTTTCTGTTGTTAAAAACCTCAGCATGTTAATCAACCAGTAAAATGTTGTAAGTAATTGGTACACTTGTAGTTTGGTCTAATCTTTTCTTGTAGACCTTGCCTGACGTACAGTTCCTTCTTTTGGTGCTGTGCATCAGGGATTGAGCCAGAGTACGTGGAGGAGACTGACTTGCCAGCCAACGTGGAGCCAGAGAGCGTCGATCCCGAGTACGATCCCGAGGAGGATCAGAGTTAGAGACTTTTAGTAGCAGACTCCAGAGGCGTTATTATCTTTGTTGGGTGCGTAGCACCTTTTATGTTTCTTTGTTTAGGTTGGGTGCTTGCACCATTAGATTTACTTTTCTGCTGTTGTAGCCCTTCGGGCGTTGAGACTTGGTACTATTGATATGTTGGAATAAAATTTGTGATGTTCTTTCCTTCTTGTACTTTTATTGTTCTGTACTAACATGCAGGGACCTGTACCTTTGCCTTGGTACCACACAGACGCTTATTGGGTCAGGGTTTCGTAGCTTTGGCCTAAGCATGCCTAGTCACGCTTCGCCTCCGTCGTTTTGGGAAGCGGGGCGTGACAAATAATGATACTAATAAATTTCCATACGAATAATATACACATGCATCACCAATTACTTATCACATATCAATACCAACACATCACGCCATACATATAACCTGATTAATATAACACCAGGTATAATATAATTACAACCAACATTATAATTACGACAGATAGCAATACTTTACTATTCATACACATACACTAACTATATATATATATATATCTATATCTATATATCTATTCTATAAAACAGGGATGTTATCAAGAGACTAGTCATAACCCGTGCCCGCGGGCACGGTTCATTTAAGATTTTCCCCTCGAAATCTTTGTTCCCCCAAAAATTATTTCCACAGACAAAATTTAAAATAACAACAAATTGGCATAAAAATATTTAGCGGCACGGGCACCTTCAGCGTGAGCGTCTTCGGCACAGAATAACAAATTCGGCGTGGGAGCCTTCGACGTGGAACGACAAATTAGCGTAAAAAAATTCGGCGCGGGCGCCTTCGGCTACAAATGTATAATAGATAATCAGATATTTTAATATCTCATGCATGCACATAAGTGATATGGCTGATGTAGACCGTATAATGAATGCCATGCTGGTGATTCCTCAGTTAGATTAGATTAGTGATCTTTTTGGTTTGGATCTATTTGACAATTGCATACAACATCGAAGAATTACATACATGTCTGCTCCTTGTATATTTCGTTTGCCAATGTTCTATCATAAACAACACTTTCTCAGACATTTCTATCATATACAACACTTTCTCAGACATTTCTATCATATACAACACTTTCTCAGACACTAAGCGTTTCTGACTTTTTTTGATGATGCTGATTTATTAATGCACTGCAAGGAGATGTGCATATTGTCAAGGAGTTAACTGAAGGGGTTAGAATCATTTCCAATGACCCGAAAGTACTTTCGTTCATGGGCACAAAGATCAATCATAAATTGGAACACACAAAATATAAGTTGTTTAGATTTAAGAATGACATTTGAAGCTCAAAGAACTAAAACAGTATAACAAATATAGGTATGATGCATAAACATTTAATAAATAGATCTATGTGCTCTTCAAAATTAGCGTAATACATGAAGCATAAACATCTATTATACATAAACAAACCTAACCCTCATTGAGAATGAGTTAATATCCGTATCTAGAGTATCAAGCAAAAAATAGCCTGAATCATCATGTTATCCACCCGATTCACATTGAACTTCACAGTCGCCCGATTATATCTGTGCCACAACCCGAATTGTGCCAACTTCAAATCTATTGGATACATTCGCAAACAAATGAATAAACTGGCCCAAAAGTCAGCTTTTTTCAATTAGATCACTCCAAAGAAATAAAATACATTGTGACCACTCTCAGCATCTCCATCACAAACTCATTGCATTGGCAAGAATCTTTGATGCCTCAAAAATCTATAACCATAAAAAATCTACTACCCAACCAGTCCGAACTTCGCCTTCCTCCCGTCCTTCACTCTTGGAAGGTCCACACTCAAGAAATTATTCATCTCTTCAGTCGTAATTTCTAAAAAGTATAAGACCAAAAAAATCAGAAAAACACACAACATGGAAATCCTTCAGCTATAATGACTTCTGAATTCACCAGATATTTAAAGTCCCAATAATAAAAAACCATCAAAACTACATAAAAACTCAATCTTTCTCAAAATAATGGATCACACATACCGAATATAAACCATCCAAAACTAATACAATACAAACTTCGGCACTCAATGAAAAAACAAACAAAATAGCAAAAGAAACAGTTTTTCTAAATATTTGTTAGATAAAAATCATAAGTAAAGCAACGAACCCAAAAAAACAACGAACCCAAAAAAACAATAACAATAGGATGAGACCATATTACTGAGATTGATTGTAAAGAATAGCTTGGGCTTTCAGCATGCAAATCTCAGTAATGGTGTCTTTACAGAGGGGTTGAACTAATTTGTACAGTGTAACAACGAACCCAAGAAAACAACGAACCCAAACAGCGAACAGACTTGATCGCGAGGAAATAATCATCTTTCTCCAACTCGCTCTCCTTCCCCAATTCCTCTCCCACTCACAGAGATCCATCGAGAGGCCTCGTTGACCCGAGCTGAGATCGAGCTTTCTCCAACTCGCTCTCCTTCCCCAATTCCTCTCCCACTCACAGAGATCCATCGAGAGGCCCCGTTGACCCGAGCTGAGATCGAGCTTTCTCCGGAAAACAGCGAACAGACTTGATCGAGCTTTCTCCTTCCCCAATTCATCTTTCTCCAACGCTCGCACAGACTTGATCGAGCTGAGATCGAGCTTCATCGCATCCACACGGGCTCTCCTTCCCCAATTCCTCTCCCACTCACAGAGTTCGCGGCGGCCCCGTTGACCCGTTCCTCGCGACGATGATGACGTGGGCTCCATGAGAAACCGGTGAGGCGAGAAATCAATTTGCTCTGAAACAAACAATGAAAAAAATTAGAAACTGGGATGAAAATTTGAGGGTTAATACAAAATTTAGAGGAAAAAATCAATGAATCAACCTTTCCAACATGGGCTATTGGTCTCCCCGAGGGTTTGAATAATATTTTTCGAAGGGAAGAAATGATAACAGGTTCTGATGAAGGCCACGCTGGGCTCTTGGTCTCCCCGAGGTCACACATGGGCTATTGGTCTTCCCGAGGTCACGCAACCAGCAAACTGGGACCACAATCAAGTGAGGGAGCTGTTTTCCAAGCAAACTTATGTTTAAAGTACAAACCCTTCATCTCAAATCTTCATCCAAACCGTTCATTATCCAAGATTAAATCCTGGCCGTCTTTTATCTACCCCTTTGTCCTAGTCAGCTTGTCCTAGTCAGCCCTAGGATTCAAAAAACTCTGTCAAATGTAATATAGATTTTGGATAAGAGTTTTTGTATAAGAGATGAGAAATTGGGTATATATGAGGGATGTTGTTAAGAGTTGTTGGATAAGATAAGAGAAATTGGATAAGATAAGAGAAATTGGATATGAGAAATTGGATATGAGAAATTTTGTTATGATAACTCAAAATTTGAAAATTCAAATTTTTCACTCAAAACTCAAATGGGGGGGGGGCGAAATTTGAAAACTCAAATGACCTAACTCAAATTTCAGCCCCCCAAAAACCATTGATTGACAACCAAAACTCAAATAATTGGGGGGAATTTAATTCTCTCATTCCCTCACATACAACACCCTCGGGCTCTCCAAGCAGCAGCATCAAATCTCCCCATCCCTCTTTTCCCCCTCTCTCCCACACACACAAAACTCTCTCAAGAATTTGAATCCGATGCCGGATCTCCCCCATGCCGGAGCCGCAATCGGAGTCACCCCCATGTCAGAGCTCCCCCAAGCCGGAGCCGCAAAGATACTCTTCGCTATCAGCCTCTCTCTTTCTCTCGCATTGCTTGGCAGCTCCTTATTATGTGCAAGAAAGCTCAGAGAGGTGAAGGTGGCAAAAATCTCCGTTGTTGTCCCTGATTCAAAAGGTAAGGTAGAATTTTGATTTATGGTTTTTGTTTAGCACTTCAAAAGTTCAAATCTTTTCGTTTTTTTGCAGGGAATTTGAGTGATGTTGTAAGTGATTTTTTTGGTGTCTATGCTGATTCAAAAAGTTCAAAAAGTTCAAAAAGTTCGAATCCATTTTGAAGCAGCAGAAGGCTCTGTTTGAAGCTGCTTGACCTTGGCAACACCCATAACCTGTTTGATGAATTTCTTCAGAGAGCATCAAGATGTGTTCCTTCGAGCTCCAACAGGTAGAAATTGTATTTTCCAGTTCAAGCAATTTTGACAATAGAAAAAACTGTCTTTTGCTCAATTATCATATGCATTAGAAATAATTTATGCTTGGAAATAATTTGACAGTAGAAAAAACTGTTGGACAGGATATGCATTATTTCAGATTTTTTTGACATTTCATGGTTGGAAATTACAGATTAGAAAAATCATAGAAATAATTTATGATATGTGATGTAGATTGTTGGTACTTAGCTGATGCAGATGGTGATCATTCAATTCTCAATTGACTATTCTTTCATCATCATCAACACTAATTTTGTGTTTTTAGATTTTTTAATGCTTCTTTTAAGATTTATTGTCATGGACTCATATGTAAGAATAGTCCCTTGATTCTTTTGATTTTTTTTTCTCAGGCATTTTATTAAACACTTCAATAGCACTCTCTAAATCACTGTAATTTGCATACATTTTGACAAGGGAATTAGAAACATCAACATCAATTTTATTCTCAGGGCATCTGTTGATAGCCAGTGACATCAATGCTAATGAAGCCAGTGACATCTGTTGATAGCATGCAACAGGACACAAGCAGATAATTCTTTCTAGATTGTGAGTTTTTGGGTTGAATTCCCTCCCCATTCATTTTATGAAACAAACCCAAAGCTTCATCCAATTGGCCCAAATGAGCATAGTCAGACAATAAGATTCCTTATTAATTTCCATTTTAGCATTTTTTTGAACTGTCTTGGTTTGAGTAGGGGTATTTTGGGAAGTGTGACAAGTTAATTATATTAGGTTTTCATTCATTAACATTTTTATGTGTTAATGGTGCGTTGTATAATTTACAGGTGCTTTTTATTAATAACGTGTGGTTGGTTCTGAGAAATTTTCTAGCTACATGAACATGTGGCAGTGGAGGAAACCAAGGTGGTGCTGTTACTATCCTTATATTCTCTCGCAGATTTGCATCTTACTATCCTTATAGTTACTTAAACATCATACGAGGAATAGGTCCTTGGCTTAATATTATTAGTCTTTCCCTTCATGCAGTCTCTTTTTTAATCTCCTAAAATGTTTCTCTCTAAGTTGCTGGAGCTCTGAGCAGGGTCCTTTATGCTTTTGTAATCACATTCTTTTTTGTTGTGTTCATCTTTTACTTGACTGTATTTTGAAATTAGTTTGTCAGATAATATTAACATAGATTTAATATGGACATATGTGATACTTACCAGGTTGCCACCGTTAGCTTCCATCACAATTCACAACCTATTTCCCATGTTTCTTACTGTGCATTATGCTTATATGATTGGAACATTGATGATGCATCTTGCATATGTAAATGCTCTTATTTAAAGGCGACATGTGTTAATGCAAGTATAAAATCATTCAAGATTGGGCCTTCTTTGTCATTTTCCTGGTAAACAAGACATGAGACTTGCTGGGAAACTGTCGGCTTCAGTTTTCTTAAGGTGCTTATTCCTTGATGACCGGTCTTTATGATGCGTCCTTTATTCCATATACCAACTCAACATTTGATTGTAATGGAACTTAGTCAAGTCCTAAAGAGAACATGAATATGTCAGCTTAAATATCAATGGTGCATTTGTGGGTCATTTGTTTCTGGTTGTTTAATAGGTATAGTGGGTCTAATGTTAGGAATTTGATACTTCTTTGTGACAGAAAATAACCATAATGATAATCACCAGTCCTTTGCAACATATAACAATTATGTGGATATAGTAGACACGGTCACTTATTATTTGTTATAATGTGTTGCAACATATAAAAAATTACCCACATTCACATTCTAAATCCCGTTAATTTGACTATACCTATAAAAATTACACATTCAAAATTATCCACATGAAAACAAATTAACGGGATTGATTAATACTTGAAAAATTACACATCATTTGTTGCATCATTTGTTGCAGGATTGATTTTTTCCCCTTTTGCAAACATGTGTGCATGGTGTTTGTTTGCATTAACTGGGTGCATGTGTATGTTAATCATTAAGCTAACGTGGATGCATGTTGTTAATCATTAAGCACACACCCCAACTTTAAGCAAATATATTTGTTTTGACATAATAAGCATCAAATCTAATCAAGCATGATTTATATGTTTATATATTTTCTTCATGACTTGACACATATTAATTGATATATCATTTATATCTTGATAACATGTTTTTCCTTTTGATGTGTTTTTTTGGATGTTTTTTTTGGAGCTTTGCAAAAAATTTAACTGTATTTTGATATAAGGTTGGTTTTTTTATAATAGGCATCAGAATTTGTAACCCCAAAAACAAACATTAACCTCAAGATGATTTTGTTTGCCAAGCTCCACATTCAATTGTGAACAATTCATCCGAATTTATTTGCAAAATTGGAACTTGGTTCTCATTGTTTGTGTTTTGTATCTCAAACAACAAATTTCGCACCAAAAAACATGAAAATCTCAACATCTTATGTGCGTTATTTTTTTCTTTGGAGAAAAATTAAGCTTTTCATTTCTAAATTTATGAAAGTGTAAAATTTCTTAGTCATTGCTTATGCAGGCAATGCTCCTAGAATTTTTGCGAGAAAGGTTTCATTGGAGCTATGTTGACAGTTTTGTTAGCAGATTTCGTGATCCTAGATCAACTGAGATTGGTTCTCACTTTTTTATCTTGATAACAGGTCAGTAGACACCCCTTGAGGCATCAAATTTTTCTTTTTGTGTTTTGTATATTTTTAACAAGTTTTTCCTTTTGCTATGTATCTTGATAACATGTTTTGATAACAGGTTTTTCCTTTTGATAACAGGTTTTTATATGTTAACCACAGTGTTAACATTCTTATAAAAAGATTGCTACACACATTATAACCCAAATATAATAGAGAGGTTTCCTATAAAAAAATTACCCAAATGTTAACATGATATCCTTTGTTATATGTTAACCCAAATATAATTCCAAAAAACAGAGAGGTTTCTAAACCCAAATGTTAACATTCTGTCATTCTTATATGTTAACCCCAGTGTTAACATCATGTCATTTTTTGCATGTTTATTTCCTAAACATTTTTAGTTCATAAAAAATGACTGGGAATGTATCTTTCTTTAATTCATAACAATCGTGCCTATTTTTTTAAGTTCTAAACATTCTGTATTTAATAGGATATGAACTAATGCAGGAAGTTTAACAGTTCTAAATGCATGATGTTAACAACCTCATATGCAAGATGTTAACAACCTCATATGTTTCTTATGTGTATGCATTAGTTTGTATTTTCAGTTCCGCATATGAGGTTGTTAACAAACTAATGCATATGAATTAATATGCATGATGACATGATGTTTCTTATAGGTTAACAACCTGATATGCACTAATATGTTAACAAACTAATGCATATGATTCTTATATTGTAACAGCATGTCATCCTGAAATGCTTTTTATATGAGGTTTCTTATATGTTAACACTGGGGTTCTAAACCCAAATGTTAACATCCTGTCATTCTTATATGTTAACCCCAGTGTTAGCAACCCAAATGTTTTTTCAGTTTCTTATCCAATCAAGATTAATGAATATTAAAAGTGGTCTTTACTTTTAGTGTTGGTTCTTTCTGTTGTCTTTATTTTTGCTATCAACAGCCTGCAAAGTTCTCAAAATGTTGGTTTGGGGAAGTCACATTTTGTAATTTTTTCTATCTCATATCAAATTCAAACTCACCTCTTCATTCCTTAGGAATTTTCGCTATCAACGGCTTGCTCATCTCATACTCAAAACCCTGTTTCTGTTGCACCCGTTCAAGCTTCTAACCATCGTCATGGTTTAGGTTTGAGGCCAACAAATTTTTTTGGTTGCCATCTCAAATTAGGTCAGTTTGTGTTTTATAAAAGTATTTGTTCACAAAGATTTCATTTTGCTGTCAAAAATTTCAATTTGGTGCCAAACGGTTTTGGTTCAGGTTTCAGGATTCAGTTTGCTGACAAAAATCACAAAAAATTTCATTTTTATGCCATGAGTTAAGTCATTTTACCTATGTATTTTCAATAGTAATTTCAATAGTATTTGCTATTTGCTTCCCGGTGTTCAACATTGTGATATTAGCTTGCAGGTGTTCAACATTATTTGATACCGTATTAAAGTTGAAAATTATTTGATACCCTTTTGAACACTGTCCAAAGAGGTGGACATCAATCCAACTTGAGTTTGAGAAAGAAAAGATGATGTCAAGAAAAATAGTCCTACATTGGGAGTAATAGAGGCAGTGAAGAATATAAAATTGAAAGATGGGTATCCATCTGGTAGCTTATACTTTTGGGTTAGGCTGTTTATGACCACCAATTTATCTCATTGTGGCCCATTATCCTTTTCTAACAATTCCTAAAAGAATTTTTGTTGTATATTCATATTAGAGTTTTACTGAAAGAAGCAATGCTTGAGGTCAATATGCAACAAAATCTAGGAGTATGAATGCCATGTTGTAACATCAACAATATATTAAACAACAATGTTTCCAGTTACAGAGATTGCAACTCTGAAACTTTTAGGACATAAGCACTCGCATGTTTCACTTCCAAATGATCACGTAAATTGTTTTTTTATTACTTTTTCATCATTCTTAATGACATTCTAATTATTCTATTGTGGTATGAAATTTAAATTATTTAGTTTGCACATAACTTCATAACATTTCTCGAACGAAATTTTGTAAGAACCTTCCACAAGGATGATGAGTATACCACATTAAAGTTGAAAAGCAATGTATCAAACAGATAAGTGCATATCAAATAATATCTTATATTTGATGTTAATCTGGAAGGTTGATGTTAATTACTACCCTAACCTTTCAAAAATGGCATAGGTATCAAGCCAATTGTTTGAAATCAAGTCTGAGTCCAGTTTGTATTTTGTTAATTTTAAAATTTTCTTTATCTCATGTTGTAGAAGCTCGCATAAAGGCCTCCATATACCGCTTTCCCGTGAGACCCTTCAAAGCTATGGTGACCATGTTCTTTGTAGCAAATATGTTTTTTCCTCTTTATTATTTTTCCTCTGTTTAATTCAGGAACTCGAAAGGATAGCAAGCATGAGTCCAGTCATGTGTTTTGTTCAAAACCTAAAAAAGTTCAAGTCTTTATTATTTTCAATTCTGTTCATGATCTGTGTGATTTTTCCTTTCTTTTGGCATAGGAAATTTGATGCTTTTGTTCTTGGGTTTGAATCAATTTGAGTCCAGTTTTCTTTTGGAAAAAAATGTAATATTGTGGAGTTGAAGTATACATTGTCATGTTAATATTGTGGAGTTGCTTCACATATTTTTGTGTGGCTATACTCAACTTAATGGTAATATTTAGGTGGTTGGGTTAAGGCAAGCGTTGATTTCAAGATACAGAGCTTCTATATGAACACAATCACCAAAAACTGGAAATGATTGATTCTGTATAAGCCCAACAGAGATGGTGATGATGGTATGTGTTACGCCTATTTGACCGAGACCCATAAAGCACGAGCCCAAGAGCCCACCTGCATCCTGAAAGCCCATTCGGCAAAGGCCCTACAAGGGACCTTCTCGAAACGTCGATCCGACCCGGCCCCCATAACCCGTTGGTCGTTCGCCCACTCCTGCGAAAACCGCTCCCCCGGACACACGACCACTAAATGGCGATAATGGGGAGGTGCTGGCATGGCGGAGAGGGCGGCGGCGAGGGGGGACGGATGGGGCACGATCGATGGCGGGCGTGGGACGTGGGCCAGAGCCAATCACGCTGGGAGCTCTACAAAAGGGTCAGGAAGACGACGAAGAAAGGGACCGCATCTCAGGTAACAAAACCTAAGGTACTCCATCAACGACCTCGTTCCCCCAATTCATCTCCTTCCTCCCCCGCTCGCGCCGAGAGACGCCGTCACGATCTCCTCACGAGTCGGACCGTCTCCGCCGGGCCTCCTTTCTCAGATCTCTATCTGACTTAGGCATCGGAGGGGATTTGGCCGGAACCAAGGTCCGGCCCCCTGACGAGCGTTCTCGTCTACGCAGGTGAACAACAGATCAACGGGCCGAGGCTACCCCTCGCCCCTCTCCGACCACTCAATCAACCGGACGGTGAGGCTTCCCCTCACCCTCAGCCTTCCTTGGCCGAGCACGCCCTACCGAGGCCGAGCGTCCTAATCGGGTCTGAGACTCACCCTCGCCGCCAGACGGCCGTGCATCTACCCAGGCGACTGAGGCTACCCCTCGTCCCCCTCCCAGCCGAGGCCGAGCGCGTCTGTCCGAGGCCGAGCGTCTCAACCAGGGCCGAGGCTTCCCCTCGCCCCTTCTGCACCGATTCGAAGCCCCCGAGGGACCCAAAGCGGGTCCCTTGACCACGTTGACCGGGTTCTCCACGGTCAACGCATTGTAGTGAGAAAACACTCTGAAACATCTGAGCGTCCTAATCGGGTCTGAGACTCACCCTCGCCGCCAGACGGCCGTGCATCTACCCGGGCGACTGAGGCTACCCCTCGTCCCCCTCCCAGCCGAGGCCGAGCGCGTCTGTCCGAGGCCGAGCGTCTCAACCAGGGCCGAGGCTTCCCCTCGCCCCTTCTGCACCGATTCGAAGCCCCCGAGGGACCCAAAGCGGGTCCCTTGACCACGTTGACCGGGTTCTCCACGGTCAACGCATTGTAGTGAGAAAACACTCTGAAACATCTGGCGCCGTCTGTGGGAACGAGAAACCGTCCCACGAAGAAGCAAACCACACCAACAATGGCACGAGCCAGCAATGTGAGGAAGCGCATGCCCCCCATCCCAGAGGAGGGGAATGGCACAACAAACGGCAATCCCGAGGACACACCCGTCAGCGGCCACCCCACCCTCTCCACCGAAGAAGCCGGCGGCTCAGAACTGGCCACGCAGGGACAGCTCTGCGCCCTAGCTCAGGAGACCAACGCGAGCCTCCAGACGTTGGTCGCAACGGTGCAGCAGCTCGTCGGCCCTGTGCCACCCAACGGAGGCACGTTGGACGACAGCCATCGATGGGCGGGGGGTCCCCCACACTTGCGGTCCGCCGTGGTCGACGACCACGGGACTCGGAAACCGAACATGGAGCGTCGGTTCACGCTGTCCGGCTCTCGTCAGGCGAGGTCACGTGCCTCCTCACCCAATCACGAAAGGAGCCGAAGAGAGACCGAAGGGACGGACGGCGAATCAAGGACGGCCTCGTCTCATCGATCGCGGTCGTCCCGCCGCAGGAGAAGCGAACGACACCACTCGAGAGACCGATTGCGGCGGAGCAGGAGCTCCCGCAGGAGGAGTCGGGAACATCGGGACAGCCCGGCCCCCAGCGTGGCGAAGGCTGCGGAGCCAGCCCCGCTGGCGCCGGTGGTACCCCCACCCCCGGTCGATCCAGAGGCAGGCGAGTACCGCATCCCCGGAGGCATCCACGGAGATCGATGCCCCTTGTCACGGAGAATAACTGACGCACGGGTCCCCTCCCGATTCCGGATCCCGGTGCTGGGAAAGTACGATGGAATAGGAGACCCGGCGCACCACGTGATGGACTACGAGGGGGACATGGCCTTCCAGGGAGCTGACGATGACCTGCTTTGCCGGGGCTTCTATTCTACTCTCAGGGGAGCGACGAGGATCTGGTACCACAGCCTGCCCGGCCGCTCCATCGACAGCTTCGAACAACTCGCCCAGTTGTTCTGCAAACAGTTCATGGCGGGGAGGCTGATCAAACCTGGTGCTGAACATCTGTTCAACATAGTACAAGGCCCGGCCGAACCACTCCGACAGTTCATGCGCCGCTTCAATGCAGAAAGGCTAAACGTGAACAACCCACCCGACCTGGTGGTCCAGACGGCTCTTAAGAAAGGGCTTCGCCATAGGGGCCTCAAGAAGTCCCTGCACAACGACCCCCCAAAGGACCTCCCCGGGATCATGGCAAGGCCCGAGCGCTTTATGCTGACCGAGGAGGCCTTGGCCGAGGATGCAGGAAAAACCGCTCGAGGGACCAAGCGTGGCGACGGTGGACGAGCAAGCCCCGAAGGATACCAGACCGAAAAGAGACAAAGGAACAGGCAACGGGGGGAAAGCGCGAGGGACACCACCCCAGACGCCATTCTCGCCCAAGTACAAAAGGAAGAGCGAGCTGATCGCCCCCCGCCGAAGGCTAAAAGAGGCGGGAAGAACAGGGAGAAGTACTGTAAGTACCATAAGGATGATGGTCACGACACGGAAGATTGCTGGCATTTGAAGAAGGACATTGAGAAGCTGATGAGCCGAGGGCACGCCAGGAATCAGGCCGACGAGCCGGCCCATGGAGAAGGGACCTCCACACAGCCGGACAAGGGAAAGAAGATCAACACCATCTAAGGCCCCCTCCGCATCATAGAGTGAGCAGGCAACATCCTTCCCCCCGGGGGCGGCCTAAGTATGAGGGAGATATCTAGTTTTACATCCCTCTGTTTGGCTTCATTTCCCCTTTTTCGTTTCCTCCAAATGTACCGGTCCAACTGGACCCATGAGGGTACAAACGCCTTCTTTTTATTGTCTTTATTTAAAATTCCGACGGAGTTGACATGTCGCCAGTAACGCAAAAGGCCGGGGACCGCCGCCTCACTGGAGGAGGAAGAGGAGCTTTGCCCTCACCGACTATCTCCGGCACTCATAAGTCTGGGAGCAATTCCCCCAGCAGACGCGGACGCCGACCGGTCCTAAGCCGAGGAGCTTGGCCCTTGCCGACCGACCCCAGTGCACATAAGTCTGGGGGCGACTCCCCCGGCAAAGCACGGGCGCCGACCGGTCCTAAGCCGAGGAGCTTTGCCCTCGCCGACCGACTCCAGTGCCCATAAGTCTGGGGGCGATTCCCCCGGCAGGCACGGACGCCGACCGGTCCTAAGCCGAAGGGCTTGGCCCTCGCCGACCGAGTCCAGAGCTCATAAGTCTGGGGGCGACTCCCCCAGCAGGCACGACGCCGACTGGTCCTAAGCTGGGGAGCTTTGCCCTCGCCGACCGACTCCAGCGCTCATAAGACTGGGGGCAATTCCCCCAGCAGGCACGGACGCCGACCGGTCCTAAGCCGAGGAGCTTTGCCCTCGCCGACCGACTCCAGCGCTCATAAGTCTGGGGGGCAGTTTCCCCAGGAGGCACGGACGCCAACCGGTCCTAAGTCGAGAAGCTTCGCCCTCGCTGACCGACTCCTGCGCCCCTAAGTCTGGGGATAATACCCCCAGCCAACGCCAGTTTCGTCCATTCCCAAGCCAAGAACAAGGCAACAACGCCGAGTACACAAAAATTCCAAGTAAGTCGATTTCATTTATAATAGTTAACCCGAGTACAAAAATGCGTCTTATTTACAGGGGATCAAGGCGAAGGGAACACCCTACAAACAACCTACTCGCGACAAATGACAGAGTTCAGATCGACACCGATAAAACAAAATTGGTTGACAAAAGACCCAGAGTAGGTGACCCAAGCTGGCGGCCATGCAACCAGCAATTGTTGGCCGCGGGGCTGAAGGAGAGGGCGGGGGCCGGGGATCCATTTCAAGTAGACTGGCCCAAAGCGAAGCAGATGCTTAAAAATTTGAGGATAAGGCTGGGAGGGACTGCTTAAGGAGCCCGAGCTCGGGAGGACACATCCTCGGGCACTTCGCCCTGCTCGGAGAGAGGGGACTCGACTGGCGGAGGGGCTTGCCGGACACGTTCCGCACATTCCCGGAAGGAAGACTGGACGACTTCGACGATCCGGGGGGCGATGATGTCTATATACTTACCGAAGGCCCCCCTGAGAACCTCGAAGATCTCCTTCCCCAGGGTCTCGACGACGCCCTTCTCGACCTCCTCCGCCAGCCACATTACCTGACGCCTGTCCGACAGCTCCCTCTGAAGCTCCTCCCTCTCCAGACGGAACGATTCCGCCGCTTCCTCAGCCGACTGATGAGCATCCCCTAGCTTTCCCTCAAAGTCACCCACTTGCCCCTCCAACGCAGCCACACGGAGGGCGAGGCGCCAAGACTCCATCTGGGCCTCCATCATGGCCACCTCGGCCGCCCCGGCCCGCTCCTGAGCCCTCATGGAAGACTCCTCCATCTCCCTCAAGCGGACGGCTCGACACTGCAACTCCACAGCGAGCGCTGAACCCTGAAAAGATGAGACATGGGCTAAGAAGAGGATAAAGAGAAAGAGAGGATAGCAAGATAACCGAACCTGTTGGAGGATCCAGACCAAGGAATCCGACATCTTGTCGGCCGGGATCTTCTTGAGGAGGCTGCGGTCCCGGGGAGGGACGGAGACCTCGGCAACCTGCTGGGCCACTGCTCGGTCAGCAAACATCGAACTCCCAGGGACGACAATCGAAGCCAAGTCGCTCGCCAACAAGGCCCCGACCCCTGGTGATACGGGCGAAGACGCTGCGAGGGGGGTGGCTGGCAGAGCTATCGAAGGATCCCCGGCGGTCACCACGGGAAGCGCGGAACCTGCCGGGCCGGAGGGATCCACGTCCTCCTTCCTCTTCTTTCCACCGTGGAGCTCCGAAGGCGCCGGAGGAGAACGCTTCCGCCTCGCACCATCCTCACCCCCCGGAAGGGGATCGCCAGAAGAAGAGGCGGGAGGCGCGGCCACCACCTTACCCACGGCAGGCTCGGCTCGGCGCACCTCCTCCTCAACGGTCCTCCGAGGCACCCTTCCAGAGGTACTACCTCGGCTCCGAGCGGCTCCACGACGGATCAGCTCGTCAATGTCACGGACGAATTCGCGGCCAGCCATCCCTGCAAAGGAGACCGAAATCAGGATGAGTCATAGGGCGATCCGGGGATGAAAAAGCGACCTACCCGGAGACCACAAGACGGCCTTCAGGAGTAGGTCGTCCAGCAAAGACCAAATGGACTTCGTTTCCAAAGGAAGAGCCAACAGAAGCGCAGCGGCTGCCCGGTCGGCGTCTGAGAGAACTAACGACGGGCGAGAATGGACAGAACTGCCCCAGCTCGTCAGAATCTGGGCCTCGCCCAAGAAGACCACGAAGACATAATCCAAGTTCCAATCCCCTGACCAGCGGGGTAACCCGATCAGGCATTCCCTCCTCGAACGAGCTCGGAGTAGCAGCCATGACCCCGGACCGACCGTCTGGGCCTGGTAAAAGTAGAAGAGAAGGGGGAGAGTCGGCTCCAGACCACGGGTACAGCAGAGCGTTACGAAACCCGTCAATACCGCGATCGAGCATGGGGTGAACTGACACAGGGACACTGTGAAATGTTCCATGACCTGGATGAAGAAGGGATGGAGCGGGAAGCGAAGACCCAGGCGGAACATCTCGACGTAGACGCCGACCTCATTGCTCCTCGGGAGGCAAATCCGCTCGTCGACGAATGGAACCCGAACCTCGTATGGGAAGCAGAGATATCTTTCCCGGATCTCCGCGGCCACCGAAGGAGGGGTCCTCGACGGCGTGCGGAGGACAACCGGGGGCACATTAAGCCGTACGGCAGCCAACGCCACGTCATCACGGGCGTAGTCTGGAAAAAGTTTCCCCTTCCCCTTATCTTGAAGAGAACGACTCCCGACGGGGGAACCAGACTCCCCTAGCCGGGGTTCGCCCCGTCCGGACTCCGGAGGACCCCTCGTCCTCCGGCCAGAACCGCCTATCCTAAGAGCAGCCATAGGATGAAAGCAAGAGAGGAATTACCTATTCTCGACTATTTTGGAGAGGACAAAGAAGCGAAGGCGACGGGAAACTCCGGGTTGCTGAAGGCTCTGAATACCGGGAGGAGCGAAGAAGAAGTGGAGATCAACACAACTGGGGATCTTATACGCCAGGGGAGAATTCGAAGCGCCTGACAAGAATGCGTGGTGAGGCTCGAAGAGTCGGCGGCGTTCCAAAATTGGCGCCAGTTGAAGACCAATCGATCCGCCTCATCATGACCTGCATTTATGGCCTCGCCTCGATCGAAGCGCCGCTCGAAATCCCAGGAGACATAACGGGTGATCCGAGCGAGCCGAGGCTGATCGACCCCACCAATGGCGGCTCACAAACCCTTCGGCTTCTCGAATTTAAGGCGACTCCGCGAGCGGCAGGGATAAGCTTGCCGCTACACGTGGCAACATCTGAAGGCCGACGGCGCTTCGGAACCCGCGCCTTAAAAACATCGAACGGGCTAACTCATGATGACGACTAATAAATGAGTCGGCATCGACTGGAGAACCTGTCAAAATCGGCAGAGGTCACATCGGCCGAGCCGAACCGGCCGAGGCCGATCAACCCGACCGATGGGGGCAATTGTTACGCCTATTTGACCGAGACCCATAAAGCACGAGCCCAAGAGCCCACCTGCATCCTGAAAGCCCATTCGGCAAAGGCCCTACAAGGGACCTTCTCGAAACGTCGATCCGACCCGGCCCCCATAACCCGTTGGTCGTTCGCCCACTCCTGCGAAAACCGCTCCCCCGGACACGCGACCACTAAATGGCGATAATGGGGAGGTGCTGGCATGGCGGAGAGGGCGGCGGCGAGGGGGGACGGATGGGGCACGATCGATGGCGGGCGTGGGACGTGGGCCAGAGCCAATCACGCTGGGAGCTCTACAAAAGGGTCAGGAAGACGACGAAGAAAGGGACCGCATCTCAGGTAACAAAACCTAAGGTACTCCATCAACGACCTCGTTCCCCCAATTCATCTCCTTCCTCCCCCGCTCGCGCCGAGAGACGCCGTCACGATCTCCTCACGAGTTGGACCGTCTCCGCCGGGCCTCCTTTCTCAGATCTCTATCTGACTTAGGCATCGGAGGGGATTTGGCCGGAACCAAGGTCCGGCCCCCTGACGAGTGTTCTCGTCTACGCAGGTGAACAACAGATCAACGGGCCGAGGCTACCCCTCGCCCCTCTCCGACCACTCAATCAACCGGACGGTGAGGCTTCCCCTCACCCTCAGCCTTCCTTGGCCGAGCATGCCCTACCGAGGCCGAGCGTCCTAATCGGGTCTGAGACTCACCCTCGCCGCCAGACGGCCGTGCATCTACCCGGGCGACTGAGGCTACCCCTCGTCCCCCTCCCAGCCGAGGCCGAGCACGTCTGTCTGAGGCCGAGCGTCTCAACCAGGGCCGAGGCTTCCCCTCGCCCCTTCTGCACCGATTCGAAGCCCCCGAGGGACCCAAAGCGGGTCCCTTGACCACGTTGACCGGGTTCTCCACGGTCAACGCATTGTAGTGAGAAAACACTCTGAAACATCTGAGCGTCCTAATCGGGTCTGAGACTCACCCTCGCCGCCAGACGGCCGTGCATCTACCCGGGCGACTGAGGCTACCCCTCGTCCCCCTCCCAGCCGAGGCCGAGCGCGTCTGTCCGAGGCCGAGCGTCTCAACCAGGGCCGAGGCTTCCCCTCGCCCCTTCTGCACCGATTCGAAGCCCCCGAGGGACCCAAAGCGGGTCCCTTGACCACGTTGACCGGGTTCTCCACGGTCAACGCATTGTAGTAAGAAAACACTCTGAAACAGTATGTATTATCAGGTGTTGGCTTTTGTTTTTTGTATGATCATTTTTATCTGATGCCTTTTTCTCCATTTATAAGTTGATTTTCTTAAAACAAACTTCCAGCTAACAAGGAGCCGTGTTTGTATTTTGACTGGTGGTTTAAATATAATTTTCTCAAAATGTGATTAATTAATGTGAAGTTGTCAAATTTAACATATTTTTTAAGTATTCATTGTTGTGACATGTCAGGGAGCTCTTGATATATTTCTACGAGACAAGTAGAGGAATGAAGCCAACACAAATAATTAATTGCAGGTATCATATGCTTCAAAAAATATTGTTATACAGCTTTGAGACATACTTCCAGTTGTGCACGCAAATATATTTATTCTTAAATTCTGGTAGGTAATGTCAATGCTAAAATCTTTTGCGCATTATAGCGTGATGGTATCGTATTATTTGTTACCTTTCGCTGTATGCCTCTTTTGGGAATAAGGTTAATATAGGCCAAACCCAATTCAAACTATTAACAAGCCTAACTATGGGTAATCCAAAATAGATCTATTTGGATGTCATTTCCAAGTTGAAGTGGAACTGTATTTTATGAACCTTAAGACTGTGGATCCCTTCAACCATGTAGACTGTAATTTATGGAACTCTAATCAGACCAGTCAAGTTTAGAACAATAATATGAAACCATTGGTTACCTTCAATTCTGGGATTTCTGCACTAAGGTTTCATATAATTAGTTACCTTCCAATCTGGGAAATCACATTATTTATAGGCATCGAACATTGTGCAAATAGTAATTTTGTCAAGTGAAGGGGGCTACAGTAGCATTGCCTCCTCACTAGGCTGGTAAGCGGCATTGTAGTAATCTTCCCCTCCCACATAGTAGCTCCTAAGCTTCCTCTGTGTACTCTATTGATTAGGCCAGCTTAGGGGGTCATTGTGGCAATCCCATAATATTTGATTATTAGTTGTTAAATGGTTATTAGGTGTGCACATGCGGCCATTAGGTCTTCAGAATTGGGTCAATCCTATATATGTAGCAGGCCTTAACATGAAAAAAGGGTTGCTGACTAATTGTTTTGAATCCTACATATGTAGCAGGTCATAAAATTTGAGGGATGTTTTGAATATAGTTGCTGACTAATTGTTTTGAATTCTATATTTGTAGCAGGCCATAAAATTTGAGGGATTCTTTGAATAGGGTTGCTGCCTAATTGTTGTTTGTTTTGTAGTATGAAAATACTTTTTTTCTCCCTCTTTTCAACATATACCAAGCTTCCATTGTCAGAAGAATATAGTACTGCAAACAGTTATATTTCTAGGCTTCCATTGTCAGAAGGGATCAAAGATAGTTTCAAGATAAAATATACCTACACAAAATACTAAAGACATCAAATACTGGACCTTTGAATTTTCCTAACAAATCTGAGTTAAACATTTTAAGCAAATTTCCAAGTTTGCATCACATTTTTGTTTCTCAAAGTTTTAGAATGTCAAATTGGTTGCCCTCTCAATAACAAGAATGTCAAATTGGTTGCCCTGTCAAATTAATAGTATCACTACATTTAATTAACAGGAAAAAATTAAAAAAGTTGCTTATAAATAAACAGTAACAAGCAACTAATTCGCCATTCTAACTAACCGACACAAATGTGAACATCGGACCATAATGAGCTCAGGATAAAGGTTATACCTGAGAAGAAGAAATAGGAAAACATACTTATTGATATACAAGTTTGGCTGTTAAAATACAAATAATTTATCCAACAACAATGACCACATGTTTTTTAATTCCATTTATAAGTAAGCAATTATAATGTTTGGCTGAAATATTCTTATTTTTTATTTCTTAAAACTGAAACATTACATGTGTATGTAAATGATCATCTCTGGGAACTCCCACTGATGCAAATACATGATTACAATTTACAAAGATATAAACTTCTCAATCATTTCGATATTCCACCAACTGACAGGATCATGTTCTCCAGTAGTGAATCCTATACCAATCCAAGAAGAAGATACTTGGGCTCAATATATATTGCTTCTCAGGATAGTCGATGAAGTGTCCAGAAATTCTATTACCATAGATGATTAGCTCCTCTGATATACTATTGTACATCCAGAATAGACACCCAAATGTCCATACATCAACAAACATATTTTCCACAGTCCATCTTTCTGGACATCCACGTTCTCCATTGTTGTGCTTCTCTAACTACTTCACCAGGTCAGCTTCATGATTCTTTTACATACATGCATCAGCAACAATGAACAATGAACAAATCCATTTCAAGTTTTTGCCAGTACATATTATTACATTATATTCTTCCACAATACAAAACACAGTTAGGAGGTCACAACTTTCCTTTACATGTTAAGAAACTTACTTTCAAATGTCAACAAGTATACTCAAAATAACAGCTGAGAGAGGAGTGAGTTAAATCAATTTGTCATGTTTGTCCTTTTCTTTTGCATCATTTAGTGATATTGGATATGTTTGTTAAGATCCATAGCCATAATGGTATACCCATCTATACTTTCATGCACATCAAAACATAATAGAATCCATACTGACAATCTGATTGGAAATATTCCATAACTTAGATGATCCATCCAGACAAAGCAGTATGCCTTATTGGCAGAAGTAATATATAGCCACAATAGAAACTTCTCTGACATGCTAATGCATAAATTCATACACAGTAATAAATCATGCTCAATTTAAAATTGTCTGAAGACATCAAGCTACATTCAATTTAAGTTTGTAGAAAATAGTTTCAAACTTGCAAAATTATGATATACAAGTCTCGGAGAATGTCATAAAACATGACGAATATCAATTGATTAACTTTCTTCAGTTATATTAAGCAAGCATAAAAAGCGGTTTGACGGTGTGAATAAGTGCGAGTCAGTAAAGTTTAAACAATCAAATAAGTTGATCGATAATTACCTTTCTTACCCCATGAGTGATCCAAACACAGAATGAATTGCCTGGCCATGACAGACATCAAATATCTAATAGTAGACCCAAAGGCAATAACACCAAGTTGCTTAATGGGGAACAATGGACGGGGACAAGATGTGGATGAAGAAATTAAGAAAAACTAATTAGGGATTTGTAAAGATAAAGGAATAAATAGGTTTTACGATAAAGATACATTTGTATTTGGCTCTGCAAAAATTTCCGATTTTCTTGGTTTCTTGCATCTTTTGCCAGTTTGGTTAGTTTTTACGATAAAGATGATGCCATGAGGAGACCGGGGGTCGAGAGGTGGCGGATCTACGATATTGTCAACGTAGTGGAGAGTGTTGGGATCTGAACTTGCTTTTTTTTCATGTTTTCATGTTCTTCAATGAAAGAGATAAATTATTTAGTTTTTGAACAGCAAGGCACTTAAATGAGTTATAGCTTTTTTTTGGTGAAAATGAGTTGCATTTATTTAAACTTGACCTGACGAGTTTAATTATTTGATATGATCATGAGAAAATAGATCTATTTCTTTCTCAGGAAGTTGATTCAACATTTGATTTGATTTTGATTATTTGTGTTTCTTTCTCAGGAATAGTATATGAAACTCTAGGATGGAATTCAATTATGATGAGTTTTCTATGAAATTATGCTTTTGAGACTTCAATGGTTGTTTATGATTTGTGAATTGAGTATGTGCTCATTTTTACTTGCAATGGAATCCAATTCGAACTCTTTTACAACTAATCTCTGCTGCTATCTTCTGATAAAACTAATCTCTCTTTGTTAATAAGCAAATGTTACATGGAACTCTGTTCTTGCATGAGTGCATCCATTTATATGAACTGGACTATTGGCAAAGATGTAACAGATGTGTATCGAGTTTCATACAGGCGCATAATATTGATCGAATCTTCTCAGAAGATGATATGGCTGCATTGATGATGATTCTGTTTTTTTCTCCTTTTCATTGGGAGGAACCTTTTTCTTTAGTCAAATGCTGGCATTTGAGACAAATTCTGATGCCTCATCCTTGTCCAGGATTCAGGATATGATCGTTAATTAATCATTTGTTCTTTTGTTGTTTTGATTCTCAGATGTTCATTCACTTCCAAAAACTTTCCAGAATGTTAGTTTGGTTTCCATAAGGGTTAGAAGGAAGCTATCATCCATCCCCAACTTTAATTCAAAGCAGGGGTGTCTTTTTGCAATAGGGCTAATGTTTTATCAGGACATACCCTCCTTTTTTTAAAATTCCTGCAAAATAAAAAAATTTTAAATTCTACTTTTGACTTGAATGAATAGTAAATGGAAGTCAGAGATTGAGGTTTAGATTTAGATTCTACGATTTTGACTTCTATGTTTATTCTTAAATTGATGTGTAGGAACTAACAATAGAATTAAGATATGTCTCTTGGGAGAACGGCTATCTCTTGGATTCACATTCATATTTTTTTGAATTATGACATCACGAACTGACTTTATGATTTCCAGATTATGCAGCTAAGTATCTATAATAGATCTGACATGTAGACATGTAGTGAAGTATCATTATATGAGGATATATGAGGATATTGAGGCTGGTGATGGTTTTCTAATTGCATAAATCATGATTGTTATGTTTATGCTTAAAGCAATAACCCATTCGCTATCTACTGCTCAAGTGATCATTGCAAGTGCCTTTAGTTATCAGAAATTATACATAATAGCTTACATCAATCTCACATTTGTGTCAAAGAGCCAAATACTGATGGTATAGATATACTATGGTACATTTGTCATTTAATTTGCATAATTTCAATTCTGAGTTTCACAATCCATCACTGTAACGACCACTTTTCGTTGTACGTTTTTCGTGCACGTGCTTTTGGCCGAGCACGTGTTTGTTTTAGACTTTGTTCGTTGCGAACACTTTCGTGTGATATGCCGTTGTGAACGTCTCTGAGAGTATTAAATAGTGGCACTAAATTGGAACGACGTTTCTCGAGTCGTTTTCCCACAATTTAAACTTATTCGATGAGACGTGGCGATTTTCACTTTTGACGGGAGACGTTTCCATTTTTGGTTTCGTCGTCCGACGTCGAAATTGAGATCTGTCTTCTTAGTTAGCTCACATTCGCCGTCACGATCACCACGATATTTATTTTATAATTTTTGGAGTTTATTTGACCACTTTTATATTTTTAACAAGTTTTATATTATTTTTAATAATTAATTTATAAATTATTTTCGGCCAAATAAAATTTATTTGAGTTTAAAACGTTTTAAAGAATTTTTTAGCCAATTTCCAGCTTATTTGGACCAAGTCAAATGCTTGGGTGAGTTGGAGAAGTTTAGATTTAAATTTTAAATATTTTTAAACTCCTAATCTCATTAGGATTAGCCCTAGACCAAGTCAACCCTTCTACACTATATAAACAACCCCTAGGAAGACCTATTTTCGCAAGAATTTAACCCTAGCCTCTTCCAAAACCCAAAATTGACGTTGCGACGATTCGTCGCAACGTTGCGACGAACTTCCCCCGCTCAGACCGAGAGAACGGGCTCCGTTCCCCCGCTCTGACCGGCAGCTCCACCCGCATCCAAGTTCCGCCCGCACCCGTTGCAGCCGCCCGATCCGTTCGACCGCACCGGCCGAGAGAAGCTCTCGGTCAGACCGAGAGCTTTGCCCGCTCCCGTTCCGCACAGCCGCTCGCACCCAACCCCGCTCCGTCCCCCGCTCAGCGCCATGTCTGACCGAGGCGCTTCTCCGCACCGACCGCAGCTCCGCAACGTTGCAACCGTTGCAACGTTGCAACACCCCGCTCCCCGCATCCAAGCGATGTGACCGAGCCGCCCCAAGCGCCCGACCGACAAACCCCTCCGCACCAAGGCCCGCACCGACCCGCTGCGCTGCACCAAGCCGTTCCCCCGCAGCGACCGATGGAGCTCCCCGCACCGAGGCTGTACGACCGATGGCCATACGTCGCAACCCCGCACCCGTCGCATCGCTTGCCACCGTGGGCCCCCCAAGTTCTCCAGAGTTATTGTGGGTCCCCCAAAGGTCCCTAGGACTACTGTGGGCCCCACCTAGGTGCGTTCTCTTTGACGACTTGCCGCGTACAACGTCGTCGCACGTCGTAGCCCGTCGTCGCACGTGCTAGCTTTGGAATCTGGAACCGTCACCCCGGTTGAAGCTCTGAATTTTCCAGCGAGGAATATATATTGGAATCAGGACTTGGAGCACGTTCTCTTATTCCAACCCCCGGCGTCGCTACCCGACGCCGGTGTAGCTTTCGCGTCGTGTTGAGGTAACGCTTTGCACCCCTAGACCCCCAACCCAATTGCATGTTAACCAAGACTAAAAATCAGTATTTTAAAGTATTTTAAATGTTTTATCAATCACTAATCAAGATTAATAAAACGGATGTAGGCCGGTGGACTTGTGCACGTAGGAATCGTGACTTTGGACTCGTTGGACGGTGTTTTCTTGACGTGATAGTTGCTGGCAAGTGAAACTTGCCAACTCTTGTGTAGGGCCATGTTTTTAGGCCACTTCCTTGTTCCTAGCGTAAAAGAGACTAGTCAGTGAAATGATAGCTGGCTAGACGCCTACTTGATCTAGTTTGACAACGAAACTAGATCCGTCACCTAATTGATCTAGCTTGACAACGAAGCTAGATCCAACCCTTTAAACTTGTTGTTCATGCATACTAAACTGTCACGTTTACTTTCCTTACCTGTACACACTTTTAACTGCCATGCATTGCATCTTACATGTCATCCATGCATTGAATATTGCATTCGTAGCACACGCTACATACTTGTACTTGCTTGTCCAGGGCTAGGTGCACCCCTATGCCAAACATGAAAAACACTTCCTGGCTCGTGATCCAGAAGCGAGCATTACCGTTCGGGGGTAAGGCCCTGGCTCGATACACGTGGGATGGGGTAAGAGTTAAGCGGCCAATCAGCTGGGAGTCTGCCTGATCAGCAACTGCAGTTGTAGGGCGTAAACTCTGGGTGGGGCGGAGTTAAGCGACCAATCAGTGTGAAAGAAAGTCATTTTCAGCTGTAAGGCGTAAACTTTGCACATGACATGAAAACATGACTAGAGAAATCCTTGTAAATGTTATTAGTCTTGCCACACTTGCCATGCCATGCTAGTTTACTTGCTGTTTTCTTTACCTGCTGCACTCATACTTTAACTGCCATGTCATTGCATCATGCTAGAACTGCTAGGTTGCTCTTACTTGTACATTCAGTTTCACTTGCACAAGTCTTCCAGACTTGCTGACATGTGCCCCTTTCTCTTTGAGTGTCACATGTTAGACCCTGAGCCAGAGACCGTTGCTGAGTACGTGGTGTTTTGCTGACACTGAGCCTACGTTCGTCGAGGAGTTCGTGGACACCGGAGACCAGTTTTAGAGCCTGTTGGCGTTGCTTTGCTTTAGGTTGCTGTTAGATGTCGGTGCTTGCACCATTACTTTGTTGTTGTACTTTGTACTTTTGTTGGCCATGCTCGGCCTCTTTTAGACTCTTTTCTTTTAGCCTGGTGGCTTTTCTGTGATGTTGAGATTTATTGCTATGGATATTCTGAGATGTTTCTTTTGTCTCTTTCGTTATTATTATCTTTGTTTCGTTTCGCGTTGCAAGGACCTGCAGTTTTAAATTTGATTGACGCTTATCGGACTTGCAGCTTTGCAGCTTCAAGTCTGAGCGGACCTTCTCACGCTTCGCCTCCATATTTTTGGGAAGCGGGGCGTGACAATCACAGGTTCCAAGATTTATACATGTTAGCATTTATTTATACAACTTGGTCTTTCTCTCAGCCCCAATCGAAAGAAGGGAAGCAATATATTTATTAAGTAGGTTGGATAAAATCAAGTTCTTTTCTTCTTTTTTTCTTACTAAAATTTAAAATATAAGTAAAATTTGAGGTTAACTAAATTTTTTGTAGAACTAAATAACAATTATTGTGCTTTAATTATTACTTTTCTTTTAAAATTAGGGGATCCAAAATTTTGATGGGAAATTTTAAATTATTTTAAATGAACCGTCCTATATGGGCACATGATATGACTAAAATTTTGAGGTTGGAATATTCTAAATGAATGGTTGAAGTAAATTTTTTGGGAGACTAAAATTTTGGGGGGTAAAAACAATTATTGTCATTTAATTATTGTTGTTCGTTTAAAATTAGTAAATCTAAGATTTTTAGGGGAGAATATTTTAAATGAATCGTGTCCTTAGGGCACACATTAAATCGGGAGGAAACTAAATTTTGGGAAGAACGAAAATTTTTGGGGAACTAAATTCTATGTGAGAAGTAAATTCCAGAGGAATTAAAATTTATGAGGAAATTAAATAACAATTATTGTGCTGTAATATTGGGGAAGTAAGAATTTTGAGGGGGGATATACTGAATGAACCGTGCCCTATGGGCACAGGTTATGGATGTAGTTATCAATTGTCAAAATTTCTAAGTTAATCAGTTTGTTTGTAGTGTAATATTTAAATGAACAGTGCCTTAGGGCACATGTAAAATCGGGAGAAAACTAAATTTTGGAGGCACTAATGTTTTTGGGGGAAATAAATTTTTTGGGAGAAGCGAATTTTGAGGTAACTAATTTTTTTTGAGGGAACTAAACAATAATCATTGTGCTTTAAATTTTGGGGAAACTAACAATGTGAGGGAGTGAACCGTGCCCTATGGGCACGGGTATACACTAGTATATATATAAAATACATTTGACAACGTTTTTTGAATTCTATGGCTGACTAGGACAAGATAAAGAGTGGCTGGGATTTAATCTTGATAAATCAATGGTTGAGATTGGATTTTGTGAAAATTTTAGTGGAAAAACTTAAATTTTAGGGGGAGAAGTGTCTTGGGAACCAAAACTTTGAAATTAGAAGTGTCTTAGGAAAGATTGTGGAGATTAAATTTGGGGGGAGGGGAGTGCATTGGAAACCTACAATTTGAAATTAGAAGTGCCTTGGGAAATATTGTGGAGATTAAATTTTGGGGGGGGGGGAATACCTTGGGAACCTAAACTTTGAAATTAAAAGTGCCTTGAGAAAGATTGTGGAGAAGCATGATCCATTAATTTAAACAAAATAAAAAAAGTAGCGTAAAAATACCCTGAGGTTTGTTGTTCCGCGTCCGCGCCGAATTTTTTATGCTAATTTGTTGTTCCGTGCCGAAGGCGACTGAAATTTGTTGTTCAATGCCGAATTTGTTGTACCGTGTCGAAAATTTAGCGTAAAACAATTTAGCGGAACAACAAATTGGCGTAAAAATACCATTAGGTTTGTTGTTCCGCGTGAACGCCTTTAGCGGAACAACAAATTAGCGTAAAAATACCATGAGGTTTGTTGTTCCAGCGCGGGCACCGAAGGCGCCACCCGGCTAAATTTTTTAGCTACTTTGTTGTTCCACACTGAAGGCGTCCATGCCAAATTTGTTGTTCCGCGCCGAAGGTGCCCGTGTTGAATTTGTTGTTCCACGCGAAGGCGCCCGCGCTGAATTTGTTCAACATCGAATTTGTTGTTCCGGGCCGAAGGCGCCCGTGCCGAATTTGTTGTTTTGCGCCGAAGACACACATGCCGTAAACGCACACGCCGTAAGTGCCTGCAGCGAAATATTTTTACACTAATTTATCGTTCTGTTAAATTTTGGCTGTGAAAATAATTTTCCGGGAAACAAAGATTTCGCGGGGTAATCTTAAATGAACCGTGCTTGCGGGCACGGGTTATGACTAGTGTGTGTATATATATATATAATAATACCAACATACCACACTAATACACAATAGAATTAATACATTGCCTTCATGCCATAATTAGAATAACAGCATAATTAAAGCACTCACTAATACTTCACTATACACACACACAGTACTAATACGCTAATGCTATATAGCAAACATACATTTATCTATACATGTACTCTATATTTTATTATTTTTTGTACATAAATATACTCACATTATTATTTATACATCGCATACAATCATATATCTATTATACATTTGACAACGTTTTTTGAATTCTAGGGCTGACTAGGACAAGATAAAGAGTGGCTGAGATTTGATTTGGTAAATCAATGGTTGAGATTGGATTTTGTGAAAATTTTAGTGGGAAATCTTAAATTTTGATGGGAAAAGTGTATTGGGAACCAAAACTTTGAAATTAGAAGTGTCTTGGGAAAGATTGTGGAGATTAAATTTGGGGGAAAAAGTGCCTTAGGAACCTAATCTTTGAAATTAGAAGTGTCTTGGGAAAGATTGTGGAGATTAAATTTGGAGGGGAAGTGTCTTGGTAACCTAAACTTTGAAATTAAAAGTGCTTTGAGAAAGATTATGGAGAAGCATGATCCATACAATTAAAAAAAATTAGCGTAAAGCAATTTAGCGGAACAACAAATTAGCGTAAAAATACATTAAGATTTGTTGTTTCGCGCCCGCGTCGGAGGCGCCCGCTAAATTTTTTTACGCTAATTTATTGTTCCGCGCCGAAGGCATGGGCGCCAAATTTGTTATTCTGCACCAAAGGCGCCTGTGTCAAATTTCTTGTTCCGCGCCGAAGACGCCCACACCGACAGTGCCCGGGGTACTAAATATTTTTACACTAATTTATTGTTCTGTTAAATTTTGGCTGTGGAAATAATTTTTAAGGGACAAAGATTTCACGAGAGAAATCTTGAATGAACCGTGCCCACGGGCACAGGTTATGACTATCTATTATACATTTGACAACGTTTTTTGAATTCTAGGGCTGACTAGGACAAGATAAAAAGTGGCTGAGATTTGATCTTGATAAATCATGGTTAGGATGGGATTTGGTGGAAAAAGTGTATTGGGAACCACAACTTTGAAATTAGAAGTGTCTTGGGAAAGATTGTGGAGATTAAATTTGGCGGGAGAAAGTGCATTGGGAACTTAAACTTTCAAATTAGAAGTGCATTGGGAAAGATTATGGAGATTAAATTTTGTGGGGAAAAGCGCATTGGAAACCTAAATTTTGAAATTAAAAGTGCCCTGGGAAATATTGTGGAGAAGCATGATCCATTAAATTTAAAAAATAAAAAATTTAGCGTAAAACAATTTAACGGAACAACAAAGTAGCGTTAAAATACCCTGAGGTTTGTTGTTACGCGCCCGCGCCGCCAAAGGCGCCCGCTAAATTTTTACGCTAATTTGTTGTTCCACGTCGATGGCGCCCGTGCCGCTAAATATTTTTACGCTAATTTATTGTTCTGTTAAATTTTGCCTGTAGAAATAATTTTTCAGGGAATAAATATTTCACGGGGGAAATGTTAAATGAACCGTGCCCTCAGGCACGGGTTATGACTAGCACGTATACATTTCATATATTTCAATACAAATAGATAAGCACACTAATATTCAGCCAAGTAACACCACCATAATACAACTACTTTACAAACAATAATAATATTACAAATATCAGTACACGTATACAATCACAATATACTATCCTATACATGCATACATCGTATAATCAAATATTACTACACAAAACATAGACATACAAATAATATATTCACACCATAGCAAGTTTCATATAATTAGTATACTACTACATACACCTATCCATATATAGTCACAACATATAATAATCGTGTATACCTCATGGTATACAGTACACACACAACATCCCGTAAAGACAAGCAATACTATACAAAATTATACTCCTATTACCATACGTATATCACACACATTCATATAGTATGAATATATCTACCTATGACTAGCACATACATATCTACGAACGAGCACACGCTCATACGTGCTAACATATAAATCATATAATAGGCCTGCACATTTAACTATAAGTACACATATTATCACTATACCTAACATGTACATGACTTTACTGGTATATTATTTCAAGCATTTATAAGTATATTCAAACTACATACACTACTAGTAGATATTCCAACACTAATTATAGTATATATATACAGACATCCCTAAAGTGGTATAGCTATCCACACATTTTTAACTACTATCATTCATACAACTTCATACATATATCACGAATAACACTGAGTATACATATATAACACACGAGACAATCATTAATATACTAAGGGTCGCACACTCATACATGAGTGGTACGCAGGTTCACACACACGGGTCCACACATTCTACCTATATACCTGCACCACGACGACATCACAAAAACTAATGGGCCCACCAAACTGTACTAAGGTTGACATAGGCAACGTCAAGCACTAATAGGACGACTAAGCAATAGAAAGGGGATCAAAACCATAAAGCGTAACGAAACAAGATCGGAAAGAACAGGTTCAGATAAGATAGCTTGGTTAGGTGAAATAGAGATATAGTTGTGAATGTTTAGGTAGGGGAAAGAAAGATGTAATGATACACTTATAAAAATACAGGAGAATAGTAGGAAGAAAATATAAGTTAAAATACAAAGTAGGGATTAGAGGGAAGAATTCATTATATAAAGGAAGTAAGATATTCACATGAGTATGAAAGATATAGATTAGAAAATATTATGAGATAGTAATTCAAATATTTCGGCGAAAAGTTTCGAAATTAAAAAAAATGCATTTAAGTCATATGAAGGATAGGAAGTCTAATCTCCTGCTAAATGTTTTCAAAGACTTTAAACTAGGAGGGAATTTCAAAATAAATGATATTGAAAATATTTTTCGAATGATCAGGATAATAATGGGAACGATTCAACGATTGAGGATAAACATCATGGAGAATCACGTGAATCGAAAACAAGGAAGTGAATCAGATATTCAAAACGTAAAGACGACTGGGAAATAACTTAGTGAATCTGCTACGATGGAATTCTATGGTCATTGGCTCAAAAGTGTAATGATCAGGAAAATGATAGAATTAGGGGTTCTAATTACCAGGCCGACTAAAGATCAAGAGAAACTTAGCACTAAGACTTTCTAATGAACTAGACTTTAATAGGGATCTCAGGGAGGGTCCTTATAAAGAGTTAAAATTATGTTCTGCTGGGCCCGAAATTTGATGAACACAAGCAAACGACTAAAGGAAAAATTCTAGAAGTCTAATATGATCAGGGCCGGGTAAGTGGCTACTAAGGCATCCTTAGATGAGTACAACTAAATCTTGACAAGGGCGACTGACTATCAAACTAAGACGTCTATCTAAGTCTTCCTACCATCTAAGACATGGAAAACCTTCGTATTAGACTCAAATTTTATAACTCGAATATTTCGAATGTTTCAATGGATGTTTTTAATTATTATTGTTATTTCAATATTTCGCAGGTGCAACGACCTGCATGGGCTACCACTAAAATATGTCACGCCTCGCTTCCCAAGTATGGAAGGCGAGACATGAAGAGGTCCCTCAGACTTGGAGCTGTGAAGCTACAGTCTGATAAGCGTCTGGTAGTTTAATCCCTTAGCAGGTTCTTTGCATTACGACGAAACAACAACAATAATAATGAAAGATAGACAATTAAAATTATCCAACATTCAACATCCACAAATTTTATTCCAAACATACAGAGATAGTCATAAAGAAAGTACAGAGTCTGAAAAAGAAGGCCTAAGCATGGCCAAAACTAAAACAAGTAATTGTGATACGCACCAAACAACCTAACAGCAGTTACTAGGAAAGTGAACAACAACTAAGAGAGGTCACTAGCTGAGACTGAGGGTAGAACTCCGGTGTCCTCGACCTGGACGTCAGCTAACTACTGTCGTCAGCAATAAACTCAGACTCTAAACCTGACACGTGACATCCAAAGAGAAAAGGGCACATGTCAACAAAAATCTCCAAAAAGAGAAATGGAGACTTTTGTGCAAGGAAACATAAAAACAAAAGAGTACAACTAGCAGTTCTAGAATAATGAAGGTGACATGACATGTTATTTAATGAATGCAGCAGTTTAAACATGAGCATGATATGACACGTCGTAGCAAGAGCTAGTAAACAATATATCGTTAAAAGCGGTAAAACATGAGTTCACATTGTGCACAGGGTTTACACCTTACAGCTGAAGTTGCTGATCGGGCTCACTTCTACACTGAGTGGTCGCTTAACCCTATCCCCCACAGGGTTTACGCCTTACAGCTGAAGTGGATGTACGTGCACACTTCTACGCTGAGTGGTCGCTTAACCCTACCCCTCCACGTGTATATCTTCTGGATCACGAGCCTTGAAGTGTTTTTCATTTGGCATAGGGGTGCACCTAGCCTCATTACATGATGTAGGAGTCAAGATCCTACTCGCCGCAGCTTACTATTTATTGTAGCATGTGCTACATAATCATGATAGAGCAAGTTGATGCATGAAATGACATAGCAAGATGCATGAACATGGCATCAAGGAGTTAAAAGTGCGTACAGTTAAATTTAAAGAAACATGACATGTGGTATGTAATGATAGCATATCAAGGGGGACGGATCTAGCTTCGTTGTCAAGCTAGATCAAGCATGGCGTCTAGGCGACTATAATTTCATCGCCTAGTCTCTTTTACGCTATTTCACAGATTGGCCTAAACATGGCCTAAACAAATACTGGCAAGTTTCACTTGCCTAAAATGATGTCCACAAGTCTCATATCAACGATCTAGAAACTTCCTATGTGCTCAAACCATCGACTGACCTATAGTCCCATATTATTATCTTCAATTAGTTATTTAACCAACACAATAAAATTACAGTTTTTATGTTGTTAAACATGCGGTGTGGGTTCCTGCGGTTCAGGTATACCTTAACACGACGCGAGAGCTACACTGACGTCGGGTAGCAACGTCAGGGGTTGGACTCCGGCAACGAGCTAGGTACGATGACGTCTACAGCTTGCAGCGACGACGGCGACCACTAGGGGAAGAAACACGACACGAAGATGGCCACGTGAGGTGGATGAATGGCAGGGGCAGTGATCAAGAGGATCTCGGCCTGCTGTCGAGTTGCGCGCGGTAACGGCGCGACCTAGGGCTGATCAAGAGGAAGGGGCTATTTTTGTGTAGGAGATGAGTGTTGGGTGCAGCATCTAGAGGAATGGAAGGGGGTGTTTTGCACGGCTAGGTGATGCCGTGGTGGAGGCCGGCGAAAGGAGGCTGCCGTGGAGAAGGCCGGCATTTGGTGGGTGGATGGGTGGCTGTCCGGCAACGGCAAAGGAATGAAATCGGCAATATAAAGGGTTTTATGTGGGTAAACAGCAGTTTGTGCGTCTTAGAGGAGGGTTGCGTGGGGAGATGGCCTGAGGAGGGTGGCGCGCCGACGGGTTGCGGCCTGAGGGGAGGCCGAACGGCAGTCCAAGGGGGCGCAAGGGAGGACGAGCTGGCAATTTTTGAGGGAAGAGATGAGTTCGTGTGGTGTTTGTGGAGGAGGAGAGGCCTGTTCTTGGGGTTTTCGGCCGTTGCTAGGGTGGTGGCCGGCCGTGCACCGGCAAGGGGAGGTCGGAAGTGGCCGTTGGCAAAGGTAGGGAAGGGGCCGTGAGTTTTTGATGCTGGCGACTGGTTTCGTGATGAAGAAACCTAGGTTAGAGTATTTGTGTTTCGACATAGGGAAGTTGCTATTTGGGGTTGAAAAGGGGGTGCACTAAGGGGTGATTGGAGAGAGTGTGTGTTAGAGGAGGAGGGTAGAATTAGGGTGTAGATAGCTAGGAAAAGTTAACATGTGATACGTATAATAACCTATGGATTTAATTAGATTGTTTAATTAGGGTTTAGTTAGGGCTAATTACAGATTGAAAATGATTAGGTCGAACGGTCGGTCAAACGGTGTCCGATAAATATATGAAAAATACTGAAATGATCGTGGCGACGAGAGGGTTGGAACTAAGATGATCGGTCACGAGCTAGGGTAACAGAAAACGGAACTAAAAATAAAAAGATCAAACGTCGACGTCTAAAGCTATGACACCCCTTCAAACAAAGCTGTTTTGTGGAAGAATGAGCCGTGAAATAACGTTCACGAAAAATTCCACAAATAAGTACTCTCTCAGAGGGTCACAACGACATATCACATCGTACGTTTGTGATACAAGAAGTGGCAACTAAAAATATGCGTACGAAAGAAAAGTACGTGCACGAAAAACGTATGATTGAAAAGCGACCGTGACATAACTGCTCGTCGAGGGAGGAAGTTATTTGGTGATCTTCTGACCTCAAATCTGAAATGAAAAGACCAATTCGTATTTATGGTGTTTCACGACGAGGGAGTTTCTGTACTCAGTGGGAGACTCTTGAATTGGGAATGAATGAGGAGAAGCTTCTTTCCGTTGAGGAGGAAAAGGTTTTTCGTTCGTTGATGAAGCTTCCCAAGGAGACCAGGTCGACAAAGTTGATGTAGTCTGACCCTGTGCTGCTCACTACAGTATTCGGACAAAAGGTCGATTTGACCTCACACATCTCTAACTCGTTCTTCGTTTTCTTGAATTTTGCCTCTCTCTTACATGCATAGTCGGACTGGAATATCAGGTGGACCCTGGGATGCAGGAAGTAGTCAAAGCTTCCATCAGAGAGGCAGAGGAAAATGTGTCTTCTCCTCAAGTATATTTTCTGGAGGGAGGAAGGATCAGGACCACTGAGGCTTTAACCCGGTGGTTCATGAAGTTTTTTAGTCGATTGGTCCTAAACAGAGGAAAAAGAAGAAGCTCTCCACCAAATTTGAGGTGGTTGCGATTGAGAAAGTGAAGAGACCGAGGCGACTGGTTCGTGTTGATGACTTGGAGTTGTCTGGGTCAGATGATGCCATGGACCCAACTACCTCTCTGGGTGCAAATCAGTCGCGTGAAGAGATCCAATCCTTCGAGCAAGAACAGTGTCTTCTTTCAAAGAGAGATTCGAGGGAATCATCCTCTCCTCAGGAGCCAATTCTATATCATGATTCTTGTCCCTAGGGAGGTCTGTTTCCTTAAAAACAACTGGCTGATGATATTCCTTTGGATTTTAGATCGAGCTTATCGGAAGATCGATCGTCTCAAGCCCGTTTGAGTGTTCTGAGGAGGAGCTCCATCGGTTGAGCTTTCCAATTAAGAAGGACGGGTCGGGTCTTTTGGATTGTGGGACTGCCTTATGACTTGTCGAGAATTCAACCCTTCCTAGGGACAAGGACATTCTGGCGAGGGTCGATCATGAGAGGTTGTCCACAGTTTCCATTCACGCGATCATCCATGTAAAACTTATGCTTGTCTTCATTTTGGTTGAGGCGAGCAATGAAATTGACAATTCTTGATTGTTTGCAGGCCCTCATAGCTAACACTGAGTTAAGTTACCATTCGTTGGTGATGGCTAACTATGAAGCCAAATTGAAGGAGGCCAAGACGACTGCTGACAAGGCCAATGCAAAGTTGGCAAGATGGAAGCTTCTCAATAAAATGATCTAGTCTCAGGTGCGTCAACTCGAGCATAAGTTGTACGAGTCTCGCATGAGGGAGGTATTGAGTATAGATTACCCGGATGTGGTTTTGATGATGAACAAACATAAAAATCGTGAACTAACTCTTTGTGAGCGCAGTTATGGAGATCATCGCCAAAATTCTACGTACATCAAAAGCGACATCTCAAGACTTCTCAAAGCACGTGATCGTGTGCCTGAAGCTTTGTTGAAGCTCTAGAAGTATTATTGAAGTCAAGAGATTCGGATTGAAGCTTTGAAGACGGTTCGTCTAGCTTATTTTATAGTCTTCTAGCTTCTTTTCGTAGAATGTTAAGTCTTCAGTAGGTCTTACATTATAATCTTCATACCGCTCATATCTTAGAGCTAGGATTATCTTAGAAGCCCATAGAAACTTTCCTGAAGCTTCACGCTTCATTCCGCGGTTTCTAGTGCATCTTAGTTGGTTCAAGAAGAAGGACCAACCGACTAGATTGTCATCTAGTCGGTTAAGAATCCTTCTTGAACCGACTAGATCTCCTTGCTCAATTTAGCATCTTCACTGTTGACCAATTAGTCGGTCCAAGAAGGTTCACCGACCGACTAGTTGTCAAACTAGTCGGTTTGGAATCCTTCTTAGACCGACTAGTTATAACTTCTTTTTCACAGCCTAGCTACTGTTTACTCATTAGTCGGTCCAAGAACAACCATCGACCGACTAGTTGAGAAACTAGTCGGTTGGAATTTTTCTTAGACCGACTAGTTCTTCTTGAATTCAGCCTATTGAGTTTCAACTCTTAGTCGGTCAAAGAACACTCACCGACCGACTAGTTGTCAAACTAGTCGGTTGGCAAGTCTTCTTAGACCGACTAGTTCTAAACCTCCTGAACTTTCTTTCTTGGCTGTCAACCTCTTAGTCGGTCCAGAAGAATCACCGACCGACTAGTTGTGAAACTAATCGGTCAGTGATCCTTCTTAGACCGATTAGACTGCTTCAGAAATAGATCCGTTGGAGCATTAAATGCACGAATTTTCCTCTCTATTCTTTAACTCCTATATAATCTTGTGATGCTTCTTCATAGTATTCAAGGCTGATATTATTGAGACTTTGAGAATCAAAGAGAGAGCATTTAATTCCTATTTCCAAGCTCACTCTCTTCACAAGAATCTCTCCCTCACTCTTATTCCTCAAGAGAGATTCTCATTGATTGTGAGCTACTCAAGCTAGGAGCTTGAATCCAAGTCACCAACTTCTCCCTAGCCACCTATTGCTGGTCATCTTGGTGGAGCTAGGGTTTGGTGCTTGCTTCTTCCTCAATATCCTTCTTGCCCTAAAATCGTAAGTTTACTCAAGGCATAGGATTTTGTTGGTAAGTATTTGATTGTTTCATTTACATTGATATTGCAAGTTTTTCTCTCGGTTTGTGAGAGAAGTTTGTGATCCCGGTTTGTGGGAGTTACATTTCGATTTGTGTATGATTTGATCTTGTAGAGTTTTTTCTACAAGAATTTCATAGTGCAAACTTGGGTTAGTGGTTTCTAACTCAAGTAGCCGGAGGGGATCCAGGTGTTTGGGACGTAGGATCACCGGGAACAAGTCGGGGAGACTTGGGTGGATCCAAACCCGTTACATCGCTTGTTTGCGCTTGTCTTTTATTGTTGTCTATTTTCATTTCTGCATTGTTGGTTGAGTTTGCACGATAATTAGGAATTATACTCTTGATTATTTTAAAGTACTATTCACCCACATTAGTACTTATGCAGTAGCTATCAGGGCATTACATTTGGTATCAGAGCCAAGTTCATAGCTATGTCTACCAATGACAATAAGAACGTTCATCCACCTTCAGACTATAGCACCTTCAGGAACCGTGAAGGAGCTTCTTCGGTGATGGAAGGACACTCCTCAACTAGGCCTTTTTACTTCAACGGTGCCAATTATGGGTACTGGAAATGCCGGATGGAAACGTTCCTCTGGAGCACTTCACTGTGGAGAGCTACGATGACGGAGTATGTCGAGCCCACCGAACAAGACTTCGCCAAGTGGACTACCGCGGAGGTCACCGCGGAGGTAAACAATGCCAAGGCAATGAATGCCTTGCAATGTGCTTTGGAGCCCGAAGACTTCGATAAGATATGCACATGTAAGAGTGCATATCAAATCTGGAACTCACTCCTCATCTTGCATGAAGGAACGAGTAGGGTAAGAGACTCCAAACTCACTGTTGTCAATAAAGAATTCAAATTATTTCACATGCAACAGGGTGAGAAGATGAAGGAGTACTATGCTCGCTTCGTTGATATTACCAACGAGTTGGAGGCTCTTGGAAAGACCTACACCCAAAAGGAAAAAGTCTCAAAGATTATTGACGGACTTCCTTCTTGTTGGAAAAAGCGTATCTTCGCCATCGAGGAAGGTAACGATATGAACAAGTATACTGTCGTATAACTAATGGGTACCTTGATGTCTTATGAGGTACGTAAGAACAGTAAACTAAAGATGCAGGACAAGATGAAATCATACTTGAAGCAAGACGAGCCAAAGAAAAAGGCGATTGCGTTCAAGGCCGCTCCATCTACATCTACCGATGATGAAGAATCGGAAGACGAGTTGGACTTGAAATCCATTGCCCTTATGGCAAAGAAGTTCAACCGATTCTTCCGGAAAGGTAACTTCAAGAACAAATCTAAATTTAGTTCTACTAACGCCTCCGCTCCTTTGTGTTTTAAATGCAACAAGCCAGGACACATCAAAGCGGATTGTCCTCAAAACAAACAAAAGGAGAAATGGAAGGCGCCAAAGTTCGACAAGTCTCGAAAGTACAAGAAAGGGTACAAGAAAGGACTTGTCGGCACATTAACCGACTCCAACGAGGACTCCTCAAGTGGAGAGTCGGATGATGAACAAGTGGAGCAAGCTCACATGTGCTTCATGGCTAGAGAGGAACATGATCAAGAATCCTCCTCCGATGAAAGCGAGGATGAAGGCGATGAGGTAACAATGGATGACCTTAGATTAGCTAACGAGCAAATTTGGTCTAAATATTCTAAACTAGTAAATATATATGCTAAGACTAAAGATGAGCTAGCTAGTCTCCAAACCTCACCTAAGCCTATCATCATCAACAACGACACCGTTGTTGAAGGTTTGAGAAATGAGATTGTAAATCTCAAATCTCAACTTTAGCATGTTCATATTGAGGATTCGGAGGAACACGAGATAGCGGATTGGATTTCTCGAAACTCAACTTTGAGTATTGAGAATGAGAATCTCAAGTCTCGTGTTTGTGTACTCACTACTCAAGTGTCCACTTCGGATGCTTCTATACTTTCTCTCACCGAGAAGTATGAGTCCACATTAGGCCGAATTAATAAATTCAATAAAGGTAAGGACCATTTGGATAATATCCTAAATGACTTACTTCCGGCCAATCATCGCATTGGCTTGGGGTATAAGATGGGAAATTCATCCAAATCGTCTACCACCTTTGTTAGGCCAACTTCCGATGCCTCAACCAGTGGGAGCAAACACCCCATTGGTAGTTCATCTACTAATGGTGCTTCCACTTTGTACACACCCCCGTTTGGAAAGAAACCCACTTTAGGTGGACCTCTAAAGAAGGGTCATGCATTTATGTACACCAATACCATGCCACGTAGGAACACACATCCTACTCCATCGGTTCACAATTATGATGATTTTTATGCTCCATGTCCACGAGCACATGCACACCAAGTGAGACATCCTCACGCACGTGTTCCCCACATGCATATGTTCATCCACATTATTATATGAATGATTACCATCATGCACCATATCATATGTCGCCACCACCATTTCACCATGTGCCATATGCTTATCCACGACATGCATTTCCTAGGCCACCTCCTCATAGGCCACATGCATCACGTAGACATCAACAACATATGCATGCTCCTAATAGGAATAGGGCTCCCAAGACATTCACTATTTGGGGCCCGAAGGACACTAGCATGCATGAAAAACAAGCATACATGAATTCCTATTTTATGAATGTCGTGCACAATGATGATTATGTTGGGAAGTCAAAGTCCAATTGGACTTGGCTTCCAAAGGTCTAATCTTTTAGGACCCAATGACCTTGGGTACCATGGAATGATATTTTTATCTTTAGGTACTCAAGAAAAATAAACGGAGCAACAAAGCCAAATTTAGCTCCAAGGATGGGTGGATACTCGATAGCGGGTGTTCAAAACACATGACGGGTGAAGCTCAATTGCTCTCCGGAGTGGTGCCCATTGCTAATGGGAACCGTGTTGTCTTTGGAGGCAACGCGAGCGGAACCATCATTGGTGTTAGTAAAGTTGGTAACCCATCTAAACCTCTAATAAATGATGTTTACCTTGTTAAAGGATTAAATCACAATCTCATTTCAATAAGCCAACTTTGTGACAAGGGTTACAAAGTTATCTTTGCGAAAGGAATGTGTCATATTTTTAGTAAAGATAATAATAATTTGCTATTTTCTGGCACACGCCATAAGGATATATATATATTCTAGATATCCCCAAGTTACATGAACAATGTCTCATTGCCAACACAAGTGAACAACACTTATGGCATCGACGTTTTGGTCATGTGAACTTTGGAACACTTTTTAAGCTATCCAAGTTAAATTCTATTAAAGGATTTCCTAAGCTTGCCTTTCAAAAGAAAAGCTTTTGTGACTCGTGTCAACGAGGCAAACTTCCAAAATCGTCATTCAAACCTAAGAAGAGCATATCCTCTAAACGGCCTCTAGAGCTTTTACATCTAGATCTTTTTGGGCCAACTAGAGTTGCTTCATTAGAGAATGCTCGATATGGACTTGTCATCGTTGATGACTTTTCTAGATTTACTTGGGTATTTTCTTTAAGTAATAAAAATGATGCTTTTGAAAACTTCACAATATTTGTGAAGAAAGTAAAAAATCTCATTGGAACCACCATTGTCACTATTCGTAGTGATCATGGAGGGGAATTTAAGAATGAGTCTTTCTCAAATTTTTGTGATGAAGTTGGTATTACTCACACCTTTTCCTTCCCTCGCGCACCTCCTTAAAATGGTGTTGTTGAGAGAAAGAATAGGACGCTAGTGGAATGTGCTCGCACTATGCTTGATGATAGCCAACTTGGCCATCAATTTTGGGCGGAAGCGGTACATACCGCTTGCTATGTGTTTAATAGGATACTCTTGAGGCCCGACACCAAACAAACTTGTTATGAATTGTTGTTTGGTAGATTGCCTCAAGTTAAACATTTTCGAGTTTTCGGTGCAAAATGTTTTATTAAAAACACGTATGGGAGTTTGGAAAATTTTGATCCAAGATCCGATGAGGGGATATTTGTTGGATATTCCTCACGTAGCAAAGCCTACCGGATATACAACAAAAGAACATCAACGATCGAGAAATCACTTCATGTTTTATTCAATGAAAATTTTGTCCCGTATAGAATTATCAATGATGATGACTCCATGGATGTTTTATGTGATTCTATTGGTAATTCTAATTCTATTGATTCTATTGATACTAACCCTACTGATGATTCTTTTGAGAATGTTTCTAGTGATCAGGGAGTTCCCAAATGGCTTCATACAGTTCATGACCATCCCCATGAGCAAGTCTTTGGCAACATACTTGATAGTTTCAAGACAAGATCTCAAGTCAACTACTTTGCTCATTGGGCCTTTGCCTCTTCAGTAGAGCCAAAGAACATTAACGAAGCATGCGAAGATAGTTCTTGGATCCTAGCCATGGAAGAAGAACTCATTCAGTTTGAGAGGAATGAGGTTTGGGAGCTAGTTCCATTGCCTTCTAAGAACCACACCGTTATAGGAACGAAGTGGATCTTCAAGAATAAGAACAACGAGAACCAAAACGTCGTCCAATACAAAGCTCGGTTAGTAGCTCAAGGCTACAGGCAAGAGGAAGGTATAGACTTCGAAGAATCCTTTGCTCCTGTAGCTAGATTAGAATCTATTAGGTTGTTGTTATCTTTTGCATGTCATAAAGATTTTAAACTCTTTCTAATGGATGTAAAAAGTGCGTTTTTAAACGGAGATTTCGTTGAGGAAGTTTATGTTTCTCAACCTCATGGTTTTATAAATGAAAAATTTCCAAATCACGTTTTCAAACTTAAGAAAGCACTTTATGGTTTGAGACAAGCTCCTAGAGCTTGGTATGACCGCCTAAAGAACTTTCTTTTGGATTTGGGTTTTAAAATGGGTGAAGTTGATTCTACACTATTTGTTAAATATTCGAATCATGATATTATTTTAGTTCAAATTTATGTTGATGATATCATTTTCGGTGCTACTAACTTCACTCTTTGCGAAGAGTTTTCTAATATCATGAAGGACCAATTTGAGATGAGCCACATGGGTGAGCTCAAATATTTCTTAGGTCTCCAAATTTGCCAAATGAACGATGGAATCTTCATCCACCAAACCAAGTACACGGTGGAGTTGCTAAAGTGATTTGGAATGGAGAATGCTTCTGGCAAGAAGACTCCAATGAGCACTACTACACATCTTGATAAAGATACGGGCGGCAAAGATGTAGACATTCGTTTATATCGAGGTATGATAGGTAGTTTATTATATCTTACTGCCAGTCGGCGTGATATTATGTTTGCTGTATGTGTATGTGCTCGTTATCAATCACAACCTAAGGAATCTCACTTAGTAGCGGTAAAACGTATTTTCCGTTATTTAAGTTACACCCTCGACTACGGATTATATTATCCAAAGTCTAGCACATATGATTTAATCTCATATAGTGACGTAGATTATGCTGGATGCAAATCCGACAGGAAAAGTACTAGTGGCACTTGCCATTTTATAGGAAATTCCCTTGTCTCTTGGTTTTCTAAGAAGCAGAATTCCGTATCACTTTCAACCACCGAGGCAGAATATATTGCCGCAGGTGCTGCGTGTGCTCAGGTTCTTTGGATGAGACACACTCTTAAAGACTTTGGTATAAACTGTGATACTTGTCCTATCATGGTGGACAACCAAAGTGCAATATGTCTCTCTAAGAATCCGGTACACCATTCCCGTTTTAAACACATAGATGTCCGTCACCATTTCCTAGATGATCATGTTGCTAAAAAGGACATCATTTTAGTGTACGTTGAAACCCAGAAGCAAATCACCGATATTTTCACGAAACCACTCAAGGAAGACTCCTTTGTGCGGTTACGTCGAGAATTGGGGATTATGGGTGAATCCGAGATTTAGGATTCATATTTTCGATAATATCACATGATTATAATTTTTTATATGCTCATACTAGAATTGTTGTGATTTTCTGGATTTTCGATTTGCACGTCGTATTTAAGATTTTCTATGTTTTATGGGGTAGAATAATGATGTATGAGAAGTATTTCGATGTATTGTCCAAGTGTGACTAGGAGAGAAAACAAAATTTCTGATTTTCAAACTTTTGGACTCTTTTAGTCGGTCCCAGTTCAGTCATCGAACGACTAGATTCAGTTCTAGTCGGTCAGTGAATGAACTTAGACCGACTAATTGATGCTCTTTATTTGGCCTCTCTTGCTGTTTGCATTTAGTCGGTCCAAGCTCACTGGCTGACCGACTAGATTGCATTCTAGTCGGTTGGTGATTGAACTCAAACCGACTAGATCTTGCCCTAATTTTTGTCTCCAGCTGCTATTTGCAGTTAGTCGGTCCAAGCTCTTTGGTCGACCGACTAGATTGCATTCTAGTCGGTCAGCACTTGAACTTAGACCGACTAGTTGCGCAGGGGCTGTTGTGTCGTTTGGCATTCCGAATCGATTTTTAATCTCCAGGCACCGATTAGAATCCATTCTAATCGGTGCGATATTTCTCCTCAGCCCTAAACCCCCGCGACTCCTCATCTCCCACCGCCGTGTGTCGCCATTTCCGGCCACCTTCAGCTGTCACCGACCATCTCCCCTCCTCTTAGGGTATATCTCCTCTATCTCTCTCAGCTTTTAGGGTCAATCGTGCTCCTTTTTGCTCTATTTCAATTTCTTTCGATTTAGGGTTGTTTCTAGGGTTTCCGATTTCTCTTTTCGATTTCGTTCGATCTCGTGCGTTTGTGTTGTCTCGTCTCTTGATCATGGTTAAGACTCGCATCCCCGTCTGTCCTACCGCGCCGTCTCCCATGACCGTCGAGTCTCCTCCTATCGACCCTCTTCAACCCAAACGTCGTGCTAAAACCACTCATCCCTCCTCTTCCTCGCCTCGCCTCAAGAAGAAGAGGACTTCCAAGCCCAAACCCTAATCTCAATCTCAGCCCAATCCCCGAACCAAGGCCAAAGAAAAGATTTTGACTTCAGGCCCCTTCCGTGCTCCCACTCCTCCCGATGACTCCGACGAAGAGTATATCCCGGAGACCGAGCCTACCGATAAGGCTCCTTCTCCTCCTCCTCGTACTTCGTCTCGTCTGTCTAAGGGGAAGGCTCCCATGCCTTTGGGTGGGGTCGATATCTCGTTGTGTCGCGATGACCCGATGTGTCTAGCGGCATACAATCGTATTGAGCATTGTCCTTTGATTCTGGAGCACTTCGTCCAGTTTTCTGACTTTCCTCAGCTTGCAGATCCCCTCTCCTATAGTGGCCTACTAGACTATCTTCACCATGACCCCAAGGCGAACCCTCACCCGTACCCCAGACTCGTCAAATTGTTCTATGACAATCGAGTCTGGGGTGAGTATGATGACACTCACTGCATTGAGACCACTGTCTTGGGGACACCTATTGTCCTCACGACAGAGATTTTAGGGCAGTTGATTGGTGTCTCATCCTCTGGCCTGCTTCCATCTGATATCTCCGTGGATAATATCCACGATCTTGACCAGACCATGCTTGCTGAGATGTTCCATGTCATCCCTCCCGCCAAGATTGGCGTTCCCTCGAAATCTTTTAAGACGAATGCTTGGGTCCTTAATCTCATCCTGAAGTCGTGCCTTCTACCGAAGTACGGCTCCTCTAGCTTGCCCTCCTAGCCGTTTCTCAAGCTTATCTACGCTCTTTTCATGGGGAGCGAGATAAATTGCGCTCGTATTATCCTTGACAAGATGGATTCCTTTGAGTGCATAAGAAAATCCACCAAGTCTGCTCATATTCCTTATCCGTGCCTATTGACTCTCGTTTTTCGTCACTTTGGCGTCCCTCTCCCTCCAGATGATCAACGTCCTTTGGGTCCTCCCCTGAACGCAACTGCCGTCAAGAAGTCTCTTGCGGCTTTGCGTCACGTTCAGCGGACTACCCCTTCTGCTGCTGCTGCCCCTACTCCTCCTACTCCTTCACTCGCTGAGTTTTTAGTTTCCCTGAGATGTGTGGAGACTCGTGTTTCTTGTTGTGAGGAGATGCTTGCTCGCATCTGCGAGTATCTGGATATTGACGTTCCTCCGACGCTTTCTGATGAGGAGGTCATGGACGTTGATGAGGATGAGGAGCGAGATGCTTCTCCAGCTCATGCCCCCCAGGGTACTCCTGTTAGCACATCTTCTGCTCGTGCTCCCGAGAGCACTCCTGCTGCCACTCTCCCTTCGGTGGACACTCCAGTCGACCCATAGACCACCACCCCTTCTGCACAGCCTGCTGCTGCTGCTGATCCTCCCTCCGGCTCTTGAGCTTGCATTGGAGGACTCTCCTATGTGCACTTGGATGATATGTTTGTTGTGAGAGAGTGGGGTAGGATATTTGGGTGGTTATGTATGTATGATGTATTTTTGGATGTTTTGATGATACACTTTGTGTAATGCCCTGCTAAGCTACTGCACAAGTACTAGATGGGGGGGGGGTGAATAGTACTTTAAAATAATTAAGAGGCTAATTCCTAATTACCTTGCAAACTCTACCAATTAATGCGGAAATGCGGAATAGTAAATAATCGACAACAAATAAGACAATCGCAAACAAGCAATATAACTGGGTTCGGATCCACCCAAGTCTCCCCGACTTGTTTCCGGTGATCCTACGTCCCAACCACCCGAATCCCCTTTGGATAATTGAGTTAGAAACCCTAACTCAAGATTTGTACTATGAAATACTTTTGAAAAACCTTCACAAATTCAAATCATTGATCACTCCTTATTTTACACCCTTTTCCTGCATGTTTGCATGCCATTTTGATCGCCCAAATCATGTTTTTCACGATATATCGACGATATTGCGATGCTTTTCACGATTTGTTGTTTTTGTCGCATTTCAGGAGATTTGGCGCGATTAGGAGTGATCTCGAGATGCGCATAATCTAGACGGCCACCGACGACCTCCCCGAGGGATATTTTACTGTTGGAGAGGAGCGGAAGAAGAATGGATGTCGCAGGAGCGACGAGGAGGCCAAAACAATCAGATTGGGCATTTTTTGTGTCCCACTCGGCCGAGTGGAGGAGCCACTCGGCCGACCAGTGAGACACTGCTCGGCCGACCCGTTCAGACACGATTTCCATGTGTACTCGGCCGAGCGACGGAGACCACATCGGCCGAGTGACGATACCACGTCCGCCCGAGTGGCGCCCAGACGAAGGCCCTCAAAAAGATCGAAGTTACTGTTTTTCGACCACCCGAGCTTCAGAAGACCCACTCGGCCGAGTGGTAAACCGCGTCCGCCCGAGTGCAGTGAAGCCATCGGCCGAGTGACGACAACTCACTCGGCCGAGCCGCCCCCGAACTGAAGACCCCTGAAGCCCACGACTTACTGGAAAATGACAGGGTTTTCACTCGGCCGAGCGACTTTTGTCACTCGGCCGAGTGCGATGCGCTGCCTGTAGCGAAATTTGCGGAAAACAGGCTGTGCAGGGGCCTTTTGGTCAGGATTTTTAGACGATTTTTGGGGCTATTTAAGATCTGTTTTTACCCTAGTTTTGGGAGCCATCTCTCAGATTTTTTGCAGCTTTTTGAGTCTACTTTTTAGCTTTATTAATTGTGATTGGAGAAGAGAAAAACTTGGATTTTTTGTTGGATTAATTGAAGATCTACATTGGTTTGCATTTCTCTTCCCCAAAAACTCTATTTTTATTGTTTATATCATTGTTGAGATGAATTACATTGCCTATTTCATTGATTATTTTTGTGCTATTGCTATGATTTGTGAGTAGTCTCCACGTCTCGGGGCGTGGGGATGAACCCTACATGCCCTATTTCCTATTTGTGTTGAATTGGTAGAAATTGAGCGAGGATTGTTATTAGGGATTAGATTGGGATCGAATTACTACGGATAGCTAGGTATTCATATCAATTGGGATTTGCAAGAGATTGGATCCCAATTTGATAGGAAGCCCTAGAAATCCGAATTGGGTTGGAGTCGGATTTTCGAAGTACCGGTTTGCAAGAGATTGGACCGATACTAGGACCTCCGGTTGCAATTCCGTGCCGATACCCGTTTGCAAGAGATTGGACGGGTAGGAACTATCCTAATCTAGATTGTGGACCGAGTTTGCAAGAGATTGGGCTCGGTGCGCAATTGGACGATGATGTTGATCCTAATGCTAGCTTCCCTAGGCTAGGGTTTGCAAGAGATTGGACCCAAACCTAGGATAGCTATAGACCGGCAACAGCGCGAGAGCGTGAGCTTGGTTCCACATTTAGTTGCAACTAGTTCATCCAAATTCTCATTCTAGCGATTTCGATACCGGCGAACCACATTTATGAAATACGGTGAGTAGTGTGGATTCCCCTTTCCCTAGACGTTCTTTATTTGATTTGATATTTCGCAAATTTGTCTGACGATTGTGACAGGATCGCCCAAGGCAATTATCTCTGTCCCTAAATAGCCAGGTTGATCAGGAGCAAGCACGGTCATTCGTCCTCCCTGTGTTCGATACCCGCTCGCCACCATACCGTGCGCTTGCGGTAAAACTACAACCGTCGCCTCGGGACGTGTATCCGGGGCGCGACCAAGTTTTTGGCGCCGTTGCCGGGGAGGCGATTGCGTTTGATTCTTTTTCACCCTAGCTATTTTTTTCTTTTTATTATTATCATTATTTTTATTTCTTATTTCTTGCCTAACCCTTCCACGGTATTAATCATTTCTTTGAAACTCTGTTTCCCCTGTGCATAAACACGAGATCTACGGCGGACCCAGAAGACTTATTATTCGATCCCGAGATCGAACGTACCGCGCGGAGACTTAGGGCGGAAAAGAGACAAGATCCAGAAGGGAGGTATATGACCAACCCGGAAAATCCTGAAGAATTGGCGGCAAGGATGGCAAGGATAATCTCGATTCGAGATAGGCTTCGGCCTAAGACTTCTTCTACCACCTCATCCATTGCCATGCCGGGGTTGGCGGCTGACAAGAACTTCGAGCTAAAGACTGTATTGGTGGTGTTGATGCAACAAGACCCGTTTCATGGGAACGCACATGAGAACCCCCACTACCACATCCAACTATTCTTGTCAAAGTGCGCCACATTCCAGATGCCGGGGGTCTCCAATGACGCTATCAGACTGCGCCTCTTCCCCTTCACGCTTAAGGACAAGGCACTCTATTGGTTGAGGACGCAGGCTGACGGAGTCTTCACTACTTGGGACGAGTTGGCGAGCGCATTTATTGACAAATTCTATCCGCCATCCAAGACGGTGAAGATCCGGAGCGCTCTCATGTCCTTCAAGCAAGGACCACAGGAGACGCTCTATGAAGCTTGGGAGCGATTTAAGGATTTGCAACACCAATGCCCGCACCACAGTATAGAGGACTGGGAGCTAGTTCATAGCTTCTACAACGGTCTCCAACCGGGGACCAAACAAATTATTGATGCCGCGGCGAATGGTGCAATCTTGTCAAAGACTCCCGAGGAAGCTACGGCCCTAATTGAGGAGATGGCCTCAAATAATCAATAATGGGGCGATGAGCGAGGACACTCCACGTCCTCCTTAAAGCCAACTAGCATCTACGAGGCAAAGGCCGTAGCGGAGCTCACGAGCAAATTTGATTCTCTCCACAAGGTGGTGGAGAGATTGGAGAAATATATCACGGAGCCCCAAGGAAGCCCATCCACCTCCGCACCGACCAACCAAATGTGTGATTGGCAAGACCAATCTCAAGTCATGTACTCGGGAGGAGAGCAAGGAGAAGGATCCTTGGAGCAAATACAATATGTTGCGGGGAACCAAGGCTATTGGTCCAATCCGGCCGCAAGAAATCATCCGGGATTCTCCTACGCCAACAATGAAGGAGCCTTGAACCCGCCACCACCACCGCCTCAACAAGCTCGACCACCACCACCCCAACAACAAAATTATCCACCGAGGGGGCCTCCGCAACAAAACTTTCCACCGAAGCAACAAGTCCCACCGTATAGGCCTCCCGGATACAACCAAGGGTGGAGGAATCAAAATCAAAACCCTCCACAAGCTCCTCAACGAACCGACTTCGAATCTAGAGTGGAGGCGTTCATGGTCGAGCAAAATAAGGTGAATGCTACTTTGAAGGCGGGGCAAGAATCTCTCAATACCGTAGTGGCTCAAATATCGGAGCAATTGGCGTTGCTCAATCGGAACACTCAAATATTGCCGGCGCAACCGGAGCAAAACCCACGGGGCAACACGGGCCATATCAACGCCGTGGTTGCCGTCACTACTAGAGGCGGGAAGGACACCACCCCCGCCATGATTCCTATTGAGGAGGCCGTGGAGGAAAGCTTGGAGCCGGTTGAGCCGGTAGTTGAGGTTGATAAGGAGAAGGAGCCACAAGACAAGGAGAAATCTAGGGCGGAGCGATTAATTGAGGAAAGGCGCTTCATGCCACCGGTCCCATTCCCCCAAAGGCTCGCTAAGGCGAAAATGGAGAAGAGGCTAGCAAAATTTCTCGAGTACCTAAGAGGAGTAAGCCTTAACATCCCCTTCCTCGACGCCATCGTCGAGATCCCCACGTATGCTAAATTCTTGAAGGACTTGATTTCGGGGAGGAAAAGGAAGGAGAAGATAATGCTAGCCGAGGAGGGCTCTTGGTTCACCAAGAGAGAGAAGGAGCCAGCAAAATTTAAAGATCCGGGGAGTTTTCGGATTCCTTGCACTTTGGGCGGCGTGCCTCTTCAAAAGGCATTGGTCGACCTTGGGGTTAGTGTGAGCCTCATGCCCCTCTCCATGTTCTTAAAGCTTAACACCGGGACAAAGTTGAAACCCACCGACATGCGCATTCAATTAGCCAATGGACGGATAACAAGGCCGGTGGGGATTGCCGAAGACATCCCACTTCAAGTCCCGGGTGGAATATGCTTGCCATGTGACTTTGTCATCATGGACATTAAGGAGGAGGGAGACACCTCATTGATACTTGGACGCCCATTCCTCGCCACCGCCGGAGTCATCGTCGACGTGCGCGAAGGTACCTTAACCTTGAACGTCGGAAACATTGAGGTGGAGCTCCACATTCCTAAGGCTATGAAGCATATGCCTTATCACGAGGAACTCGACTACATGGACCTCCTTGATGAGGTGATAAAGGAGGCGATTCCTCACTCAATTGGTGCCCTTTTTGATGAAGAATTTGATGAAGGCCCGGATTTAGGCCAAGATGAAGAGAACAAAGATGATTCCCCCGACTTCTCCGCTGATGAAGATGAAGGCGACGCTGATGTCGCGAGGATTCGAGAGCTCTGCAAGCTCTCGAAATTAAAGTCTCCAAAGAAAGCTCCGCCGGCACGGAAATCGGCATCGCCGGTTAAGCCGTTGACCGGGGCAAATGCTAGCTTGGGGGAGCCTCCCCCCAACACTATTCGAGATAGGAGACCACCGCGGGAGAACGCTACGCCGCCACGTTCGAATCCAAGCGCGCTCCCCGGTAAGTTTGACGGGTGCATCTCATATGCACCAAACATCCCGCATTGATTGAAAATTATAGGGGGTCGAGCTCACGACCTAAAACGAGCGCTTGTCGGGAGGCAACCCGACGGTTTTTGCTTCGTTTTTACTTTTTCTTTATTTTCGTTTTTGAGACTTTTAGTGTTTTGAGTCATCCGACCAAAAATTTTGTGATAACGGGTCCTATTTTTCTTGACAGGAGAGAAGATAGGTAGATCATCATGAGGAGGATGAACGAGACGATGAGGAGCGTCCCAAGGAGGCGTTCGACGCTTAGGAGGAGCATGAAATCGACTGGAGAAAGAAAGACGGAGTTTAGAGCCCAAACGAAGACAAACAACAGAATACAAGGCTCACTCGGCCGAGTATACTAGTCACTCGGCCGAGTCCAGAAGTTCGTCCGGCTGAGCCGCTCACGAACGAGGGAAGTCTCCTGTACCCAACTCTCTGTCTATTTTCCTCATTTCATTATAACTGCTACTCGGCCGAGTATATATATTCACTCGGCCGAGTAAAACGGATACCCTCCTAGGGCGAGTCATGCCGAGTAGCTTGAGTCACTCGGCCGAATGGACTTACTCCACTCGGCCAAGGCTGGCAAAGCCACTCGGCCGAAGCGATATCGGGGAGAAAATTTCTATTGCCTCGCTCGGCCGAGTGACCACGTCACTCGGCCGAGTCGTAACTTTCTATTATATAAGTGACGAAGGGGGCGCGGATTTCGAAATCGAAAATTCCCAAATCCGCCCGCGCCCCCTCGCCTACCCTCACCCGAACTCGCTTCGTTCTCACCCCCACTCGCCCGACCAAGCCCGCGCGCGCCGCCGCTCGGCCTGCCACCGCCGGCCGACCGTCGTCGGACCCCGCCCGAGTCGCCGCCGGCAGCCCTGTCTCCGATCACCTCCGGTTCGCTTATTTTCACCGTTTTCTCCTCTTTTCGTGTATTTTTTGAGGATCCATGTGCTAAACGCCCCCCTAACCCAAATCAATTTCTATATCTATCCATTATACCCCTATTGCTCCATACATTTTGATTATTACTCGCTGATATCGCTTTTTCACGCGCAGGTTGTTTATTGGAGCTTAGGGGAGCTCAGGGGAGCTTCTACGGGCTGCTCAGGACTTCGTGGAGGCGCGGACTTCGCACGCTTCCATTACTTAGCACTCGCGGCGTGTTTGGGTAAACTCTTTCCACTCTTTGTGCACACGCCGCACTTTTCACTTTTCGGCACGCGCTCGGGGCCGATATGCCGCCACGGACACGGCTGCGGTCGAAGAGAGCTTCCGTCAAGCGGAAGCGGTCGGATGATGCCGGCCCCTCCCACGAGTTGGATGACTCTCCTCCACCGTCCCCCACACACCCCGCACACCCAGCACAGCCTGCAGGCCCCACACACCCCGCACAGCCTGCAGTGCACCCACAGCCCGCACAGCCTCTCCCTGCCGATCCACAGCCACCACCACCGGCCCCACTGGTCGGGCCGCTCGGGATTACGTTCCGAGACGATGCACACCGCGCCGTCTTCGACCGTATCTCCCAGCGCTCGATCGTACCCTCCAGGTTTGCATACCTCGCTGACCTAGGACGCCTGGGGGTACTTGAGGGGATACTCACGTTGTACGACAACGTGGGTTGGCGCGACTTCCTTCAGGTGTCGGCGGATACTTTTACCCGCCCGACACTTGAGGTTTTGAGTTCGATCGCCCGGACCGATGAGGGATGCTCATTCCGGTTCATGGATCGAGAGTGCCAGGTCACTCTCGATATGATGAGAGCATTTTTCTCATGGCCCGCCATCCCCGGTGCCGATCGCGGTTACGGCCCTACCCACATCCCCCCACCTTCTTTCGACGCCGGCGCCTTCTGGGCCCGGATTACAGGCCACCACGCCGCCTTTGACCCTAGTAGGGCCAAGGCCTCGGCCATTGTCCACCCCTGCCTACGTATTGCCCAGCGCCTTATGGCGACCACCTTTTTGGCCAGATATGAGCCGGGAACGATGTCTACGCCAGAGCTCTACATGCTCTATGCGATGACACGTCCCAGAGCTCTATCTAGGGATGGACACGAGCTTGTCCCCGCCGTCGTGATCGACATTGCGGCTTGGTTTCTAGACCGTATCATTGTGTCGGTGGGCGCTCGCTCACCGATATGCTGCGGCGGTCTGATCACCTTGCTTACCATGATGACCGGCGAGGACCTACCCGACGACCTGCGACGCGTTCCGGGCCCCACTTCCTTGTCGATAGACGTTATGGCCCGGATGAAGATGTTGCGTCCGCATGGTGAGCGTCACTGGGTCTGGTTGCACGGCCCCTATGGGGCCGATTACATGATTCTCCCGAGCCCTGCTCGGACTCTGATTGCACCAGCCCACGTTGACTGGATTCCGGCGATGGATGTCCTCATCCCCGCCGCCTACGTGCTCGAGGCCAAGGAGGCCGAGCAGGCCCACGCTGCCCACGCTGCCCAGGCTGCCCCCGCAGACCCTGCTGCACACCCTGCCGAGCCTGCTGCACACCCTGTCGACCCTGTGGCCCCTCAGCCTGTTCCTGACGTTTCTGCTGCTCCTGACACTTCTGTCCCCACCTCTGCCAGTGTCGAGAGTACTCTTGCTGAGCCCACTTCCACCACTGTCACCACTTCCGAGGCTGTCCCCACCACTCCCGCTGCCACCTCCGGCCCTCTGTCCGTCGAGCCTCTTTGCTCCGCACTCCCCGAGCGCCCGCAGACCTTTGTTGAGAGTGGAGAGCCCTCGTTCGCCGCGGTCGTGGAGACCATGGCTAGCATGATCTCCGCTGGGATTGCGCCTTTTGGTACACACACTTCCACCCCAGCGGTAGAGTCCTCTGTCTCCACAGCTGCCGTATTCTCCGAGAGCGTCGTGGCATCTGTCCACACTTCTGTGCCACTGACCTCTCTAGCCGCCTCGCAGCCGCTTTTGTACTCTTCTTTCGCTGCCGCCGCCTCCACTTCTCACCGCCCGCCCCGGCCTCACACTGAGGCCAGGCCCACATTTGCTGGCGCGACACCTTTTGTCCCCTTCCCTGCTGAGCCCGTTACATACTCCACTCGCGTACGCCAGCCTCGCCCTTCGCAGCCCCGACCGGTGTGTCCCTCTGCACCACCCCCGCCCGACACTGTACTGCAGAGCATACGTGCTCTTGAGTTGGCGGTGAGTGGTCTTAGAGGAGACCTTAGGACCCTGTCCTCCACCGTCTCTACGATGGCTGGACGATTCGAGCTGATCCCCCAGATCCACTACTGCCTTACACAGGTTCTGGAGCGTCTTCCGCGCGTACCCCCGCCCACCCAGCAGGTTCCCACACACACTTCCAAACACTCTAGACCTGCTTCCACTTCCACGCCCACCCCAGCTCAGCAGCCCACACCACCACCACCACCTCCGCCTCAGGACGGAGACGGCGCAGCACCACCTTCCTAGGCACCCTTGATGCCATCGATTCCTTTTGCCGTTGTGCTGCCCGTTTCTGCTGGGTCCTGATGTCTTTTTGTCCACCCCCCTCCCCTCACTTATTTTGGGTTTCTCATTTTGCCGTATCTCTATATATCTTTTTTGGGAGAGAGGGAGAGCTTTTCGGTGACACATATATACTCGTATCACTCATATCTGTGCATGCATCATATCCGCATCATATTTTCACTTCTTTATTTTTCCTTTTATTATCTTTTTTCTTTCCATCATGCATGCATCCTCACTTGCACCTCTCATTCCTTGTCTCTCTGTGTGCCACACTCTGCACATTGAGGACACTGTGCCGTTTAGCTTGGGGGAGTGAGTCCTCACTTTCTTTTTCGTTTAGCCACCTTTATTTTCAGTTTTTCACACCGTTTTTCACTTTTGCACTCATTTTTCATTATTTTTCCTTTATCTTGCCATGCATCACGTTTTTCTTATTTTCCTGTGTGCCGCATTGCATAGTTCTATTTTCCTTTTATCTTTACTTCTTTCCTTTTTTCATCTCATGCTAGAGATGAATTTTCTGTGACGATGTCTACGTGGAGTTAGCTTATTCTATATGCATGCTACATTTGTCATGTCTTAGGTTTTATTTCTGATATCATATGCTATGACTTGCTTTGCATTTAGAAATAGTAACCCACACTTTTTCCACATGAAAATGGATGAAGTTTTATTATTAGCTGAGCCTGAATGTTCATATGTATGCTATCACAGAAAACACACCAAGATTCACGCATTGAATGCCTATATCTGGAGTACTGATTTCTTTTCCTATATCACTTCTATATGCATGAATTGTACACTTCACTTCAGGATGATTGAATGATGTTAGCTATGATATATCTGGATTAGTTAGCTTTTTTGTGATCGAAACTGAGTAGATTAGATTACCCTGCTGAAGTTGTCGTGCATGTCTTATAGAGTGAACTGAGAGTTACATTTATTTCTTTCTCCACAAATCTTGAACATCATTTCTCTACTTTTAAAATCATTGGTGAACCCCCCCCCCCCTTAGTGATTCTATTTTTATGGCATTTCCCCCGTTATTAATTCCTAGCTCCAAGTTTCTTATTCTAAAAAAAAGAGAGAAGAATAAAAGAGAGAAAAACATTCTTGTATATCATTACCTCTCTCTGAGTTGGGATCATTGTATATATATTGCTTATTGCAAAAAAAAAGAAAAACAAAAAAAAAAGAAAAAAAAAAGAGAAAAGAAATAGAGGAAAAATCCTCAATAAAAGATCCCATCTCGCTTACTTTCTTTCTTCTTTCTCTTCTTTGCCTTTGGAGCTATATAAAAATGGGGATGTAAATATTTTTGTGCCACCACGCTTATAGATGAGCTTGGGGGAGGAGATCCATTGATGTGTGAGAGAGCGACTACTTGACATTGCACGACAACCTAGGCTAAGTAATATTCTATACTCGGTGAGATTGTTTCTAGCTTTACAAAATCCAGAAATCTAAGCCTAGCATTCATTTCATGAAATCCATACTTTTCTATTCTCTCTATTCTATGATGTGATACTCTTATACTCCAGATAGAAAGCGTTCAATTGAAAAGTGTGTGATCTGAGGTTTGTATACCGCTTTAGATTATTCAGGCGATGTTAATTTTAAAATCATTCCGTTTTTCATGATTATACCGTTGTTCGTGGGTTTTCTATTTCTATTTGCACTATTATACTATGATATCAAAATAAGATTCTTTGACATGTATTTCTCATTCGGTGCATGCTATAAGAGTAAGTGAAACCCACGTCTTGAGAAAATGATCTAGCATCCTACCTCTTCTTTCTTTCTTTCTTTATTTTCGTTTGGTTTTCATTCTTCTTCGTTTTTCATTTTTTTCGTTTTTCGCCGTTTTCGTTTTCCGTATCCACCGGGTTCGCCTTTTACTTATCTTCCTCGAGGACGAGTAAGAGGCAAGCTTGGGGGATTTTGATCACTCCTTATTTTACACCCTTTTCCCGCATGTTTGCATGCCATTTTGATCGCCCAAATCATGTTTTTCACGATATATCGACGATATTGCGATGCTTTTCACGATTTGTTGTTTTTGTCGCATTTCAGGAGATTTGGCGCGATTAGGAGTGATCTCGAGATGCGCATAATCTAGACGGCCACCGACGACCTCCCCGAGGGATATTTTACTGTTGGAGAGGAGCGGAAGAAGAATGGATGTCGCAGGAGCGACGAGGAGGCCAAAACAATCAGATTGGGCATTTTTTGTGTCCCACTCGGCCGAGTGGAGGAGCCACTCGGCCGACCAGCGAGACACTGCTCGGCCGACCCGTTCAGACACGATTTCCATGTGTACTCGGCCGAGCGACGGAGACCACATCGGCCGAGTGACGATACCACGTCCGCCCGAGTGGCGCCCAGACGAAGGCCCTCAAAAAGATCGAAGTTACTGTTTTTCGACCACCCGAGCTTCAGAAGACCCACTCGGCCGAGTGGTAAACCGCGTCCGCCCGAGTGCAGTGAAGCCATCGGCCGAGTGACGACAACTCACTCGGACGAGCCGCCCCCGAACTGAAGACCCCTGAAGCCCACGACTTACTGGAAAATGACAGGGTTTTCACTCGGCCGAGCGACTTTTGTCACTCGGCCGAGTGCGATGCGCTGCCTGTAGCGAAATTTGCGGAAAACAGGCTGTGCAGGGGCCTTTTGGTCAGGATTTTTAGACGATTTTTGGGGCTATTTAAGCTCTGTTTTTACCCTAGTTTTGGGAGCCATCTCTCAGATTTTTTGCAGCTTTTTGAGTCTACTTTTTAGCTTTATTAATTGTGATTGGAGAAGAGAAAAACTTGGATTTTTTGTTGGATTAATTGAAGATCTACATTGGTTTGCATTTCTCTTCCCCAAAAACTCTATTTTTATTGTTTATATCATTGTTGAGATGAATTACATTGCCTATTTCATTGATTATTTTTGTGCTATTGCTATGATTTGTGAGTAGTCTCCACGTCTCGGGGCGTGTGGATGAACCCTACAAGCCCTATTTCCTATTTGTGTTGAATTGGTAGAAATTGAGCTAGGATTGTTATTAGGGATTAGATTGGGATCGAATTACTACGGATAGCTAGGTATTCATATCAATTGGGATTTGCAAGAGATTGGATCCCAATTTGATAGGAAGCCCTAGAAATCCGAATTAGGTTGGAGTCGGATTTTCGAAGTACCGGTTTGCAAGAGATTGGACCGATACTAGGACCTCCGGTTGCAATTCCGTGCCGATACCCATTTGCAAGAGATTGGACGGGTAGGAACTATCCTAATCTAGATTTTGGACCGAGTTTGCAAGAGATTGGGCTCGGTGCGCAATTGGACGATGATGTTGATCCTAATGCTAGCTTCCCTAGGCTAGGGTTTGCAAGAGATTGGACCCAAACCTAGGATAGCTATAGACCAGCAACAGCGCGAGAGCGTGAGCTTGGTTCCACATTTAGTTGCAACTAGTTCATCCAAATTCTCATTCTAGCGATTTCGATACCGGCGAACCACATTTATGAAATACGGTGAGTAGTGGGGATTCCCCTTTCCCTAGACGTTCTTTATTTGATTTGATATTTCGCAAATTTGTCTGACGATTGTGACAGGATCGCCCAAGGCAATTATCTCTGTCCCTAAATAGCCAGGTTGATCAGGAGCAAGCACGGTCATTCGTCCTCCCTGTGTTCGATACCCGCTTGCCACCATACCGTGCGCTTGCGGTAAAACTACAACCGTCGCCTCGGGACGTGTATCCGGGGCGCGACCAATCATACACAAATGAAATTGTGACTCCCACAACCCGGGATTACAAACAAACTCTCACAACCGAGAGTGAATCACTTGCAATATCGAAGTAAATTGAAATGAAAGTTCTTACCACAAAATACCTATGCTTTGAGTAAACTTACGATTTAGGGCAAAACGGATTTTGGGGAAGATGAAGAGGCACCAAACCCTAGCTCCAAGTAGATGACCAGCAATGGAGAGCTATGAGGTTGATGGTGACCTAGGATCAAGCACTTGGCATGGAAGGCTCACGATCAATGAATCTCTCTTTTGAAATAAGAGTGAGTGAGAGATTCTTGAAAGGAAATGAATGAGCTTTAATGAGATTGAATGCTTTCTCTTTGATCTCTAAACTTCTCTTAATATCAGCCTTGAGTGCAATGAATGCAGCACACCAAGTATTTATAGGTTAGAGGAAAGAGAGAGAGAAAAACGTTTAAATTAAAGCTCCAATGGCTCTATTCTGAACCAAACTAGTCGGTCAAAGAACAACCACTGACCGACTAGTTCATCAACTAGTCGATCGGTGAATCAACATGAACCGACTAAGTGGTGAACATGGAATAGGTCGAAGTTCAGGCTAACAGAACTAGTCGGTCAAAGAACACTTGCCAACCAACTAGTTTCACAACTAGTCGGTCGGTGAGTCAACTTAGACCGACTAAGAGATAAAACAAATAGTCTGAGTACAAATTGATTTAGTCGGTCCAAGAACAAATGTTGACCGACTAGTTCATCAACTAGTCGGTCGCCAAATGTTCTTTGAACGACTAACGATAAACAATAACTAGGCATGTACAGTAGAAGCTCAATTAGTCGGTCCAAGAAGAAACACTAACCGACTAGTTCACAAACTAGTCGGTCGATGAACCTTCTTTGACCGACTAACTGTAAACAGGTATTGAGCTAGAATTGAGAAGGCAAACTAGTCGGTCCAAGAAGCATTGCCGACCGACTAGATCACCATCTAGTCGGTTGGTTCTTCTTCTTGAACCAACTAACATGCACAAGAAGTCGCGAATCGAAGCGCGAAGCTTCAGGAAAGTTCGTATGGACTTTTTACTAGTTCCTAGCTCTAAGATAGGAGCGTAATGAAGATTAAAACATAAGATCTACTCAAGGCTTAACATTCTACGGAACGAAGCTAAAAGACTATAAATAAAACTTGACGAACCGTCTTTAAAAGCTTCGATCCAAATCTTCATGACTTCTAAAATGGTCCAAAAGCTTCAACGAAGCTTTAGGCAAATGATCACGTGCTTTGAGAAGTCTCGAGACGTCGCTTTGGATGTTCACATGAATTTGGTGATGATCTCTATAATTGCGCTCACAAATTGTTAGTTCACGATATATTTATGTTTGTTCATCATCCAAAACCAAATCCGGGGAGTCCAATATCCAACATTCTCCCCCTTTTTGGTGATGACAAACCAACATAAATAATAATAAAAAATAATGATTCAAATGTAATTTACTTACTCCCCCCTGCATTGATGACACGTTAATTTCAAATTGAATAATAATAATACGCATCAAGCAGACGAGTAAAGTATAAAATGAGAATCACATATTGAAATTTAGGAATTGAAATTCCATTTATATATCTTAACTCCCCCTGAATCTAACATATCAAATTAGATTCTTGGAAAAATGCTTTAAATTATCATTTAGCCATGTCATTATTATATCTCTCCCCCTTTGGCATTAGCAAAAAGTGTGGGAGGATATCAACAACAACAACAATGGCTACAAATAAAAGCACGTGAGTCGTAGAATACGACCACGGTTCAAGTGACACCAAAGGAAAATACGAATTAAATCAAAGCGTGTCAATGAGACCAAAGTCGAAAATCGATAAATAAAATCATCAAAACTCAAATTAATTTTACGAATTGAGTTATGGAATATACTCTCCAATATCAACATTCTTGGTTAATTTAGTGCATGGAAAACAATTCTATGTTTTCATAAAATGAATTCTATTTAACCAAGTTTTTATCGTCGAGCGACAAAATCAAAACATCAGAGACATATAAAATATAAAATATGCACAACATAATGTAAAAGTCAACATCGATGTATATATATAAATGAAGCATGAGTGCATCAAAAAGATACATCGCCGACATACATAACATCGATCCAACGATCGGGGCACAAAATACATCAAAATATCACAACATATAACATATGTCACACCGGACATCAGAGTATCACACTACATCAAAATATCCAAAACATCATCAAAATCCATCAAGATACATCAAAATGATCAAAAATCATAACCACAAAACCACCCAAAATATCCTAACCCACACTCTCTCACTACAAGATATCTCATCTAAAGTGCACTAGAAGAGTCCTCAGAGAAGCTCAGGAGGCAGTGGCAGGATCTGCAGCAGCAGCAGGCTCTGCAGGAGTGGAGGTGGTCACCGGATCAGCTGAAGTGTCCACAGGAGCGACGGGAGTGGAAATCTCTGGAGCAGCAACAGTAGTGGCCTCGGGAGCACCAGTCGGAGTATCCACCGCAGGAACGGTGGCAACAGGTGTACTCTCGGGGTCACCAGCAGAAGAAGAAGCAGCAGCACTAGAAGTGCCCGCAGGGGCATGAGAAGCAACACGAGCAAGCTCCTCAATCTCCTCCTCATCCAACTCCTCCTCGTCAGAAACTGACGGAGGGATCTCAACACCCAAACTGGAGGCGATATGAGCAAGTATCTCCTCAGTACGAGCATAACGAGACTCCATACGTCTCACTGAACGTGCGAGCTCGTCAAGAGTGGTAGAGGGAGCAGCAGAGGCAGAGGCAAAGGCAGACGCTGAAGCAGAGGGGGTCGTCCTCTGAACGTGACAGAGTGCCGTAAGAGACTTCTTGACGGCCGTCGCATTCAGAGGGGGACCGAGAGGACGCTCATCGTCACGAGGTAAGGTGACACGGAAGTGGCGAAAGACAAGTGTCAACAAGCACAGATATGGGATATGTGCAGATTTCGTGGACTTACGGATACACTCGAAAGAATCCATCTTATCGAGTATGATCCGGGCCCAGTTAATCTCACTCCCCATAAAGATGGCATATATCAACTTCAGGAATGGCTGGGAAGGCAAATAGGAGGAGCCGTACTTAGGAAGTAAGCACGACTTCAGAATCAGGTTAAGGACCCAGCCATTGGGCTTGAATGACTTGGATGGCACGCTAATCATGGTGGGGGGAATCTCATGGAAGATCTCAGAAATGATGACCTGATCGAGGAAAGAGATGTCATCGACAGAAATATCTGAAGGGAGGAGGCCAGACGATGAGCAACCGATCAACTCGCCTAAGATTTCTGCCGTGAGGACTATCGGAGTCCCCAAGACAGTAGTCTCAATCGAGTGGGTCTCGTCATACTGACCCCGGATCCTATTGGCGTAGAAAAGTTTCACTAGGCGAGGGTAGGGATGAGGATTTGCCTTAGGGTCATATCGAAGGTAATCGATAAGACCCGAAGATGACAGAAGATCTGTGAGGCTTGGGAAGTCTGAAAACTGAATGAAATGCTCCAGAAGCAGTGGGCAGTGTTCGATACGGTTGTAAGCCGCGAGACACATAGGGTCATCATGACACAACGAGATATCGACACCGCCAACCGGCATCGGAGCCTTTCCCTTAGGCTGACGTGTGGAAGTACGGGGTCGAGAGCTAGACTCAGGTTGCCTAGGAGGAGGTGAGGGATCCATATAGGTCTCGGTCTCGGGTATGTACTCCGTGTCGGAATCCGAAGGTGTATGGAAAGAGGAGGGAGACACAGTTTCCTTCGTAGGCTTGGGTTTTGGCTTGGGCTGAGATTGGGCACGGGGCTTCGCTGTCGCCGTCCTTTTACGCTTAAGAGGAGGCGAAGACGAAGAAGGTTGGGTAGTCTTCGATCGGCGTTTAGGTTGCGAGGGTTGATTGGGATCCGTAGGGGATGGCTCTACGGTCATAGGCGAAGGGCTCGAAGGACGGATCGGGATACGGGTTCTCGCCATAAGCGCGACGAGAGACGTACGGTCAACCGAGAAATCTAAGATCACAAGCCCTAGAAATCGAAACCCTAGTGAAATCGATTGAAACTAGAGGAAACCCTAACCCTAGACAGCTAGAAAATGAACCTTAGTGAGCTAGGAGAGGGAGGAGGATCACCTAGAACGACGGACGGCGATGGAGAACGGCCGGAAATTGATAGGAAATGACGGGGAAGTCAAACGGGGTCGGGGGTTTTTGAGCTGGAGAGAGGGAGAGAACCGACTTGAATGAAAAGAAGTCGGTCGGGTTGAGTTAAAAATCGATTTGAAGTCGAAAAGACGCAACTGTCCCCGTTACAATTAGTCGGTCACAGTTCAAGCACTGACCGACTAGATCACGATCTAGTTGGTCGGTCAATGAGCTTGAACCGACTAGTTGCAAACAGTAACTGAAGCCAAAATTTAGGGCATGAGTTAGTCGGTCTACGCTCATTCACTGACCGACTAGAACTGAATCTAGTCGGTCGGCCAATGAACTTGGACCGACTAAGAGAGTCCAAAAATTGAAATTTTTGAAATTTTGATTTCTCTCCTAATCGCACTTGGACGGAAAATCGTTATACTCTCATTAATCATTATACTACCCCATTAAACATCAAAAATCTGAAATTTGACGATTACGCACAAATCGAGCATAAATTCCGAAAATTCAACAAAAATCCAGAAAATTCCAATAAATCTAGCATGTGCAAATATAACGAAATTTCATAGCATGCAAGATTATTGAATAAAAATGAATCCTAAATCTCGGATTCACCTATAATCTCCAATTCTCGACGCAACCGCACAAAGGAGTCTTCCTTTAGGGGTTTCGTGAAAATATCGGTGATTTGCTTCTGGGTTTCAACGTACACTAATATGATGTCCTTTTTAGCAACATGATCATCTAAGAAATGGTGTCGGACATCTATGTGTTTAGAACGAGAATGGTGTACCGGGTTCTTGGAGAGACATATTGCACTTTGGTTGTCCACCATGATAGGGCAAGTATCACAGTTTATGTAACGACCAGTTTTCACGATACGTTTTATCCGTGATCTCCTATGTGTTAATTCTTCTTCGTATCCGTTGTTAGCCGTTCTGTACCCATACCCATTTTTATTTTTCATACTCATTATTATTGATTTATAACCCTTTAGTTATAATTATTTTTAACTGCCTCTTCTCAACATTTGTTTTAAAATTTTCAATTCAAAATTCGAATTCAAATTCAACTTCTAATATTTTTCATATTAAATATTACTATCATTATTTTTAAATCATTTAGTTAAATCTTTTATTAGTATTATTTTTTAGCATATCTTCTTATAATTAATTTAAAGTTTCAAATTCAAAATTCAAGTTTCAAATCTTTTAAATTTCAAATGAAGCCTTCCATTTATAAACCCATTTAAACCTATATTGATTAGCCTAATAAACCATTGTTACCCAATCAAATCTGAATTTATTTCATTAAACTTCCTAATATAGCTTAAGACCAACCTTACACCTAAACTCTAGGCCACCCAAATTTTTTGTACCCAGGCCGCACCCAACCCTTGCAATGGGAATAAGTCAAGTTATAAACCCCTGGCCTTCTCACATGCTGCTGATTCAAACCACACACATACAAGTTTTATAATAGGAAGCTAAAATAAAAACCTATATTAAAAAAGAGTCCTAAGGCCACAAATAACTTCACGTGCCTGGCAACCCTAGCACACATACATCACACAACTATCAATAAGAACCTAGGCTGATGTACGTTCAAACCCCCAGCACAAACTTATATTTAAAAAAAACCATATAGGTAATAACTTATTCACGTGCTAGGCCTGTCACTCCCCACACACACACAACTTTGTATTATAATACCCTACTACACTCCTATATATTATAAACCTTATAGGCTAGCACATGATCCTTCACCTATCTTTATTAAACAATAAACCCTAAGGAGACCTATCTTATAAACCCTAGGGTTCCTAATTGTCTCAGCCGCCCTGCCTCATTTTTCCTCACGCCAGCACACGCAGAAGCCGCTGCAACCGCAAAACAAGCGCCTCCTTCGACTTCGCACGCGTCAGCCCACGCCCCAGGCCTCGCGGCCTCTCATCCGCAGCCTCCAAGCAGTGCGCGCCTGGCGCTCGCTGCGAACAACCCCCGTGAACTCCTGGGTTCCTCTTCATCCGCAGAAAACACAACCCTAGACCTAAATTACGCGATAACCCCCTCTCTTTCCTAGCCAACGCCCTGCGGCCTTCGTCTCCACGCCCAGCAACGCACGCGAGCCGCTCCCTCCGGCCTCATCTCCAGCTGCGCCGAGATCCAAACACCCTCAGGCCGAGACCACAACCGCTCTCCTCCCCTCGGCCGCTCACAACCGCCATCCACACTTCAACCGCGGCCTCCTCCTCCTCTCCCACACTCCGGCAACCCCACGCTGCAACCCGATTCCTTAGGCAGCCACGGTAACATCACGTAAGATTGCTTCCTTTTAGTTTTCGTAAACAGTATATATGGGGTGAAATTTTAATGATATTTGTCATGTTGTTGGGTCATGTTTATTAAACATAGGTGGTAGCCTTGTGATAGTTGTGGGTTCCAATAAAACTCCCATGCAACCGTACCCTCCTATTTGTCTCTTCCCTTGCTGAAACATATAGGTTACTATATTATTTTTGTTATGTTATTATAATCTAGTTAGTACTGTTGTTTTGGAATGTTAGTGATGTTCTCCCTGTATGTTAATTAAATTATATCAGTTATAATGTTGTATTAAATTATAGTAATAATTTAAGTTATAAAATAGTTTATGTGTTTTAAGAATAGATCAGTTTTTAAGTCGATCGGTTCTTTGTAAATATTCTTATCATCATATGAAGTGTAACTGTTGCATGTTCTTCACCTTGTTGGGGTTAATATTTTATAAGTCGGCTATAACCCACACCGTAGTATAAAGAACTTAATAAAACCGGGTGATTAGACGTCGTAGGAGCTTGTTGTGAATTTGTTTTGATCGAAAAACGCCCACTCTGATTTTTTTGTCTTGTCAAACCAGTGAACCGTCTTCTCCGTAGCATAGCATTCGTCAAGACGTTTCCAACAACACCAAGAACGTCAAAAACAGGCAAGTATATGATTTGTTATGATTTTTAGAAGTTTTGACACTTTTTGCGCCATCTTTATGTATTGCTGTGTAACCCAAAAACTAGGCATGAAATGTTGTACAATAATGACACCATAATGACTAGGACGAAATTTGGGACCCAACGGTATATCATACGATATATCCCCATTTTAAACAATAAGAGAAAGAAATCATTTCTGTAGCAAGTTGAACAAAAGGACGTATTCGTCATTATTTGAAATTACGGAAACGGTCGTTCGACCCATTTCCGCCTTGTAAAACTGTCACCATAAAAAGTTAATATTGTTAACAGTAATATTCAGTGAGTCCTGACATGTTTAACAATATGAACATCGTGAAATCGTGCGCCTCGAAGGCGGTATCGTGATATCGTGATGTCATGTGAGTCGACTAGGCCGGCTCGTGTTCCGGCAAAACTTTTGGGTGTGGTTAGGGTTGAGCAGCCACTAGGCATATGAAAGGTACTCTCCTCAAGAGCACCACCCGCACGCGGTGGGTTAGCGTCAATCACGGTAAGCCCCCGTGAGAGGAACGACCTTTTCATCACGACCTACAGGCGTGAACCCTAGATTAGAATGCTAACACTTGTCATGAAAACTTGCAACGCTAACTTGGTCATCTTGATAATTGAAATGCTAATGATTACAGAGAAATCCCAACGTTAAACTTGCAAACGTCTAGAACTGCATGTTAGGAGTGCTTCTTATGCTTCAATCAAATGTTCAATATTAAATTGCTGCAGTCGTTTCCTTAAATTATTAATGCTTCTAAAATTCATATATCTGTCATATATTTTGCCTTGGGATGCTAACCTTTCTTGCAGACCCCTAGCTGACATACATTCATGTTTGTGGATGTATGTCAGGTCCAGAGCTTGAGTACCAGGAGGACCAGTACGAGACACCAGAGTTGGAGAGTCAGGAGTTCGCACCTGACGCAGTGCCTCTTCCAGCAGAGGACTAGTGGACCCCCGACACTTTACTGTTTTCCCTAGTTTCTTTTTCAATCGTTGTAGTTACTTTCGTGTACGTTCGACCTTTTTAGTTGCTACTTTTAGCCCAGCTGTGGCTTGTTTAATTTCGTGTACGAATTCTTATTTCTGGATGTGGTTTATTTCTGGCTGTGTTTCTGATTGTTCTGAATGCTGTTGCAAGGACCTCATCTGTGTTTTTATCACAGACACTTATTGAACTCGAGCTTCACCGCTCCAGTTCAAGCAGACCGCGTAACGCTCTCGCTTCCGGTGTCTTTTGGGAAGCGGGGCGTTACAGTTTATACCAAAGTCTTTAAGTGTGTGTCTCATCCAAAGAACTTGAGCACAGGCGGCACCGACGGCAATGTATTCCGCCTCGGTGGTTGAAAGTGATACGGAATTCTGCTTCTTGGAAAACCAAGAGACAAGAGAATTTCATATAAAATGGCAAGTGCCACTAGTACTTTTCCTGTCGGATTTGCATCCCGCATAATCTGCGTCACTATACGAGATTAACTCATACGTGCTAGATTTTGGATAAAGTAATCCAAAATTAAGTGTGTAACTTAAATAACAGAAAATACGTTTTACCGCTACTAAGTGTGACTCCTTAGGTTGAGACTGATAACGAGCACATACACATACGTCAAACATAATATCGGGCCTACTTGCAGTAAGATATAGTAAACTACCTATCATACCTCGATATAGACGAATGTCTACATCTTTTCCGCCCGCATCTTTATCAAGATGTGTAGTCGTGCTCATTGGAGTCTTCTTCCCGGAGGCATTCTCCATTCCAAATTGCTTTAGCAACTCCACCGTGTACTTCGTTTGGTGGATGAAGATTGCATCGTTCATTTGGCGAATTTGGAGACCTAAGAAATACTTGAGCTCACCCATGTGGCTCATCTCAAATTGATCCTTCATCACATTAGAAAACTCTTCGCAAAGAGCAAAGTTAGTAGCACCGAAAATGATATCATCAACATAAATTTGAACTAAAATTATATCATTATTCGAGTACTTAACAAATAATGTGGAATCAACTTCTCCCATTTTAAAACCCAAATCCAAAAGAAAATTCTTTAAACGGTCATACCAAGCTCGAGGAGCTTGTCTCAAACCGTAAAGTGCTTTCTTAAGTTTAAAAACATGATTTGGAAAATTTTCATTTATAAAACCCGGAGGTTGAGAAACATAAACTTCCTCAACAACATCTCCGTGTAAAAACACACTTTTTACATCCATTTGAAATAATTTAAAATCTTTATGGCATGCAAAAGATAACAATAATCTAATTGATTCTAATCTAGCTACCGGAGCAAAGGATTCTTCAAAATCGATACCTTCCTATTGCCGATAGCCTTGAGCTACTAACCGAGCTTTGTTCCGGACGACGACTTGGTTTTCGTCGGTCTTGTTCTTGAAGATCCACTTTGTCCCTATGACGGTGTGGTTCTTCGAAGGCAATGGAACAAGCTCCCAAACCTCATTCCTCTCGAATTGAATGAGTTCCTCTTCCATGGCAAGGATCCAAGCGCTATCTTCGCATGCTTCATTAACATTCTTTGGCTCTATCGAGGAGGCAAAGGCACAATGAGCGAAGTGGTTGACTTGAGATCTCGTCTTGACACTATCATGGATATTGCCAATGACTTGCTCATGAGGATGGTCACGAACGGTATGAAGCCGTTTGGGAATTCCTTGATCACTAGGAACATTCTCAAAAACTTCATTAGTAGGGTTAGTCTCAATAGAATCAATAGAATTATTAGAATTAGAATTACCAATTGAATCACATAAGACATCCAAAGAGTCATCATCATTAGTAATTCTAGTTGGAACAAATCCTTCTTCAAATGAAACATGAAGCGATTCCTCGATCGTTGAGGTTTGTTTGTTGTATATCTGGTAGGCTTTGCTATGTGAGGAATACCCAACAAAAATCCCCTCATCGGATCTTGGATCGAATTTGTCCAAACTACCATACGTGTTTTTAATAAAATATTTTGAACCAAAAACACGAAAATGTTTAACTTGAGGCAACCTACCAAACAACAATTCATAACAAGTTTGTTTAGTGCCGGGCCTCAAAAGTATTCTATTAAACACATAGCAAGCGGTGTGTACCGCTTCCGCCCAAAATTGATGGCCAAGTTGGCAATCATCAAGCATAGTGCGAGCACACTCCACTAGCGTCCTATTCTTTCTCTCAACTACACCATTTTGAGGAGGTGCGTGTCACGCCCCGCTTCCCAAAAATACGGAGGCGAAGCGTGACTAAGGCCCGCTTGGACCGGAGCTATGAAGCTCGAACCCAATAAGCGTCTGTAGGGGTACCATTTTAAAAATTTCAGGTTCTTGCATTTATAAAGTTCAAAACAACAGAAAGTACAGAAAGAAAGTTGCATTCATTAATATAAAGAGTTAATATCCAGCGAGTACAAAAGTCTAAAAGAGGGAAGCCCAAGCATGGCAACAACCAACGAAAGAGCAAACTGAAAGTAGTAACCTCTGAAAGGTGGCGACCGAAAAGTCCACAAGGTCTGGTCCTCGTCAGCACGTACTCTGTGTCGATGTCCTCCGGCTCCACGTACTCCAGTAAGTCTGCCTCGTCCACGAACTCTGGCGGAACACCTGACGTACAGCACCAAAAGAAGGAACTGTACGTCAGGTAAAGTCTACAAAAAGGGTTAGACCAAACTGCAAGTGTACCGAACTTTAAACAACGGTTTACTGGTTGATTAACATGCTGAGGTTCTATTTCACAACAGTTTACTGGTTGGTTAGCATGCTGTGGTTATAACAGAGTAACACAACAGGAAGTAGCGCATCAAGAAAGTAAAACGGGACAGGTAGTAGCCGTAGCGTGTGCTACCAACTACGGGACTAACCTACAGGTGTCAAGACAAGACGGGACGTGACGAAAACAAGGCAAGACAAGACAAGTGAGACACGAAAGGGTTCACGCCTTACGGTTCGAGGGGGATCAGACCCTCTTGTCGTGCGCACGCTCAACCCAACCCCAAACCCCAAGACAAGACAAGACATGACACCAGTACAAGGGATCACTCGCTCTAGCTTGGCGAGTGCCCTATTGCCCGCAGGTTGTGTATCCGTACGAGGGATCACTCTCTCTAGCTTGGAGAGTGCCCTATTGCCCGCAGGCTGTGAATCTGTACAAGGGATCACTCGAAGAGTGCCCTATTTCCCAGCGGGCTGTGCAAGACGAGACGGGACGTGACAAGACAGGAAGGGTTATTCTAGGGTGTCCACAGACACGCACACACATGATAGCCCTACAGTATCAAAAGTTGTTGTTGTCAGGCTCAGACTTCGTCGTCAAGTCTGAGCCGTCCGGAGTTGTCCCGGACGCTATCATTTCACGTCCGGTTCTATTTGTTCACAGTTAACAATTCTAACCAACTAGGGCCTAAGCACGGCCAAAAAGTGCAAGTGGATACACTTGCCTGCGATGGCGAGTGTGTCGTCCTCTTGAAGCGTCTCGTCCAAGCGTCTCGTCCAAGGAAGTCCGTCTGAAATATCGCCACGGTGACGGTGTCAGGTCTCAATTTCATCAAATCCTATTAGGGTTCGTTTCTAGGCTATCAGGACTATCCTATTCGTTAAAAGTCACAATTTGATGTTTTATTAAACTAAATCGACCACTACCCTATGTGCACAGAAAAATTGTCCGATGGTCGATTTTTACAGTGAGCAGCGTTTTACTGGTGTAGAAAATAAATTTAGTTACAGTTGTCCGATTTTAGTTAAGGTTCAGTTTGCTACAGTGTGGGGTTCGCTACGAGTTTAGAGGAACGAACCTGGTGTGAGGAACGCGTATTTAATCTGGCGTCGGGTCTGGAAACGGTGGCGGTGCTCGTGTCCCTGACTGCGGGTAGCGCAGTGAAGGTCGTCTCGGGATCGCTTCAGGATCGGAACGGCTGCGGGTAGCGCAGCTGAGATATCACAGCTGCGGAACGTCGTCGCGCGACGTCTCAGCTACGGGTAGCGTAGCCGGGAGCGTTCTGGTACTGGACTGGAAGTACGGCCAGCGAGCAAGATCAGTTCGTCGGTAAGACAACACGCACGGCCAACACCACGACAAATGGCGTCGAGGAGTCACAGGACATTGAGCAAAGTGGAAACAGCATTCACGGGCCAAAACAACGAGCACGAAAGACGTGCACAGAAGAGTACGGTGACACGAAAAAAGTGGCAGCGACGGGAAGACCAAGTCAGTGAGCAAGGGGTGATTGGCGCCTAAAACAGTGAGGGGAGGCGCGACAGCGGTCTTGAAACGTCAGGGACGATGCCAAGGCCGCGCGGTAAGGGGAGTGAAACCCCGACGACTAGTGTAGCTGAGTGGTGCAGCGTACGCGCGGATGGCCGAACGGCAGTGCAACGAGGCACAGGGCAGCACAGCAGATTTGCGCATGCGGAAAGAGTCGCAGTGCGGCTGCGGAAGGTGTCGCACAGCCAGATCGGAGCAAGGCTACCACAGGGTTTGCACGGCGGCTGAAAAGGCCGGATGGGGACCCGTGGGACGGCGCCGGACAGGATGAGCGGCGGCCCGAAAGGCAGCAGCAGCGAAGGCGATCTGCTGCTGTGCCAGGAGGCAGCCGAGATGGGGCCGCGGGCTCAGATCACGGTGCGGCAGCCGAGAAGGCACAGGCGGCGACTAGGGGACCTCCGGAGGAGGCGCGGACGGCGTTGAATCGCCGGCGCGGTGGCGGGGTGATCGGGATCCGTGATGGGGAAGGAGGGCGGCTGGCTGTGAGCTCGGAGAGGAGAGTCGGGGCTCGCGGCGATCACGGCGACGGAAGTCGGGCCAGCGGCGGGGCGATCGCGGCGGGGGTGGATCGCGGTGGCGGCCTCGGATCGTAGCGACAGAGCGGTGAGGGGAGGCACCGCTACGGATTACTGCACGAGGGAAGCGAGTGCGGCGCATCACCGTTGGCCATCGGCGGAGAGAGGGAGAGGAGGCGGCGACGGGGTCGTGAGGGGGCCGGCGGTGGCGGATCGGAAGGAGGGCATCGCAGCAGCGATCGAGGCTTGCGGGGTGGCCGCGGCGAGCGGATCTCGGATTGGGCCCATAAATCGCGGCGGCAGATGGGGCGCTGCGGCGGGTTCTTGCTGGGGATCGCGGCGGCGGGTGCTGGGAGGGAAGAGAGAGGGGTCGGTGTGAGAGAGAGAAAGGGGGAAAATCGAAGGGGCGGCGGCTTTGAGCCCTAGGGATGTGTGGGATCTGGGGGAAAAATTGAATTAGGGTTAGGTTTAATGTTAGGGTTAATATTAATAGTAATAATAATTTCTATAGGCCTATAGAATTATGGTTAAAAAGGGGGAGATCAAAGGGATAGAGGGTGTATAATTTTGGGTATGGCTAGGGGACAATAGAGAGGCAGTTTAGGGAAAGATTTAAAATGATTTTAAAAGAGATTTAGCCAGATTTGGCCAGATTTGGCTAACGAATTTGAATTTGAATCTGATCAGGGCAAATCAACGGTTCAGATTTCTCCGAGTGATATCTATCAATCCGGGCGTCAGAAAAATAATCCGAAAATACCGGTGCGATCGTGGAGATGAGACGCACAGATCTACGGAGCCTGATTATGCGTAACGTCTACAAAAATTTCACGTAAAATTGGGAACGATGTTTTGAGCCAAATGACTAAAACGCCCCTATTTTTCAAAGTCGTTTTGCGAGAAAACGAGCCGTGAAAAGACGTTCCCAAAGATTACTATAAAATTCTACACCCCAAAACGATCGTAACGGCATATCACATCGCACATGCCGGAGCTCGGAAAAAGCCAAATAAAATACGTGCACGATAAAGCACGTGCACGCAGGAAATACGAACGGTCAGAAAGTGGCCGTTACATTCTACCCACCTTAGAAATGATTCCGCCCTCGGAATCACTCACACTAAGACTAATCATAAATTCCATAAATACTTAATCCTATAACTTCCATCCTCCACACAAAGGTCTCTAGCCCTAAAATTTCAACTTCGTTCCTCAAATAATCCATTATAATCCATCTTTTCACTGGATAAAGCCACTGCTATTTTCACATCCTAACACTCAACCATAGACCCATTACTAATGTTCAAATTTCCAACTCCAAGTTCTCACAAAAGAATAATAATTATCTTCTCATACCATACCACTCTGGCAAACATCACCGCTCAATAATATCTTCTAAATTCCTCGATCTCTTTCCAATATTAATCAATCTCCAAAATTAGATTCTAGTCAACCGCCAATCTAAAAACAAAAACTTTGTCCAATCCTTTAATACCTTCACCAATCAACAATCGTCATGTCTTCAATACATTCCTTGTCATATCTCCACATGAATCTATCCGCCAAATAATTTAACTATCAGAATCACCTCTCATCCTACTCACTATAACTAATCCCAACCAATTTAAGTCCGACTACCTAACCATCCATTCATCTCAACACGTCATGTTACTCCCAATGTCTTCTTACGTCAACTCAACAATCAAGTCTCGATGCTAATAATAGCTCTACTCAATCTCATGATCACCCTAACTCCTATCATACTTTGTAGCCATCCCTATCTACCATTCGTCTAAGCCTCAAATCTGATAAGTTCTCATCTTCACGCAGATAATTCATCCGGCCAGAATTTCCCATTGAGTCCGTCTCACATCGGTATCATAAATAAGTTTTGGACAGCTCATCTTCTCATCCGAAAGAAATCTATTCCAATATCCTATTGTTCCAAAATCGGTTAATCATTGCTATAATAAATCCCATCTCTCCCTGAGTCTACCCGCAACAAAAAATCCTACAACAATAATAGCTAGTCTGAAAACTATAACAACCATAACATAACATTTCGAAGGGAGAAAGAAGAGAGAAGGGGAAAGAAAACTTAAGACCAATAACATATTTCAAAACATTTGAAGAACCGCGTGGAGTCGTGGTAATGGATGAGGAAGGATAATTGATTTGTGATTTTGTGCTAATTTCAAAAACTTTAAATGATTTGATTTAAAGAAAACAAATAGGTTTTTGAAACGTATATAAGCAGCAAAATAGGCTAAACTAAAATACGGGAGACTAGGTCTAAGGAATTCGCCTGCTATGACGTTATCCACACAAATATGAATACCATCATTCAGTCAACTCCATATGTATTTCATGGACCACATTGAGTATGCATACAAGACACAAGAGACAAACATCAAGATCCTAAAGGTAACACACTTATACAGGTTTATACACTATACCTATATATATACATCACGATGACCTCACAAACCAAAGGGCCCACTACTAACTAGAGATGACGTAGGCAACTACAGGCACCGATGTCTACATAAAAGAAAGAGACCGAAACCAAAAGCGACACGAAACAAGATCGAAAGAACGAAGTCAGATAAGGCGAGGATAAGAAGATAGTCGGATGGACGGGACAAAAATATTGCTTTAAATGACTGAACGATGAAAGAAGGATTTTGTGTAAAATATGGTATCATATACCTTTAAAAATATATATTCATATACTTAAAAGTGAGTAGATGTAGCAAATCAAAGTTTTGGAAAAAGTAAGACGAAGGAAGGATGGGTAGGGTGAGAAACGATTGTTTTGCAAATGAAAAATAAGTTTACCCAAAGATTTTGAAATGTGGTCAAGAAGAACATAGAACTGGTATAATACTAATAATAAAATAATTGGAGTTCCCTCCAGTTTAGAAAATATTTTGAAAGCATGTACAGTAAGTGATTAGAAATAGATTTCGTAGTTTATAAAAATGGTATATTGAATTTTCCAAAGCGGTAACAAAGTTTCAAAACTAAAATACAATGGATACGATTCGAAAATAAGTACGAGACCGTAACTTAAAATTTTACGATCAAGAAGGTTTCAAAATTTGCGAAAGAATTTTAACCCAACCGAAAGTAAGAAATTTTAAATATTTAATAAGAGTTTTCAAAGAAGTTAAACTGAGCGAAGGATTTTAATAACAAATTCTGAAAATTACTTTTTTGAGGAAGCAGAATTGGTCAAGGAAGGAATTCGAAGGATCGACGATAATCGTCAGGAAACGATCACGTGAATCGGGAGACAGGAAAAGATTTCAAGGAGAATACGTGTAGGATACAGATCGTGAAGAGCTACGATGGAACATTACGGTCAATAACACAAAAGTGTAATGATCAGAGGGACGCTAGAAGTCAGGGGTCCTAATCATCGGGTCGTCTAAAGATTAGGATAACTCAGCTCTAAGACTTCCTAATGAGCTGGTCTATATTCGGGATCTAAAGATAAGGTTCCTAAGAGAATCAAGGTTATGTTCCGCTGGGCCCGAAGTCGATGGAGCTGGGCGAGCGACTAAACTAAAAGAAGGACTCTAGAAATCTAATACGATCAGAATCAAATGGGGATGCTAAGATAGTCTAGGACGAGGACGACTAAATCTTAACCAAGGCGTCCGACTATCAACCTGGGACGTCTACCTAAGTCTTCCTACTATCTAAGACTGGGAAACTAATTCAGACTTGTACGTGGATATCAAATGAATGCGGTACTTTTATTGTTCCGAACTTTTGCAAGACCTGCATGGGCCACCACTAAAACCTGTCACGCCCCGCTTCCCAAAAATAGGGAGGCGAAGCGTGACTAAGGCCCGCTTGGACCGGAGCTATGAAGCCCGAGCCCAATAAGCGTCTGTAGGGGTAACATTTTAAAAATTTCAGGTTCTTGCATTTATAAAGTTCGAAACAACAGAAAGTACAGAAAGAAAGTTGCATTCATTAATATAAAGAGTTAATATCCAACGAGTACAAAAGTCTAAAAGAGGGAAGCCCAAGCATGGCAACAACCAACGAAAGAGCAAACTGAAAGTAGTAACCTCTGAAAGGTGGCGACCGAAAAGTCCACAAGGTCTGGTCCTCGTCAGCACGTACTCTGTGTCGACGTCCTCCGGCTCCACGTACTCCAGTAAGTCTGCCTCGTCCACGAACTCTGGCGGAACACCTGATGTACAGCACCAAAAGAAGGAACTGTACGTCAGGTAAGGTCTACAAAAAGGGTTAGACCAAACTGCAAGTGTACCGAACTTTAAACAACGGTTTACTGGTTGATTAACATGCTGAGGTTCTATTTCACAACAGTTTACTGGTTGGTTAGCATGCTGTGGTTATAACAGAGTAACACAACAGGAAGTAGCGCATCAAGAAAGTAAAACGGGACAGGTAGTAGTCGTAGCGTGTGCTACCAACTACGGGACTAACATACAGGTGTCAAGACAAGACGGGACGTGACGGAAACAAGGCAAGACGGGATGTGACGGAAACAAGGCAAGACAAGACAAGTGAGACACGAAAGGGTTCACGCCTTACGGTTCGAGGGGGATCAGACCCTCTTGCAGTGTGCACGCTCAACCCAACCCCAAACCTCAAGACAAGACAAGACATGCCACCAGTACAAGGGATCACTCGCTCTAGCTTGGCGAGTGCCCTATTGCCCGCAGGCTGTGTATCCGTACAAGGGATCACTCTCTCTAGCTTGGAGAGTGCCCTATTGCCTGCAGGCTGTGAATCTGTACAAGGGATCACTCGAAGAGTGCCCTATTGCCCAGCGGGCTGTGCAAGACGAGACGGGACGTGACAAGACAGGAAGGGTTATTCTAGGGTGTCCACACACACGCACACACATGATAGCCCTACAGTATCAAAAGTTGTTGTTGTCAGGCTCAGACTTCGTCGTCAAGTCTGAGCCGTCAGGAGTCGTCCCGGACGCTATCATTTCACTTCCGGTTCTATTTGTTCACAGTTAACAATTCTAACCAACTAGGGCCTAAGCACGGCCAAAAAGTGCAAGTGGATACACTTGCCTACGATGGCGAGTGTGTCGTCCTCTCGAAGCGTCTCGTCCAAGCGTCTCGTCCAAGGAAGTCTGTCTGAAATATCGCCACGGCGACGGTGTCAGGTCTCAATTTCATCAAATCCTATTAGAGTTCGTTTCTAGGCTATCGGGACTATCCTATTCGTTAAAAGTCATAATTTGATCTTTTATCAACCTAAATCGACCACTACCCTATGTGCACAGAAAAATTGTCCGATGGTCGATTTCTACAGTGAGCAGCGTTTTACTGGTGCAGAAAATAAATTTAGTTACAGTTGTCTGATTTTAGTTAAGGTTCAGTTTGCTACAGTGTGGGTTTCGCTACGAGTTTAAAGGAACCAACCTGGTGTGAGGAACGCGTATTTAATCTGGCGTCGGGTCTGGAAACGGTGGTGGTGCTCGTGTCCCTAACTGCGGGTAGCGCAGTGAAGGTCGTCTCGGGATCGCTTCAGGATCGGAACGGCTGTGGGTAGCGCAGCTGAGATATCATGGCTGCGGAACTTCATCACGCGGCGTCTCGGCTACGGGTAGCGTAGCCGGGAGCGTTCTGGTACCGGACTGGAAGTTCGGCCAGCGAGCAAGATCAGTTCGTTGGTAAGACAACGCGCACGGCCAACACCACGACAAATGGCGTCAAGGAGTCGCGGGACAGTGAGCAAAGTGGAAACAGCATTCACGGGCCAAAACAGCGAGGACAAAAGACGTGCACGGAAGAGTACGGTGAGACGGAAAAAGTGGCAGCGACAGGAAGACCAAGTCAGCGAGCGAGGGGTGATTGGCGCCTAAAACAGTGAGGGGAGGCGCGACAGCGGTCTTGAAACGTCAGGGACGACGCCAAGGCCGCGCGGTAAGGGGGGTGAAACCCCGGCCACTAGTGCAGCTGAGTGGTACAGCGTACGCGTGGATGGCCGAACGGCAGCGCAACGAGGCACCGGGCAGCGCATCAGATTTGTGCATGCGGAAAGAGTCGCAGTGCGGCTGCGGAAGGTGTCGCACAGCCAGATCGGAGTAAGGATACCACAGGGTTTACACGGCAGCTGAAAAGGCCGGATGGGGAGCCGTGGGACGGCGCCGGACAGGCTAAGTGGCGGCCCGAAAGGCAGCAGCAGTGAAGGCGATCTGCTGCTGTGCCACGAGGCAGCCGAGATGGGGCCGCGGGCTCGGATCACGGTGCGGCAGCCGAGAAGGCACATGCGGCGACTAGGGGACCTCCGGAGGAGGCGCAGACATCGTCGAATCGCCGGTGCAGCGGCGGGGCGATCGGGATCCCTGATGGGGAAGGAGGGCAGCTGGCTGTGAGCTCGGAGAGGAGAGGCGGCGCTCGCAGTGATCACGGCGACGGAAGTCGGGCCAGCGGCGGGGCGATCGCGGCGGGGGTGGATCGCGGGGCGGCCTCGGATCGCAGCGGTGGAGCGGCGAGGGGAGGCGCCGCTGCGGATTGCTGCGCGAGGGAAGTAAGGGCGGCGCATCGTCTTTGGCCGTCGGCGGAGAGAGGGAGAGGAGGCGGCGACGGGGTTGTGAGGGGGCCGGCGGTGGCGGATCGGAAGGAGGGCATCGCAGCGGCGATTGGGGCTTGCGGGGTGGCCGCGGCGAGCGGATGTCGGATTGGGCCCATAAATCGTGGCGGCGGATGGGGCGCTGTGGCGGGTTCTTGCTGGGGATCGCGGCGGCGGGTGCTGTGAGGGAAGAGAGAGGGGTCGGAGTGAGAGAGAGAAAGGGGGAAAATCGAATGGGCGGCGGCTTTGAGCCTTAGGGCTGTGCAGGATCTGGGGGAAAAATTGAATTAGGGTTAGGTTTAATGTTAGGGTTAATATTAATAGTAATAATAATTTCTATAGGCCTATAGAATTATGGTTAAAAAGGGGGAGATCAAAGGGATAGAGGGTGTATAATTTTGGGTATGGCTAGGGGACAATAGAGAGGCAGTTTAGGGAAAGATTTAAAATGATTTTAAAAGATATTTAGCCAGATTTGGCCAGATTTGGCTAACGAATTTGAATTTGAATCTGATCAGGGCAAATCAACGGTCCAGATTTCTCCGAGCGATATCTATCAATCCGGGCGTCAGAAAAATAATCCGAAAATACCGGTGCGATCGTGGAGACGAGACGCACAGATCTACGGAGCCTGATCGTGCGTAACGTCTACAAAAATTTCACATAAAATTGGGAACGACGTTTTGAGCGAAATGACTAAAACACCCCTATTTTTCAAAGTCGTTTTGCGAGAAAACGAGCCGTGAAAAGACGTTCGCAAAGATTACTATAAAATTATACACCCAAAAACGATCGTAACGACATATCGCATCGCACATGCCGGAGCTCGGAAAAAGCCAAATAAAATACGTGCACGATAAAGCACGTGCACGCAGGAAATACGAACGGTCAGAAAGTGGCCGTTACAGTGCGCAAGGGAATGAAAAGGTGTGTGTAATACCAACTTCATCACAAAATGTCTCAAAAGACTCATTCTCAAATTCCCCTCCATGATCACTACGAACAGTGACAATGGTGGTTCCAATGAGATTTTGTACTTTCTTAACAAAAATTGTAAAGTTTTCAAAAGCATCATTTTTATTACTTAAGGAAAATACCCAAGTAAACCTAGAAAAGTCATCAACGATGACAAGTCCATATCGTGCATTTCCTAATAAAGCAACTCTAGTTGGCCCAAATAAATTTAGATGTAATAGCTCTAGTGGCCGCTTAGAAGAAATGCTTTTCTTAGGTTTAAAAGACGATTTTGGAAGCTTGCCTCGTTGACACGAGTCACAAAAGCTTTTCTTTTGAAAGACAAGCTTAGGGAAGCCTCTAATAGAATTTAACTTGGAAAGCTTAAAAAGTGTTCCAAAGTTCACATGACCAAAACGTCGATGCCATAAGTGTTGTTCACTTGTGTTGGCAATGAGACATTATTCATGTGATCTTGGAAGATCTAGGATATATATATCCTTATGGCGTGTGCCGGAAAAATAATAATTCATTATTATCTTTTCTTAAAATATGGCACATTCCTTTCGCAAAGCTAACTTTATAACCTTTGTCACAAGGTTGGCTTATTGAAATGAGATTGTGGTTTAATCCTTTAACAAGGTAAACATCATTTATAAGAGGTTTAGAAGGATTACCCACTTTACCAACACCTATGATGGTTCCGCTCTCGTTGCCTCCAAAGACGATGCGGTTCCGATTTGCAATGGGCACCACTCCGGAGAGCAATTGAGCGTCACCCGTCATGTGTTTTGGACACCCGCTATCGAGTATCCAATTCCTCTTGGAGCTAAATTTAAATTTGTTGCTCAGTTTCTTTTTCTTTTCCTTGAGTACCTAAAGATAGAAAATATCGTATCATGGTACCCAAGGTCATTGGGTCCAAAAGATTAGACCTTTGGAAGCCAAGTCCAATTGGACTTAGACTTCCCCACATAATTATCATTATCCACTACATTCATAAAATAATCATTCATGTAAACTTGTTTTTCATCCAAGCTTGTGTCCTTTGGGCTCCAAATAGTGAATATTTTGGGAGTCTTAATCCTATTGGGAGCATGCATGCGTTGTTGATTTCTACGTGATGCATGACGTGGATAGGCATAAGGAACATGATGAAATGGTGCATGTGGATAATTATTCATACGATGATGTGGGTGTACATATGCATGTGGAGGAACACGTGCGTGAGGGTGTCTCACATGGTGTGCACGTGCCCGTGGATGTGGTGCATAAAAATCATCATATGAGTGAGCATGTGGAGTAGGACGTGTGTTCCTACGTGGCATGGTATTCGTGTACATGTAAGCATGGCCCTTCTTTGGAGGTCCACCCAAAGTGGGTTTCTTTCCAAACGAAGGTGTGTGCGAGGTGGAAGCACCATTGGTAGATGAACTACCAATAGAGTGTTTGCTACCACTCGTTGAGCATCGGAAGTTGGCCTAACAAAAGTATTGGCCGATTTGGATGAATTTCCCATTGTGTACCCCAAACCAATGTGGTGATTGGCCGGGAGTAAGTCATTTAGGATTTTATCCAAATGGTCCTTACCCTTATTGAATTTATTAATTCGGCCTAATGTGTTCTCATATTTCTCGATGAGAGAACGCATAGAAGCATCCAAAGTGGATACTTGCGATGTGAGCACATAAACACGAGATTTTGAGATTTTCATTCTCAATACTCAAAGTCGAGTTTTGAGAAGTCAAATCCGCAATCTTGTGTTCTTCCGGATCCTCAATGCTAACATGTTCAAGTTGAGTCTTGAGATTTACAATCTCATTTTTCAACTCTTCAACAACGGTGTCGTTGTTGGTGATGATAGTTTTAGGCGAGGTTTGGATGCTAGCTAAATCATCTTTTACTTTAGTATACCTATTTACTAATTTAGTGTATTTAGACCATAATTGCTCATTAGCATTTCTAAGGTCATCCATGGTTACCTCATCGCCTTCGTTGTCGCTATCATCGGAAGAGAAATCTTTATCTTGCTCCTCTCTTGCCATGAAACACATGTGTGCTTGCTCCACTAGCTCATCGTCCGACTCTCCGCTGGAGGAATCCTCGGAGTCGGTGAAGGTTGCCCCGACAAGTCCCTTTTTGTACCCTTTCTTGTACTTCTTGGACTTGTCGAACTTCGGCGCCTTCCACTTCTCCTTTTGCTTGTTTAGAGGACACTCCGCTTTCATGTGTCCTGGCTTGTTGCATTTAAAGCACAATGGAGAGGAGGCGTTAGTAGAACTAAACTTCGATTTGTTTTTGAAGTTACCTTTCCGGAAGAACCGGTTGAACTTCTTTGCCATGAGTGCCATGGACTCCAAGTCCAAATCGTCTTCCGAGTTTTCATCATCGGTCGATGTGGATGTGGATGGAGCGGCCTTGAAAGCAATAGCCTTCTTCTTTGGCTCGTCTTGCTTTAGGTAGGACTTCATCTTGTCCTACAACTTCAACTTGCTATCTTTGCATACCTCGTATGACATTAAGGTACCCATTAGTTGAACAAAGGTATAAGTTTTCATGTCATTACCTTCCTCGATGGCGAAGGTCCGTTTCTCCCAACAAGAAGGAAGTCCATCGATAATCTTCGAGACTTTCTCCTTTTGGGTGTAGGTCTTACCGAGAGCCTCCAACTCGTTTGTGATGTCGACGAAGCAAGCGTAGTACTCCTTCATCTTCTCACCCTGTAGCATATGAAATAACTCGTAATCTTTATTAACTACAACGAGTTTAGAGTCGCTTACCCTACTTGTCCCTTCATGCAATATGAGGAGGGAGTTCCATATTTGATATGCACTCTTACATGTGCATATCTTGTTGAAATCCTCGGGCTCCAAGGCACATTGCAAGGCGTTCATTGCCTTGGCATTGCTTACCTCCGCGGCGACCTCCGCGGGAGTCCACTTCTCGAAATCTTCTTCGGCGGGCTCGACGTACTCCTTCATTGTGGTCCTCCATAGTGAAGCACTCCGGAGGAAAAATTCCATCCGGCATTTCCAGTACCCGTAGTTGGTACCGTTGAAGAAGGGAGGCCTCGTTGAGGAGTGTCCTTCCATTACCGAAGACGCTCATTCACGATTCTTGAAGGTGATATAGTCGGAAGGTGGACGAACGGTCTTGTTGTCGTTGGCAGACATAGCTATAGACTTGGCTCTGATACCAAATGTAATGCCCTGCTAAGCTACTGCACAAGTACTAGAGGGGGGGTGAATAGTACTTTAAAATAATTAAGAGGCTAATTCCTAATTACCTTGCAAACTCTACCAATTAATGCGGAAATGCAGAATAGTAAATAATCGACAACAAATAAGACAATCGCAAACAAGCAATATAACTGGGTTCGGATCCACCCAAGTCTCCCCGACTTGTTCTCGGTGATCCTACGTCCCAACCACCCGAATCCCCTTCGGATAATTGAGTTAGAAACCCTAACTCAAGATTTGCACTATGAAATACTTGTGAAAAACCTTCACAAAGTCAAATCATACACAAATGAAATTGTGACTCCTACAACCCGGGATCACAAACAAACTCTCACAACCGAGAGTGAATCACTTGCAATATAAAAGTAAATTGAAATGAAAGTTCTTACCACAAAATACCTATGCTTTGAGTAAACTTACGATTTAGGGCAAAACGGATTTTGGGGAAGATGAAGAGGCACTAAACCCTAGCTCCAAGTAGATGACCAGCAATGGAGTGCTATGAGGTTGATGGTGACCTAGGATCAAGCACTTGGCTTGGAAGGCTCACGATCAATGAATCTCTATTTTGAAATAAGAGTGAGGGAGAGATTCTTGAAAGGAAATGAATGAGCTTTAATGAGATTGAATGCTTTCTCTTTGATCTCTAAACTTCTCTTAATATCAGCCTTGAGTGCAATGAATGCAGCACACCAAGTATTTATAGGTTAGAGGAAAGAGAGAGAGAAAAACGTTTAAATTAAAGCTCCAACGGCTCTTTTCTGAACCAAACTAGTCGGTCAAAGAACAACCACTGACCGACTAGTTCATCAACTAGTCGGTCGATGAATCAACATGAACCGACTAAGTGGTGAACAGGGAATAGGTCGAAGTTCAGACTAACAGAACTAGTCGATCAAAGAACACTTGCCAATCGACTAGTTTCACAACTAGTCGGTCGGTGAGTCAACTTAGACCGACTAGGAGATAAAACAAATAGTCTGAGTACAAATTGATTTAGTCGGTCCAAGAACAAATGTTGACCGACTAGTTCATCCACTAGTCGGTCGCCAAACGTTCTTTGACCGACTAACGATAAACAATAACTAGGCATGTACAGTAGAAGCTCAACTAGTCAGTCCAAGAAGAAACACTGACCGACTAGTTCACAAACTAGTCGGTCGGTGAACCTTCTTTGACCGACTAACTGTAAACAGTTATTGAGCTAGAATTGAGAAGGCAAACTAGTCGGTCCAAGAAGCATTGCCGACCGACTAGATCACCATCTAGTCGGTTGGTTCTTCTTCTTGAACCAACTAACATGCACAAGAAGTCGCGAATCGAAGCGCGAAGCTCCGGGAAAGTTCGTATGGACTTCTTACTAGTTCCTAGCTCTAAGATAGGAGCGTAATGAAGATTAAAACATAAGACCTACTCAAGGCTTAACATTCTACGGAACGAAGCTAAAAGACTATAAATAAAACTTGACGAACCGTCTTCGAAAGCTTCGATCCAAATCTTCATGACTTCTAAAATGGTCCAAAAGCTTCAACGAAGCTTTAGGCAAATGATCACGTGCTTTGAGAAGTCTCGAGACGTCGCTTTGAATGTTCACATGAATTTGGCGATGATCTCTATAACTGCGCTCACAAATTGTTAGTTCACGATATATTTATATTTGTTCATCATCCAAAACCAAATCCGGGGAGTCCAATATCCAACACTTTGATGTATATTCGTTTTGATGTCCGTTGAGACATATGTTTTATGTTGTGCACCGATCTGATGATCGTTTATATTTGTGTTGGCAGATGTATACTTTTTGATGTACCATGTTATATATATATATATATATATATATAGACACACACACATCGTGTTGCCATTTACTTCTGTGTGCACATTATATTTTTGTCTCTGATGTTGATTTCGTCGTTCGACGATTATAATTGATTAAATAGAATTCTTTCTCTGAAAACATAGAATTGTTTTCCATGCACTAAATTCACCAAGAATGTTGATATTGGAGAGTATGTTCCATAACTCAATACGTGAAATTGATTTGAGTTTTGATGATTTTTTTGGATTTTCGACTATAGTCTCGTTGACACACTTTGATTTTCTTTGTGATTTTACTTTAGTGTCATTTGGACCGTGGTCGTATTCTTTGACCCTCGTGCTTTTATTTTTAGACATTGTTGTTGTCGTTGTTCTCCTCCCGCTCTTTTTGCTAATGCCAAAGGGGGAGAGAATTAATAATGATGATGTGCTAAATGATAATTCAAAGCAATTTACCGGGAATCTAATTTGATATGTTAGATTCAGTGGGAGTTAAGATATAAAAATGGATTTAGATCATAAATTTCAATAATTGGATTCATATTTTATACTTTCGTCGTCTGCTTGATGCGTATGATTATTATTTAATATGGAATTAATGTGTCATCAATGCATGGGGAGTAAGTAAATTTTATTTGAATCATTATTATTGATTATTATTTATGTTGGTTTGTCATCACCAAAAAGGAAGAGAATGTTGAGTATTGATTCCCCGGATTTGGTTTTGATAATGAACAAACATATATATCGTGAACTAACTCTTTGTGAGCGCAGTTATGGAGATCGTCGCCAACATTTCACGTACATCAAAATCTACGTCTCAAGACTTCTCAAAGCGCGTGATCGTGTACCTGAAGCTTCGTTGAAGCTCTGGGAGCATTATTGAAGTCAAGAGTTTCGGATTGAAGCTTTAAAGACGGTTCGTCTAGTTTAATTTATAGTCTTCTAGCTTCTTTTCGTAGAATGTTAAGCTTTGAGTAGGTCTTACATTTTAATCTTCATAACGCTCATATCTTAGAGCTAGGATTCTCTTAGAAGTTCATAGAAACTTTTCCGAAGCTTCACGCTTCATCTCGCGGCTTCTAGTGCATCTTAGTTGGTTCAAGAAGAAGAACCAACCGACTAGATTGTCATCTAGTCGGTCAATAATCCTTCTTGAACCGACTAGATCTCCTTGCTCAATTCAGCATCTTCACTGTTGACCAATTAGTCAGTCCAAGAAGGTTCACCGACCGACTAGTTGTCAAACTAGTCGGTTTGGAATCCTTCTTAGACCGACTAGTTATAACTTATTTTTCACAGCCTAGCTATTGTTTACTCATTAGTCGGTCCAAGAACAACCATCGACCGACTAGTTGAGAAACTAGTCGGTTGGAATTTGTTCTTAGACCGACTAGTTCTTCTTGAATTCAGCCTATTGAGTTTCAACTCTTAGTCGGTCAAAGAACACTTACCGACCGACTAGTTTGACCACTTACCGACCGACTAGTTGTCAAACTAGTCGGTTGGCAAGTCTTCTTAGACCGACTAGTTCTAAACCTCCTGAACTTTCTTTCTTGGCTGTCAACCTCTTAGTCGGTCCAAGAAGAATCACCGACCGACTAGTTGTGAAACTAATCGGTCAGTGATCCTTTTTAGACCGATTAGACTGCTTCAGAAATAGATTCGTTGGAGCATTAATTGCTACGAATTTTCTCTCTCTATTCTCTCTATTCTATATAATCTTGTGATGCTTCTTCATAGCATTCAAGGCTGATATTATTGAGACTTTGAGAATCAAAGAGAGAGCATTTAATTCCTATTTCGAAGCTCCCTCTCTTCACAAGAATCTCTCCCTCACTTTTATTCCTCAAGAGAGCTTCTCATTGATTGTGAGCTACTCAAGCTAGGAGCTTGAATCCAAGTCACCAACTTCTCCCTAGCCACCTATTGCTGGTCATCTTGGTGGAGCTAAGGTTTGGTGTCATCTACTTCCTCAAAATACTTCTTGCCCTAAAATCGTAAGTTTACTCAAGGCATAGGATTTTGTTGGTAAGTATTTCATTGTTTCATTTACATTGATATTACAAGTTTTTCCCTCGGTTTGTGAGAGAAGTTTGTGATCCCAGTTTGTGGGAGTCACATTTCGATTTGTGTATGATTTGATCTTGTAGAGGTTTTTCTACAAGAATTTCATAGTGCAAATTTGAGTTAGAGGATTCTAACTCAAGTAGCCGGAGGGGATCCGGGTGTTTGGGACGTAGGATCACCGGGAACAAGTCGGGGAGACTTAGGTGGATCCGAACCCATTAAATCTCGCTTGTTTGCGCTTGTCTTTTATTGTTGTCACATTTTCATTCCGCATTGTTGGTTGTGTTTGCACAATAATTAGGAATTATTCTCTTGATTATTTTAAAGTACTATTCACCCCCCTCTAGTACTTGTGCAGTAGCTATCAGGGCATTACAGGAGGTTGGTCTAATTGCTGCGAGGGAGCATGCGGAAAAGATGCTGCTTAAGAAAAAGGCCAAGTGGGAGGCCAGAGAGAGTGAACTTCAAACTCGACTCCTTGATGGCTCTCAGGAAATCAACGCGAGAGAGATCACGAAAAAGGTAGTCCAAGAATATATGGACAATTTGCCCGACTTCGACGAGCTGTATATACAAGGATATGAGCGGTGCCAACTGGAAATAAAGGGTCGATTTCCCAGATTTTGCGGCGATATCGACGAAATTCCTGTCATTTTCCCATTCGATGATGTTGGTCAAAGTAAGACCAAGGATGCTGCTATCCCCATCGATGAGGTTGTCACCGAGATAAGTGAGGAAGTAAATGTTGATGCTCCAAGAGATCAGGAGCATATTGCTTCGATCGAAGGAGATCAAAGGCATGCCGTTCTGGTTGAGGGATCTTAGGGGGTTTCCTTACTCCTCAAAGTTTTTGAATGTATTGGGGGTGTAAATTTTGTAAAGAACCTGACAATTTTGTAATACAAAACAAATGATATTGCTAAAAGTTGACATGTATCTCTTTATTTGCCAAAAAATTGACGTTTGTTTTAAGGAGCATGTATGAGCGCATGTGACGCCATTTGGCCCCTTTCAACTGTTGGGAGATCAGTATGCCCTCGAAGCAATTTATCTCTGTGTATGTGTACAAATGTCTTGTTCATAATAACAGTAAGCTGTTTGATAAGAATTTACCTTAGTTAATAGTAATGTAGTCGACATTAGAATTTAGGTAAAGTCTTGAGACTTGAAGCAAGGTCAAACAAGTATTGAGATGAGGATCTCGATCATGGAGAATTGTTTGACCGTTAGTAGCATAAAGTCTTAAATCATTCGTGGTCATAGATGTTTCGAGAAAAGGATATCGATACATCAAATAGACCATTGTGTCTTTGTCTTCACCATGGAGTGGTGACGATGATCTCGTGGTCGTTCGACTTGGCAAAGTCGGAGACGCGACATAGGTACTCATTGGAGAATGAGTTCACTGAACGCCCAACAAGAGTTATCATATGGTTAACATAACAAATCAGTCAGTGATAACTCAGAGTGATGATAGGAAAGTTGGTCCTTATACTTGAGGTCATTGTACAAACCTGTACGTGAACAGTGTCACTTAGATCTCTGACCTAGCTTCGACAATGCATATCGAAAGGTCTTTGGTTGGGTGACACTTGAAGCATGCGAGGAGAGTAATGACCAAGAAAGGATTCGTCTCTCCCGTTTATAGGGAGTTAGTATCTCACGTGTTGGTGCAATCTTTAGTGAAAAACTTTGGCCAAAGTATGTTGGAAGTAGTCCAACATTATTTAACTAAAGACCGATGGAGACTAACCAAGTTCAAGCTATTAGGGTTGACAGTTTGACCGTACCCTAGGCTTGACTAGGCGACATAGTTTTGACGAAGGGACTAAAACTGCAACATTCATCACGGGCACAGTTAGGGTGGTCCTGACAATACTCATGTCAATGAGTTAGCTACATAGTTATGATACCGAAACAGGGACGACACCTGCTGCTCGTGGTCACTGCCTTCTGGGGTTTTGAGCCCCACTGTAGTATGGTCAGGCTGTAGGGTCTCCAAAGAGTGAGACTTTCGTCAAGCAATAGAAAGTCTTAAGGGGGATTATACATTGGATGCACGAGAATTAATTAAGTCGCAAAGTGTTTGTGATATAAGTCCAAAATATTAAAGATGTGGGTTTAATTGCATTTGATGCAATAGTATTTAAATATGTCGTAAAGTATTTGCGAGCGTATTTTAAATTATAAGATGTATAGAAATGAAGTGAATTTTTCCACGAAAGTCGGGGAGAAAATTGTGCTCAAATCGGGGTTTAAACGGGCCAAAAATGATGTTTAAAAGGATGTTTTAAGCTATTAAAAGGGGGGGCTATACCCCATTTTTTAATTCTGGCGCCTGCTTGCAGGCACCAGAGGCCAGCCGACTTGCATGAGGCATGTGCCTAGCACGTGCCCAGCGCCCGCGCGTGCCTGGCACGTGCCCAGCTGGCGCTAGGTGGGTAGGGCCCCTTGGTGGGCCCCACAGCTTGGGTTTTCGAACCCTTATTCTTAGTTTTTTGGCGGCTGATTTTTCTGCGAAAAATCAATTTTAGGCCATCTTTGTGCTACATTTGAGGGGCCAAACTAAGACAGAATTGAGCCCTATTTATTTCTATGCGATCACCGTTCAGTGCTCTTCAATTTGATATGTGATATCACTTGCAAAGCTCAGCAGTGAGGGAGGAAAAATTCGTTAAAGTTTGGCCTTTGTGAAGGTTAAACTTAAAGTCAATTTTCTCATCCAATCCTTTAGTCCCACATCACATATGATGTGAAGGGAAGGGGTCAGCTGCCATATACACCAAGTCTTCGATTTAAGTAGCTCCAAAAAGTTTTGAGCACGCTCGGATCAAGACTTACATTACTATCCCCTCTTTCTCCCAAAATTCTTCATTGCTCCTGATCGAGCTCTAGCAAAGCTACGAAGGAGTTCGGATCGGATCCGAAGTCTTGACAGAGGATCCATGCAAGGTGAAACTTTCTAGAGCGCATGGTTGGCTCGGCGACAAGGGTGTTGCTTGGCTCGGGAAGCGGTTCGGCTCGGAAAGCGGTTCGGCTTGGGAAAAGTGGCTCAGGGCATCGCTTCGGATTCAAAGAATGGTTGCGAAAAATGACACTTCGTATTCTGCGGAAACAAAGTTTTGGGTATGTAGTTTAATTTACATGTGTTTATAATTGCAATAGTTAGATAGATCTATCTTTATGGGTTGGTCTGACCTAACCCCGTGATAGTAGAGATTCTGGCTAGGGTTTATTCTTTAGGGCTAGACTTAAAAATGTTTTAAGATCTGTTTTTCCGCTGCTTGATTTGATTTCGTCATCCGTCCGACTTAGGCCGGACGTCGATTTTATAGCCCTAATGACCTTGAAAACCCTACATTAGTATCAAAGCCAGGTTTACCACGATCTTTGTTTTTGCAATTATAAAAGTGCATAGAATGCAGTGTGTTCTCCATGAGATGGAGGTTGATGATTAAGCTATTAATATTGTCGTTTCATGTGATGTTTTTATTTTCGAAAAATTGTTTTTTAAAAATTAGATCTAAATTTAAAAATCATGTGATTATTTTAAAAAAATTAGATCTTTATAATTATTTGATAATTATTAATGTAACTTAAATTTATGCGATATTTTAAGTTGCATACTTAGCTAAATTTTATGAGATATTTTTAGTTGATCTGTTATTGACGCACCTAAAACCTACACCTAGATTCCACCTAGCGGTGTCACGATCGCCAGGAGTGGTATGGCCCCTAGGTGTCAATTCTGGGCTCAATCCGCAAGCGGACGGTGTCAAATTGTAGTATAAAAGATATGGAATCCCACATGGACGGTGATAATGTAATTGTGTTCTCAGTTTACTTCTATATCTTGAAGTGAGATAGCTATCGGGTTGAGAGAATTGGTTGTTGTGTGATGTTTTTTTAATAATAAAAAGAACTAGGGCGTTAGGGATTACCGCTAAGATCGTCGGGGATCGACATTGGAATAGAATCCTCACGTTGCATTAAGGTTAGAGGATTAATCTCCCAATTCGTACCACTCTGGTGGGTTAGAATTGCAAGGTATTTCGGTGGCTCTCGTTAACGCAATAGCGGAAGCCGTCAACGTAGCGATATAGTTCGTCGGGGGATCGTCTCAAGGCACGAGCCGGGTATGGTCACGAGCCTTGGTTGGATCCACCGATTTTCCTATTCGAATCCCAAGTATACCCCTTAAGCACATCAATTCTATAGATCGTGGGCATGATCTCAGTACAGATTATCTAGGGATTCGGTAGGATCGACCGAAATAATCCCCTAAATCCCTAATTCAATGTTGGGATCCAGATCTATGTCTCCCCCAGGATCTTAGGGCTAACCCATCAACCCTAGAAAAGTCTACTAGCTCATGACGTTGTTGACGGATAAAAACACAATATTTAAAAGAGACAATATCATAACAATTCAATAGAATGAAGATTAAAAACTTACAGCGAGAGATGAAGAAAATAGATGAGCAATAGATCCCAAGAAAAATAATGAGATTCCAAGAACGCATATCGCAATAGAGCACCAAAATAATAATCCAATAAGTTCGATCCAAAAGTCTTCAAAAGTAAATCTAGATCTAACAAAGTTTTTCTCCTAATTTCCTCCCTAAAATTCTCTTAAAATACTCGAATGAAAATCGCTCCCTAAACACTTCGCCAGCTCCCAGACTTCACTCCCCAGAAATTGTGCAACATCCACTATGAAAGATCCTTCCAAAAATGGCCTCAGCGTCATCGACCGAGTAGGCGACTCGGTCGAGCAGTGTGTTGCTCGGTCAGTTGCTCGGGCCGAGCAGCAGTACTGCTCGATCGAGCACGACAGGAAATTGAAATTATCCTATATCTTTACTCTGCCAGCTTGGTCTGAGTCAGCTCAGCTCGGTCTGAGCAGAGAGCTGACTCGGTTGCTGAAAAGTTGCTCAGGCCGTGCGGTGGATTGGTCGGGCTTCGGAGTGATAGGCTGCTCGACCAAGCAATATAAGTGTTCGGTGTGAGCAGGGTGTGTATCTGTTCCTTCTTCTCCAATTGCATCTGCTCGACCGAGCAGCTGCTCTGCTCGGTCAAGTCATCTGGGAATTTATTCCCTGAAGCTGCTAAAGCCTCCCTCTCCTCCTGCTCTCTCTTCCACTCCTCCCATGGCTGCAAAACCACGGCGAACTCCTGTAAAGCTTCGCCAATGAGCTCACGGGCGTGTCAGATGTGTCCACACCCATGTCGGGTCCCAAATCGCTCCAAAATCCCTGAAAACTCATAAAACACTACGAAACTCGAATATAACATCAGAAATGTGATATCGTAAGGAAATATGGGATTTGGATGTGAAAATGGCATGGAATGCGATGTCATAATGATATGAAAAATGTAGAAAATATGGACACATCAGTTATCATGCTAAAATGTTTAGTTGATATTTTTAATGGTTATATTATTCTTGTTAATTATGTGATAATACAAGAAAAACTTTTAGGATAGCCATTAAAAGCTTTCATTAAATTATAAGATAATTTTTGATGGACATGCTTTGATTTAAAAAATTGTTGCAACAAATTAAACTCCTAATACATGATTAGGGTAGCACTCTCCAATAATTATTATTTTAATTGTTATAATAATAATTTTGAAAAGGCCATGATTTAAATTGTTGCAACTTGAATTTTTAAATCCCTAATACGTGATTATGATAGCACCCTAATAATCCTCATAGTTGATAATGACATTAAGAAAAGTTATTAACCATTCTAATTATTTGAATTTTAGGATTTAACTAGTTGATATGATTAACTAGTTTTAGTGAAGCCATTTCAAGTCGATGTCACACATATGAATAATTAGTATCCTTAAAGGATCATGATCCGGTCTAGTGTTTTTTTGACTAGTGTTGTGGATCACCCGAGTGATCCTGGCCTAGCCAAATCCCTGGTCGTGTTTCGCTGGACCACAAGGATGCGAATTATTATTATATGAAACCATCGATCACATCTAGTCAATTACATTTAAAATCATCTTCAAGATTAGCCATATCCCTCCTTATTTTAGAGGTTGGCAACTATAGGTTTTATGTTGTAGTTGTTGAGCACACTCAAGCTATAGCATAGTTGCCTAATGGAAACCAACTTCTCATTACATGAGATATAGTCCAGACTTAACCAAACCATCGTGTTGCGAACATACACCGAACGCCGACGTAAGTTAGGCTAGACACGAAAACAAGGGTCCGACTAGACTAGTCATTGTGATTCGGATGAGCACACTCATGATCATAAATGACTAGGGGTAAAAACTGATAAGGGAATCACATATGATGTGATTGATGAAGAGTCATATACCAATCGCATAGTCAAGTAATTTGTTGAGCACACTCAAGGTTGTGAAACTCAGGATGGTTCGGACCCTTTCCCACTAATTTTAATTTTAATTATTAAAATCGTTGATTATTATGGCTTAAAATGATTGCCAAAAATAGTGGGAGGATATAGTTAGATAAAAGCCATTCTATCTATATTTAATATTGAACATATGCTAAACTAGGGTAGTGTTATGTTTGCCGATGGAATCCAAAACATAATATCCTAAGAGAATATGTTAAATGGTCAAGAAGATTGATTAAAAGAATATCAACTCAAATTCTAATTAATAGACTAAACTATGTTCTCACTGACATTAAAGTGTCCTTCTTAACACTGTCTCAAGGACAATGACTTCCTTGAAGCCCTAGACCCAACACAATTCAGTCTGTAAGGTGTGGAACTTCGTGCAAACTGTTTGGCTCGAAGATGAATACTGAGCGATGCAAGACTATGTATCCCACCAGATCTTGAGACGAGCAACTTGTTGAGCACACTCAAGGTTGTAAATCTCAAGCATTTGGATACATGAGATGCTTACACAACTATTATTTGTGTTGGGATGCGTCATATCTAAATGAGATTTAGAAAAGAAGAAGGCATTCTGGAAAGTCAATTGAGAAAGAAAGTTTTATCTATCATTAGTAAAGGCAAAAATAGGAGGAAATGAAAATGTGACATATTTGATGTCACGGTTTCAGGATAATGGTTATACAAAAGGAATAGATTGTCCTACGTGTTGAAAAAGGAGCAATTGTTGTTTCTTGTACCATAGAGGACGTCTAATACATTTTGGCGAATGTCGTCACTTGCTTCCAAAGGAATATGTAATTTGTATAATGATATTGTATTAAGTGGTAATACATGAATACAGAAGTTGTAGAAAACTTATCTATGGCAAAATAGACTAGGACGTACTGAAGAGAACAGAGTTGACACATCACATAAAGAGAGGGGTTTTAACCTCTCGTATTATGAGTCGAAAGAAACTTGTAAGTCTTGTCTCAAAGGTATAATAATCAAAATATTTCTGTAAGACGATGGAAGAATGAGTTGGAGAACTCGTGGTCTTGTACATAGGGATGTATGAAGACACAAGTCTAAATTAGCATAGATGTGACATTATTATTTTATTATGACACGTGTTCTTGATGAAACACAAGTCTGATAAAATAGAGAACACAGTAACGAAAGTATTTGAACTGCTTCGATCAGATCAAAGAGGCGAATATTTAGCTATGTAATTCTTGCAAAATTAAAAGAAAATGAGATTTTCTCTTAAGTCGAGTCTCTTAACACATTGGTGTGTTGGAGAGCATGAATTGCACTTTGTTAGACATAGTGCGATACATGGCAAATGACTCTGAGTTACAATCCTCCTTCTGGGTTAAGTCACAAATAGTAATGCCTAGGTTCTTGATAAGGTTCTGTGATGACCTTATAAATATGATATTCCTCAAATTAATCGTGAGGAAGTCACAGGATTACTCGAGCCTTGTGGGACGAAAAAGTCGAGTAAGACATTATAATTGATGAAGGCCTAGACAACTTTCAAGATGCCATTTGGAGTAGTGACTCTAAGAAATGACTTGTTGTAATCCAAAAATGGTCCTTGCACGTAAATAAGGTATGTACATTAGTTGACGTGCCCAAGGGAAGTGTTCCATTTGGCTGCAAGTGAATCTTCAAGACAGAAGATTAGTGCAGATGGAAATTAGTAAAGTACAAGTTATGTTGGTTGAGAATAGTTATCATCAGAACTCTTATAAATGGAATGTGATGAAACTTTCTCGCCAACAGTTATGTACAAATTTATTCGGATCAAACTCGATGTAAATGCTCATGATGACCATGAAAACTAGAGTATACATGTATAGTCTATTTTCTAACTATAATTTAGAAGAACAAACTTATATGAATCAGCCAAAAAGTTTTCAAGGTCAGTGGCGAGGCATCAAGGAGCCAGAACATATGTTTGACAAAGTGGTCACAGAGTTTGACACTTTATCATAAATGATTATGAACCGTGCAGTTAACTGGTAACTATTTTGGATTATTCTCGTAAGGTATGATGTGCTGGACGAGATACATGCAAGTTAAATATTATGGATTCTAAGATACCAAGGAAATTGTTTGGATGAGATTCAAATGTGTGGTCTAGCATGAACATAGAAGCTCCTTAAGTCTATACTAAAGATGGTTTAGCAGATTCACTCATGAAGGCTCTACCACATAAAGTCTAGAGAGACTTATATGTAAAAGTCGTTTGAGATACCAAGATAAATGGGCCTGAGTGCAAGTGGAAGATGTTGGAAGATGGGTATGCCCTCGAGGCAATTTATCTCTGTGTATTTGTATAAACGTCTTCTTCATAATAACAGTAAGCTATTTGGTAAGAATTTACCTTAGTTAATAATAATGTAGTCGACACTAGAACTTAGGTAAAGTCATGAGACTTGATGCAAGGTCAAACAAGTTTTGAGATAATGATCTCGATCATGGAGAATTGTTTGACCGTTAGTGGCATAAAGTCTAAAAGCGTTCGTGGTCATAGATGTTTCGAGAAAAGGATATCGATACATCGGATAGACCATTGTCTATTTGTCTTCACCATGGAGTGGTGACGATTATCTCATGGTCGTTCGACTTGGCGAAGTCAGAGACGAGACACATGTGCTAATTGGAGAATGAGTTCACTGAACGACCCAATAAGAGTTACACATGGTTAACATAACATATCTGTTAGTGATAACTCTCAATGATGATATGCAAGTTGGTCCTTAGACTTGAGGTCATTATACAAACCTATACATGAATGGTGTCACTTAGATCTCTGACTTAGCTTCGAGTTAAGGCTTGTCGAAAGTTCTTTGGTTGGGTGACACTTGAAGCGTGCGAGGAGAGTAATGACCAATAAAGGATTCATCTCTCATGTTTATGAGGAGTTAGTGTCGCATGTGTTGGTTCGGTCTTTAGTAAAAAACTTTGGCCAACCTATGTTGGAAGTAGTCCAACATTATTTAACTGAAGACCGATGGAGACTAACCAAGTTCAAGCTATTAGGGGTTGACAGTTTGACCGTACCTTAGGCTTGACTAGGCGACATAGTTTTGACGAAGGGACTAAAAATGCGTCATTCATCACGGACATAGTCAGGGTGGTCCTGAAAATACTCATGGCAATGAGTTAACCACATAATTATGATATCGAAACAGTGACGACACCTGCTGCTTGTGGTCACTGCCTTCTTGGGGTTTGAGCTCCACCTGTAGTATGGTTAAGTTGTAGGGTCTCACACAGAGTGAGACATTCGTCAAGTAATAGAAAGTCTTAATGAAGATTAAACATCGGATGTTTGGGAATTAACTAAGTCGCAAAGTGTTTGCAATATAAGTCCAAAATATTAAAGATGTGGGTTTAATTGCATTTGGTGCAATAGTATTCAAATATGTCATAAAGTGTTTGCAAGCGTATTTTAAATAATAAGATGCATAGAAATGAAGAGGATTTTTCAACGAAAGTCGGGAAGAAAACCGTGCTCAAATCGGGGTTTAAACAGGCACAAAAATGCTGTTTATAAGGATATTTTAAACTTTTAAAAAGAGGGGGATGGGGGCTATACCTTTTTAACTGGCCCGGCCCATAAAGGGGCGGGGCCATTTGTTTAATTCTGGCGCCTACTTGTAGGTAGCAGAGGCCAGCTGCCACACATGAGGCACGTGCCTGGCACCCGCCCAGGTGGCGCTGGGCGGGTAGGGCCCCTTGGTGGGTGCCACACCTTGGGTTTTCAAACTGTAGCTCTTAGTTTTTTGGCGGTTGATTTTTTCTGCGAAAAAATGATTTTTTGGCCATCTTTGTGCTATGTTTGAGGGGTCAAACTAAGTCGGAATTGAGCCTCGTTTGTTTCTATATGATCACCATTCAGTGCACTTCGATTTGATATGTGATATCACTTGCGAAGCTCAACGGTGAGGGAGGAAAAATTCATTGAAGTTTGGCCTTTGTGAAGGTTAAACTTAAAGTCAATTTTCTCATCCAAACCTTTAGTCCCACATCGGATATGATGAGATGGGGAGGGGTCAGCCATCAATATAAATAGGGGCCAACCCCCTCCTTAAAACCCACACCAAGTCTTCAATTCGAGTAGCTCCAAAAAGTTTTGAGCACACTCGGATCAAGACTTAAATTAATATTTCCTCTTTCTCCCAAAATTCTTCATTGTTCCTGATCGGGCTCTAGCAAAGCTATGAAGGGGTTCAGATCGGATCCGAAGTCTTGACGGAGAATCCACGCAAGGTGAAACTTTCTGGAGTGCGTGATTGGCTCGGGACAATGGTATTGCTCGCCTAAGGATGCGGTTCGGTTTGGGACGCGGTTCGGCTCGGGACACGGTTCGGCTTGAGAAAAGTGGCTCGGGGCATCACTTCAGAGTCAAAGAATGGTTGCAGAAAACGACGCTTCGTATTCTGCAGAAACGAATTTCTGGGTATGTCGTTTAATTTACATGTGTTTATAATTGCAATAGTTACATAGATCTATCTTTAGGGGTTGGTCAAACCCAACCCATGGTTAGTAGGGATTCTGGCAGGGTTTATTATTTAGGGCTAGACTTAAAAATGTTTTAAGATCTGTTTTTTGTTGTTTGATTTGATTTTTTCGTCCGTCCAACTTAGGCCGGACGTCAATTTTAGAGCCCTAATGATTGGAAAACCCTACATTAACGAGTTAAGCAACTGTCTAAGGTGGTAAGGGTTGAATCGTTGAATCATACACTCATTAACCGTTATAGAAAGGAGGAGTTCTTGATGTTGTGTAAGGGAAGACCTCTCATTTTGTGTAGGTCATGCAGTTACATTATTCCTTGCAGTCAACAGATGATTAGGGCCATTGAGTCACGATGGGGTGGCCCCTTGGCTTACGGCTGACGGTCAAGGAGAGTCGTTCGGTAGCGAGGGACATGGCTCCTTCATCTTATGGCTGATGACTAATGGGAGTCATTCGATAGCAATGGACATGGCCCCATCATCTTATGACCGGCGACTAATTAGGGTCATTCAGTTGCGAGGGGGTGGTCCCTCAGCTTTCAACCGACGACTAAGAAGAGTCGTTCGATAGCAAGGGGCATGGTCCCTTCGTCTTACGACCAACGACTAAGGAGGGTCGTTCAGTTGCGAGGGGGTGGCCCCTTGGCTGACGGCTGACGATGAAGTAGAGTCGTTCAGTTGCGAGGGGATGGCCCCTCGGCTTACGGCTGACGACCAAGGAGAGTTGTTTTATAGAGATGGATATATGGCCCCCTTCATCTTATGGTCAATGACTAAGGGGAGTCGTTCGGTAGCGATGGACATGGCCTCATCGTCTTACAGCTGACGACTTATTAGGGTCGTTCAGTTGTGAGGGGGTAGCCCCTCGGATTAGAGCTGAAGACTAAGGAGAGTCGTTCGGTAGAGAGGGGCATGGTCCCTTCGTCTTACGACCAATGTCTAAGGAGGGTCGTTCAATTGCGAGGGGGTGGCCCCTTGGCTGACGGTTGATGGCTGACGACGAAGTAGAGTCGTTCAGTTGCGAGGGGGTGGCCCCTCGGGTTACGGCTAACGACCAAGGAGAGTTGTTTGGTAAAGAGGGACATGGCTCCTTTGTCTTATGGCCATGACTAAGGAGAGTCATTTGGTAGCTAGGGTCATGGCCCCTTCTTCTTACGGCCGATTACTAAGGAGGGTCGTTCAGTTGTGTAATGACCCCAATTTTAATGTACGCGTATTTATACGTATTTTGGCGTAAATACGTACGTATTATTTTTGGGAGTATGCTTGTTTTTTTATTTTAATTATTTGGTGTGGGAATTATTTTTATAAGATTTTAAACTCATCATTTGATATTAGTGAATAAGAGTATTTGGATGAATACCATGTATTTAAGGTGTATAAGGTATTTCTTCTTGTATTTTTATTCTTCATTAAATACAAATTGAGACAAATTTTAACCATGACAACACACTAGTAAGGTGTCATCTTATGAGTTAAAGAGATAACACATGGCTAAGATCTTGACTTGATGAAGGGTGGAGAGGATTTTGGGGAAAACAATTTTCAAGGCAAAGAAAAATCAAAAGAAAAAAAACTCAAAAATCTCTCTCCCCCCCTTATTTCAGCCTTGGCTGAAAATACCACCCATTTTCTATACAGGCTTTGTGTTTCACTCAACTAATGAAAATTGATCAGTAAAAGGAAAACATCCATATCTACAACTTTCATGAAGGGGCCAGAGACTAATTTTGACAGTAGATAGCTTAAAAGTGCCAATCTTTCTGCTGTGACAGTTTTAGACAGATTTATATATCATGCTACGAATATGAAATAATGTTGTTCTAAGTTATGTGTAAGTTCTATTATCAAGTTTCATTACGATATTCCCCATGTGATATTGGTGATGAGGTTTTGCATAATGAAGATGTGAAAGTAGTAGTTGAGACCGCTAAATGATTCGTTGACGAAATGATGAAATGTTCTGAAAACTGAGAGTGAGGTAGAGAGATAACATCAGGGTGCTCGATTCATTCTAAAAATGGGTGAGACTCCAGATGTGGGTTTGGGGGAAACACGGGTAAACTATATGAGTTAAGGAGAGGACATATGATGATTATTTCTCACCCGATGTGTCACTTCCGGAAGGGGGAGTTGAGAGGGTTAGAGAGGCTGCTGGTGTACTCGTGTTGCACCATGACAGTAAATGATGGTTTTCTCCGTTTGTCCCAAGAAAAACCGAGATGAGTCTTACTCCTGTACCTTGCCAGTCGGGTACGGAGTTACGAGAGGCCACTCTAGTGTTCGTGTCGCTGGTTGTAGTACCATTGTTCACCCACCCTGTGTGAAGTCTGACTCCTTAGCGTCCTACGGTTTACAACGTGTATCCAAACATGAGAATCAATAACCTAAAGTAATTGTCTTTTAATTATAAATATTGTTATCCCATGCTTACTTATTTCTTTGTTAAGTTAATGTTGTTGACTCATGATGATCCATTCCATTGTTTATTATAAATGTCCAATACTTGCATGTTAATATGTTCTCCTACTTACCTCCAGCACTTGCATGTTATAACATGGTTACTTATGCATGTTCACAAGTTCTTCCTTGATGCTTACACATCGTGTTGTGATTACTTTTATGCCCTGAGACCATTACTTGTTAGACCACCCTCCCTAGATAGGTAGACCAGTTCTAAAACTGGGTCTTACTAGAGTGTTATGAGTTCCTACTGGGTCACGCGTTGACGTGTCCCCGTTGACTTTTTAGGTTGGGGATAGCGGTTGGAGCCTTGGAGTTGGTGAACGGTTGTAGGATTAGATGGCGAGGGGTATGATGAGAGACTTGTACTTTTGGTGTTTCTTTTTCGGGTAGAACTTTGTACCTAGAGTTGTGAGGATGAAAATGTTGGTATTGTATAAGTTGGAACTGGACTTGGAGTTGTATAAGATTATCGTTGTCTCAGTGTAGCTTCCCACTTTTGTACCACTTGAACGGATGGTGTAAGTAAAAGAATGTATCAATGTATTAAATAAATGAAATATTGTATTTTTGTTTATTTCTCAGTGTTATATCTGTGATGGAGTTTTACTTGTACTTCCCAGCACGTGCGTGGTGACCTGCAGTGTTCTTTTTGCTCTCTTTCTTTCTCTCTTTCTACATAACACTCGTTGATCTAGGAATACTTGGGACGTATTCGCACTTCTCGGGTATCCTAGAGAACGGGTCGTTACAAGTTGCGAGGGGGTAGCACCTTCGTCTTATGGCCGGTGACTAAGGAGAGTCATTCGGTATTGAGGGACATGGCCACTTCGTCTTACAGCCAATGACTAATTAGGATCATTTAGTTGCGAGGGGGTGGCCCCTCAGCTTATGGCAGACAACGAATAAGGAGAGTCGTTCAGTAGAAAGGGACATGGCACATTCGTCTTATGGCCGATGACCAAGGAGGGTCATTCAGTTGTGAAGAGGTGGCACATCGGCTTACTGTTGGATGCAACGATTTAGGAACTCTAGTTTGATAATGACAAACATGTGCAAACTATTTAACATGCGTGCTAAGTGTGTTTCAGGAATGGCAAAGCGGTAAATCCTCAAAGTAATGACTAAGTCAACCGATGGAGGAATTGCTATCCACATAGCTAATGGACTTGGTCAAAGAGCTATGCACAAAGCAAATTGGAATTGGTCCAATAAGGGATGATATGGAGGCCAATTTGAGTTCAAAAGGGATTTGATCAAATCTTTTAGTTAGATTTACAAATATTTGATTCTACCAAAATCCTATAAGTATTGCTATAAGATCAAATAGAATCCCAATCAAATCTCCTTTCAAATCCCTTATCCCCTAGCATTAGGTTTACTCCCTAGCTATATAAACCCTATTCCTAGATGGGTGAAACTTGCGGCACATATTGAAGAAGGGGCCGGCCACCATAATAGCAAAAATAAACCAATGTTTCAATCCCCCCTCTGCTGCAAGGAAGCATATATCAAAGCCTCTTGAATCAATCCTCATAGCCGAAACCTTCAAGGAAAAAACCCTCGTTAATTACTCATCTTCCCTTGAGCCTCTCCTAGCCGCAAGAAAAGTTCCGAAGCCAAAGCTTGTTCCCCCAACTTCATACCAATCTTGGAAGAGCCAAAACACCTTGCCGCAAGCATCTAACTAGGCTAACCAATACCAAGTTCTAATCCGCAAGCATCTACACCTCAAACATCAAAGCCACATGATCCCTAAGGCCAAAACCCTACATACATAATCTCTAAGCCCTTAAGTCATAGTAGCCTCAACCTTAGGCAAGAGCTGCTATGTCTGCTGCTTCAAACCATTGCCAACGCTTCACCACCAGAGTCAATCGGATGGAGAAAACCAAGAGATCATCATCGAGAGAGCTGCAGTACTCCTGTCGCAAACTCGCACCATCAATCCTGTGATGTCACCACGAAGCATATCGCCGTTGAGAGCAAAGCCTACAGCGAAGCGAAGACAAAGTCAGAGAAGTCGAAGCTCCTGCCGCTGTCGCTACTCTCGAAGAAGTCGAGATCGAGTCACTGTCAGAGTCGAACGGAGAAGCTGCCCTCGTCGTCAACCATCCTTGCCCTAGACGCCATCATGGAGGATTTATTGCTGTCGAGAAGCTTTCTGTCATCGAACAACTGCACGTGAAGACGACGCAGCGACGCTGTTGAAGCTCGCCACCACCGGAGTTCATTCGTCGAAGTCGAAGTCACCGTTCGTGTACTCGCCGCCGTAAAGATCCATTGGGGAAGGAAAAACGAAGCTGATCGAAGTCGGAGTCACCGTTCGTGTGCTCGCCGTCGTCCAAAAGAATCCCACGAAGTCGTCCTCTAGTTGCCGTCCACGCTCGCACGTCGAAGCGAAGTCGGAGACGCTCGAGAGCTGCATGCCCTAATTCGTGCGACGATAGGAAAGCTGACGTAGACGAATGGATTGAAAGAAAACGAATCGAAAATATGAGCTGGAGTGGCTTTGAGTTTAAAGGGGATTGCTATATGCACAGACTGCTTATAAATTGATATTGAACTGGGATTACTTAACGCACAGACCAGAGTGCTATTTAAGCCTGATTAAGATCCAGGAGTCGGATCGAGACATCGTTTACGTCAGATTGGAGCTGACGACGTGCTGATTGACAGAGACGACTACACAGACACGAATTGAGCATTTCTAAACCCTTTACTCTTTATATTCGTGTCTTAGTGTAACGTTCTCTGAGGAGAAACTTTACCAATATTTGTGACTATTTTGGACTTGTCTTGTTGGGGCTAGACAAGAGGGTCTTGACATGTTGTTGCAGTCAAGATACACATTTGCTAGGTTGATAGAGTTCTGCACTTTGTCGAGTGTGGTACAGTCTAGGTGGGGAGTTGGAGCTAGGACCCCTTATAGGTGTACAGAAGAAACTTATTAATGCTAGTATTTACTTATGGCTGGACGTAGGTCGTTGATGCGACCGAACCAGGTTTAATCTGTGCGTACTCTGTGATTGTATCTTATTTACTCTGCTTGTGTTTATAACTGCGTGAGATTTCTCGTAGGTTGCACGAGAATTTTTTATTAGCCTATTCACCCACCCTCTAGGCTAGGATCAGATCCAACAAGTGGTATCAGAGCAAGTTTTAGGATCTAGCCTAGAATTGACCATGGATCACATTGATAGTGCTTTTGCTAAGGGTCAGTCCATATCACGTCCCCTAGATTTAATGGAGTAGATTATGTTTATTGGAAAAATCGTATGAGAATCTACTTAATTTCTATTGACTATAAAGCTTGGCAAATTGTTGAAAAAGGATATAAACCACCTGTCATTAAAATTGAAAATGTTGAGATGCTTAAAACTGATGATAAATGGGATGATAATGATTGGAGGCTTTATTCTCTTAATGCTAAAGCTATGAATGCTCTCATTTGTTCATTAGATAAATCTGAATTCAATCGCATCTCACATTGTCTAACTGCGCAGGAAATATGGCATACATTGGAGGTGACCCATAAGAGAATGTCACGGGTGAAGGAGTCTAGACTTGCACTTCTGAGCACGGAGTACGAGGGATTTCGCATGCTACCATCAGAGACCATATCAGAGATGTTTTCGAGGTTCACCAACATCTTTTACAAGTCCAGCTCGCTTGGTAAGCCATATTCTAGTCTTGAACATGTGAGGAAATTATTAAGGGCACTGCCAAGGTCTTTAAGACCTAAAGTCACTACCATCCAAGAAGCAAAGGATATATCACAGATGTGGGTGGAGGACTTGATAGGTAATCTAATGTCCCACGAGCTTGAATTGCAAAATATTGAAGAAAGAGAGAAATCTGAGGAGAAGGAAAAAGCTTCAAAGCCACTTGCTCTGAAAGCTAGCGAAGATGATGATGATGATGAGGAGATGGCGCTAATGGTTATAAATTTTAGAAAGTTTGTCAGAACTTCTCAAGGAACATCAGAAATTCATATAAGGTTCATTCACTCTAACACTTTTAATTACGATAAAAATTCTTCTGAACAAGATTCTGCTAATAGAGTTGAATGCTTCAAATGTAGGAAAAAGGGACACTTAGTAAAGCATTGTAGACAAGAGACTGCTCAGGTTGCTAAAGATAAAGGAAAATCCAAGATGCTAACTTGGGACATGGACATCGAAGTTGAGGATGAGCCTGAGGAGAATGTAGCTCACTCCTTCGTCTGCTTAATGGCTAAAAGCGATGAGGTAAATTCCTTTACTAAAGCTGAATTACTAGAGGTTTGTAAAGGAATGCAAAATGAGATTAATGAGCTAGAGCTCACGTTAAATGATTATAGGAATGCCAGCTTTAAATTACAAGAAGAAAACTGTGAAATTTCTGAAGAAGTTGACATCCTTAAAGAAAAACTTGATGAACGTGATTCTACCATTGCTATAATGAAAAAGGAAAAATCATACTTTAATGAAGTAGTTGCCTGTCTTTCTTGCCCTTCCTTATTGAATGAAATTAGCATGCTTAAGCTGGATTTATTTAAGCTTGAAGCTGAAAAAGATAATGTGATTAAAGAGCTTAATGATAAACTGTGCATGTTAAATAATGACTTTAAAAGAAAAATGATTGAGTTTGAAAAGAAGGAAGAGGAAAACAAGAGAGCTTTTATGAGTAAATGCACCTTGCTTGTGGATGAAAATAAACTTTTAAAATCCAAAGTTTCTATTCTAGAATTGTCATTAAGAAAATTTTTAATTGGTAAACATTCGTTGGATACCATACTTAAAAATCAATTATATGGCAATAATAGAAGAGGACTTGGATTTGGTTTGAAAAATGTTGAAAAGCCCAAATTTAAGAAATTCCACAATGTGCCTTCTACTGTGAAAAATATGCATGCAAAGTGCTTTACTTGTAATAGTGTTGGTCACACATCCCATTATTGTAAGTTTAGGAACACAAACATAAAGTTCAAACAAGTGTGGGTTCCTAAATCTTTAATAGCTAACACTAGTGGACCTTGTTGGATTTCAAGGTCACACTTAACACCTTTCATGTAGGTAGGTTGGAGATTTGGCGAGGAGCAATGAATTGAATGTCTAATTCTTTTAGCTTCTTAGTCAAATAACGACGCGAAGGTATACTTCTTTTCTCTCTTTGCATTCATTGCATACCTTCATAGTTTTTTTTACGTGTGCTTGACTTAATTTTAGTTTGTTTGTTTGCTTACTTGCTTTTTAGGCTTGTTTTAGTTCTTTATAAAAGAAAAACAAAAAAAATGAAAAACCAAAAATAAAAAAAAGGTGCTTATTGAATACCTCCTTATGAATCTTTATAATTGGTATTATTGAATGTTCATTCATATCCCTGTAGAAATCATTGTATTATTGTTATAGCTACATGCGCATGTTAGAAACTATTTGGTAGCCATGACATGCTTCATGAAATGATTAATTTGATTTCTACACCTACATTCGCACTTCCACGAACACTAAACTTGTTGTACGTTTGGAAATTCTTTTGATGAATGTTAGAAAGTGAATGTAGGATGAATAAAAACTGAATTATCTAAGAGATATGATGTGTATTGCCATGAATAAAAATTGAGCACAAAAGAATTGTAAATAAAAAAATACATGAAAATTGCTCCGTATGAAAAATGGATACAATTCATGGCAAGTACACTATCCACGAGTATGCAACATATGCTTTATGGGTAATCTTTAGCGTTGGTGTATTCTACTCGTCAAGCAATGCCAACCCTACATCTAAGAGGCCTTATAGGCTATGTATCGGGGGATTGGTACCTTGAACTCATTTTTAATGAGGTGGGAAAAATCAATCCTAGTGAAATTCATGTTAAATTGGAAAATGTGGATTGATTTGGTTAATGTTCTAAATTGAATCTCCCTTTGTACTTCGATGTTTATACTATCACACTTACACATTGGTGGTGAAGTCTAAATTATGATTTTCTTTGAACTTGAATTATCTACCTGTAGGAAATACATGCAAGTGTTAACTATACTCAATAATACTTTATTTTTTTGCATGTGATATTTGGTGACTTCATTAGCCCACTTTTGATGATAACAAAGGGGGAGAAAAGTGTTGAAAAGATTTGGTACTGTTGAGTGGTATTATTGATAATTGGTTGAAGGGGGAGCTTGAAAATACATGAATATGGGGAGCTTGGAATTAGGGGGAGCATGTTTCACTTTGGTAAATACATGAATAGGGGGATACAAGAATAGGGGGAGCTTGGAATTAGGGGGAGCATGTTTCACTTTGGTAAATACATGAATAGGGGGATACATGAATAGGGGGAGCTTGGAATTAGGGGGAGCATGTTTCACTTTGGTAAATCATGCATGCTACTAATGCCGTATCTCATTGTATACATCATACACATTACACCCTTCATCACACTTCACACACACCTATCTAATTGCTCAAATCTTTCATTGGTTTGTCATCATCTAAAGGGGGAGATTGTTGGATGCAACGATCTAGGAACTCTAGTTTGATGATGACAAACTTGTGCGAACTATTTAACGTGTGTGCTAAGTGTGTTTCAAGAATGGCAAAGCGGTAAATCCTCAAAGTAATGACTAAGTCAACCGTTGGAGGAATTGCTATCCACATAGCTAATGGACTTGGTCAAAGAGATATACACAAAGCAAATTAGACTTGGTCCAATATGGGATGAGATGGAGGCCAATTTGAGTTCAAAGGGATTTGATCAAATCTTTTAGTTAGATTTTCAAATATTTGATTCTACCAAAATCCTATGAGTATTGCTATAAGATCAAATAGAATCCCAATCAAATCTCCTTTCAAATCCCTTATCCCTTAGCATTAGGTTTACTCCCTAGCTATATAAACCCTATTCCTAGATGGGTGAAACTTGCGGCACACATTGAAGAAGGGACCGGCCACCATAATAGCAAAAATAAACCAATGTTTCCATCCCCCTCTGCTACAAGCAAGCATATATCAAAGCCTCTTGAATCAATCCTCATAGCCGAAACCTTCAAGGAAAAAACCCTAGTTAATTACTCATCTTCCCTTGAGCCTCTCCTAGCCGCAAGAAAAGTTCCAAAGCTAAAGCTTTTTCCCCCAACTTCATACCAATCTTGGAAGAGCCAAAACACATTGTCGCAAGCATCTAACTAGGCTAACCAATACCAAGTTCTAATCTGCAAGCATCTACACCTCATACATTAAAGCCGCATGATCCCTAAGGCCAAAAACCCTACATACATTCTCTAAGCCCTCAAGTCACAGTAGCCTCAACCTTAGGCAACACTGCTGCGTCTGCTGCTTCAAACTATTGCCAACGCTTCACCGCCGGAGTCGATTGGATGGAGAAGACCAAGAGATCATCATCAAGAGAGCTACAATACTCCTGCCACAAACTTGCGCCGTCAATCCTGTGATGTCATCACGAAGCGTATCGCCATTGAGAGCAAAGCCTACAGCGAAGCGAAGACAAAGTCAGAGAAGTCGAAGCTCCTACCGCCGTCGCTACTCTCGGAGAAGTCGAGATCGAGTTGCTGTCAGAGTCGAACGGAGAAGCTGCCCTCGTCGTCAACCATCCTTGCCCTAGACGCCATCGTGGAGGATTCGCTGCTGTCGAGAAGCTTTCTGTCATCGAACAACTGCACGTGAAGACGACGCAGCGACACTGTTGAAGCTCGCCACCACCGGAGTTCATTCGTCGAAGTTGAAGTCACCGTTCATGTACTCGTCGCCGTAGAGATCCATTGGGAAGGAAAAACGAAGCTGATCGAAGTCGGAGTCACCGTTCGTGTGCTCGCCGTCGTCCAAGAGAATCCCACGAAGTCGTCCTCTAGTTGCCGTCCACGCTCGCACGTCGAAGCGAAGTCGGAGACGCTCGAGAGCTGCATGCCCTAATTCGTGCAACGATAGGAAAGATGACGTGGACGAATGGATTGAAAGAAAACGAATCGAAAATATAAGCTGGAGTGTCTTTGAGTTTAAAGGGGATTGCTATATGCACAGACTGCTTATAAATTGATATTGAACTGGGATTACTTAACGCACAGACCAGAGTGCTATTTAAGCCTGATTAAGATCCAGGAGTCGGATCGAGACATCGTTTACGTCAGATTGGAGCTGACAACGTGCTGATTGACAGAGACGACTACACAGACACGAATTGAGCATTTCTAAACCCTTTACTCTTTATATTCGTGTCTTAGTGTAACGTTCTCTGTAGGAGAAACTTTACCAATATTTGTGACTATTTTGGACTTGTCTTGTTGGGGCTAGACAAGAGGGTCTTGACATGTTGTTGCAGCCAAGATACACATTTGCTAGGTTGATAGAGTTCTGCACTTTGTCGAGTGTGGTACAGTCTAGGTGGGGAGTTGGAGCTAGGATCCCATTGTAGGTGTTCAGAAGGAACTTATTAATGCTAGTATTTGCTTGGGGCTGGACGTAGGTCGTTAATGCGATCGAACTAGGGTAAATCTGTGCGTACTCTATGAGTGTCTCTTATTTACTCTGCTTGTGTTTCTAACTGCATGAGATTTCTCGTGGGTTGCACGAGAATTTTTTTATTAGCCTATTCACCCCCTCTAGGCTAGGATCCAGATCTAACACTTACGGCTGACGTCTAAGGAAAGTTGTTCAATTGCGAAGGGGTGGCCCCTTAGCTTACGGCTGACAGCCAAGGAGAGTCATTCGGTAGCGAGGGACATGGCCCCTTTGTCTTACAGGCCGACGACTAAGGGGATTTGTTTGGTAGCGAGGGACATGGCCCATTCGTCTTACGGCCGAGGACTAAGGAGAGTAGTTCGGTAGCGAGGGACATGGCACCTTTGTCTTACAGTCGACGACTGAGGGGAGTAATTCGGTAGCAAGGGACATGTCCTCTTTGTCTTACGGCCAACGACTAATTCGGGTCGTTCTATTACGAGGGGGTGGCCCCTCGGCTTATGGTTGACGACCAAGGAGAGTCGTTTGGTAGCGAGGGACATAGCACCTTTGTCTTACGGCCGAAGGAGAGTCGTTCGGTGCTAGGGTCATGGTCCATTCGTCTTACGGTCAACGACTAAGGAGTGTCGTTCAGTTGCGAGGGGGTGGCCCCTTGGCTTATAGCCGACGACAAAGTTGAGTTGTTCAGTTGCAAGAGGGTGGCCCCTTTGTCTTATGGCCGATGACTAAGGAGAGTCGTTCGGTAGCAGGGGACATGGTCCCTTCGTCTTACATCCGAAGAATAATTAGGGTCGTTCAACTGTCAGGGGGTGCCCCCTCGGCTTACGGCTGATGGCCAAGGAGAGTCGTTCGGTAGCGAGGGACATGGCCCCTTCGTCTTATGACTGATGACTAAGGGGAGTCATTGGCGAGCGAGGGACATGGCCCTTTTGTCTTATAGCCGACGACTAATTAGGGTCGTTCAGTTGTGCGGGAATGGCCCCTCGAATTATAGTCGATGACTAAGGAGAGTTGTTTAGTAGCGAGGGGCATGGCCCCATCGTCTTACGACCGATGACTAAGGAGGGTCGTTCAGTTGTGAGGGGGTGTCCCTTTAACTTACGGCTGATGAGGAAGTAGATTCGTTCAGTTGCAAGGGGTGGTCCCTCGGCTTACTACTGACGACCAAGGAGAGTTGTTCGGTAGCAAGGGACATGGCCCCTTCGTTCTACAGACAGCGATGAAGGAGAGTCGTTCGGTAGCTAGGGTTATGATCCCTTTGTTTTAAGGCACTAAGGAGGGTCATTCAGTAGTGAGGGGGTGGCCCCTTTGTCTTACGGCCTATGACTAAGGAGAGTCGTTCTATAGCAAGGGACATTGCTCATTCATCTTACGGTCGTCGACTAATTAGGGTCATTCAGTTGCAAGTGGGTGGCCCTTGGCTTACGAACAACGACTCAGAAGAGTCATTCAGTAGCGATGGGCATGACCCCTTCGTCTTACGGCCAATGACTAAGGAGGGTCGTTCAGTTGCAAGGGGTGTGGCCCCTTGACTTACGGGTGACGACAAAGTAGAGTCGTTCAGTTGCGAGGGGTTGCCCCTCGACTTAGGACTGACGATCAAGAAGAGTTATTCGGTAGCGAGGGACATGGTCCCTTCGTCTTACGGCCGACAACAAAGTCGTTTGGTAGCTAGGGTCATGACCCCTTTCATCTTACAGCCAAAGACTAAGGTTGGTCATTCAGTTGCGAGGGGTTGGCCCCTTCGTCTAACGGCCCACGACGAAGGAGAGTCGTTCTGTGACGAGGGATATGTCCCCTTCGTCTTACGGTCAACGACCACGAGAGTAAATCGGCAGCGAGGGAAATGGCCCCTTCATCTTACGGCCGATTACTAAGGAGAGTCATTCGGTAGCATGGGGTATGGCCCCTTCGTCTTACGGTCGACGACTAAGGAGGATCGTTCAGTTGTAAAGGGGTAGTCCATCGGCTTACGACAGACGACCAAGGAGAGTCATTCAGTTGCAAGGGGTGGCCCCTCGGCTTACGACTGACGGCCAAGGAAAGTCGTTTGGTAGCAAGGGACATGGCCCCTTCATCTTACGACCGACATCTAAGGGGAGTCGTTTGGTAGCGAGGGACATGGCCCCTTCGTCTTACGGCCAACAACTAATTAGGGCCATTCAGTTGCGAGGGGTGGCCCCTCAGCTTACGGTTCATAACCAAGGAGAGTCATTTGGTAGCGAGGGATATGGCCCCTTTGTCTTATGGTCAACGACTACGGAGAGTCGTTCGGTAGCGATAGACATGGCCCCTTCTTCGTACGACTGACAAATAATTAGGGTCATTTAGTTACGAGGGGGTGGCCCATCAGCTTACGACTGACGACCAAGGAGAGTCGTTCTGTAGCAAGGGACATGACCCATTCGTCTTACAGCCAACGACTAAGGAGAGTCATTCGGTAACGAGGGACATGCCCCTTCATCTTACTGCCGACGACTAAGGAGGGGCATTCAGTTGCAAATGGGTGGCCAATCAGCTTATCACTGACGACGAAATTGATTCGTTCAGTTGCATGGGGGTGGCCCATCAGCTTACGGTTGACGACCGAGGAGAGTCGTTCGGTAGCAAGGAAAATGGCCCCATTGTCTTACGACCAATGACTAAGGAGGGTCGTTCAGTTGTGAGGGGGTAGCCCCTCAGCTTACGGCTGACGATCGAGGAGAGTCATTCGGTAGCGAGGGTAATGGCCCCTTCATTTTACGGCCAACGACTATGGGGAGTCATTCGATAGCGAGGGACATGGCCCCTTCGTCTTACGACTGACAACTAATTAAGGTCATTCATTTACGAGGGGGTGGCCCCTCGGCTTACGGCTGACGACCAAGGAGAGTCGTTCTGTAAAGAGCATGGCCCCTTCGTCTTATGGGCGACGACTAAGTTTTCTCCAAGTCCATTTTCACCAAGATAGTGTGAATTGAAATGAGCTTGGTCCATCTAGATTTTCCACAAGGATTGGATCCTTGTGAATAGTACACTTGTTAATGATTAACCGAGTACCAGATGGAATGATCCTCATAAAATTCGTAAATGTCATGTTTGAGAAAATTTATTTTGAATGAAATCAGACTTTATTAATTCAGAAAGCTTTAACATTCTGATAATCAATAGACAGAGTACATACGTTTTTATTCTGCTCAGAGTTGTTTTCACCTGGCTTTTATTTGATCCTCGCTCAGAAGCTTTTTAATCGACCACCTTGGTGCATGGTGACCTTGTTTTTCTGCTTCGAGGTTTCTTCTTTATTTTGTTGGTCGTTACTAGGCTTCTTTCTGTGACCACGTTTGACTAGTACGTCAATCTCCTTCTTGAGTGTCCAACAATCATCGATGTCATATCCGTAATCATTGTGGTACCTGCAGAATTTGAGGTCATCCCTTTTTTCGTACCTATTCTTTTTGACATGCTCATTGATGAGTCCTTCTCATTGGGCATATGCCAGGACTTCTGCATTAGGAGCATTCGTCCTGACGTAAGCATGCTTGGTAGGATGCTTGTAACGACCTGCTCTCGGGGGGCCATTACTTATTTGATTTATTTGCAGGTCTGCAGATCACCAGTGAAATCAATATAGCTACGATGCAGAGATGTATAAAAATACTCAAATAGTGTCCAGTTTATTACAATCCATTTACCCAACAAGGATATATGAAAAGAAAAAGAAGTACAACTGAAGATACACAACTCGGACGCTAAAGTCTGCAGCCTCTGGGACGAACTCTGGTGCTGCCAACTCAAGAACATCTACCTCAACAGGTGCATCGTCTACGGTGCCCTGAAGATGGAACCGTAGGTAAGCCATAACAATTCTAGCAATAGTAGTAAAAAGCAGTATACAAGCATGAGAATGAAAAGGCTATGGAACTAACTACGCACATTCATGCAAATGGGATAAGTAAAGGAACAACAGTCATATATGCAAGTGCGATAAGTAAAGTATGAGAGCAACAATTATGACATGACATATATGACATGGTAACAAAGCAGGTAAGGTAGCAACAATAGTAGGATAAGCAGACATGTGGAGTAATAACAATAAGATAAACATGCAGCAATGTAGTTGTTCAAATAGTAACTAAACTATGTGACTCAAGTAGGAGAGTATGATATGTAACCATTGAGTTCATCTCTTGCCTGTGTGCGCTTTACCTAGATGGGACTGACACACAGTAGTATGTTTTTGCCGACACAGGCAGACCTGGAATGTTTTGCCGACACAGGCAGACCTGGAACATTTTGTCGACACAGTCAGACCTTGTTTGCTGATGCAGGCAGTGTTGGATCCGGATCGTAGCCTAGAGGGGGGTGAATAGGCTAATAAAAATTCTCGTGCAACCCACGAGAAAACACATGGAGTTATAAGCACAAGCAGGGTAATAAAATAGCAATTACAGAGTACGCACAGATATACCCTGGTTCGGTCGTCCTCACGACCTACTCCAGCCCCCGAAAGCAAATACTAGATAGATATGTAATCATGTACAGCTACAATGAGTCAAGATCCCAAATATACTCTCACCTAGCTCGTACGCACACCATGTGCTCTACACTCTCAATCTAGTCAGATGCTCTCCCTCCGTGACGACTCCCAAAGTCGTCAGGTCACCAAAAATAGTCACCAAACATAGGTAAAATTTCCCATACGAGGATCTAACACAACAGCTACACAAAATAATAATAAATAGAGTTTAGGAATCTCAGTTTTTGTAGCGGCGATGTCCTCGTCAATCAGCACGGGTCAGATCTCGTCTGACGTAGATGTAGATGTCTCCTCTCTCTTCGCAACTCAAGTTGCGACTAGATTCTCCAATTGAATAATGCGGCTACCCCAATTTTTTTGCGCTGCTCTGTATAGGCGTGTAAAGAAATGTGCCGCTCCTTCACAAATTTTCGGCTGCCTTCCTCAAAGAAACATGCGCACGGCTCTCTACAAAAAAAACAGTCAACAAACGAAGGCTTTTTAATCTTGTAAAGAATTCTGTGAGGCTGGTCACCAAAGCTTTTAATCTTTTAAGCAAATGAAAACACAGTCACCAAAGCTTTTAATCTTTAAAACAAAAACCACAAATATTTCGGCCTTCTCAAATCAAGACCCCAAAAAATATCAACCCTTCAAAAATTTGTTCGGCAGTCGAAGCAAACGTGACCGGCTCTTGAAGAATTTTGAAGAGCTTTTTGAGTGCTGCCTTTGGATTAAAAAAATGTTGCACAAAAAAATAGAGAACCCCTAAAACAAAAAAATCGGCAGCCCTTCTAATTAAACAATGTGCTCTTCGAGATTTGCTAGAATAAAATAAGAAGGGCTCTTTGCTTTGTTATTTGCAACAAAAAAAAGAGGGCACACAGAATTTTTCGGCCTTCATTAAAAATTGTGCGGCTCTCCTGAGATCCAAAAAAAATAGAACTAAAATCTTAATAAAAAAACCGGCCGGCACTCTTCTCTCTTCTTAATTGCTTAGTGTGGCATGCAAAAATTCTTTCAATTTGAATTGCACCTTCTCATGCGTGAGTGGATGATTTAAAAAAGATTAGTGCAAAACAATTTGTTTGAGAGAGAATCACATAAAAATGAATGCCAACGAAAAGTGATCCAATTAAAAAAACTTAGCTTTTCTTTGTTCTTTCTCCTATGAAAAGATTTGGCCGGCCTCCCCCTTTTTTTGTGTGCTGCAACTTTATTTCGGTGCCTTTTAATTTTGCATAAGCCGACCTCCTAGCTTGGGTTTGATGAGAGGCTTATATAGGATACAAGCTAGGGTTTCATGAGGATTAAGAGATTGACTTGGTCTAAATGGGATTTGAATTGGGAATAGATAGGAGCAAAAAATCTTTAATAGATTTGATCAAATCCCACTTTGATTATATTTGTCTCCATCTCTCCCAATATTGACCAAGTCCAAATAACTTTGTGCACACCACCTCTTCTCCATTCAACTCGCTATATGATTAGCAATAACTCCAACTATTGAGAAGATTATCGTTTTGCTTTTCCTGAAACACACTTAGCGCACACGTTACATATAACACAACATTTGTCATCATCAAACTAGAGATCCTAGATCGTTGCTTCCAACAATCTCCCCCTTTTGATGATGACAAACCCATAAAGGATTTGTACAAATAAGTGTGCGTGTGTGACGTATGATCAAGGATGTAATGCAATATGATATATTCAATGAGATGAGATCAAACATTACTAGCATGCACAATATAACAATATAAATTAGCATGCTCCCCCTTTTTCCAAGCTCACCATTTCCATGTATTTTCAATGCTCCCCCTTTAACCAATAATACCGATCAATAATACCGTATTTTGAGCCCAATTATACCACAAATCTTTTAACACTTTTCTCCCCCTTTGTCATCATCAAAAGCGTTTTCTTGAAGATTAAAACATACCACATGCAAAAAGAGAGCATTATTAACTATAACTAGCATTTGCATGCCGTCATTCTATAATTAGCACTTCAAATCCAACAATAATAATAATTAGAATTCAACACCATCGTGTAAGTGCAATTATTAAACATAGAAGTACAAAGGGAGATACTTTTACAAATTCAACCAAATCAATCCACCATTTTCCACAATAACTTGGTATCACCTAGGATTGATTTTCCCCACCTCATCAAAGATGAGTTCAAGGTATCACACCCCAAAACATGGCCTAAAAGGACTCTTAGATGTGGGGGTGACATTGCTTGACGAGTAAAAACACCAACGCTAAAGATTACCCATAAAGCTTATGTTGGATACTCGTGGATAGTGTAATTGCCAAGGATTGTATCCATTTTTCATACGGAGCATGTTTACTGTCTTTTCATTTTTCATTACATGAAAACCAATTCTTTTTAGCTCAATTTTTATCCATGGCAACACACATCATATCACTTAGATTTTTTCAGTTAATAATCATCCTACATTCACTTTCCAATATTCATAAATAGTATCTCCAAAAGTACGACATAGTCTAATATTCGTGGAAGTGAAAGTAGGTGTAGAAATTATATTATCAATTCATTGAACTTGGCATAGCTATTTATGAAATAAGACAAGCTCATGAAGCCATAATAATACTACTACAATTTCTACATGGATATGATCATCATTCATTTGTAGCACTAGAATGATGCAAAGAGGAAGATATGCAATAAGCTTTTTTTTGATTTTGTCTTTTTCAATTTTTTTTTGTTTTATAATGAACTAAAAAACACACTAAAAACAATCAAGCAAACAAAAAAAAATAAAAACAAAAAAAATCCAAGCACACAGAAAAATGTTAACAGAAAAAAATGCTAAGAAGGTGTGCATTAAGTTCAAAGAATGAGATATACCTTCGCGTCGATATTTGACTGAGGAGCTAAAATAATGACTCTCAATTTATCGCTCCTCACCAAATTTCAGTCTCACATACAAAAGAGGTGTTGTGTGTGACCTTGGAATCCAACAAGGTCCACTAGTGTTAGTCAACAAAGATTTAGGAACCCATATTTGTTTGAATTTAATATTGGAGTTCCTATATTTGCAATAATACGATGTGTGACCAACACTATCACATGTAAAACACTTTGCATGCACATTTTTAGCAATGGAAGGCACATTGTGAAATTTTTTATACTTAGGCTTTTCAACATTTTTAGCGCTAAATCCAAGGCCATGTCTATTATTGCCATACAACTGATTTCCTAGAATGATATCCAAATTTTGTTTTCCTATGGAAAATCTCTTTAATGACAATTCTAGAGTGGTGACTTTGGATTTCAAGATATTGTTTTCATTCATAAGCAAAGTGCATTTACTAATGAAAGCTTGCTTGTTTTCCTCTTCTTTCTTTTCAAAATCCCTCATTTTTTCTTTAAGTTCAAGATTTAGCATGTTAATCTTTTCAGAAAGCAATTCATTTTCAACTTCAAGCTTTGTCTTATCTAGCTTATACATGCTAATATCCTTTAATAAAGAGGGACATGAAAGACAATCAGTTTTTTCAGGCAAGCTAGCTTTCTCTTTTTCTAAAATGGTAACGGTAGATTTGCATGCAACAAGCTCTTGTTTAAGATTTTTCATTTCTATAGACATGTCATACTCAGTTTGTTGCATATCAAAGTTATCATTCCTATAACATTCCACATCAGCTTCTAGCTCATCAATTCTATGTTGCATTCCTTTACAGATTTCTAAAAGTTCAGCTTTAGTGGGAGATTCTACCTCATTGTGTTTGGCAATCAATGTCATGCAGGAGTGGACTTCATGTTCCTCATCCTCCTCCTCAGCTTCGCTATCCATGTCCCACGTCAGCACTTTCGTTTTTCCTTTTGCAACTTGAGCTGTGTGTTGTTGTGGGCAATCTTTTATGTGGTGCCCTTTCTTCCTGCATTTAAAACATTCATTCCTATTAATAGTTTTCTGATCAGAGGAATTTCTACCAAAATTAGAATTATTAGAACAAATGAACCTTTTTTCCATCTCAGCTCTGCCTTGATCAGTCTGAATGTATCGCCTGAAGTTTCTGACCATTAAAGCTTGCTCTTCATCAAGATCATCGTCGTTAGCTTGAAGAGCTAATGGTGCGGAAGCTTTGGTCTTCTCTTCAGGTTTCTCTATGGCTTCTATACTCTGCAACTCAAGCTCGTGTGACATTAGGTTGCCTATCAAGTCCTCCACTTTCATTGTTGATAAGTCCTTAGCTTCTTGAATAGCGGTGACTTTAGGCCTGAACGAGCTTGGTAGCGCCCTTAAGATCTTTCGTACCTGTTCATGGCTAGAGTATGGCTTACCGAGGGAACTGGATTTGTTGACGATGTCTATGAACCTCCCAAACATCTCTTTCACTGATTCTGTTGGTAGCATGCGGAAGCTCTCATATTCTGTGCAAAGCAGCGCAAGTCTGGATTCCTTCACTTGCGATGTTCCCTTGCGTGTCACCTCCAGAGTATGCCAGATTTCCTGCGCAGTTAGATAATGTGAGATACGATTAAACTCAGATTTATCAAGAGAGCATATAAGCGCATTCATAGCTTTACCATTAAGAGTATAAAGTTTCTTATCAGCTAAATCCCACTTGTCTTTAGGCTTAATCAAAACAGTGTCTTCAATTTTAATTGTGGTTAGACTATAACCATTTTCAACAATATCCCACACATCATAATCTACAGACACCAAATAGATTTTCATCCTATCCTTCCAATATGCAAAGTCTACACCGTTAAACTTAGGGGGACGGGCTATAGACTGACCTTCAGCAAAAGCACAATCAGATATATTCATGGTCATCTAAAAATCTAGACTAGATCCTCTAAACTGGCTTTGATACCACTTGTTGGATCTGAATCGTAGCATAGAGGGGGGAAATAGGCTAATAAAAATTCTCGTGCAACCCACGAGAAAACACACGCAGTTATAAGCACAAGCAGTGTAATAAAATAGCAATTACAGAGTACGCACAGATATACCCTGGTTCGGTCGTCCTCACGACCTACTCCAGCCCCCGAAATCAAATACTAGATAGATATGTAATCCTGTACAACTACAATGAGTCAAGATCCCAAATCTACTCTCACCTAGCTCGTACGCACAACACGTGCTCTACACTCTCAATGCTCTCCCTCCGTGACGACTCCCAAAGTTATCAGGTCCCCAAAAATAGTCACCAAACATAGGTAAAATTTCCCCTACGAGGATCTAACACAACAGCTACACAAAATAATAATAAATAGAGTTTAGGAATCTCAGTTTTTGTAGCGGCGATGTCCTCGTCAATCAGCACGGGTCAGATCTCGTCTGACGTAGATGTAGATGTCTCCTCTCTCTTCGCAACTCAAGTTGCGACTAGATTCTCCAATTGAATAATGCGGCTCCCCCAATTTTTTTTTGTGCTGCTCTGTATAGGCTTGTAAAGTAATGCGCTGCTCCTTCACAAATTTTCGGCTGCCTTCCTCAAAGAAACATGCGCACGGCTCTCTACAAAAAAAACAGTCAGTAAACGAAGGCTTTTTAATCTTGTAAAGAATTCTGTGAGGCTGGTCACCAAAGCTTTTAATCTTTTAAGCAAATGAAAACACAGTCACCAAAGCTTTTAATCTTTAAAACAAAAACCACAAATATTTTGGCCTTCTCAAATCAAGACCCCAAAAAATATCAACCCTTCAAAAATTTGTTCGGCAGTCGAAGCAAATGTGACCGGCTCTTGAAGAATTTTGAAGAGCTTTTTGAGTGCGGCCCTTGGATTAAAAAAAATGTTGCACAAAAAAACAGAGAACCCCTAAAACAAAAAAATCGGCAGCCCTTCTAATTAAACAATGTGCTCTTGGAGATTTGCTAGAATAAAATAAGAAGGGCTCTTTGCTTTGTTATTTGCAACAAAAAAAAGAGGGCACACAGAATTTTTCGGCCTTCATTAAAAATTGTGCGGCTCGCCTGAGATCCAAAAAAACATAACTAAAATCTTAATAGAAAAACCGGCCGGCTCTCTTCTCTCTTCTTAATTGCTTAGTGTGGCATGCAAAAATTCTTTCAATTTGAATTGCACCTTCTCATGCGTGAGTGGATGATTTAAAAAAGATTAGTGCAAAACAATTTGTTTGAGAGAGAATCACATAAAAATGAATGCCAACGAAAAGTGATCCAATTAAAAAAACTTAGCTTTTCTTTGTTCTTTCTCCCATGAAAAGATTTGACCGGCCTCCCCCTTCTTTTTGTGTGCCGCAACTTTATTTCGGTGCCTTTTAATTTTTCATAAGCCGACCTCCTAGCTTGGGTTTGATGAGAGGCTTATATAGGATACAAGCTAGGGTTTCATGAGGATTAAGAGATTGACTTGGTCTAAATGGGATTTGAATTGTGAATAGATAGGAGCAAAAAATCTTTAATAGATTTGATCAAATCCCACTTTGATTATATTTGTCTCCATCTCTCCCAATATTGACCAAGTCCAAATAACTTTGTGCACACCACCTCTTCTCCATTCAACTTGCTATATGATTAGCAATAACTCCAACTATTGAGAAGATTTTCGTTTCGCTTTTCCTGAAACACACTTAGCGCACACGTTACATATAACACAACGTTTGTCATCATCAAACTAGAGATCCTAGATCGTTGCTTCCAACAGGTAGCAGGTAGATGAACTCCCAGTTATAGCTCACACACTCTCTATACAATGAGTTAACCCAAACCCCAGTGATGTGTCACTTGTATCCATTACGGGATGTTTCACAAGATGTTCCACGAGATGTTCCACAAGATATTCCACAAGATGTTTCACAATATGTTCCACACATGATATTCCATACGATAATTCATTAGCATTCACTGAGTAATAAATGGCATGCAGCAAGCGATGTGTCTATTTAGATATGGGCAATCATGCAACAAGTGTATATAAAGTGTATGCGTAGTGAAAAGCCTTGGAACATTGTAGACAAATGTGAACAAGAGTTATTAGTTTACGTGCAATGAAATGTGTCGAATAAACTCAATTGAAGGTATTGTGCTGATTCCATGCTTCGAGCATGTGGAATTTGTAAGCACACAATTTACCCAAATAGATGGTCGTGTACTACAACCACCTAAGTTGAAAGTTGGCTATGTTGTATGCTTAAGTTAATAGTCGTTTTGAGACTATTTATAAGCATCATAAGTTCGTGCTTGTACACTTGCTTAGCTTCTAAGACTAGAATTAAAGTGACTTACGGTTATCGAGAACGTCGTAGTAAGACGAGGTTGGAGCTGGAGCTTCCAAGGGGGCTGTGCACGAGAATCGGTACCTGCAAACACAAGAAATCATTAGTTAAATACTACACTATTTCTATCTATATTTCTTAACATGTTCGTATTTTTATAGTAGCTTAGAACTCGTCAAAATATGTACTAAATATTTTTAGATGGGCTAAATGGGAGCAAAATAAATTTATATTGAAAGAGAATATTTTTCTAAGGCTCCTAGGTATTTTTCATAATTTTTAAAAGCTTAAAATCAATTAAAACAAATAAAAAAAATGAGAAAACGATTTTTCATTATATTTTTCAAATATTTATCTAGGGCAAACCATACGTCGGAATTCTTCCAACATGGGGTCAAAATGACCGTATTAACTGGTACTACAACATATTTTTTTTCATATGTTAGGGTACATGAAATAATTAAGATATAAATTTTTAAATGAAAACATCATAATTAGATTTAAACTTTAAACATTGGCTGAGGAAAATATACTTGACCTTTCCAGCGCCAATGAGTTCGTTTCGTTGTTTCTGATTTTATGGGCATGGTCTTGTATTTTTCTGGTTCCTTTATTATTTACTATCAATTTTAGATTAGTAAACATATATATATATATGTATATGTACGCGTATATATATGTATTTATACTTATACATATTAAAACTATTACAGTAAACTTTAAAAAATCATAACGTGAAAACTAAGTATCGGATTGAGATGAAACTGGCGTCTATGCGTTCGTGACTAAGGCACGGATCTTCTGGTGGTCTCCAATCATTATTCCAATACTTGTATCACAAAGTCACTGTTCATATATATAAAAACTTATATTATTAATATTATTAATATAATAAATGTGTTGTGTTCTCTCGTTAAAACTGTAACGACTGCTTTTCATGTATCTGGATTTATTATAATATAATATATGTTTTGGTGGATTTTCTCCTTATGTGTGGTTTTCGTCTCCATAACCTTCATTTTCGATCGTTCCGTCGTGTTTTCTCGTTTCTTCCTTAGGATCGTCGATTTCGAAGCAAGTCATTCGTGACAGGCTTCATAACGGTCGTATCTTACTGTTAGATCAAGCCTAGGAGTCTTAGGAATCGATCCCGGAGCTCCGCGCTCCATATCAGAACTTTTGGTGCACGTTAGCCGGTATGAGAAGGGGCACCGACCGACTAGATGACGATCCAGTCGGTCGGCAATCCTTCTTGGACCGACTAGTTTGCTTTCTAAATTATTCAGGAGTTACTGTTTATCGTTAGTCGGTCTAAGAACGTTGGTTGACCGACTAGATTGCAAACTAGTCGGTCAGCAATGCTTCTTTAACCGACTAACTCTTCAACTTAATTTTAGTATCAATACTGTTCACTCTTAGTCGGTCTAAGAAAGTTCATCGACCGACTAGATGTAAAACTAGTCGGTCAGTATTTGTTCATGGACCGACTAAATCTAAATCCTATTTTCGTTCAGAAGTTATTGTTTACACTTAGTCGGTCTGCGTTGGTCGACCGACCGACTAGTTGCCAAACTAGTCGGTCAGTGGTTGCTCTTTGACCGACTAATCTGTGTTAAAACCCTAATTTCTGGGCAGCCGCCAGCCCAACCTATTTATACCCCTCCCAAACGTTTTCTTCTTCCTCCACTCGACCCAAAACCCTAAAATCTCCCCCATTGAGCCCCCATCTTCCACCAAGCCTTATTCCTTCATCCCAAGCCCTAGATTCATCATCTAAACCCTCCATCAACTCATTATACCTCTCATCTTCCCCAAAATCTCACCAAATCACCAAAATCCCCCAAAAATCCTAATTCTCCAAACTTCTCCATTCGTTTCCAGATCTGGTCCTAGGGTTCTCCGGAGTGTTTCTTCCGCCTCCTCTCGGTAAGAAATCGATCTCTCGATGTTTTCATAACCTATTTGTATTTTTATGAAACCCTAATGAAATTTCATGTTGTTTGATGATTGTTTCCCCATAACATCGATTTCCCCCGTAAATTAGCATCCGCGAGACGAACCTTCGTAATCGTCATCCCCGGTGCTAGGCAAGTGAAACTTGCCACTTAGGGTTTAGGCCATGTTCTAGGCCATTTGCTTGTTGTAGGCGTAAAAGAGGCTAGGCGACGAAATGATACTCGCCTAGGCGCAAATTGGGGAACTAGCTTGACAACGAAGCTAGTTCTGACATATATCATGTTGCACAATTACCATGTCATGTTTAAATTCCATTAACGGTACGCGAATTAATTGTCATGTCATTGCATTCTTTAAGTGATCCCGTGATTGCGTAGCATCGCTACAATACTTGTGTTTCCTGGCTCGTGACCAGAAGCGAGCATAATGAGTTGCTAACCCCAACGCTCGATATTGAATTATGAACTAAGAAACAAGCTCCCGTGCGGGGCAACCCTGGCTCACTTGCTGGGCTCATGTACAGGGACCCTGTGTTGTTTACGTGTGGGATGGGGTAAGAGTTAAGCGGCCATTCAACTGGGAGTCTGCCCGATCAGCAACTGCAGTTGTATGGCGTAAACTCTGGGGTGGGGTAGTGTTTAGTGCCGATCGGTGTGAATGTTGTACCATTCAGCTGAAGGGCGTAAACATCTACAAACAACGTGAAACGTGAATAGTGAATTGATTGAGATTGATAGTAGCTTGGCTACTCTTGTCTTGTCCCGATAAATGTTCTCTTGTACTTGTTGTTCACCATGTCTTATTTGTACACTCATGTTATAACTGCCATGTCATGCATACTAAAACTGCTAGGTTGCTAGTCGCCTTACCTTCAGTTTCCTTGCCCAAGTCTTTTAGACTTGCTGACATGTGCCCCTTTACCCTCGCTTCCCAAAACGAATCACACCGCGATTCGGGGAAATCTTCAGAAACACATGGCAAGACATGTGTCACCCAAAAGAGTAAAGGGGCACATGTCAGCAAGTCTAAAAGACTTGGGCAAGAAAACTGAAAGTAAGGCAACTAGCAACCTAGCAGTTATGGTATGCATGACATGGCAGTTATAACATGAGTGCATAATCAAGACATGGCAAGACAATTTGTACAAGAGAACAATCATCGGGACAAGACAAGAGTAGCCAAGCTACTATCAATCTCAATCAATTCACTATTCACGTTGTTTGTAGATGTTTACGCCTTACAGCTGAATGGTTTCACATTCGCTGATTGGCTGCTTAACAACTACCCCAAAAACCCAGAGTTTACGCCTTACCACTGCAGTTGCTGATCAGGTAGACTCCCAGTTGATTGGCCGCTTAACTCTTACCCCCAATACCCACACGTAATGGAGCCAGGGTCCCCGCACATGAGCTCAGTAAGTGAGCCGGGGTTGCCCCGCACATGAGCTCGCATTCTTAAACATTTGGCGTAGGGGTGCACCTAGCCGGAAACAAGCAATTCGGGCATTGGCTATCAACCAACACATGGCCCGCTTCTGGAACACGAGCCAGGAACACAAGCATTCGTAGCGGAGCTACGCAATCACAGAAGCACTTAAAGAATGCAATGACATGACAATTATTTCGCGTACCGTTAATGGAAAGTAAACATGACATGGTAATTGTGCAACATGATATATGTCGAAACTAGCTTCGTTGTCAAGCTAGTTCCCCCAATTTGCGCCTAGGCGAGTATCATTTCGTCGCCTAGCCTCTTTTACGCCTACAACAAGCAAATGGCCTAAAACATGGCCTAAACCCTAAGTGGCAAGTTTCACTTGCCTAGCACCGGGGATGACGATCACGAAGGTTCGTCTCACGGATGCTAATCTACGGGGGAAATCGCTGTTCTGGGGAAACAATCATCAAATAACATGAAATTTTATTAGGGTTTCATAAAAATACAAATAGGTTATGAAAACATCGAGAGATCGATTTCTTACCAAGAGGAAGCGGAAGAAACACTCCGGAGAACCCTAGGACCAGATCTGGAAACAAATGGAGAAGTTTGGAGAGTTAGGGTTTTTGGGGGATTTTGGGGATTTTGGGGATTTGGTGAGATTTTGGGGAAAATGAGAGGTAGATAGAGTGGATGGATGGTTTGGATGATGGATTTAGGGCTTGGGATGAAGGAATAGGGCTTGGAGGAAGATGGGGGCTCAATGGGGGAGATTTTAGGGTTTTGGGTCGAGTGGAGGAAGAAGAAAACGTTTGGGAGGGGTATAAATAGGTTGGGCTGGCCGCTGCCCAGAAATTAGGGTTTTAACACAGATTAGTCGGTCAAAGAGCAACCACTGACCGACTAGTTTGGCAACTAGTCGGTCGGTCGACCAACGCAGACCGACTAAGTGCAAACAGTAACTTCTGAACGAAAATAGGATTTAGAATTAGTCGGTCCATGAACAAATACTGACCGACTAGTTTAACATCTAGTCGGTCGATGAACGTTCTTAGACCGACTAAGAGTGAACAGTATTGATACTAAAATTTAGATGATGAGTTAGTCAGTTAAAGAAGCATTGCCGACCGACTAGTTTGCAACCTAGTCGGTCAACCAACGTTCTTAGACCGACTAACGATAAACAGTAACTCCTGAGAAATTTAGAAAGCCAACTAGTCGGTCCAAGAAGAATTGCCGACCGACTGGATCGTCATCTAGTCGGTCGGTGCCCCTTCTTATACCAGCTAATGAGCACCAAAAGTTCCGATACGGAGCGCGGGGCCCCGGGATCGATTCCTAAGACTCCTAGGCTTGATCTAATAGTAAGATACGACCGTTATGAAGTCCGTCACGAATGACATACTTCGAAATCGACAATCCTAAGGAAGAAACAAGAAAATACGACGAATCGATCGAAAATGAAAGCTACGGAGACGAAAACCACACATGAGGAGAAAATCCACCAAAACATATATTATATTATAATAAATCTAGATACATGAAAAGCAGTCGTTACATCCTCCCCAACTTAAGAAAAATTCCGTCCTCGGAATTTCCAAATACTCACGAGTCCGGAAACAAAAGTGAGAAACGCTCTCGCATCTCATCCTCATTCTCCCAAGTAGACTCTCCAGGTGAGCGTGTCGCCACATCACCCTCACAAGATTGACAACCTTGTTCCGAAGTGATTTCTGACGCCTGTCCAGAATCTGCACTGGATGCTGGTCATACGTCATATCGGGGCGAACGGTAATCTCCGAAAAATCCACAGCATGAGATGGATCGCTAATGTATCGACGAAGCTGCGACACATGGAAATCATTGTGAACTCCTTCCAAAGATGGAGGCAAGGCCAAGCGATACGCTACCTCGCCAACCCTCTCCAAAATGTCAAACGGTCCATTGTATCGCGGGCTCAACTTCCCTCGCTTCCCAAAACGAATCACACCGCGATTCGGGGAAATCTTCAAGAACACATGGTCGCCCGGCTGAAACTCCAAAGGACGACGTTTAGCATCCGCCCAATGCTTAAAACGGTCCTGAGCAATTCTCAACCTCTCCCGAATATTCCTGACGATATCCACGGCCTCCACGGTTATCTCAGGTCCCAACAACTCCCGATCACCAACGTCATCCCAACTCAATGGCGATCGACATTTCCTCCCATAAAGAGCGGCGAAAGGCGCCATGCCAATACTCGCCTGGAAGCTGATGTTGTAAGAGAACTCCACCAAGTGTAGATGGTCCTCCCACGAACCCTTGAAATCCAACATGCACGCCCTCAGCATGTCTTCCAGAATCTGAATCGTCCTCTCGGACTGGCCATCCGTCTGCGGATGGTACGTCGTGCTGAAACTCAGACGCGTACCCAAGCTCTTCTGCAAACTCTGCCAGAACTGAGATGTGAACCTCGTGTCTCTGTCAGACATGATACTCACGGGGACTCCATGAAGTCGCACGACCTCCTGCACGATTCACGTTACATCACTATCCAAACTAGGAAAAGGAAATAAAACGGAGAGTAAAAGAATTTTACCTCCATATATCTCCTTGCTAGTGCCTCAGTGGACTGTCCCACTCGGAACGGAATAAAGTGCGCAGATTTGGTCAATCGATCTACGATCACCCAAATCGCGTCATTCTGCTTCGGACTCCGAGGTAGTCCAGTCACAAAATACATAGTGATGTGTTTCCATTTCCACTCCGGAATCGGAAGCGGTTGTAGCAACCCGGCCGTATGCTGATGCTCCGCCTTCACTTGCTGGCAAACCAAGCACTTGGCTACACTCCGAGCCACACTCCTCTTCATACCATGCCACCAATAATTCAGACGAAGATCCTGATACATCTTGGTGCCACCAGGATGCACAGAATACGGCGAACTGTGTGCCTCCACCATCAACTCCTCTCTGATATCCCCAGCGGGCACACACAACCTGGCTCCAAACCTCAGTGAGCCATCCTCATGAATCAAAAAGTCAGTCCGCAGACCGGCTTCCACCTGCTCCCGAATCTTCATCAGCTTCGGATCCTCAACCTGGCCAACCTTAATCCGATCCACGATCGTCGACTGTACCTGCATGTACATCAACGACGAAGCCTCCCCAGGAAGAACAACCTCCACGCCAGACTCACAAAAATCCTGCTGCAATCTCCACTGCGAGGTCAAAATCATCACCGCTGGAAGCCTACTTAAAGCATCTGGAACCACATTCACCTTGCCAGGGTGAAACTGCAAATCAATCTCATAATCCGCCATAAGCTCCAACCATCGACGTTGTCGCATGTTGAGCTCCTTCTGATTAAAAATATACTTCAAGCTTTTGTGATCGGTGAAAATCTTCACTTTCTCACTCAGCAGGAAGTGCCTCCAAATCTTAAGAGCAAACACAACGGCAGCCAACTGCAGATCATGCGTCGGGTAATTCTTCTCATGAACCTTAAGCTGACGAGACGCATACGCCACAACATGCCCATGCTGATGCAACACACAACCGAGACCCTTGCCAGAAGCATCGCAAAAGATCTCAAATCCACCGCTGCGATCAGGCACAACAAGAATAGGGGCAGTCGTCAACCTCTCCTTCAGAATACCAAAAGCACTCTCACAATCACCCGACCAAACAAAAAGCAACATCCTTCCGCGTCAACCTGGTCATCGGCTCAGCAATACGAGAAAAGTCCTTAATGAAACGCCGATAATAACCAGCAAGTCCAAGGAAACTCCGAATCTCAGACGCAGACGACGGAACAGGCCACTCTCTGATGGCCCGAATCTTCTCGGGATCCACTGAAATACCATCTCCAGTCACCACATGCCCAAGAAAAGCAACTCTATCCAGCCAAAACTCGCACTTCGAAAACTTAGCATACAACCGATGCTTCCTCAATATCTCCAACACCGTCCTCAAGTGCGAGGCATGCTCTTCCTCTGACTTCGAATAGATCAGAATGTCGTCAATAAAGATAACGACAAACTTATCCAAAAAGTCGTAGAAAATCAGGTTCATCAGATTCATGAAAACTGCGGGCGCGTTAGTTACGCCGAAAGGCATAACCACGAACTCATAGTGTCCATACTTCGTCCTGAACGCTGTCTTCGGAACATCATCCTTCTTCACCTTCAACTGATGGTAACCACTTCTCAAATCCAATTTAGAAAACACCCTCGAACCTCCAAGCTGATCAAAAATATCATCGATGCGAGGCAACGGGTATTTATTCTTAATGGTCACCGCATTCAACTCCCGATAGTCCACACACATGCGACGCGAACCATCCTTCTTCTTTACCAGCAACACCGGTGCTCCCCACGGAGACACGCTAGGATTAATATAACCCTTCTACAAAAGCTCATCCAACTGCTTCCGCAACTCTTCCAACTCTGCAGGTGCCATACGATACGGTGCCTTCGAAATCGGCTGCGCACCTGGAACAAGATCAATAGAAAATTCCAAAGCCCGATCAGGCGGCAAACCAGACATCTCCTCGGGGAAGACGTCGCCAAAATCACGCACCACAGCTGGCCACTCCAACTCCATCTGCATAACCACAGCCTCCACCGGCCTGGCCCTAAATCTGACAGGACCAAGCGAACTGCTACCATGACTGAACTCAAATACTGGATGTCCGGGAATCTCGAACACCACCTTCTTCCTCCGACAGTCGATCGTAGCATAGAAGCTCGCAAGCAAGTCCATCCCAAGAACTGCATCATAGTTGATGATGTCGTGGACAATGAAATCAGCAAAAAGCTCATGTCCACAGACCACCAACGAGCAAGAATTGCAACCACGATGCACCGAGACCATGCCATTCCCTGTAACGATATTCCAACTCTTGGAAAGAGGGGACGTCGACAAGGAATGCCTCTCCACGAAGCTCCGAGAAATAATGCACATCGATGCACCAGAGTCAAAGAGGACTCGTGCAGGAAATGTGCACACCAAAACCACACCTAACAAGCAATTAACAATCAAACCCTAGTCTAGCAAACAATCATGTTCAAGCAAACAACACAATCTAACAATCAAAACCAGCTAGGAAAGTAACAGCTAGATTGAGGATTACCTGCGATAACCTCATCCACAGCCTTGCTCTCCGCAGCGGTCATCAAAAAAGCCTGCCTCCTCGGCGGAACAGCCTGTCGAAAAGCCTGTCCCTGTGGAACAAGTGCTGCTCCACGTCCAGAAGGAACAGACGCTCGCTGCTGCAACGGCTGTGCTGCAACAGGTGCCCTCCGCAGCTGATTCGCATGCCGACAATCCTTCGCGACATGGGAAGCATCACCACAAACCAGACACTGGCCCAAAAACTTCCGACACTGATCCTTGACGTGGCCAGGCTTGCCGCAGAAATGGCAAGTCTTCAGAATGGGCCCTCCTGGCCTCTTAAACTGAGCAGACTGATTAGGCCTGAATCCAGGTCTAATCACAGCTCTCGCCTGTTCCACAGGCCTCTTCCCAGTACCAACAATAGACCCCTCCTCTGGTTCACGAGCAGCTCCTGTCACTTGGCTGCTACTAGAACCTTCTGATAAGACTCCCGGTCAGAAGAGGTCACAAAACTCTAGAGCTCTGAAGCAAGTCCATGCAGGAACCTCTGAGCTCTCTCCTCAGCGTCCTGCACCATCTTTGGCGCAAACCGACTAAGCCTCATGAACTCTTGGTGATATAGGTCCACCGACGAGCTCCCTTGCTTCAAATCGATAAAACGCTGCAGCATCTCTTCCCTGGCAGCTTTCGAAAAGAACTCACCCTCAAATCTGGCCTTGAAGGTAGCCCAAGCTATCGGCTCCACCAGCATCTTCTCTTCCGCATCCCACCAATTCCGAGCATTATCCTTGAGTTGCCTCTTCGCCAAATCAACCCATCCAGTCGGGGTGATCTTGGCCATCTCCAGATTGTCCTCGATGTTCCGAATCCACTCATCGGCAGCCAGAGGACCCTCAGACCCATCAAAATATGCGAGGGGCATCCGGAAGAGCCCGGGCAGCTCGAGCAAGTGGAGCATTCTGGACTTGCAGAAGCACGCCCTACTGCACTTGCATCATCTGGAGCATCATCCGCATCATCTCACCGTTGGTGGGTTCCCGCTCAGGCTCCTCATCATGAGGGAGCGCACCACTGCCCCCACCACGGGTGAAACGCCTTCCTGCCATCTAGTGACACAGAAAACGAATCAGATTAGACTCATAGCTTATGACATCGGACGTCGAACTTAGTTTATTGGACATTCTAATATTATTATCGTCATTCCAAAAATCGCAGTTACAGAAGGACCTGCATGGGCCACCAACAAAAGCTGTCACGACCCGCTTCCCAAAAATGGAGGCGAGACGTGAAAAGGTCCGCACGGGAGTGGAGCTGTGAAGCCCCAAACCCGATAAGCGTCAATAAAACATAAGCAGGTCCCTGTAACCACAACGGAACAACAATAATAACACAAGGAGAGACTGAAATAAAATCTCACATCTCATAAATTGTCCAACATGAAAATAAGTCCAACATCAAGAAAAGCCACCAGGCTAAAAGAAAGAGTCTAAAGGCCCAGAACAAGGCCAACAGAAGCAACGACATAACAAGTATAGGTGCTACGCACCGATAACAAACAACTGTCTAAACAAAAGTAAAACGCAACGAAGACACTAGGACTGGTCCCCAGTGTCCACGTACTCCCCGTCGAACACAAGCTCGGGCTCGACGTCAGCAATCACCTCGTCTTCAACAAGGCACTCAGGCTCAGGATCTAACATGTGTCACCCAAAAGAGTAAAGGGGCACATGTCAGCAAGTCTAAAAGACTTGGGCAAGGAAACTGAAAGTAAGGCAACTAGCAACCTAGCAGTTATGGTATGCATGACATGGCAGTTATAACATGAGTGCACAATCAAGACATGGCAAGACAATTTGTACAAGAGAACAATCATCGGGACAAGACAAGAGTAGCCAAGCTACTATCAATCTCAATCAATTCACTATTCACGTTGTTTGTAGATGTTTACGCCTTACAGCTGAATGGTTTCACATTCGCTGATTGGCTGCTTAACAACTACCCCAAAAACCCAGAGTTTACGCCTTACCACTACAGTTGCTGATCGGGCAGACTCCCAGTTGATTGGCCGCTTAACTCTTACCCCCAATACCCACACGTAATGGAGCCAGGGTCCCCGCACATGAGCTCAGCAAGTGAGCCGGGGTTGCCCCGCACATGAGCTCGCATTCTTAAACATTTGGCATAGGGGTGCACCTAGCCGGAAACAAGCAATTCGGGCATTGGCTATCAACCAACACATGGCCCGCTTCTGGAACACGAGCCAGGAACACAAGCATTCGTAGCGGAGCTACGCAATCACAGAAGCACTTAAAGAATGCAATGACATGACAATTATTTCGCGTACCGTTAATGGAAAGTAAACATGACATGGTAATTGTACAACATGATATATGTCGGAACTAGCTTCGTTGTCAAGCTAGTTCCCCCAATTTGCGCCTAGGCGAGTATCATTTCGTCGCCTAGCCTCTTTTACGCCTATAACAAGCAAATGACCTAAAACATGGCCTAAACCCTAAGTGGCAAGTTTCACTTGCCTAGCACCGGGGATGACGATCACGAAGGTTCGTCTCACGGATGCTAATCTACGGGGGAAATCGCTGTTCTGGGGAAACAATCATCAAACAACATGAAATTTTATTAGGGTTTCATAAAAATACAAATAGGTTATGAAAACATCGAGAGATCGATTTCTTACCGAGAGGAAGCGGAAGAAACACTCCGGAGAATCCTAGGACCAGATCTGGAAACAAATGGAGAAGTTTGGAGAGTTAGGGGTTTTTGGGGGATTTTGGGGATTTTGGGGATTTGGTGAGATTTTGGGGAAAATGAGAGGTAGATAGAGTGGATGGATGGTTTGGATGATGGATTTAGGGCTTGGGATGAAGGAATAGGGCTTGGAGGAAGATGGGGGCTTAATGGGGGAGATTTTAGGGTTTTGGGTCGAGTGGAGGAAGAAGAAAACGTTTGGGAGGGGTATAAATAGGTTGGGCTGGCCGCTGCCCAGAAATTAGGGTTTTAACACAGATTAGTCGGTCAAAGAGCAACCACTGACCGACTAGTTTGGCAACTAGTCGGTCGGTCGACCAACGCAGACCGACTAAGTGCAAACAGTAACTTCTGAACGAAAATAGGATTTAGAATTAGTCGGTCCATGAACAAATACTGACCGACTAGTTTAACATCTAGTCGGTCGATGAACGTTCTTAGACCGACTAAGAGTGAACAGTATTGATACTAAAATTTAGATGATGAGTTAGTCGGTTAAAGAAGCATTGCCGACCGACTAGTTTGCAACCTAGTCGGTCAACCAAAGTTCTTAGACCGACTAACGATAAACAGTAACTCCTGAGAAATTTAGAAAGCCAACTAGTCGGTCCAAGAAGGATTGCCGACCGACTGGATCGTCATCTAGTCGGTCGGTGCCCCTTCTTATACCGGCTAATGAGCACCAAAAGTTCCGATACGGAGCGCGGGGCCCCGGGATCGATTCCTAAGACTCCTAGGCTTGATCTAATAGTAAGATACGACCGTTATGAAGTCCGTCACGAATGACATACTTCGAAATCGACAATCCTAAGGAAGAAACGAGAAAATACGACGAATCGATCGAAAATGAAAGCTACGGAGACGAAAACCACACATGAGGAGAAAATCCACCAAAACATATATTATATTATAATAAATCTAGATACATGAAAAGCCGTCGTTACACGTTGTGTTTGCTCTTAAGATTTGGAGGCACTTCTTGCTGAGTGAGAAAGTGAAGATTTTCACCGATCACAAAAGCTTGAAGTACATTTTCACTCAGAAGGAGCTCAACATGTGACAGCGTCGATGGTTGGAGCTTATGGCGGATTATGAGATTGATTTGCAGTTTCACCCTGGCAAGGTGAATTGGTTCTGGATGCTTTGAGTAGGCTTCCAGCGGTGATGGTTTTGACTTCGCAGTGGAGATTGCAGCAGGATTTTTGTGAGTCTGGCGTGGAGATTGTTCTTCCTGGGGAGGCTTCGTCGTTGATGTACTTGCAGGTACAGTCGATGATCGTGGATCGATTAAGGCTGGCCAGGCTGAGGATCCGAAGCTGGTGAAGATTCGGGAGCAGGTGGAAGCCGGTCTGCGGACTGACATTTTGATTCATGAGGATGGCTCGCTGAGGTTTGGAGCCAGGTTGTGTGTGCCAGCTGGGGATATTAGAGAGGAATTGATGGTGGAGGCACACAGTTCACCGTATTCTGTGCATCCTGGTGGCACCAAGATGTACCAGGATCTTCGTCTGAATTATTGGTGGCATGGTATGAAGAGGAGTGTGGCTCGGAGTGTAGCCAAGTGCTTGGTTTGCCAGCAAGTGAAGGCGGAGCATCAGCGTACGGCCGGGTTGCTACAACCGCTTCCGATTCCGGAGTGGAAGTGGCAACACATCACTATGGATTTCGTGACTGGACTACCTCGGAGTCCGAAGCAGAATGACACGATTTGGGTTATCGTAGATCGATTGACCAAATCCACGCACTTTATTCCATTCCAAGTGGGACAGTCCACTGAGGCGCTAGCAAGGAGATACATTGAGGTAAAATTCTTTTACTCTCCGTTTTATTTCCTTTTCCTAGTTTGGATAGTGATGTAACGTGAATCGTGCAGGAGGTCGTGCGGCTTCATGGAGTCCCCGTGAGTATCGTGTCAGACAGAGACACGAGATTCACATCTCAGTTCTGGCAGAGTTTGCAGAAAAGCTTGGGTACGCGTCTGAGTTTCAGCACGGCGTACCATCCGCAGACGGATGGCCAGTCCAAGAGGACGATTCAGATTTTGGAAGACATGCTGAGGGCGTGCATGTTGGATTTCAAGGGTTCGTGGGAGGACCATCTACATCTGGTAGAGTTCTCTTACAACAACAGCTTCCAGGCGAGTATTGGCATGGCACCTTTCGCCGCTCTTTATGGGAGGAAATGTCGATCGCCATTGAGTTGGGATGACGTTGGTGATCGGGAGTAGTTGGGACCTGAGATGATCATGGAGGCCGTGGAGGTCGTCAGGAATATTCGGGAGAGGTTGAGGATTGCTCAGGACCGTTTTAAGCATTGGGCGGATGCTAAACGTCGTCCTTTGGAGTTTCAGCCGGGCGACCATGTGTTTCTGAAGATTTCCCCGAATCGCGGTGTGATTCGTTTTGGGAAGCGAGGGAAGTTGAGCCCGCGATACATTGGACCATTTGACATTTTGGAGAGGGTTGGCGAGGTAGCGTATCGCTTGGCCTTGCCGCCATCTTTGGAAGGGGTTCACAATGTTTTCCATGTGTCGCAGCTTCGTCGATACATTAGCGACCCATCTCATGCGGTGGATTTTTCGGAGATTACCGTTCGCCCCGATATGACATATGACCAGCATCCAGTGCAGATTCTGGACAGGCGTCAGAAATCGCTTCGGAACAAGATTGTCAATCTTGTGAGGGTGATGTGGCGACACGGCTCACCTGGAGAGTCTACTTGGGAGAATGAGGATGAGATGCGAGAGCGTTTCCCACTTTTTTTTCCGGACTCGTGAGTATTTGGAAATTCCGAGGACGGAATTTTTCTTAAGTTGGGGAGGATGTAACGACTGCTTTTCATGTATCTGGATTTATTATAATATAATATATGTTTTGGTGGATTTTCTCCTCATGTGTGGTTTTCGTCTCCATAACCTTCATTTTCGATCGTTCCGTCGTGTTTTCTCGTTTCTTCCTTAGGATCGTCGATTTCGAAGCAAGTCATTCGTGACGGGCTTCATAACGGTCCTATCTTACTGTTAGATCAAGCCTAGGAGTCTTAGGAATCTATCCCGGAGCTCCGCGCTCCATATCGGAACTTTTGGTGCACGTTAGCCGGTATGAGAAGGGGCACCGACCGACTAGATGACGATCCAGTCGGTTGGCAATCCTTCTTGGACCGACTAGTTTGCTTTCTAAATTATTCAGGAGTTACTGTTTATCGTTAGTCGGTCTAAGAACGTTGGTTGACCGACTAGGTTGCAAACTAGTCGGTCGGCAATGCTTCTTTAACCGACTAACTCATCATCTAAATTTTAGTATCAATACTGTTCACTCTTAGTCGGTCTAAGAACGTTCATCGACCGACTAGATGTAAAACTAGTCGGTCAGTATTTGTTCATGGACCGACTAAATCTAAATCCTATTTTCGTTCAGAAGTTACTGTTTACACTTAGTCGGTCTGCGTTGGTCGACCGACCGACTAGTTGCCAAACTAGTCGGTCAGTGGTTGCTCTTTGACCGACTAATCTGTGTTAAAATCCTAATTTCTGGGCAGCCACCAGCCCAACCTATTTATACCCCTCCCAAACGTTTTCTTCTTCCTTCACTCGACCCAAAACCCTAAAATCTCCCCCATTGAGCCCCCATCTTCCACCAAGCCTTATTCCTTCATCCCAAGCCCTAGATTCATCATCTAAACCCTCCATCAACTCATTATACCTCTCATCTTCCCCAAAATCTCACCAAATCCCCAAAATCCCCCAAAAACCCTAATTCTCCAAACTTCTCCATTCGTTTCCAGATCTGGTCCTAGGGTTCTCCGGAGTGTTTCTTCCGCCTCCTCTCGGTAAGAAATCGATCTCTCGATGTTTTCATAACCTATTTGTATTTTTATGAAACCCTAATGAAATTTCATGTTGTTTGATGATTGTTTCCCCATAACAGCGATTTCCCCCGTAAATTAGCATCCGCGAGACGAACCTTCGTAATCGTCATCCCCGGTGCTAGGCAAGTGAAACTTGCCACTTAGGGTTTAGGCCATGTTCTAGGCCATTTGCTTGTTGTAGGCGTAAAAGAGGCTAGGCGACGAAATGATACTCGCTTAGGCGCAAATTGGGGAACTAGCTTGACAACGAAGCTAGTTCCGACATATATCATGTTGCACAATTACCATGTCATGTTTAAATTCCATTAACGGTACGCGAATTAATTGTCATGTCATTGCATTCTTTAAGTGATCCCGTGATTGCGTAGCATCGCTACAATACTTGTGTTTCCTGGCTCGTGACCAGAAGCGAGCATAATGAGTTGCTAACCCCAACGCTCGATATTGAATTATGAACTAAGAAACAAGCTTCCGTGCGGGGCAACCCTGGCTCACTTGCTGGGCTCATGTACAGGGACCCTGGCTTGTTTACGTGTGGGATGGGGTAAGAGTTAAGCGGCCATTCAACTGGGAGTCTGCCCGATCAGCAACTGCAGTTGTAAGGCATAAACTCTGGGGTGGGGTAGTGTTTAGTGCCGATCGGTGTGAATGTTGTACCATTCAGCTGAAGGGCGTAAAAATCTACAAACAACGTGAAACGTGAATAGTGAATTGATTGAGATTGATAGTAGCTTGGCTACTCTTGTCTTGTCCCGATAAATGTTCTCTTGTACTTGTTGTTCACCATGTCTTATTTGTACACTCATGTTATAACTGCCATGTCATGCATACTAAAACTGCTAGGTTGCTAGTCGCCTTACCTTCAGTTTCCTTGCCCAAGTCTTTTAGACTTGCTGACATGTGCACCTTTACTCTTTTGGGTGACACATGTTAGATCCTGAGCCTGAGTACCTAGTTGAGGACGAGGTGTTTGCTGACGCCGAGCCCGAGCTTGTGTTTGACGGGGAGTACGTGGACACTGGGGACCAGTCCTAGTGTTTTTGTTGTGTTTTCCTTTTGTTTAGACAGTTGTTTTGTTATCGGTGCGTAGCACCTATACTTTGTTATGTCGTTGCTTTTGTTGGCCTTGTTCTGGGCCTTTAGACTCTTTCTTTTAGCCTGGTGGCTTTTCTGGATGGTGGACTTATTATCATGTTGGACAATTTATGAGACGTGAGATTTTATTTCAGTCTCTCCTTGTGTTATTATTGTTGTTCCATTGTGGTTACAGGGACCTGCTTATGTTTTATTGACGCTTATCGGGTTTGGGGCTTCATAGCTCCACTCTCGTGCGGACCTTTTCACGTCTCGCCTCCATTTTAGGGAAGCGGGTCGTGACAAAAACCCATAGTTTACTTTTGGTTGCCTTTGGTTGTGTCTGTTGCTCCCCGCGCGTGCTGTGTGTGTTGCAGGGGGTGCCGGCCGGGGGAGGGGCGGTCGTCGGTTAGAGGGGGCACATGCGCGGCAGTGGCCGCTGGCCAGCGGTGGTGATGGCAGGAGGTCCGGTGACAAGGGGAGAGGGGGAGGAGCGCCCGGGGGCTGTTTTCGATGGATTTGACGTGGAGGAGCTCCGGTGAACTGGACGGAGGCTTGGCGGTACCCACACGACACGGAGAGGTCGAGGGGGAGCTCGGACTATGGGTGGCTTCGGTGAGCTGCCTCGAGGCTTGGGCGTCTGGCGAGGGCACCAGAGAGGATCAACTATGAAAGCCCAACATCTCATATGATGGGTTGTGAAGGTTGAATGAGGATGTGTCTTGGAAAAAAACAGAGCCATGGGGCTTTGATCCTCTTGCTCAGGTGAAGAAGAGAAAGGTGTTTGCCACAGTGGGAAGAGGAAAATGATGGGTGAACGTGGGTTATGGGTTTAGTCTATGAGGGGGAGGGAGAGTATTAGATATGGGTTGCTGTTAACACATGGAGAGGGGTAGCTATTTATAGGGTTAGTGATATAAAGATAAAGTTTAATAGGTGGAGAAATTTGGTGGGAGTAAATAACCGTAGGATTGGTTGGGGGTTGCCCCAACGTGGAAGGCATGGGTTCAACAGCTAGGTATGGGTAATTAGGGCTAGTGTAATTACGAAAAAGGTAATTAGTAGTTATTGAAAATTACGATTTTGCCCTTGAGACTGAACGTCTCCGAAAAAATACGAAAACATAGCCACGAGTTCGTATCGTCGCGAGTATCGTGATTACAAAGTCCGTTTTAGGGTTTGAGCTACGAAGATATGAGTTTTAGGCCAAAACGTTTAGGATATGGGTTTGCATGTTCTAGGTCGATTTGATTTCAGAAAATTACGAAATTTATACTGGGAGCCCTAAATGATCATAGAGTCATACTGTAGAAGTTTGAATTCATTTTGATGATGTTTATATAGAAAAAGAATTCATTCAGCTAGAACAGAAACAATTAAAAATGAATTATTATAAAAATTATTTAGAGGTATTTGATGAAACCCGAACTTACCGAAATACACCATAACTAATTTGATGCTTCAAAATATTTTTTAATAACGAATTTTGAAATCATTTTTGATTTAAAACTCCTGATCAACCATTATAAAATAATTTTAAAATGTGAAAATACGTCAATTACTGACGCACCCGCAATCTACACCTAGGATCCACCTGGCGGTGTCACAATCGCCAGGCGTAATATGGCTCCTAGGCTACGACTTCGGGCTCAACCCGCAAGAGGACGGTGTCGAGTTATAGTATAAAAGATAGTCGAATCCCACAGGGACGGTGATAGTGTCTGTGATAATCTCAGTCTATTTCTAAATCTAGAAGTAGTGTAGCGGTCGGAGTGAAAGATTTGGGTTGATTGTTGTTGTTGTGTAATAAAATAAGGAGGACTAGTGCTTTAGGGATCACCGCTAGGATCGTTGGGGGTTGATGTTGGATAGGTTCATCACGTTGCATTAGGGCTAGGGAATTAATCCCCCAATTCGTACCACTCTCGTGGGTTAGAATTGCGGGGTATTTTGGTGGCTCTCGTTGACGCAATGGCGGTAGCCGTCAACGTAGCGGTATAGTTCGTCGATGGATCCCCTCAAGGCGCGAGCCGGGCATGGTCACGTGCCTTGATTGGATCCACCAATTTCCCTATTCGAATCCCTAGATACCCCTTAAGCACATAAGTTCCACAGATCGTGGGCATGATCTCAGTACGGGTTATCTACGGATTCGGTAGGATCTACCAAAATACAACCCTAGATCCTTAATTCAATGTGGGGATACAGATCTACATTTTCCCCCTAAAATCCTAGGGCTAACCCATCAGCCCTAGAATGTATCTACTTACTCATGATGATAGAAACGCACAAAAATATCAATTTCACAGAGGAAAACAGTTCAGCAATAAAGAAATTAGGGCTAAAATAACTTACAGCGAGAACAAATGAAGAACGGATCCAGAAAAGAACAATAAACACTAATCTTCAATTATCGATCCAGGAATTTGCTACAAGAATTAATCCCAAAAATTCCCACAAGAAAATCGCTCCAGCCCCTCTCCAAAAATTCCCCAAAAACAAAAGCTAATAATCCCCCTTTCAGCCGAGCCCGCAATCGCGAGCTTCAGCTGCTGCCCAAATCGCGCTCATCGCGCATTTCAAAATCTTTCCAAAAATTCTCTGGGAAGTGCCGACCGAGTAGGCTACTCGGCCCGAGCAGCAGCTGCTCGTTCGGTAATCCGGCCCGTGTAGCGTGCTGCTCGGCTGCTTGGAGAAGTTGATCCGGACCGAGTAGGACCTACTCGGTCAGCTGCTCAGGAGCTGCTCGGGCTGTGAAATCTGGAGCTACCTGACCGAGCAGATGAGATGCTCTGTTCAGACTAGCCCGTATCCGTTGCTTCATCAAACTGATATGACTCGGTCCAAGTAGCAAGCTATTCGGGCCGAGTATTTTCTGGGAAACATATGCTGCAGCATGGGCTTCTCTCTCTGCTCTCTCTCCTTCTTCTCTCCTCCAACGGCTCTGAAGACATGACAAACTCCTCCAGAGACCTGCCAACAAGCTCATGAGCACGTCGGATGTGTCCATACCCAAGCAGGGGTCCAAATCGCTCCAAAATCCCTGAAAACTCAAAATATACTACAAAACTCGAAATATCGTCAACAATACCAAAATCGCAGTGAAAAGTGGGATTTGGACGCGAAAATACTATGCAATGCGATGGGATAAAGATATGAAAATATATAAAATATGGACACATCAAAATCCCCCAAGCTTACCTCTTACTCGTCCTTGAGGAAGACGAATAATCGGTACGCTGGGAGGAAAATATAATGAAATTAAGAAAATGAAAACAAAGAGAAATGAAGAATAAAAAGAGAGAAGTAAGAGAAAAGTGCCGAGGATAATCATTCAGATCTCAGGCTTAAAAAGTTTATCACGATGCTCTGGGTGCTAAACATACATGCTATTTGTAATTTCTAGCTTTATATATCATATGACATGCAATAAAGGCAAAGAACATGGATCTACTAAAATAACACCATCAAATCATATCAATCTCATGCAATCCCTAGAGTCTAGTATAGAAGAGTTGGCAATGCCCTTTCAATCACAGATACACAAGGAGCACAAAAGATTCACACAACATGCAATAAAGAATAGGAAAGATCATGCCATTTAGATATTCAATTAGATACATGAAAAATCTCCAAAACTAAAGTATTTCATAAAGTTTGGGTTTTATAAAATCTCCCTAATGTGCACCGTCTCCACTCTAATGTCAAGATCACTCGTATGATAAGTTGGTTTACCCCCCCAAGCTTAGCTTGAGGCGTCGCATCAATGGAAATGATATGGAATTTAATTTTTCTTCCCAGAATAATTAATAGGTTCTAATGAAATAATACAAAACAACATTTATTCACTTTCTCTTCTTTTTTTTCTTTTTTTTCAGATATGAATATATACACTTTTTTTTCTTTTTTTTCTTTTTCATTTAGAAGCTATTCTTCTCCTTTTTATGTTTGGGAAGTGGGATGCGATAAAGTAGCTATGTGAGTGTAACCAACTGATATGTAGAGATAAAATAGATGTGGAGAAGGAAGATAATGGGACTCTCGGTTCACTCATAAGATGGTGCACATCAGTTTGATAAAATAAAACCCTAACTAAACTCATATAAAGTATGAAAATTTTCACTTCTTTAGATGAATACTGAAAATGGCATGCGGTAATAATCACAATATCATCAGGCATGCAAGCAGAAGTGAATAAGATAAGAAAAGCAAGTGCTCCAAGTGTTCTAGTGATGCGTGAACCTGGGTGCGTTTCCCAACATAAATCATACTAAATACTAGTTCATGCAATTGACTTTCTATTCATTTCAGGTATTAATTCAGACAGATCATCAATAGAATAGCATGCATATAGATAATAAAACTGAAATTAACCCTAATAGCATGCCAAAGAGATGAGCATCGCAAAAACTAATAAAGCCTAGAGAGATATCATCATGTGGACCATTCTTAGCAAAAATAAAAAGAAACAGATAAAAAGAAAAGGAAGATAAAATCAAAAGAGATGCATGCATGGAGAAAAACAGAAAATATGATGCAAAATGAGAAAAAATAAAACGAGGTAGGAAAATGGTGAAAAAGTAAAATAAAAACTGAAAATAAAGGAGGAAAATGTGAAAAATAAAAATAAAAATAAAACGGGAGCGCTCATCCCCCAAGCTAAACCTAGCAGTGTCCTCACTACTAAGAAAACGCTCGTCAGCGGGAGATGATGCTAAAGGGGTGGTGTGGGAGGGGAAATAAGGTAAAAAGCTATGTAATAAAAGAAAAATAAAAATAAAAAATATGATATGATGCAATGCATTATGAAATGATGCATGAGTGTATCCTCCCACAAACTAAATGAAAGTAGGGCCCCGAAAAGACAGATGGGCACTAAATAAATGGGGGAGGCAAAAGCTGGGATGGACTACATCAGGCAGAGGCACCACCCTCTGGGGGTGGTGATGGGTCCCTCTGCTGTGGAACCGGGGAGGTGGGTGGTGGTAGGTCTGGCTGGGACGTTGGAGGAGAGCTGGTGGTGAGGTCTACGGAGGAGGCGGAGGGCTCAGCAGAAGGAGCTGAAGCAATAAGCTCTGAAAGAGGGGGGAGAGTGGGGACAGGGTCGTGCGTAGGAGCATCTAAATCTATAACGTCGTCAGAGAAAGGTAGATCAGTGCCCTCCGGCACCGATACAATGGCAGAAGAGATCTGAGTCTTGGGGAAGGAAGTGAGGACAGTCCCCGAAGACTCGACGACGGGAGATACGAAAGATACAACGGTGGAAGGGGCGACGACTAAAGATGGGTGAGCTGGAGGAACAGGGAGGCCGACGACAAGAGCAAATATATCAAGCATCTCAAACTCCGAGGAGAGTGGGTCCGGGTCATCGACATGTGACTCAACCGGAGCTACAGGGGGCTCGAGATCGTGAATGGGGGGAAGTGGGAAAATAGGAGGAATCATCCAGGCAAGATGGACGACAGGGATATGTGTCAGGTGAGGGGCTGGGAGGACCAAGTGGGGGTCGTGGCCGGTACCTACTAGGTAACGCCAGTGACAAGCACCGTAAGGACGGAGGATATGCATGTGCTTGAGCATGCCAATGGTAAGGCGTGTCGGGCTAGGACGGCGGTGCAAGTCAGCAGGGATGGGGATGTAGGAGAATATATGCCCATAAGGCATTTATCCATTAGTATATGTCTTGTTCATACCGTATATGGTACCTATTATTCTAAGTATAAATAGTTCATATTAATATACTTAGATAATATCCATAGACTTATAGTTAGGTCCTTACGTATCTAGATGAGATCTCGATTATGAGTTAGTAAGCGACTGAAGATAAACATAAGTCTTAAACGGTTCATGGTCATAGATGTGTCGAGAACTGGATATCGACACATCGAATAGACCATTGTGTCTTAGTCTTACCTTAGGGTAATGATGATCTCATAGTCATTCGACTTGGTGAAGTCAGAGACGAGACACATGTGCTCATTAGAGAATGAGTTCACTGAACGACCACATAAGAGTTATTAAATGGTTGACTTTAACTGAACTGTCTTTAATAACTCTAAAGTGAGGATAGGTTAGCTGGTCCTTAAGACCTGTAGTCATTTGTACAAACCTGTGAGTGAACGGTGTAGCTTAGACCTATGATCTAGCTTCGAGGCTAGGCCTGCTGAAAGATCTTAGGCTGAGCTGCACCCGAAGCTCTCGAGGCGAGTAGATGACTAAGATGGGATTCGTCACTTCTATTAAAGGGAAGTTAGTATTACAGGCTTAGTACGGTCTTTATGTTAATACTCGGCCGGGGTGCGTTGTAAGAAGTACAACGTATATACAATAAAGACCGTCGTATACTGACCAATGTTGTCTGATAGGGTTGACAGTAAACCATACCCTAGGCCAACATAAACACAGTCTTGACGAAGGGACTACAACTAACGAAGTTCATTACTGACACAGCCAATGTAAACCCAATAATGCTTTTTGTCAAAGGGTCGATCACATTATGATGATTCTGAAACAGGGACGACAGCTACTGCTCGTAGTGACCGTCGTCTAGGGGTTCCGAGCCCCAACCTGTAGTAAGGTCAGGCTGTAGGGTCTCACACCGAGTAGAGTTCGTGTCTTAGTAATAGGAAGATTAATTGAGAGAAAATCATTTGATGATATTCACAAGTCAAGTTGTGAAAGTTAGTCGCAATAGCAATAGGGACAAACGTTGCATTTGATGCAAACTATGATTAAACATGTCGCAAATTGGTTACGAAAAATTTAGTAGGAACAAACATGTTGGAAAGGGTTACCTGGATGACAGGATCGTCCCGGTCTAAACACAGGTTCAAACCGTGTCCAAATCGGAGCTCAAACGAAACCAGAAACGCGAAAACGGTCCAAGGCGAAGTGGGTTAGACCCACTGGGCTAATAAGCCCATAGGCAAGGCAAACGGGCGCAGCCCGCTGGTTGCAGCGGGTGCACACCCGCTGCAGAAGCGGGCACGGCCCGCTGCATGCAGCGGGCCAGCGCCTGCTGCACGCGGGCGCGGCCCGCTGCGGCAGCGGACCAGCGCCCGCTGCTTGCAGCGGGCGTGCGGCCAGCCTTTGCCCCCCTTGGGCGGGCGCGCCCGCAACTTAAGTCATTTTTATGGTTTTTTTGAAAACCCAAATGACGGCTACGAATTTTGATAATTTGCTCAACTTTGAGCAATTGTTTGAGGGGCCAAACGAAGTCGAAATTCGTCGCCGTCGGTTCCTACGCGTTCACCATTCGAAACTTTTCGAATTAATAGCTTGTTTGGTGTCTAAAGTTTAATATGCAAAGAGAATTAATTAGTTAAAGTTTGCTTTTATGAAAAGCTCACTTTAACTTGAAATTAAGCCAAATTGGCTTAATTGATTTTTCTCCCATTTGCGGAATGTCCCACATTGCTCGCAACTAAGGAGTGAGTGCCAGCTCCCCATATAAATAGGGGTGCACTCCCTTCGTTGAAAAACACACCAAGCCTTCGATCGAGTAGCTCCAGACTTTTAGAGCAAGCTCGATCGGCGACTAAATTCTCTCTCTCTCTCTCTTCCTGTTCTCTGGAGTAGTCCTAGCAAGACTACGAAGGGGGTTTGGATTTTGATCCGGACGTCTAAGACGCGGGTTCTTCTCAAGTGAAACTTTTTACCGCGTGTGATCGGCTCGGAGGAGAAAGTCGGCTCGGGTGGATCGGTGCGAGGGTGCGAGGCAGCTCAGGCGGATCGAGTCAAAGCGGCTCGGCTACGAGGAGCTTCTGAAGACGGTGCGGTACATCTTGCCTGCTCCAGGGCCAAGATTCCGGGTATGTGGTTAAGTAGTTTGTAGTGTAAATTTAATTAGTCTCTTTAGTGTAGATCCCTCTTGGGGTGGTCAGATCCACCCCAAGTTGGCATAGATCGGGCTAGGTTATGGCTCCCCAGAGCCTAGCTAAATTGTTTAGCTAGTGTAGAAATTTTGAATTTCTGTTTTTCGCTGTGCTTTTGTGCCCCCGTGGTCCGTCCGACTTAGGACGGACACAGATCCGAGCTCTGGGTTGTTGGATATTGGACTCCCCGGATTTGGTTTTGGATGATGAACAAACATAAATATATTGTGAACTAACAATTTGTGAGCGCAGTTATGGAGATCGTCGCCAAACTTCTATGAATATCAAATGCGACGTCTTGAGACTTCTCAAAGCATGTGATCGTATGCCTAAAGCTTCGTTGAAGCTTTTGGACCATTTTAGAAGTCATGAAGATTCAGATCGAAGCTTTCGAAGACGGTTCGTCAAGTTTTATTTATAGTCTTTTTAGCTTCGTTCCGTAGAATGTTAAGCCTTGAGTAGGTCTTACGTTTTAATCTTCATAACGCTCCTATCTTAGACATAGGAACTTGTAAGAAGTCCATACTAACCTTCCCGAAGCATCGCGCTTCGATTCGCGACTTCTTGTGCATGTTAGTTGGTTCAAGAAGAAGAACCAACCGACTAGATGGTGATCTAGTCGGTCGGCAATCCTTCTTGGACCGACTAGTTTGCTTTCTCAAATCATAGCTCTTTACTGTTTACAGTTAGTCGGTCTACGTTGACTCACCGACCGACTAGTTTGTGAACTAGTCGGTCAGTGATGCTTCTTTGACCGACTAGTTGAGCTTCTACTGTACATGCCAAGTTACTGTTTGTCGTTAGTCGGTCTATGTACATTTGGCGACTGACTAGTTGATGAACTAGTCGGTCAACTTTTGTTCTTGGACCGACTAATTCTACTTGTTCTCAGACTTTGTGTTTTATCTCTTAGTCGGTCTAAGTTATCTCATCGACCGACTAGTTGTGAAACTAGTCGGTCGGCAAGTGTGCTTTAACCGACTAGTTCCTTAAGTCTGAACTTTGACCTATTCCATGTTCACCAGTTAGTCGGTTCATGTTGATTAATCGACCGACTAGTTGATGAACTAGTCGGTCAGTGGTTGTTCTTTGACCGACTAGTTTGGTTCAGAATAGAGCCGTTGGAGCTTTAATTTAAACGTTTCTCTCTATCTCTCTCTCTCTCTCCTCTAACCTATATATACTTGATGAGCTGCATTCATTGCACTCAAGGCTGATATTAATACAAGTTTAGAGATCAAAGAGAAATCATTCCCTCTCATTCAAAGCTCTTTCATTCCAATCTTGAATCTCTTCTCACCCTTATTTCAAAAGAGAGATTCATTGATTGTGAGCCTTCCAAGCCAAGTGCTTGATCCTAGGTCACCATCAACCTCATAGCTCTCCATTACTGGTCATCTACTTGGAGCTAGGGTTTGGTGCCTCTTCATCTTCCTCAAAATCATCTTTGCCCTAATTCGTAAGTTTACTCAAGGCATAGGTATTTTGTGGTAAGCATTTCATTTCAATTTACTTTGATATTGTAAGTGATTCACTCTCGGTTGTGAGAGTGTGTTTGTGATCTCGGGTTGTGGGAGTCACAAGTTTCATTTGTGTATGATTTGACTTGTGAAGGTTTTTCACAAGTATTTCATAGTAGAAATCTTGTGTTAGGGTTTCTAACTCAAGTATCCGGAAGTGATCCGGGTGGTTGGGACGTAGGATCACCGGGAACAAGTCGGGGAGACTTGGGTGGATCCGAACCCAGTAATATCGTTTGTTTGCGATTGTTTATTTGTTGTCGATTATTTACTATTCCGCATTTCCGCATTAATTGGTAGAGTTTGCAAGGTAATTAGGAATTAGCCTCTTAATTATTTTAAAGTACTATTCACCCCCCCTCTAGTACTTGTGCAGTAGCTTAGCCGGGCATTACATTTGGTATCAGAGCCAAGTCTATAGCTTTGTCTGCCAACGACAACAAGACCGTTCGTCCACCTTCTGACTATAGCACCTTCAAGAATCGTGAAGGAGCGTCTTCGGTAATGGAAGGACATTCCTCAACGAGGGCTCCATTCTTCAACGGTACCAACTACGGGTACTGGAAATGCAGTATGGAAACTTTCCTCCGGAGTGCTTCATTATGGAGGGCCACGATAAAGGAGTATGTCGAGCCCGCCGAAGAAGATTTCGAGAAATGGACTCCCGCGGAGATCACCACGGAGGTAAGCAATACCAAGGCAATGAACGCCTTGCAATGCGCTTTGGAGCCCGAGGACTTCAACAAGATATGCACATGTAAGAGTGCATATCAAATATGGAACTCCCTCCTTATCTTGCATGAAGGGACTAGTAGGGTAAGAGACTCTAAACTCATTGTAGTTAATAAAGATTTCGAGTTATTTCATATGCTACAGGGTGAGAAGATGAAGGAGTACTATGCTCGCTTCGTCAACATCACAAACGAGTTGGAAGCTCTCGGTAAGACCTACACCCAAAAGGAGAAAGTCTCAAAAATTATCGATGGACTTCCTTCTAGTTGGGAGAAACGTACCTTCTCCATCGAGGAAGGTAATGATATGAAAACCTATACGGTTGTTCAACTAATGGGTACCTTGATGTCTTATGAGGTACGCAAGGATAGCAAGTTGAAGTTGCAGGAAAAGATGAAGTCCTACATACAACAAGACGAGCCAAAGAAGAAGGCTATTGCTTTCAAGGCCGCTCCATCTACTTCCACATCGACCGATGATGAAAACTCGGAAAACGAGTTGGTCTTTGAGTCCATGGCTCTCATGGCCAAGAAGTTCAACCGGTTATTCCGGAAAGGTGACTTCAAAAACAAGTCAAAGTTTAATTCTTCTAACGCCTCCTCTCCTTTGTGTTTTCAATGCAACAAGCCCGGACACATGAAAGCGGAGTGTCCTCAAAACAAGCACAAGGAGAAGTGGAAGGCACCGAAGTACAACAAGTCCAAGAAGTACAAGAAAGGGAACAAAAAGGGGCTTTTCGAAACATTCACCGACTCCAATGATTCCTTTAGCGGAGAGTCGGATGATGAGCAAGTGGAGCAAGCACACATGTGCTTCATGTCTAGAGAGGAAAATGAACACGGATCCTCTTCCGATGATAGCGACAACGAAGGTGATGAGGTAACAATGGATGACCTTAGGAATGCTAATTCTCAATTATGGTCTAAGTATACTAAATTAGTAAATAGATATACTAAAGTAAAAGATGACTTAGCTAGCATCCAAACCCTGCCTAAAACTATCATCACCAACAACGACACCGTTGTTGAAGGGTTGAAGAATGAGTTGTTAATCTCAAGACTCAACTTGAACATGTTAGCATTGAGGATCCGGAGGAACACAAGATAGCGGATTTGACATCTCAAAACTTGACTTTGAGTATTGAGAATGAAATCTCAAATCTCGTGTTTATGTGCTCACATCGCAAGTATCCACTTTGGATGCTTCTATGCGTTCTCTCACCGAGAAATATGAGAACACATTAGGCCGAATTAACAAATTCAATAAGGGTAAGGACCATTTGGATAAAATCCTAAGTGACTTACTTCCGGCCAATCACCATATTGGCTTGGGGTATACGATGGGAAATTCATCCAAAGCGGCCACTACTTTTGTTAGGCCAACTTCCGATGCCTCAATGAGTGGTAGCAAACACTCTATTGGTAGTTCATCTACCAATGGTGCTTCCACCTCGTTCACACCCTCTTTCGGAAAGAAACCCACTTTGGGTGGACCTCCAAAGAAGGGTCATGCCTACATGTACACCAATACTATGCCACGTAGGAACACACATCTTACTCCACCGGCTCACACATATGATGATTTCTATGCTACACGTTCACGGCCACGTGCACACAATGTGAGACACCCTCATGCACGTATTCCTCCACATGCATATGTACACCCACATCATCGTATGAATAATTATCCACATGCACCATTTCATCATGTTTCTTATGCCTATCCACGTCATGCATCACGTAGAAACCAACAACGCATACATGCACCCAATAGGATGAGGGCTCCCAAAATATTCACAATTTGGAGCCCAAAGGACACAAGCATGGATGAAAAACAAGTGTACATGAATGCTTATTTTTCGGATGTTGTGCATAGTGGTAATTATGTGGGGAAGTGATTTGTGTTAAATATTACGTATTTGACCCCCCCATTTAGCCCTATTTTGTGCTCATGTGATGCTATATTGGTCTCTAGTACATACGTATTTTCTACATATTTATTTATTAGAGAAAACACTCTATTTGAGCATAAAACAGCATTTAACGATGCAATTTTGCACATTTTATATTTTTCCTAGCTTGGTCTCGATCTCATGATTCCAACGAATATTTATTTGTATTTTTCTGAGATCTGTGCTAATTACTGTGAATTTTTGAATGCAGAATACTATTTTAATTGGAGAAATACACAAAGAAATACGAAATACGCGCAGAAATACGTCTCCGCACGAATCTTGGCGCAATACGTGGCGCCCATCCGTCGCTCCCCGCCTTGATCCAACGGCTTGCAGCTGAGATGAATGCAGCGGAGCGGCAGCGATCGCGGCCGTCGATCGCAGATCGAACGGCCACGATTCTCGAGAGCTGATGAGTTGGGCGGTTAGATCTAGACCGTAGACACAAGATCCAACGGACATGAGCACTCGATCGCCAGCGGTGCGGCTGTGTTCTCCTTCGGGTGACGTGGCGTAACCATTGCCGTGCGATGGAGATCCAACGGCGTGCGAACGAAGCGAAACGCGGGGCGACGCGGCGTGATGAGAACCGTTGGATTCTCATCCAACAGACAGAAATTACCCCGTAATTTCGAAGCGGTGTTCGATATTAAATGGTGACGTGGCCTCTTCGTGGCGGTCGGATCGCAGATCCAACGGCTACCAACATCCCGAGCTGAGTTCGATTCGAAGATCAAGCGGGTTGCGGGTTGCGGGTGCGTGAATTTTAAAGCACAGGCGGCATGACGACGTTCAATCCCGCTGCGATGGACGGCCCACATTTGCCCCGATCAGGATCTACGGCCAGGATGGATTCGGGTGCGATTTAGAGCGGGTTTTGAACCCGTTAAGCCCAATAAACCCGCAATCTCTTTATTTAAGCGTATTCTAGGGTTTTTGGGCGTATAATTGGCGTATTGGAGCACCTAGGAGCCGAATCTTCTCTCTGAAAAATTCTGTAAATTTCCAGAGGCTTTTCTTAGTATTTCCAGAGAGTTTGAAGTCGAAACTTGGAGTTTTGGTGATATTTTCTTTAACTCAAACCCCGTATTTTGGTGTTTTCTAGCGTATTTTGCTATAAACTTGATGTATTTTGCTATGGAAGTTGTTTATTATTGTATGATGAGTAAATAAATCCTATTTGTGCATGATATGGAGTAGTTAGGGGATGTGATTCGTGTTATTTAGGTTGAATATTGTTGTTCTTCATCGTAAAAGTCGCTAAAATTGTATGTTTTTGCTATTTAATCCTCTTTTCGTCTTCCAAAAGAAGCGAATACATTGATGATCACCCCACAAGGGTGAGATTTGATCTCTCCAAAAGAGAGCTTTATACCATATTCGTAGAACTATAGTTTTAGCGACGTTTTTATTCAAATTGTGCTTGAACCCCCAAAAGGGTATTTTCCGACGAATCGCTCCCAAAAGGAGGATTTGTTGAGTTATATTTAATCAACCAAAATACACGAATCGTTGATCCTAACGAACCCATATCATGTGCATGTTTCTCATATATTTTCATACACGACTCTTTCGTTGTTCGCTTTGATTACGTATTCACGACACACTTTCACACCATCATCACTTTCATTATTAGAGTGGTTAGTTTCTTTCCGATAGATTTCTATTTGATTTGTGTTGTGGTTTCAACAGATTTTCTCCCGAGGATTCGACATCTGGACTCCCAGATTTTACTACTTGAACGGACTCTTGCGCCTGAGAGAAGCACCTTTCGGAGCCCACCAAGTTTTTGGCGCCGGGGAGAACGGTTTGTTACTACGGTTTATTTCATTCAGAAGACCTTCGGTGAGATCTTTCCACTTTATTGTATATAAACTTTTGGTTGCTTTCATATAAAAAAACAATTTTGTGCTAGTTTATGTGGCATAGGACTCCTAGGACACATAGGTTGACTCGACGTTTTGATATGGCTAATAATAATATGGATGAAAATTTTAGCAACAACAACGAAAATAATGGCAACTTGGAGTGCCTGGGACTTTAAAAGATTTACTTCGACCCACTAGGACTAGCACTGCTTCATGCTTTGTTTTACCTGCCGATGCAAATTCTTTCAATTTTAAACCTGGGGTGATCCAACTCTTACCCACCTTTCATGGGTTAGACAAGGAAAATCCATATCTTCATATTAAAGGATTTGAGGAGGTTTGCTTGACATGCTTTGATGGGAAAACTAGCAAGGACATGATATATCTTAAACTGTTCCCATTTTCATTAAAAGACAGCTAAAATTGGTTGAATGCATTGCCATCACGCTCTATTACTACATGGATTGATTTACAGGCTGAATTTCTAAAGAAGTTTTTTCCTATTCACAGGACACATGGACTGAAGCGGTAGATCATGAACTTTGCCCAGAAAAGCGAGGAGACATTCTACCAGGCGTTTGAAAGGTTCAATGAGCTGTTGCTTGCATGCCCGCACAATGGCTTCGACAAAAGCAGGATTATTGGCTTCTTCTACGATGGACTGCAGCCGCAGATGAAGCAATTTGTAGAGATGATGTGCAATGGAGGATTCTTTGACAAAGAAACAGATGAAGCTTGGACGTACTTGGAGGAGATAGCAGAAAATACGTAGACATGGGACACTACTTCAGACTACGAGAGAGGAGGCCATTCTGCACCATCCCAGCCTACGCGAGGAGTGGTTTATAATTTGAAGCAAGAGGATGTGTTGGAGGCAATGATAGAAGCCATGATCTCAAACAAGCTACATGCCATGAATTTGAAAGAGGCCAAGGCGGTTGAGATAGAGCAGACTTGCGCACTTTGCGACGTCAGTGGCCATGACACCAGTGCATGCCCCACACTTCCAGCCTTGAAGAGCATGCTAGGAAATCCTACTGGGGTGAATCAAGTGTCTTCGAATTACCAGAACTTCAATTCCAACAAGGGGTGGCGCAACAATCCAAACTTGAAATGGGGCCCCAATCAGCAGACTCAGCAGCAGCAGGCTCCCCCTCAGTTCCGACAACCTTAATACAACAGCAACAACTATCAAGGTGGGAACCAGAGGAGGGACCATGAGCCAATGCAACAACAGCAGATGCAACCATTTGGCGATGCACTTCAGCAGCTCATTCAGTTGCAACAAGCTCAGATGCAGCAGCAGCAGGCTCAATTTCAGGCTCAGCAGACTCAGAATCAGCAGATGAGCGAGAGCTTGGCGAGGCTTACAACGACATTAGAAAAAGGTAAGCTTCCATCTCAGTCAATTCCAAATCCTAATATGGGCTCATCTTCTTCTGCAGGTAACAATATGAAGCCTTGCCAAGCTGTGTCCACTTTGAGGAGTGGAAAAGAGATTCAGAAGCCTGATCCACCAAGCAGACAAGCTGAGCAAGAAGAGGGAATTCAGACTCAAGAAGAGGAAATTCGAGAGCAAGAGGAGGTGCAGGATGAGAGCACGGAAGTGGGTTTGCGCAAAAATGTCATTAAAGAGAAGGAACCCGCAGCATATGTACCTGCAGCACTCTACCCTCATCGGCTACTTCAGAAAAGCAAAGATAAGTATCAAACTGAGATTCGTGAAATTTTTCAGAAGTGCCAGATCAATATTCCATTGCTTGATGCTATTAAGCAAATACCTGCCTATGCTAAATTTCTGAAAGATTTGTGCACTGTTAAAAGAAAGTTGAACGTGAAAAAGAAAGCATTTTTGACTGAACAGGGTAGCTCTATTGTGCAACAAAATACACCACCTAAATTTAGAGACCCTGGATCACCCACCATCACTTGCACCATTGGCACTAAAAAGATTGGAAATGCTTTATTGGATTTAGGTTCTAGTGTCAATATCTTGCCATATCCTATTTTTGTGCAGCTTGGGTTAGGACAGCTAAAGCCTACATCTGTTATATTACAACTAGCTGATAGATCTATTAAAGTTCCAAAGGGATGCATTGAGGATGTCCTCGTTCAGGTGGACAAGTTTTACTACCCTGCAGACTTTATAGTTCTAGACATCCAAGGACCCCAAACTGCCAATGCTACTCCCATCATCCTAGGTAGACCATTCCTAGCGACATGCAATGCTTTAATAAATTGTAGGGATGGTCAACTGAAAATTACTTTTGGCAACATGACTTTGGATTTGAATATTTTTAATACTTGCAAGTTGCCACATGTGGATGATGAGATTGAGAGGGTGCATATGATTGATTCATTGGTGGATGATTATATTTGTTCTGAATTTTGTGATGATGCTTCTATTGTTGAGACTTTTATTGGTGATTCTGATGACATATCTTTTGTGCAGGAGAAAGTGAAGGAGCTGAACGCAGTATGGGAGCCTAGGTTCGAGGCTTTTCCACCTAATGCATCAATTCAAATTTCATCTAAGGTGGAGGATCCAAAGCCCGAATTGAAGCCACTTCCTGAATATCTCAAGTATGCCTTCCTAGGAAATGAAAACAGCTTCCCTGTGGTGCATTGAAAAGAACCTCCTATTGAATTGGGAGAAGTGTCATTTTATGACCACATAGGGACTTGTCCTAGGTCACCTGGTTTCTAAAGATGGTATACAGGTAGACAGAGCCAAGGTAGCGGTAATTGAGAAGCTACCAAGTCCTAAATGCGTGAAGGACATCAGATTATTTTTGGGACATACAGGATTTTATAGGCGATTCATCAAAGATTTTAGCGCCATATCTCGCCCTCTTTGCAACTTACTTACTTTAAATGTGGATTTTATTTGGACACCTGAGTGTCAAATTTCTTTTGAAACCTTAAAGAAGTTGCTGATTTCTGCTCCCATTTTGCAGGTGCCAGACTGGTCCCTACCATTTGAAATAATGTGTGACGCGAGCAATTACGCAGTTGGTGCAGTCCTAGGCCAAAGAAAAGAAAAAGTTCCAGTGGTGATTTACTACGCTAGCAAGACATTAAATGACGCTCAGAGGAATTATACGACCACAGAGAAGGAGTTGCTGGCTGTAGTATTCGCGTTGGAAAAATTCAGGAGCTATATTCTGGGATCACCTAGTTTGATATATACTGATCACTCTGCTTTAAAATATTTATTGTATAAAAAAGATGCTAAGCCCCGATTGATACGATGGATTTTATTGTTGCAGGAGTTCAATGTCACAATCAAGGACAAGAAAGGCGTGGAGAATCTAGTAGCTGACCATTTATCACGATTGACAGTAGGCCTTGATTCATCAGATGTGCCTTTGAAGGACTCCTTTCCCGACGAGCATCTTTTTAGCGTTTCCACCTCTCCATGGTATGCTGATATCGTTAATTATCTGGTAACTGGTAAGACCCCTGACACTTGGTCTCTTCAAGACTTTAAAAGGTTCAAGTATGAGATAAAATATTTCTTCTTTGATGATCCGTACTTATATAAATATTGTAGTGACCAAATTGTTAGGAGATGCATTCCTGATCATGAAATAACCAGTGTGATACAATTTTGCCATGATGGAGTATGTGGTGGACACTTTTCAGCGAATAAAACTGTAGCAAAAATCTCGCAATGTGGCTTTTATTGGCCAACTATGTTTAAAGATACATTTCATTATTGCAAGACTTGTGCTGCATGCCAACAATTAGGGGGTATTACTAAACGTAACATGATGCCTTTAAACCCCATTTTGGAAATTGAAATATTTGATTGTTGGGGCATAGACTTCATGGGACCTTTCCCACCTTCATTTGGATATGCTTATATTTTGGTTTGTATTGATTATGTTTCTAAATGGGTGGAAGCTATTCCTTGCAGGTCGAACGACACTTCCGTTGTGCTTAAGTTCCTCAAAGAGAACATTTTCTCTAGGTTTGGAGTGCCAAAGGCCTTGATCAGTGATGGAGGGTCTCATTTTTGCAACCGCATGTTCGCTACTTTGATGAAGAGGTTTGGGGTCACGCACAAAGTTTCTACTCCGTATCACCCCCAAACCAATGGTCAAGCAGAGTTGGCAAATAGAGAGATCAAAGGAATTCTACAGAAAACGGTGAATCCATCAAGAAAAGATTGGAGTTTGCGCTTACCTGAAGCGTTGTGGGCCTACAGGACGGCCTACAAAACAATTTTGGGGATGTCACCTTACCGTCTTGTATTTGGGAAGTCTTGTCACTTACCTGTTGAGATAGAGCATAGATCTTATTGGGCTATAAAGAAAATGAATTTTGATACTGATGTCTCTTTTTCTTCTCGCAGGTTACAATTGTTGGAGCTGGAGGAGTTGAGGAGAAATGTGTACGACAACGCTAAAATATCAAAAGAGAGGATGAAATCCGTCCACAACATGATGATCTTGAGGAGGGAGTTCACCCACAGGCCAAAAAGTTCTTCTATACAATTCTAGGCTACACATCTTTCCTGGGAAGCTTCGCTCTAGGTGGTATGGACCTTTCGTCGTCAAAGAAGTTTTCCCACATGGCGCTGTGCTCTTACTAAATGAAAAAGATGGAAGCGAGTTCAAGGTGAATGGCCAGAGATTGAAGCATTTTCACGAGCCTTGGACCAAGGAAGCGAGCACCATGGATCTCACAGACCCACCTTCGGGTGGGGACTAATCAGGTGTGTTCTTTCCATGATTCCCTCTTCCTAACATTGAGGACAATGTCTATTTTAAGTTGGGGGAGGGAAATAACTTTTAGGATTTTTATTTTCTTTTCTTTTTCTTTTTCTTTTATGGTTTTCCCTTTTTAGTTCCCTTTTTGCAATGAAAAAATTTTTGAGTAAAAAAAATATATCACCAAAGTCTATTTTACCTAGAAATGACCCTCATGTGATGAAACTTCTCGATATTTATTCACCACCTTACACATATGATCTATTTTCCTCCACCACTATTGTTAAACATTTCAGTCTCATTTTACATGAATTTGAGTGCTTATGGTGAATTTCTTTTTATACATCTCAATGGCAAGATTAATCGATGACTTAATGAATCTAGAAATTATGGACTAGCAAGTGGTATGCTTTCATTCGAACACACCAAAGTTCATGCACCAATAATTCATAAATTAACTGGAGCATTGTTCTTTATCTCGTATTCATTGCCATTTGCATGCTTGGTGTGATTTTGGGTAGAAAAACGTACCACGTCATTTGAAATGATTAGGATACCCATTCTTGTGAAAAATTAAAGAAGAGGAAGTTATCTTGCCAAGTTGTTTATGCACACACAAAAGAAGAAAAAATGAGATGAATGAAAAAAAAAATGAATAAATGTGCTATTAAAGAAATAACTTGGTTGGCTCGAGTAGTACAGTCCGAGGGGCCCTTCTTGGCCTAATGCCCTATTATCGTCTGATTTGGGAGCCATTGACCGGAACCTCAATTATTTGATGGAGCGATCCAAGTTATATACTTTTCCGCGAATGTTGCTCGATGCGCGTTACGCGGAACTATGGAAAAAAGCGAAAGAAAATAGTGAATAAGTGTGCATGATTAGCGAGGCAAGAGAACTTTCAAAGCTTAAAGAAAACACAAGATGTGGTGTGAGTCCCTATGAATAGAGATTGACGTGTGTACGCTTTAATACCATTTTATTTTTAATGCTTGCTTTGCATGAAAAATTCACGCTCCAAGTTAAAATATGTGATTGAACGGTGTGTACCATTGCTTTAGTATACTATGTGCCATGAAATAATTGATAGTGAATTTGAGTCTATTTTATAACCATTTGAGGCGCTTGACATTCATTTTTGAAAACCCACAAGTACCATTACTTGATGAGCTTGAAATTTTGATATTAGTGTGCGGTTATCTCTTTTGTCGTAGTAGTATGATGGTGAGTAATTTGAGATCTGATAAGGTGATCTAGGCGTATTTTTAATCGCTCTTTTTGCTAGAGACTAGCAAAACTCTAGTTGGGGGGTGTGATTTGGGTTCAATATTGCGTATTTGACCCCCCCCATTTAGCCCTATTTTGTGCTCATGTGATGCTTTATTGGTCTCTAGTACATACGTATTTTCTACACATTTATTTATTAGAGAAAACACACTATTTGAGCACAAAACAGCATTTAACGACACATTTCTGCACTTTTTATATTTTTCCTAGCTTGGTCTCGATCTCACGATTCCAACGACTATTTATTTGTATTTTTCTGAGATCTGTGCTAATTACTGTGAATTTTTGAATGCAGAATACTATTTTAATTGGAGAAATACGCAAAGAAATACGAAATACGCGTAGAAATACGTCTCCGCACGAATCTTGGCGCAATACGTGATGCCCATCCGTCGCTCCCCCGCCTTGATCCAATGGCTCGCAGCTGAGATGAATGCAGCGGAGCGGCAGCGATCGCGGTCGTCGATCGCAGATCGAACGGCCACGATTCTCGAGAGCTGATGAGTTGGGCGGTGAGATCTGGACCGTAGACACAAGATCCAACAGACACGAGCACTCGATCGCCAGCGGTGCGGCTGTGTTCTCCTTCGGGTGACGTGGCGTAACCATTGCCGTGCGATGGAGATCCAACGGCGTGCAAACGAAGCGAAACGCGGGGCGACGCGGCGTGATGAGAACCGTTGGATTCTCATCCAACAGACAGAAATTACCCCGCAATTTCGAAGCGGCGTTCGATATTAAATGGCGACGTGGCCTCTTCGTGGCGGTCGGATCACAGATCCAACGGCTACCAACATCCCGAGCTGAGTTCGATTCAAAGATCAAGCGGGTTGCGGGGTGCGTGAATTTTAAAGCACAGGTGGCGTGACGACGTTCAATCCCGCTGCGATGGATGGCCCACATTTGCCCCGATCAGGATCTACGGCCAGGATGGATTCAGGTGCGATTTAGAGCGGGTTTTGAACCCGGTAAGCCCAATAAACCCACAATCTCTTTATTTAAGCGTATTCTAGGGTTTTTGGGCGTATAATTGGCGTATTGGAGCACCTAGGAGCCGTATCTTCTCTCTGAAAAATTCTGTAAATTTCCAGAGGCTTTTCTTAGTATTTCCAGAGAGTTTGAAGTCGAAACTTGGAGTTTTGGTGATATTTTCTTTAACTCAAACCCCGTATTTTGGTGTTTTCTAGCGTATTTTGCTATAAACTTGATGTATTTTGCTATGGAAGTTGTTTATTATTGCATGATGAGTAGCTAAATCCTATTTGTGCATGATATGGAGTAGTTAGGGGATGTGATTCGTGTTATTTAGGTTGAATATTGTTGTTCTTCATCGTAAAAGTCGCTAAAATTGTATGTTTTTGCTATTTAATCCTCTTTTCGTCTTCCAAAAGAAGCGAATACGTTGATGATCACCCCACAAGGGTGAGATTTGATCTCTCCAAAAGAGAGCTTCATACCATATTCGTAGAACTATAGTTTTAGCGACGTTTTTATTCAAATTGTGCTTGAACCCCCAAAAGGGTATTTTCCGACGAATCGCTCCCAAAAGGAGGATTTGTTGAGTTATATTTAATCAACCAAAATACACGAATCGCTGATCCTAACGAACCCATATCATGTGCATGTTTCTCATATATTTTCATACACGACTCTTTCGTTGTTCGCTTTGATTAATTCACGACACACTTTCACACCATCATCACTTTCATTATTAGAGTGGTTAGTTTCTTTCCGATAGATTTCTGTTTGATTTGTGCTGTGGTTTCAACAGATTTTCTCCCGAGGATTCGACATCTGGACTCCCAGATTTTACTACTTGAACGGACTCTTGCGCTTGAGAGAAGCACCTTTCGGAGCCCACCAGGAAGTCTACGTCCAATTGGACTTGGCTTCCAAAGGTCTAATCTTTTGGACCCAATGACCTTGGGTACCATGATACGATATTTTATATCTTTAGGTACACAAGGAAAAGAAAAAGAAACGGAGCAACAAATTTAAATTTAGCTCCAAGGGGAATTGGATACTCGATAGCGGGTGTTCAAAACACATGACGGGTGACGCTCAATTGCTCTCCGGAGTGGTGCCTATTGCAAATGGAAACCGCGTCGTCTTTGGAGGCAACGAGAGCGGAACCATCATAGGTGTTGGTAAAGTGGGTAATCCTTCTAAACCCCTAATATGTGATGTTTACCTTGTTAAAGGACTAAACCACAATCTCATTTCAATAAGTCAACTTTGTGACAAAGGTTACAAAGTTAGCTTTGCGAAAGGAATGTTCCATATTTTAAGAAAAGATAATAATGAATTATTGTTTTTCGGCACACGCCATAAGGATATATACATCCTAGATCTTTCAAGATCACATGAACAATGTCTTATTGCCAACACAAGTGAACAACACTTATGGCACCGACGTTTTGGTCATGTGAACTTTGGAACACTATTTAAGCTTTCCAAGTTAAATTCTATTAGCGGCTTCCCTAAGCTTGTCTTTCAAAAGAAAAGCTTTTGTGACTCGTGTCAACGAGGCAAGCTTCCAAAATCTTCATTTAAACCTAAGAAAAGCATTTCTTCTAAGCGGCCACTAGACCTATTACATCTAGATTTATTTGGGCCAACTAGAGTTGCTTCATTAGGTAATGCTAGATATGGACTTGTCATCGTTGATGACTTCTCTGGGTTTACTTGGGTATTTTCATTATGTAATAAAAATGATGCTTTTGAAAACTTCACAATTTTTGTTAAGAAAGTACAAAATCTTTTAGGAACCACCATTGTCACTATTCGTAGTGATCATGGAGGAGAATTTGAGAATGAGTCTTTTGAGACATTTTGTGATGAAGTTGGTATTACACACACCTTTTCATTCCCTCACGCACCTCCTCAAAATGGTGTTGTTGAGAGAAAGAATAGGACGCTAGTGGAGTGTGCTCGCACTATGCTTGATGATAGCCAACTTGGCCATCAATTTTGGGCGGAAGCGGTACACACCGCTTGCTATGTGTTTAATAGAATACTTTTGAGACTCGGCACTAAACAAACTTGTTATGAATTGTTGTTTGGTAGGTTGCCTCAAGTTAAACATTTTCGTGTTTTTGGTTCAAAATGTTTTATTAAGAACACGTATGGTAGTTTGGACAAATTCGATCCAAGATCCGATGAGGGGATTTTTGTTGGGTATTCCTCACGTAGCAAAGCCTACCGGATATACAACAAACGAGCCTTAACGATCGAGGAATCGCTTCATGTTTCATTCAATGAAGGATTTGTTCCAACTAGAATTACTAATGATGATGACTCTATGTATGTCTTATGTGATTCAATTGGTAATTCTAACTCTATTGATTCCATTGATTCTATTGATACTAACATGACTAATGAAGTTTTTGAGAATGTTTATAGTGATCAAGGAATTCCTAAACGGCTTCATACCGTTCGTGACCATCCTCATGAGCAAGTCATTGGCAATATCCATGATAGTGTCAAGACGAGATCTCAAATCAACCACTTCGCTCATTGTGCCTTTGCCTCCTCGATTGAGCCAAAGAATGTTAATGAAGCATGCGAAGATAGCGCTTGGATCCTTGCCATGGAAGAGGAACTCATTCAATTCGAGAGGAATGAGGTTTGGGAGCTTGTTCCATTGCCATCGAAGAACCACACCGTCATAGGGACAAAGTGGATATTCAAGAACAAGACTGACGAAAACCAAGTCGTCGTCCGGAACAAAGCTCGGTTAGTAGCTCAAGGCTATCAGCAAGAGGAAGGTATCGATTTCGAAGAATCCTTTGCTCTGGTAGCTAGATTAGAATCAATTAGATTATTGTTATCTTTTGCATGCCATAAGGATTTTAAATTATTTCAAATGGATGTAAAAAGTGCGTTTTTAAACGGAAATGTTGTTGAGGAAGTTTATGTTGAAGGATCCTGTCCAAAACAAAGTTAGGATCGATAATTAAAGTGGAGACTTACGCTTGCGTATGCGGAACGATAGTCTCGGAACTTTGCCTTCGGATTCGCCACGACGGATCGAGTCTTCTCACGAACGGAGTAAGGCTACTAATCCACAATCTAAATCTCTATTTTAGATTAAGAACTTGGAAGGAGGGAGAGGAAATATTTCTGCAGAGCTTCGCTATGAAGAAGATGCATGCATGAATTTCATGCAAATGTGTTAAGAAAATGGCTACCCTTGGGTCTTATTTATAGCCCCCAAGGTAGTTATTTTAGGGTAAGTTGTTCCTTTGGAACAACTTAATTAAGGTGTACCATGATGCATGGCACATTATAAGCTTAAGTTGTACCATATGCATGGTACAACATAAGCTTAAGATATTCCCCCTTTATTAGCCATATGTCGCATGCACTTATGCATATATAATGCGACTTTCCCGCTCATACAGAGATCCTCTCCGCAAGGGAACAGATTCCCTTTGCACATGACTTCGTGTGCGCGACGTTCGAGGTCCGTATTCCCTCGTACATCCCCCACAAGGGTGTACAAACGTCTTCCATATCCAACATCTCCCACTCACACTTGAGGGGATTGTAAGAGAACGTCTTTCCCTTAGTTCTTTCATCTATCATACCGAGAAATAGACCGTGCGACCGTCATGCGCGTAGAGTCTGTTGTTGTGCACTTGTTAGAGATACACAACGACCTCGAAGGTGCAAAGTTGAGTAGTTCAACGCATGCTTTACCCTAGATTATTTCTTCACATTTCTTATACTTTATATTCAACAATTGAATCCCATCTGGATTACAATTGGCTGGCCAGCTTTGAATCATTAAAGTCCAAATGTGAATATGAAATCAATCTTCCTCTTCTTGTGAACCTTCTGATCTTGACTTGATTCGCTTTTCTAACGTGCCCCGCCGAGCCGAATTACCATAGCCCATTAGTAACACGCTAAGATAGCAATCATCTCGTCAAATCTAAAGGAACCAATTGGAGTCCTTGAGGGTAAGTGTTAAGACCCGTATGGCCTTTGAGTCTCACATAATAGCAAACACTATTGCTACTAACTCAGTGGTCGAAATGCATACGTGGTATGAACACGTATTACAACATCACTCCTTTCCCAGGGAGAGTATGTCTTAATGATGTTGTACGGATGAAAAGATCAGACACCACAGTGCCTATCTTTTTGAGTCCCCATACTACTCGTGAAATACGCACGGACTCTCATCCTGCATAAGACAGATAGGATTCAAAAAATCCAATGAGATCTTTATATCCTTGTGATACAGATCTCAGATCTTTTGTAAGCATCCGTATGATGCAGATCTTTTATTCGACTATCTTGTTTAAGTCATGACTCTAAATCATTTGTCTAATGATTTTGACTTTAAACTAGTCTCATCTCTATCTTATCCATCTGATAAGATAAGGCGGTTGCTCATGTGAGAGAGCCAACCTTAATCTGTCCGACATACACACAAAAATAGCTGAGACTTAAACACAAATGTATATAAAATCATTTGTAAGAAACTTGTATGCAAATTAAATTTTTGATCTTCTATAGACATGGGAAATATTACATGATACAGCTCAGCACCTACGCATTCCCATAGATGATAAGTGTTTGAAAAACACATCTCTGGGGATCGCCTTAGTAAGGGGATCCGCTATCATCTCATGCGTGGATATGTATCCTATGTCTACTTCCTTCCGTTTATCATAATCCTTCGCAAACTTGAATCGAATGTCAATGTGTTTGGTCTTACAATGAAATTTAGGATCTTTGACATAGGCAATCGAAGCTTGACTATCACTGTATATAGGAACAGTGCTCGAGTCAGAGGCATTCGTCAGCCTGTCTAAGAATTTCCTAAGCCAAACAGCTTCTTGGACCGCCATGCTGAATGCTACGAACTCGGCTTCCATGGTTGATAGAGCGATGCAGGTTTGTTTCTTGCTGCTCCAGGATATTGCACCATTCCCGAGTAAGAAAACAAAGCCTGAGGTAGATCTTCGCTCGTCGAGATCACCCGCCCAATCAGCATCGGTATAGCCTTCGAGTCTCAAGGTATTGCCTTGATAGCATAACGCATAGTCCGCAGTCCCTTTGAGGTATCTTAATATCCTCTTCACCGCTTTCCAGTGTGCCTGCCCTGGGTTGGATTGGTAACGGCTTACCATACCAACAGCATAGCAAATGTCGGGTCTAGTACACATCATGGCGTACATCAGACTCCCGACAGCACTGGAGTATGGAACTTTTTCCATAGCTTTCTTTTCTTTTGGATCTTTGGGACACATCTCCAAACATAGACCCTCGCCTTTGCTTATTGGAGTATCAATTGGCTTGCAGTCCTGCATATTAAACCGTTCTAAAACTTTTTTTATATACGTCTCTTGAGAGAGAGAAAGAAGTTTCTTGGAACGATTCCTTGAGATCTTAACCCCATGGATATATGCAGCTTCACCCATGTCTTTCATCTCAAAGACGGATGAAAGCCAAGCTTTGATATCCAATATAAGACGCTTATCATTTCCGGCTATAAGTATGTCATCTACATAAAGAGACATAATTATATACTTGTTTTTAATCCTCTTAATATATACGCAATTGTCTTCGTCGAGCATGGAGAATCCATACGACAAAACAACTTCTTGAAAGCGCATATACCACTGCCTTGAGGATTGTTTAAGACCATATATGGATTTACGAAGTTTACAAACCTTATGTTTGTTTTCTTCTTGTACGAACCCGTTTGGTTGTTCCATGTAGATCTCCTCATCTAGTTCTCCGTTAAGAAAGGCAGTCTTTACATCCATCTGATGTAATTCGAGGTCCAAACGAGCCACCGTTGCCAGAATTAAGCGAATCGAGGTAAAACGCACGACAGGAGAGAAAGTCTCTTCGTAGTCTATTCCTTCCTGTTGCGTGAAACCTTTCGCAACAAGGCGAGCTTTATATTTCTCGATGGAGCCATCAGCCTTATGCTTGATTTTGAGAACCCACTTGTTCCCAATGGCTCTACATCCCTTAGGTAAATCAACCAAGTCCCAGACTTGGTTTGTTTTCATGGATTGAAGTTCTTCTTCCATTGCCGCTATCCATTTATCTTTAGCAGGGCATGTGACGGCCTGTTTGAAGTTTGCAGGTTCGTCATCATCTTGTAGTAATGTCATGAATGTTTGAGGAAATTCATCCTCAAATCTCAGAGGTGTTAGCCTCGTTCGATTACTACGTCTTGTTTGAGTTTGATCACTCCCACTTGGAATGACATCACTCCTGCTTGGAATAACATCACTCCCACTCGGATTAGGATTGGTATCGTTCGTATCATCCATTGGTGAAGTTTGAAACGTATTTTCTTCTTCACCAAGGATTCTCCCACTCGAACGTTCCGATCCTTCTTGATCCCAAGTCTCAAACAAGGATAAGTCTTGACTTATCTCACCCTGTCTTGGAAACTCTTTTTCCAAGAAGACAACATCCCTCGATTCGAATTCTATTAGACCCCCATTGTACTCTTGACCGACGAAAACATATCCTTTGGAGTTTTCAGCGTATCGGATGAATATACACTTCCTCCCACGTGGCCCAAGTTTGCCATATTTGTGAGAGGATAAATGTGCGTAAGAGGCACAACCCCAAGGTTTTAGAATGTTTAAGTCTGGAGTTCTATTGTTCCACAACTCATAAGGAGTAGAACTTACCGACTTCGATGGTACACGGTTTAAGATGAATGCTGCCGTCAATAATGCGTCACCCCAAAAGGTGATAGGCAAATTTGCCTGAGACATCATTGATCGGACCATTTCCATCAATGTCCTATTCCTTCTTTCCGCAACACCGTTTTGTTGCGGAGTGTAAGGCATAGTTACCTGATGTACTATGCCTTTTTCATCACAAAGTTCCTTAAAACTTATTGATTGATATTCATTGCCCCTATCGGTTCGCAAAACCTTAATCTTGCGATCTAATTGATTCTCCACCAAACTCATATAGTTTTTAAAGCAAGCCAAAGCTTCACTTTTGTGGGATATCAAATAGATATGTCCGAAACGGGTGAAGTCATCAATGAATGTGATGAAATAGGACTTCCCGTGTCTTGTCTTAACATTCATTGGACCGCAAATGTCCGAATGGATAAGCTGTAATGGAACTTCGGCCCTTGTGCCAGTTCCAAACGGCTTGCGACAAGTTTTCCCTACAAGACAATGTTGGCAAGTTGACATTTCAACTTTTGAAACATTAGATAGCAAGCCACTTTTGGCAAGTCTATCCATTCTAGTTGGTCCAATATGACCAAGTCTTGCATGCCAACAAATGATTTCAGACTCAGAGTTAGAAGCATTTGTCAAATGAAAACTTTCATTAATGGAAGAAGCAACATCATACATTGTATTTAAAACAATTAATCCATTACAAACATTACCAGAACCAATCAAAGAATTATTACAAACAAGGTCAACACATTGTTTATAGAACCTCCACTCATAATCTAAAGACATTAACATGACCACGGAAACGATATTCCTTCTAATATCTGGAGCAAAGAGGACGTCGTGCAATAATAAAGTCCGGCCGTTGTCGAGAACTAGCTTGCATGTTCCGACGCCTTTGACTTCAACACGTGTGTTGTTGTCGACGTATATCCACTTTGTTCCTTGAGTTATCTTTCGATACTCTACGAAGAACCTTCTGTCCTTCGCAACGTGGTCTGTGGCCCCTGAATCAATCAACCAAAAATAGTTAGATTCAGCAAGAAACACGGAACTAGAAACACATATGTAACTAGCCCTACAAGTTACCTTGTCACTTCCATCCGTACACTTACGGGCGAAGTGACCGTACTTGTTGCACTTAAAAGCACTTGATCTTCTTCAAGTTTTTCTTCTTTGAGTGCACATTCTTTTGCCACTTTTTGTTCTTTGTCTTCTTTGAGGTCTCCGGTTCTTGCTTACGTTCGTTCACAAACCTTAAGCGTTTCCGCTTATTTCCTCCATGTGAGGAACTAGCGGCCACGTGCACTTCTACACTTGGTTTTGCGGCTTGAATCCGCTCTTCCTCGAGTTCGAGGTGTTTCGAAACATCGCTTAAAGTTTTAATGCATTCATTATGAGTGAGATGCATTTTCATGTTATCCCAGCTATCTGGGAGTGAACGAATGACCGCTTGGATCTGCTGTTCGTCAGACAGCGTAACACCCGCATCCTTTAATTCAGATATAAGATTCGCCATGTGGCGGAGATGCTTTTTCATAGAATGATCTCGCCGCATCTTGTACGAATCAAATTGAATATTCAAGGAGCGGAGTTTGGTAACCGAAGTTCCACCAAACTTTATCTCTAGCTCAGACCATATGTCTTTAGCTAGGTCGAATTCCCGAAATAGGCGCATTATGTCATTGTCCATCGCGGACAGTAACGTAATACGTGCTATTTTGTTCTTTCGAGTCCAAGTGTCATAAGCTTCCCGGTCCCTTTTGTGTTGGGCCGTATTGACCAACTCAGGTTCTACCATTATGTTTTGGAGTGTTTCGAGCACATCTTGCTCCTCCAAAACATATTGGATCTTTATTGACCAAAGTTTATAATTGTCGCCGTTGAGCTTTTCACCTTTGTTAAGCTCTGCGACAATATTCTTAGAAGCGGTAGACATTTTCGATTCAAAAAACTGCAAAGAGAATGAAAAACACGATCAAAATTCTATGCATAAAGTTTCGATTCTTTAAACACTTGATAAGTTCCTTGGATGCGTTGAAATGTTACTCTAGAATCGAGAAGTTCACTACGTTCCCAACTACCATCTAGTAGTAACTTTCAAAGTATCCCTCTTACTTATCTCAAGTAAAAAGAAATCAGAAATAATACCCGTATGGTATTAGCAGCGGAAAATCACTTTGAAAAACTTATCTTTCAAAATAGAATAGGTGAGAATTAGCGCAAAGAATTTTAACGCAACAATTGCCAAGCCACGAGACCTGTTCTACACACCCATGGGTTAGATAACCATGGCCGGATCGTGGTAGGACTTGGAATTCTAAATTGCGCTATCCCGATTTAAGGACGGGACATAACCTATTTGAAAAACATCTTTTTCCAAAAATTTTGAAAGCACGTTGGCTAATCTCCGTAGAGTAGAGCACAACGTCATAAGTACATTGGCTAATCTCCGTAGAGTAGAGCACAATGACATGGCTAATCTCGCATGAAGTAGAGCACTATGGCTAATCTTCAAGGAGTAGAGCCCAAATGAAAAACTTCATTAAAACGTTAGTCCCGTATGAACTATTCGGCACTGTGGTTAGCCCCGTATGGACTAATCTACACATTCGAGTTTGACCAAGGCCATTTGTTACCCCGTATGGGTCATCTGGCAAGTTTACAATCGATCCAGACCATTTGTCGGATTGGTCGACCAAAAACACAAAATTGGTCGACCAATTTTCGAATTCAACTTCTTCCCGGTCAGGGCCTCTGCCCTGACCCGGGCTTGGCCAAAGGCCGGCCAGGGGGCCTGGCCCCCTCGGCCAGGGCCGGCCAGGCCCTGGCCACTGGCCGGGGCCAGGGCTCCTGCCCTGGCCTCGGCCAGGCCCTGGCCTGAGGCCAGGGCGCCGGCCCTGGCCTCTGCCAGGGCCGGCAGGCCGCTGGCCGGGGCCAGGGCTCCTGCCCTGGCCTCGGCCAGGCCCTGGCCTGAGGCCAGGGCACCGGCCCTGGCCACTGCCAGGGCCGGCTTGGCCCTGGCAGTGGCCAGGGCGCCGGCCCTGGCCTCTGCCAGGGCCGGCAGGCCGGCCAAGGGCCGGCCCTGGCCACTGCCAGGGCCGGCCTGGCCGGCAAGGCTCTGCCAAGGCCGGCCACTGCCGGCCTGGCCCTTGGCCGGCCACTGCCGGCCTGGCCATGGCCGGCCATGGCTTGGCCATGGCCGGTCATGGCCAAGGCCATTCGGCGTTGGCCGGCCATGGCCCCTTTGGCCATGGCCGGCCACCCCCTTTAAACGGGGTTGCCGCACTCATTCCTCCCCCTTGATGGGGTGGTCGCCGGTGGTTATTGGCCGTAGCCAACCCCCTCCGCATGGGGAGAGGGGATGCATGGCCTTCATAGCCCATTTGGCCATGGTGCACATGCACCAAATTTTCCTCTTACCCGATGGAAATAACTTCCATCATCTTCCTCGATGAAGCACCCGTTCGTCGATGAAGTTAGTTATTGCCTAATGGCCGTGTGCCAAAAATGACTAACGTACTACGTGAACGGTCGGTTCTTCCCGTCACGGAGAGTTCCTACCATATCCGTAATGATATGAGACCCTAACGTGAAAAGAACAACCGCTGCGTTCTCTCCGTCACGAAGCGTTCCTACTATATCCGTAATAGTAGGAGACCCATTCGTGAAAAAGACAACGACTCGTTCGTAGTTTCGACGGGGCGGTGGATTGACCGGGGCGAACCCATATGGCTCTGATACCAATGAAGGATCCTGTCCAAAACAAAGTTAGGATCGATAATTAAAGTGGAGACTTACGCTTGCGTATGCGGAACGATAGTCTCGGAACTTTGCCTTCGGATTCGCCACGACGGATCGAGTCTTCTCACGAACGGAGTAAGGCTACTAATCCACAATCTAAATCTCTATTTTAGATTAAGAACTTGGAAGGAGGGAGAGGAAATATTTCTGCAGAGCTTCGCTATGAAGAAGATGCATGCATGAATTTCATGCAAATGTGTTAAGAAAATGGCTACCCTTGGGTCTTATTTATAGCCCCCAAGGTAGTTATTTTAGGGTAAGTTGTTCCTTTGGAACAACTTAATTAAGGTGTACCATGATGCATGGCACATTATAAGCTTAAGTTGTACCATATGCATGGTACAACATAAGCTTAAGATATTCCCCCTTTATTAGCCATATGTCGCATGCACTTATGCATATATAATGCGACTTTCCCGCTCATACAGAGATCCTCTCCGCAAGGGAACAGATTCCCTTTACACATGACTTCGTGTGCGCGACGTTCGAGGTCCGTATTCCCTCGTACATCCCCCACAAGGGTGTACAAACGTCTTCCATATCCAACATATGTTTCTCAACCTCCGGGTTTTATAAATGAAAAATTTCCAAATCATGTTTTTAAACTTAAGAAAGCACTTTACGGTTTGAGACAAGCTCCTCGAGCTTGGTATGACCGTTTAAAGAATTTTCTTTTGGATTTAGGTTTTAAAATGGGAGAAGTTGATTCCACATTATTTGTTAAGTATTCAAATAATGATATAATTTTAGTTCAAATTTATGTTGATGATATCATTTTCGGTGCTACTAACTTTGCTCTTTGCGAAGAGTTTTCTAATGTGATGAAGGATCAATTTGAGATGAGCCACATGGGTGAGCTCAAATATTTCTTAAGTCTCCAAATTTGCCAAATGAATGATGTAATCTTCATCCACCAAACGAAGTATACGGTGGAGTTGCTAAAGCGATTTGGAATGGAGAATGCCTCCGGGCAAAAGACTCCAATGAGCACGACTACACATCTTGATAAAGATGCGGGCGGAAAAGATGTAGACATTCGTCTATATCGAGGTATGATAGGTAGTTTACTTTATCTTACCGCAAGTAGGCCCGATATTATGTTTGCCGTATGTGTATGTGCTCGTTATCAGTCTCAACCTAAGGAGTCACACTTTGTAGCGGTAAAACGTATTTTCCGGTATTTAAGTTATACACTTGATTTTTGATTACTTTATCCAAAATCTAGCACGTATGAGTTAATCTCATATAGTGATGCAGATTATGCGGGATGCAAATCCGACAGGAAAAGTACTAGTGGCACTTGCCATTTTATAGGAAATTCTCTTGACTCTTGGTTTTCCAAGAAGCAGAATTCTGTATCACTTTCAACCACCGAGGCGGAATATATTGCCACCGGTGCCGCGTGTGCTCAAGTTCTTTGGATGAGACACACACTTAAAGACTTTGGTATAAACTGTGATACTTGCCCTATCATGGTGGACAACCAAAGTGCAATATGTCTCTCCAAGAACCCGGTACACCATTCTCGTTCGAAACACATGGATGTCCGACACCATTTCTTAGATGATCATGTTGCTATAAAGGACATCATTTTAGTGTACGTTGAAACCCAGAAGCAAATCGCCGATATTTTCACGAAACCCCTAAAGGAAGACTCCTTTGTGAGGTTACATCGAGAATTGGGGATTATGGGTGAATCCGAGATTTAGGATTCATTTTTATTCAATAATCTTGCATGCTATTCATTTCATTATAATTGCTCATGCTAGATTAATTGAATTTTCTGGATTTTTTTTGAATTTTCGGAATTTTCGCTCGATTTGTTCGTAAACGTCAAATTTCAGATTTTCGATGTTTAATGGGGGTAGTATAATGATTAATGAGAGTACTTTGATGTTTCGTCGAAGTGCGATTAGGAGAGAAATCAAAATTTCAAAATTTTCAATTTTTGAACTCTCTTAGTCGGTCCAAGTTCATTGGCCGACCGACTAGATTCAGTTCTAGTCGATCAGTGAATGAGCTTAGACCGACTAAATCTTGTCAGGAAATTTGGCTTCAGTTACTGTTTACAACTAGTCGGTTCAAGCTCATTGACCGACCGACTAGATCGTGATCTAGTCGGTCAGTGCTTGAACTGTGACTGACTAGTTGTGACGGGGACAATAGCGTCTTTTGAGCTCCCGACCGACTTAAATCTAATCTAATCAATTTCTTTCTTCTCTAGTCGATCAAAAATCTCTCTCCAGCAAAAATTTCCCCCCGTGCCGTTTGGTCTTCCCCTCTCCCTCCGTCGTGCCCGATCACTTTCCGGCCACCTCTCCGACCATCTCCGGCCGCCGTTCAACCCCCTCCTCCCTCTGACCTAGGTCCACCCCCTCCTAGCTACCTAGGGTTAGGGTTTTGCTCCTAGGGTTAGGATTCTCACGGCTAGGGTTTCATTAGATTTCGGCTAAGGTTTAGATTTCTGGGGTTTGTGATCTTAGTTTCCTCGGTTGATTCGTGCGTGTACTGTCACGCTTATGGCACGTACGCGTATCCCGATCCGTCCTACGAGCCCATCGCCTATGACCGTAGAGCCATCCCCTATGGATCCTGTTCAACACTCGCAACCTAGACGCCGATCTAAGACCACCCAACCCTCGTCGTCGTCGCCTCCGCTCAAGCAGAAGAGGACGACGACAGCGAAGCCTAGAGCCCAATCTCAGCCCAAGCCCAAGCCCAAGGAACTTGCATCTCCCTCCTCTTTTCATACTCCTACGGATTCCGATACGGAGTATAGACCCGAGACTGAGACCCATAGGGATCCCTCACCTCCTCCTAGGCAGCCTAAGTCTAGCTCTCGACCTCGTACCCGTCAGCCTAAGGGAAAGGCTCCGATGCCGGTTGGCGGTGTCGATATCTCGTTGTGTCGCGATGACCCTATGTGTCTCACGGCTTACAACCGTATCGAACACTGTCCGCTTCTTCTGGAGAATTTCGTTCAGTTTAGTGACTTCCTTGGCCTCACAGATCTTCTTTCGTCTTCCGGACTTCTCGATTACCTTCGATATGACCCGAAGGCGAACCCACACCCTTACCCTCGCCTCGTGAAGCTCTTCTATGCCAATAAGGTTCGTGGTCAGTACGACGAGACCCACTCGATTGAGACGACTGTCTTGGGGACTCTGATAGTCCTCACGGCAGAAATCTTAGGAGAGGTTTTGGGTATCTCCTCATCTGGCCTTCTACCGTTTGATATTTCTGTCGATGACATATCCTCTCTCGATCAGGTCATACTTTCTGAGATCTTCCATAAGATTCCTCCCGCCATGATTGGCGTTCCCTCTAAGTCCTTCAAGCCTAATGCCTGGGTCTTAAACCTAATTCTGAAGTCGTGCTTACTTCCTAAGTACGGCTCCTCCTCTTTGTCGTCCCAGCCTTTCTTGAAGTTGATCTATGCCATCTTTATGGGGAGCTCGATTAACTGGGCTCGGATTATACTCGATAAGATGGATTCTTTCGAGTGTATCCGCAAGTCCACGAAGTCGGCTCATATCCCATTCCCGTGCCTCCTGACACTCGTATTCCGTCACTTTCGTGTCACCTTGCCTCGTGACGATGAGCATCCACTCGGTCCCCCTCTGAACGCGACGGCCGTCAAGAAGTCTCTTTTGGCACTCCGTTACGTTCAGAGGACGACCCCCTCTGCTTCAGCATCTGCCTCTGCCTCAGCTGCTCCCTCTACCACTCTTGACGAGCTCGCACGTTCAGTGAGACGTGTGGAGTCTCGTTATGCTCGTACCGAGGAGATTCTTGCTCGCATTGCTCGCCACCTTGGTATTGACATCCCCCCGTCAGTCTCTGACGAGGAAGAGATGGATGAGGAGGAGATTGAGGAGCTTGTGCGTGTTTCTACTCGTGCCCCCAAGGGCACTTCTGGTGCTGCTGCTGCTTCGTCTGCTGGTGACCCCGAGAGCACACCTGTTGCCACTGTTCCTACGGTGGATACTCCGACTGGTGCTCCCGAGGCCACTACTGTTGCTGCCCCAGAGATTTCCACTTTTTTCGCTCCCGTGGACACTACTGCTGATCCGGTGACCACCACTCCTCCTGCAGAGCCTGTTGCTGCTGCAGATCCTTCCACTGCCTCCTGAGCTTCTTTGAGGCCTCTCCCGATGCACTTTAGATGAGATATCTTGTAGTGAGAGAGTGTGGGTTAGGATATTTTGGGTGGTTTTGTGGTCATGATTTTTGATATTTTCGGATGTATGATGATGTATCCCTGATGATGTTGTATGTTTTTGTGACACTCTTATATATGTGTGATATGATGTTGTGCTTCGATCGTTGGATCGACATTCTGTTGACAGATGTATCATTTTGATGTACTCATGCTTTATATATATATATATATATCCATCGATGTTGACATTTCGTTATGTTGTGCACATTTAATATTTTATATGTCTCTGATGTTTTGATTTCGTCGCTCGACTATAATACTTGGTTAAATAGAATTCATTTTATGAAAACATAGAATTGTTTTCCAAGCACTAAATTAACCAAGAATGTTGATATTGGAGAGTATATTCCATAACTCAATTCGTGAAATTAATTTGAGTTTTGATGATTTTATTATCGATTATCGACTTTGGTCTCATTGACACGCCTTGATTTCATTCGTATTTTTTTGGTGTCATTTGGACCGTGGTCGTATTCTACGACTCCCGTGCTTTTATTTGAAGCCATTGTTGTTGTCGTTGATCTCCTCCCGCTCTTTTTGCTTATGCCAAAGGGGGAGAGATATAATAATGACGATATGCTAAATGATAATTTTAAGCATTTTTCCAAGAATCTAATTTGAAATGTTAGATTCAGGGGGAGTTAAGATATAAAAATTGGATTTCAATTCCTAAATTTCAATATTTGATTCTCATTTTATATACTTCACTCGTCTGCTTGTTGCGTATTATTATTGATTAATTTGGAATTAACATGTCATCAATGCAGGGGGAGTAAGTAAATTACATTTGAATCATTATTTTTGATTAATATTTATGTTGGTTTGTCATCACCAAAAAGGGGGAGAATGTTGGATATTGGACTCCCCGGATTTGGTTTTGGATGATGAACAAACATAAATATATTGTGAACTAACAATTTGTGAGCGCAGTTATGGAGATCATCGGCAAACTTCTATGAATATCAAATGCGACGTCTCGAGACTTCTCAAAGCATGTGATCGTATGCCTAAAGCTTCGTTGAAGCTTTTGGACCATTTTAGAAGTCATGAAGATTCGGATCGAAGCTTTCGAAGACGGTTCGTCAAGTTTTATTTATAGTCTTTTTAGCTTCGTTCCGTAGAATGTTAAGCCTTGAGTAGGTCTTACGTTTTAATCTTCATAACGCTCCTATCTTAGACATAGGAACTTGTAAGAAGTCCATACTAACCTTCCCGAAGCATCGCGCTTCGATTCGTGACTTCTTATGCATGTTAGTTGGTTCAAGAAGAAGAACCAACCGACTAGATGGTGATCTAGTCGGTCGGCAATCCTTCTTGGACCGACTAGTTTGCTTTCTCAAATCATAGCTCTTTACTGTTTACAGTTACTCGGTCTACGGTGACTCACCGACCGACTAGTTTGTGAACTAGTCGGTCAGTGATGCTTCTTTGACCGACTAGTTGAGCTTCTACTGTACATGCCAAGTTACTGTTTGTCGTTAGTCGGTCTATGTACATTTGGCGACCGACTAGTTGATGAACTAGTCGGTCAACTTTTGTTCTTGGACCGACTAATTCTACTTGTTCTCAGACTTTGTGTTTTATCTCTTAGTCGGTCTAAGTTATCTCACCGACCGACTAGTTGTGAAACTAGTCGGTTGGCAAGTGTGCTTTGACCGACTAGTTTCTTAAGTCTGAACTTCGACCTATTCCCTGTTCACCAGTTAGTCGGTTCATGTTGATTGACCGACATGCTAGTTGATGAACTAGTCGGTCGGTGGTTGTTCTTTGACCGACTAGTTTGGTTCAGAATAGAGCCGTTGGAGCTTTAATTGAAACGTTTCTCTCTCTCTCCCCCCCCTCTAACCTATATATACTTGATGAGCTGCATTCATTGCACTCAAGGCTGATATTAAGACAAGTTTAGAGATCAAAGAGAAATCATTCCCTCTCATTCAAAGCTCTTTCATTCCAATCTTGAATCTCTTCTCACTCTTATTTCAAAAGAGAGATTCATTGATTGTGAGCCTTCCAAGCCAAGTGCTTGATCCTAGGTCACCATCAACCCCATAGCTCTCCATTTGCTGGTCATCTACTTGGAGCTATGGTTTGGTTCCTCTTCATCTTTCTCAAAATCATCTTTGCCCTAATTCGTAAGTATACTCAAGGCATATGTATTTTGTGGTAAGCTATTTCATTTCAATTTACTTTGATATTGTAAGTGATTCGCTCTCGGTTGTGAGAGTGTGTTTGTGATCCCGGGTTGTGGGAGTCACAAGTTTCATTTGTGTATGATTTGACTTGTGAAGGTTTTTCACAAGTATTTCATAGTGGAAATCTTGAGTTAGGGTTTCTAACTCAAGTATCCGGAAGTGATCCGGGTGGTTGGGACGTAGGATCACCGGGAACAAGTCGGGGAGACTTGGGTGGATCCGAACCCAGTAATATCGTTTGTTTGCGATTATTTATTTGTTGTCGATTATTTACTATTCCGCATTTCCGCATTAATTGGTAAAGTTTGCAAGGTAATTAGGAATTAGCCTCTTAATTATTTTAAAGTACTATTCACCCTCCCTCTAGTACTTGTGCAGTAGCTTAGCAGTGCATTACATGGGGGTCCGTCAAAACCCCAACAGTGGTATCAGAGCCACGGTTATGCTATAGATCTACTATAGCGACTCTTTTAAATCTTTTAAATTGCTTAATTTTAAACATACAGAATATTTTGGCTTTATGCTAAAATTAGTTTTAAAAATGTTGTGTTTTAAAAATCGTTTTTACAACACGGAAATTTTTGAGACGATTTAATTTTATGTGATAATTTTAAATGAATCCCAAATGCTTTATAAAATTATTTTTTATGAGATATAAATATTTTTAAGAGCATTTAATTTATGTAATATTAAGGAATAGTTTATTTTTGAAATTTAATTTTCCTTAAGTTACATAAAGATTAGAATTTTTTAAAAACTTTATTTGAAAGCTTTTAAATGTATTTCTAATGATTTTAAAAGTGTTTTAAAATTTTTTTAGAGAATATGTAAATTATAGAAATATTTTGTTTTCATGAGATGAAAGATAAATTAGTTTCTTTTTACATATAAGTTTCTAAAATTATTTATGCGATATTTCGATTTTAGAAATAATTGATTAAAATTTTAAAGCCTAGGTTTTAGAATTATTTGATAATTTTATACCTAGTTTTATGTGATAAAATATTTTGGAGCTTTAAAAATTTTATCTTCGAATTTAAATTGTTAAATTCTAGATTTGCGTGTTTTCATTATATAGATAATTTTAAACTTGCAAATACTCGTTAGATGTCACAAATATGAAACTTTCATTTATGCGGATAAATTAGTTGTTTCAATTCTTTAATGGACATATTGAATAATGTATTCATAAACCTTATTAGGTTAGCCATTAAATGTTTAAAATTTTATGAGATGAAATTTTAAATTAACTAGTGACATGTTATGTTTGATAAAACAAAACAACATCAAAACCTACTACCAGGCTAGGGTAGTCCCTTTGATTGTCAATCATTTCATTAAAACGTTTAATTGATGATTTTCATAAAACACAAATGTTGAATTGTTTTATAAAATCCTAATTAGATTGGGGTAGCACGTTGAATGAATAGACCTTATAGTTGATAAGGACTTAATAAAAATTGTTCAACCAATCCATAAAATTTCGAATTTTAGGATCCACTAGTTGATAAGGATTAACTAGTCTTCTTAATTAAAAGCCATTTAGTTGTTTGGAAAACATAGAATTGATGAAAACTCCTTCAATGGATCATGATGTCGGTCAATGTGCTTGGCTAAGTTTGCTGGACCAACCTAGCTAGACTGGGTAACAAGTGGTCCTGGCTTAGTCAATTCCCTGGCTGTGTCCGCTGGACCGCAAGGAGTCGATTCATGACTATGTAAGTCCATCGACTATACCTAAGTCAATACGATAATAATCTTGTTCAAGATAAATCGTAGCACTCCTTGTTTTAGGAGTTGGCAACTGTAAGAAACATGTTACGATTGTTGAGCTACGCTTAAGCCGTGATATGTCAATCTTATAGGAACCGATTTCTTGATTGACATCTTGACCTGACTGAAACCGTGGTCTCATCCTTTGAGCATCGGCGTAAGTCTAACCAAGAATGTAGTCTAAGTCCTGACCCAAACCAACGTGTCGTGCATACACCGAGCGGCAGTGCAAGTCAGGCTAGACACGAAAACAAGGGACCGACTAGGCTAGCCATTGTGATCCGGTTGAGCACACTCATGATCACAAATGACTAGGGGTAAAAATCGATAGGGAATCATAGTTAATATGATTGACGACAAGTTCGTCTACCGACTGCAGAGACGGACAACTTGTTGAGATACACTCAAGGTTGTTAGACTCGGGGTAGTCGGATTCCTCTCTCACAAATGTTATTTTATAATAAATTGATTATTATTATGGCTTTAATAAATTTAGTGGGAACATATAGTTTTATAAAAACCATTAAAACTATACTACGAACTAATACTAACTAAAGTATCTATAAAATGCAGAATGGATTCGGGTCTTAGATATATGGTTGAGAAGAACGTGCTCGATGGAACGAACTACAAAGACTGGCTTAGGAACATCAAGTTGGTCCTTTCCCTAGCCGGGATAGGATACGTACTATTCGAGGACGCTCCGGATAAGCCCGAAGAAGATTCGACCTTCGAGGAAAAGGAAGCCTACAAATTGTACCAGATGGATGCAGAGAAGGCCAGGTGCCTTACTCTGGCTTCGTTGACCAACGAGTTGCAGAGGAAGCATGAACATATGGATGTTCAAAGTATGCTCCTCAATGCATAAGAGTTGTACGGCAAGCGATCTCGAGCTACCAAGTTCGAAGCCACCAGCAACCTCTGGGGCCCCAAGATGGGGACAGGGCCCATACATGATCATGTTATCAAGATGATCGGGTACGTAGAGGACGCCGCCCAGTTAGGATTTGTCTTGGACAATGAGATGTCCATATACATTATCCTAAAGTCTTTGACTCCCGAGTTTAAGCCTTTCATCACTGGTTTTATTATGAACAGTCTTGAAACGGATCTTCCTGGTCTCCTCAATATGCTTAGGCAGTTTGAGGAGATTGAGAAGAAGCCGACTGCACTGGTTGTCGGCTCTGCTTCTTCCGACCAGCTGAAAGGCAAGGGTAAGAAGAGGCAGGTCCCGCAACCTGCGAAGGCAAAGAAAGGGAAGAAAAAGACTAAAGGGGCCCAGTCGAAATCTGAGTGCTTCCATTGCCACAAGATTGGCCACTGGAAGAGGAACTGTAAGATCTATCTTGCAGAAAAGAAAAAGGGGCATACGGATGCCTACACCTCAGGTACAAATTCAATTCAATAAAACGTAATTATTTCCAATCATATAGTATGAGATACTAAAAGACATCTGTGTAATGTATACAGGTGGCTGATATGAAGTGGAGATTGGGAGAAGTGCGAAGGACGGTCGGTAATCTGAGCAATCATTGCTGCTAGGGCCGTTCAACGACTTCGAGAGACATGATCAAGACGAAGATGATACTAATTTTTGTTAAATAAAATGTATCATTTCTTTTGAGTTGAAAACAATGATTGAGTGTTCTACACTCAAAGTTTATTGGATAAATAAATTACGGTTCATCTTAATGAATCCGTTGTTTTATGAATGTCTCAGGAATTACGTTTGATGTTGAGTTGAAATTTGATTGGCTTAAATTTTCTGTGATTGTGGCTTTCTGAGATGGTTGCGTAAATTCTCGGATGATGATGCGAAGCTTCGGAAAATGTTGATTTTGGAGCTGACTTGATGTTATAGTCTATTGGTAGTTAAGTATAGGTTCCAGGGGCGTATTTATTGTGTGCGATCATAATTATACGCATATTAAGATTAATTCTTAATAAACCACATTTAGTTATTAAAGAGTTAATATTACAATGTGGTTAAGGGAAAAAGTACAGTGTAGGACGTTTTGATTGAGCGAGTCAATGTCAAGATTCCTTAAACCGATCTTGACTTGACTCATTCGTCAAACCGAACCTGACACTAGTACATTCCATCAAAAGCACTTATTAAATGGTTATAACTTCGTATATATAATCTAAATATGATTTAGATATAATATTGAAGTATTTAACTAGGTAATTCTCAAAGTCAGTGGGAGCCAGCTCGTATACTTGGTTCCGGTCTTTCGGACTAAGTAAAAAGGATTTCCACCTTAAACAAATCATCTATATAAAACATTGAATCAAAATTGTTTTGATTTAATCGTATATATAGAGACTTAGGGTGTCATGTATGTATTTGACATATTGACACAAGAAAAGTGGAATGAGCTGAGACTGACTTATAGATTATAATGTTAGACCCTACATCTAGGTTGTATTAGCTAATCGTTAGCTATACAAAGATAGGAAAATTGATCTAGATCATTTTTCCAAAGGATCAACCCTGTGTGATCAAGAGATGTATTTAATCCATTAAAATTCGTTGTAGATACTCGTTAGTAAGACCACTCTTAGGTTTGTCATATAAACGTCAATGTGACTGATATGCTATAGTGGTATGAGATACCGAGATAAATAGCCTAAGTGCAAGTGGGAGATGTAGGAGAATATATGCCCATAAGGCATTTATCCATTAGTATACGTCTTGTTCATACCGTATATGGTACCTATTATTCTAAGTATAAATAGTTCGTATTAATATACTTAGATAATATCCATAGACTTATAGTTAGGTCCTTACGTATCTAGATGAGATCTCGATTATGAGTTAGTAAGCGACCGAAGATAAACATAAGTCTTAAACGGTTCATGGTCATAGATGTGTCGAGAACTGGATATCGACACATCGGATATACCATTGTGTCTTAGTCTTACCTTAGGGTAATGATGATCTCATACTCATTCGACTTGGTGAAGTCGGAGACGAGACACGGGTGCTCATTAGAGAATGAGTTCACTGAACGACCACATAAGAGTTATTAAATGGTTGACTTTAACTGAACTGTCTTTAATAACTCTAAAGTGATGATAGGTTAGCTGGTCCTTAAGACCTGAAGTCATTTATACAAACTTGTGAGTGAACGGTGTAGCTTAGACCTATGATCTTGCTTCGAGGCTAGGTCTGCTGAAAGATCTTAGGTTGAGCTGCACCCGAAGCTCTCGAGGCGAGTAGATGACTAAGGTGGGATTCGTCACTTCCGTTAAAGGGAAGTTAGTGTTACAGGCTCAGTACGGTCTTTATGTTAATCCTTGGCCGGGGTGCATTGTAAGAAGTACAACGTATATAAAATAAAGACCGTCGTATACTGACCAATGTTGTCTGATAGGGTTGACAGTAAACCATACCCTAGGCCAACATAAACACAGTCTTGACGAAGGGACTACGGCTAAAGAAGTTCATCACTGACACAGCCAATGTAAACCCAATGATGCTTTTTGTCAAAGGGTCGATCACGTTATGATGATTCTGAAACAGGGACGACAGCTACTGCTCGTAGTGACCGTCGTCTAGGGGTTCCGAGCCCCAACCTGTAGTAAGGTCAGGCTGTAGGGTCTCACACTGAGTAGAGTTCGTGTCTTAGTAATAGGAAGATTAATTGAGAGAAAATCATTTGATGATATTCACAAGTCAAGTTGTGAAAGTTAGTCGCAATAGCAATAGGGACAAACATTGCATTTGACGCAAACTATGATTAAACGTGTCGCAAATTGGTTACGACAAATTTAGTAGGAACAAACATATTGGAAAGGGTTACCTGGATGACGGGATCGTCCCGGTCTAAACACAGGTTCAAACCGTGTCCAAATCGGAGCTCAAAAGAGCCCAGAAACGCGAAAATGGTCCAAGACGAAGTGGGTTAGACCCACTGGGCTAATAAGCCCATAGGAAAGGCAAACGGGCGCAGCCCGCTGGCTGCAGCGGGTGCACGCCCGCTGCAAGCAGCGGGCGGGCGCGGCCCGCTGCGGCAGCGGACCAACGCCCGCTGCTTGCAGCGGGCACGGCCCGCTGTGGCAGCGGGCACGGCCCGCTGTGGCAGCGGGCACACGCCCACTGCCCAGCGGGCGTGCGGCCTACCTTTGCCCCCCTTGGGCGGGCGCGCCTGCTAAGCTTAGTGGGCGTGCCCGCAACTTAAGTCATTTTTAGGGGTTTTTGAAAACCCAAATGACGGCTACGGATTTTGATAATTTGCTCAACTTTGAGCAATTGTTTGAGGGGTCAAACGAAGTCGAAATTTGTCACCGTCGGTTCCTACGCGTTCACCATTCGAAGCTTTTTGAATTAATAGCTTTTTGGTGTCTAAAGTTTAATATGCAAAGAGAATTAATTAGTTAAAGTTTGCTTTTATGAAAAGCACACTTTAACTCGAAATTAAGCCAAATTGGCTTAATTGATTTTTCTCCCATTTGCGGAATGTCCCACATTACTCGCAACGAAGGAGTGAGTGCCAGCTCCCTATATAAATATGGGTGCACTCCCTTCGTTGAAAAACACACCAATCCTTCGATCAAGTAGCTCCAGACTTTTAGAGCAAGCTCGATCGGCGACTAAATTCTCTCTCTCTCTCTTCCTGTTCTCCGGAGTAGTCCTAGCAAGACTACGAAGGGGGTTTGGATTTTGATCCGGACGTCTAAGACGCGGGTTCTTCTCAAGTGAAACTTTCTACCGCGTGTGATCGGCTCGGAGGCGAAAGTCGGCTCGGGCGGATCGGTGCGAGGGTGCGAGGCGGCTCAGGCGGATCGAGTCAAAGCGGCTCGGCTATGAGGAGCTTCTGAAGACGGTGCGGTACATCTTGCCTGCTCCAGGACCAAGATTCCGGGTATGTGGTTAAGTAGTTTGTAGTGTAGATTTAATTAGTCGCTTTAGTGTAGATCCCTCTTGGGGTGGTTAGATCCACCCCAAGTTGGCATAGATCGGGCTAGGTTCTGGCTCCCCAGAGCCTAGCTAAATTGTTTAGCTAGTGTAGAAATTTTGAATTTCTGTTTTCCGCTGCGCTTTTGTGCCCCTGTGATCCGTCCGACTTAGGACGGACACAGATCCGAGCTCTGGGGGTCCGCCCAAACCCCAACAGGGGATACCTAGCATCCTAGCAAAGATAGTAAAGAAACCACCGCAGCAAATATCCATGGCATGGTATGTGGTGGCTATCTGGTATAGGCGCTGACACAGCCAGTGGGCTACATCAAAGAGCATGAATGGTCTCACAGAGCCATCCGGGTGGAATCTGAGAGGTCGGGTCATACCCCAAAGATGGGTAAGCTCAGGGAGGGACATAGTCCCGACCTCTGGTCTACAGAAGAGTGTGCATGCTAGGTGTCTCTGGGTGTAGCGAAGGCAAGGGTGCACTATGCATGATGCCTTCGCCCGGCTGGGGCGGTACTCGAGTAGGCCAGAAATGCGCTCCCAAAAGGTGCGCGCAGCAAAATCGGTGAGGTCAATGGTCGGTGAAAAAGCAACCCTATGATCAGGGATGGCTCGAAAGTGAAAATAATCACGGATCACATCAAAAGTGACAGTGTAATCGTGATCCAGGAGTCGAAAGGTAATACCGTCACCTGCTGCGGTGAAAGTAAGGGAGCTAAGACCCTCGAGGGATAGGCATGTGTAGGTGGAGGCATGGACACCAAGGAATCGATCGAAACCGATGGATCGATAAAGGCGGTGCACTCCCTGGAGGATGCCTATTGACCTAAGAGCTGGAACGTCTATAAAGACGGTAGGTACAAGGCGGCGCTGGTGGAGCCTAGAGTATCACGCTCTGTGAGCACCATCGCAGAAAGTGATGCCGTGTGTAGGGATGTGAGCGGTGGGGTCATTGAGTGGGGGTGTGGGGTGTGGAGGGGAAGAGTGGGCGACGGTAGATGGTGATGTGGTGACAAGTGTGGTGGTGGTGGGAATGGTGGTGGTGACAGCCGGAGCTATGGTGGAGGGTGTGGTAGTGGAAGTGGTAGTGGAAGTGGTGTGTGCACGGCGCTGTAGACAGGAAGAGGAGGCGCCAGAAGACGGCCTATTCCTGTGAGCGGGGGGTGTGACGGATCCGCGTGTGCGGACCATGGTGATGCGTGCAGAAAAATAATACAGTATGAAAAGAGGATAAGGGAACGAGTGTACCGTGGGTGCGGATGATGTGGATGCGCGAAAGATCCCCCAAGCTGATCCACGCTACTGCTACTGATGTAAGAACAGAGTACCTGCAATTTGAAACAATCAAAACATCAGTTAATCGATTAAAAATAGGTGGAAATCAGATATATTGTGACTCGGACCGAGCAGAGTGTTGCTCGGCCCAAGTTGTGCACTTAGGGGTGACTCGGTGCAGGGATTGTGAATGAGTCGTGAGACTCGAGGTGGGCAGCTGAACAAGCGGTGCCCTGATTCGGGTTCAATATTACATATTTAACCCCCCATTTAGACCTATTTTGTGCCCATGTGATGCTACATTGTTCTCTAATTCATACGTATTTTCTACACATTTATTTATTAGAGAAAACACTTAATTTGAGCACAAAACAGCATTTAACGACGTAATTCTGCACTTATTATATTTTTCCTAGCACAGTCTCGATTTCACGATTCCAACGACTATTTATTCATATTTTTCTGAGATCTGTGCTAATTACTATGAATTTTTGAATGCAGAATACAATTTAAATGGAGAAATACGCAGTTAAATATGGAAATACGGTCGATGGCCAATCGGGTGCTGCCACGTGTGTCAAGATCTGCCGCTTATTCACCATCCATCGGCTAAAAATGCGGAGATATCCCCGCCGTTGGATCAAAATCCAACGGCCCCGAACGCAAATCAGCAGCTCCGCAGACCCAGCCATTTCACGCGGATCCAAGCCACGTGGCGCACATCTGTGTGCTCCCGCCTCATCCAAAGGCTGATAGCAGCCCAACACGGAAGACGCGGATCGAATTCCTCCAGCCACGTGGTGGCCATCGAACGTCTCAACCTTAAAATCGACGGCTCGCATTTAGCAGCGAGCGAGATTTGAAATCGAATCCTCCGCGATCGACGTGGCCCAATGCAGATCACTCGATTTCGATCGAGCGGACGAAATTTCTCCATCACCGAACAAAGCGGCGGCAATTATCGGGGCAACGTGGCGATTTCCGCAGCATTGGATACGGATCCAACGGACGATTTCGTCCATGCGTCTGAGCAGCGAGCGAACGATGTGGAGTTTATCTCGCCTGTTCGAAGATGATCCAACGGCTGCTGATCAACTCCGATTCGAATACGAAGCGGGCGCGGAGCTTAACGGGCGGAGCGCGAATATTAGCGCACACGTGGCAGCGCCACATTTAATCACGCTTTGATCAACGGCTACGAATTGATCCGCTCCAGATCTACGGTTGAGATGAGTTCGGGTGCGATTACTGTGCGGGTTTGAACCCGTTAAGCCCAATAAACCCGCAATCTTATTATTTAAGCGTATTCTAGGGTTTTTGGGCGTATAATTGGCGTATTGGAGCACTTAGAAGCCGTATTTTCTTCTGCAAAAATTCTGTAAAATTCCAGAGCCTAGTTTCTAATTTCCAGAGAGTTTTGAAGACTTTTCAGAGAGATTTGGTGATATTCTCTTCAACTTTAGCTTGTATTTGGGTGTTTTAGCTTGTATTTTGCCTCTAAACTTCCGTATTTTGCTATGAAATCTATGAATTCTGATCTGAAAATTGTTTATTTCTGCACCATGAGTAGCTAAATATTTATGTGCATGGTATGGATTAATTAGGTGATGTGAATCGTATTCTTTGGTTGTGTTATTGCGCTTAATCGTTGTATTTGCTAAAGTTTAATCGTCGCTCTTAAATCTACTTTTTCGTATTCCAAAAGAATAGTTCTAGTAGATGATCACCCCACAAGGGTGAGATTTGATCTCTCCAAAAGAGAGCTTCATACTTCATATATACGTTTACAACTTTAGCGATATTCTATTAGAATTGATGCGTTAACTCCCAAAAGGATATCTTCCGACGATTCGCTCCCAAAAGGAGGTTTCGTTGTGTTATATTTGATCAACCAAAGCTTACGATTCGCTGATCCTAATGAACCCATGCCATGTACATGCTTTTTATATCTATTTTTTTTACGAATTAGAGTTCGTTGTTTGCATTGATCGCACGTAACAATTCCATCACCACACTTTTCATACCACCTTCACCATCACTATTAAAGTGCTTAGATTTTATTCGTAGTTACTCTATTTTATTTAGACTTGTGGTTTCAACAGATTCTCCCGAGGATTCGACATCTGGACTCCCAGATTTTACTACTTGAACGGACTCTTGCGCTTGAGAGAAGCACCTTTCGGAGCCCACCAAGTTTTTGGCGCCGTTGCCGGGGAGAACGGTTTGTTACTACGGTTTATTTCATTCAGAGGACCTTCGGTGAGATCCTTCCACTTTATTGTATATAAACTTTTGTTTGCTTTCATATAAAAAAAAAATATTTGTGCTAGTTTATGTGGCATAGGACTCCTAGGACACATAGGTTGACTCGACGTTTTGATATGGCTAATAATAATATGGATGAAAACTTTAGCAACAATAACGAGAATAATGTGCAACCTGGAGTGCCTAGGACTTTAAAAGATTTACTTCGACCCACTAGGACTAGCACAGCTTCATGCTTTGTTCTACCTGCCGATGCAAATTCTTTCTATTTTAAACCTGGGGTGATCCAACTCTTACCCACCTTTCATGGGTTAGACAAGGAAAACCCATATCTTCATATTAAAGGATTTGAGGAGGTTTGCTTGACATGCTTTGATGGGAAAACTAGCGAGGACACGATATATCTTAAACTGTTCCCATTTTCATTAAAAGACAAAGCTAAAAATTGGTTGAATGCATTGCCATCACGCTCTATTACTACATGGATTGATTTGCAGGCTGAATTTCTAAAGAAGTTTTCTCCTATTCACAGGCCACAGGGACTGAAGCGGCAGATTATGAACTTTGCCCAGAAAAGCGAAGAAACATTCTACCAGGCATTTGAAAGGTTCAATGAGTTACTGCTCGCATGTCCGCACAATGGCTTCGACAAAAGCAGGATTATTGGCTTCTTCTACGATGGACTGCAGCCGCAAATGAAACAATTTGTAGAGATGATGTGCAATGGAGGATTCTTTGATAAAGAACCAGACGAAGCTTGGACGTACCTGGAGGAGATAGCAGAGAATGCGCAGACATGGGACACCACTTCAGACTACGAGAGAGGAGGCCATTCTGCACCATCCCAGCCTACACGAGGAGTGACTTATAATTTGAAGCAAGAGGATGCGTTGGAGGCAAAGATGGAGGCCATGATCTCAAACAAGCTTCATGCAATGAATTTGAAAGAGGCCAAGGCAGTCGAGATAGAGCAGATTTGCGCACTTTGCGACGTTGGTGGCCACGACACTAGTGCTTGTCCTATGCTTCCAGCTTTGAAGAGCATGCTAGGAAATCCTACTGGGGTGAATCAAGTTTCTTCGAACTACCAGAACTTCAATTCCAACAAGGGGTGGCGCAACAATCCAAACTTGAACTGGGGCCCCAATCAGCAGACTCAGCAGCAGCAGGCTCCCCCTCCGTTCCGACAACCTCAATACAACAACAACAACTATCAAGGTGGGAACTAGAGGAGGGACACTGAGCCAGTGCAACAACAGCAGATGCAACCATTTGGCGATGCGCTTCAGCAGCTTATCCAATTGCAACAAGCCCAGATGCAGCAGCAGCAGGCTCAATTTCAGGCTCAGCAGACTCAGAATCAGCAGATGAGCGAGAGCTTGGCGAGGCTTACAGCGACATTAGAAAAAGGTAAGCTTCCATCTCAGTCAATTCCAAATCCTAATATGGGCTCATCTTCTTCTGCAGGAAATAATATGAAGCCTTGCCAAGCGGTGTCCACTTTGAGGAGTGGAAAAGAGATTCAAAAGCCTGATCCACCGAGCAAACAAGCTGAGCAGGAAGAGGAAATTCAGATCCAGCAAGAGGAAATTCAAGAGCAAGAGGAGCTGCAGGAAAAGAGCACGGAAGTGGGTTTGAGCAAAAATGTCATTAAAGAGAAGGAACCCGCAGCATACGTACCTGCAGCGCCTTTCCCTCAGCGGCTACTTCAGAAAAATAAAGATAAGTATCAAAATGAAATTCGTGAAATTTTTCAGAAGTGCCAGATCAACATTCCATTGCTCGATGCTATTAATCAAATACCTGCCTATGCTAAATTTCTAAAAGATTTGTGCACTGTTAAAAGAAAGTTAAATGTGAAAAAGAAAGCATTCTTGACTGAACAGGTTAGCTCTATTGTGCAACAAAATACACCACCTAAATTTAGAGACCCTGGATCACCCACCATCACTTGCACCATTGGCACTAAGAAAATTGGAAATGCTTTATTGGATTTAGGATCTAGTGTCAATATATTGCCATATCCTATTTTTGTGCAGCTTGGGTTAGGACAGCTAAAGCCTACATCTGTTATATTACAACTAGCTGATAGATCTATTAAAGTTCCTAAGGGATGCATTGAGGATGTCCTCGTTCAGGTGGACAAATTTTACTACCCTGCGGACTTTATAGTTCTAGACATCCAGGGACCCCAAACTGCCAATGCTACTCCTATCATCCTAGGTAGACCATTCCTAGCGACATGCAATGCTTTAATAAATTGTAGAGATGGTCAACTGAAACTAACTTTTGGCAACATGACTTTGGACTTGAATATTTTTAATACTTGCAAGTTACCACGTGTGGATGATGAGATTGAGAGGGTGCATATGATTGATTCGTTGGTGGATGATTATATTTGTTCTGAATTTTGTGATGATGCTTCTATTGTTGAGACTTTTATTGGTGATTCTGATGACATGTCTTTTGTGCAGGAGAACGTGAAGGAGCTCAATGCGGTATGGGAGCCTAGGTTCGAAGCTTTGCCACCTAATGCATCAATTCAAATTTCATCTGAGGTGGAGGATCCAAAGCCAGAGTTGAAGCCACTTCCTGACTATCTTAAGTATGCTTTTCTTGGCAATGAAAACAGCTTCCCTGTGGTAATATCTTCTAAACTTTCTTTAGAGCAGGAAAGCTCATTACTTGATGTGCTGAGGAAACATAGAGGTGCTATTGGTTGGTCCATTGCTGACATAAAAGGTATAAGCCCTATTGTATGCATGCATCACATTTATTTAGAGGATGACGCCAAACCCACTAGAGAAATGCAACGTAGGTTAAATCCAACATTAAAAGAAGTGGTTAAAGGCGAGGTACTAAAATTGTTAGATGCAGGCATTATTTATCCTATTTCTGACAGCAAGTGGGTTAGCCCTACACAGGTTGTTCCTAAAAAGTCTGGCCTCACCGTGGTTAAAAATGAGAATAATGAGCTTATCTCAGTTAGAGCCACCACAGGTTGGAGGATGTGCATAGACTATAGGAAGTTGAACTCCCGAACTAGAAAAGATCATTTCCCTCTTCCATTTCTTGACCAAATTTTAGAGATGGTAGCTGGACATGAATATTATTGCTTTCTAGACGGTTATTCAGGTTATTACCAGATTGAGATTGCACCTGAGGATCAGGAAAAGACCACTTTTACCTGCCCCTTTGGTACTTTTGCATTTAAAAGAATGCCGTTTGGTTTATGTAATGCTCCAGCTACTTTTCAGCGATGCATGCTCAGTATTTTTGATGATATGGTTGAGAAAATCGTTGAGGTATTTATGGATGATTTTTCAGTATATGGTAGCTCTTTCCATGATTGCTTGGCTAACTTGGCTCTTGTTCTTGACAGGTGCATTGAAAAGAACCTCCTATTGAATTGGGAGAAGTGTCATTTTATGACCACAGAGGGACTTGTCCTAGGTCACCTGGTTTCTAAAGATGGTATACAGGTAAACAGAGCCAAGGTAGCTGTAATTGAGAAGCTACCAAGTCCTAAATGCGTGAAGGACATCAGATCATTTTTGGGACATGCAGGATTTTATAGGCGGTTCATCAAAGATTTTAGCGCAATATCTCGCCCTCTTTGCAACTTACTTACTTTAAATGTGGACTTTATTTGGACACCTGAGTGTCAACTTTCTTTTGAAACTTTAAAGAAGTTGCTGATTTCTGCTCCTATTTTGCAGGTGCCAGACTGGTCCCTACCATTTGAAATAATGTGTGACGCAAGCAATTACGCAGTAGGTGCAGTCCTAGGCCAAAGAAAAGACAAAGTTCCAGTAGTGATCTACTACGCCAGCAAGACATTAAATGACGCTCAAAGGAATTATACAACAACAGAGAAGGAGTTGCTGGCAGTAGTCTTTGCGCTGGAAAAATTCAGGAGCTATATTTTAGGATCACCAATTTTGATATATACGGATCACTCTGCTTTAAAATATTTATTATCTAAAAAAGATGTTAAGCCTCGATTGATACGATGGATTTTATTGTTGCAGGAGTTCAATGTCACAATCAAGGACAAGAAAGGCGTGGAGAATCTAGTAGCTGACCATTTATCACGTTTGACAGTAGGCCTTGATTCAGCGGATGTGCCTTTGAAGGACTCCTTTCCTGACGAGCATCTTTTTAGCGTCTCCACCTCTCCATGGTATGCTGATATCGTTAATTATCTGGTAACTGGTAAGACCCCTGACACTTGGTCTCTTCAAGACTTTAAACGGTTCAAGTACGAGGTAAAATATTTCTTCTTTGATGATCCGTACTTATATAAATATTGTAGTGACCAAATTGTTAGGAGATGCATTCCTGATCATGAAATAACCAGTGTGATACAATTTTGCCATGATGGAGTATGTGGTGGACACTTTTCAGCGAACAAAACTGTGGCAAAAATCTCGCAATGTGGCTTTTATTGGCCATCTATGTTTAAAGACACATTTCATTATTGCAAGACTTGTGCTGCATGCCAACAATTAGGGGGTATTACTAAACGTAACATGATGCCTCTGAACCCCATTTTAGAGATTGAAATATTTGATTGTTGGGGCATAGACTTCATGGGACCTTTCCCACCTTCATTTGGATATGCTTATATTTTGGTTTGTATTGATTATGTTTCTAAATGGGTGGAAGCTATTCCTTGCAGGTCGAACGACACTTCCGTTGTGCTTAAGTTCCTCAAAGAGAACATTTTCTCTAGGTTTGGAGTGCCCAAGGCCTTGATCAGTGATGGAGGGTCTCATTTTTGCAACCGCATGTTCGCTACTTTAATGAAGAGGTTTGGGGTCACCCATAAGGTTTCTACTCCGTATCACCCCCAAACCAATGGCCAAGCAGAGTTGGCAAACAGAGAGATCAAAGGAATTTTGCAGAAAACGGTGAATCCATCGAGAAAAGATTGGAGTTTGCGCTTACCTGAAGCGTTGTGGGCCTACAGGACGGCCTACAAAACAATTTTGGGGATGTCACCTTACCGCCTTGTATTTGGGAAGTCTTGTCACTTACCTGTTGAGATAGAGCATAGATCTTATTGGGCTATAAAGAAAATGAATTTTGATACTGATGTCTCTTTTTCTTCTCGCAGGTTGCAATTGTTGGAGCTGGAGGAGTTGAGGAGAAATGCGTACGACAACGCTAAAATTTCAAAAGAGAGGATGAAATCCGTCCACGACATGATGATTTTGAGGAGGGAGTTCACTCCAGGCCAAAAAGTATTGCTATACAATTCCAGGCTACACATCTTTCCTGGGAAGCTTCGCTCTAGGTGGTATGGACCTTTCGTCGTCAAAGAAGTTTTCCCACATGGCGCTGTGCTCTTACTAAATGAAAAAGATGGAAGTGAGTTCAAGGTGAATGGCCAGAGATTGAAACATTTTCATGAGCCTTGGACCAAGGAAGCGAGCACCATGGATCTCACAGACCCACCTTCGGGTGGGAACTAATCAGGTGTGTTCTTTCCATGATACCCTCTTCCTAACATTGAGGACAATGTCTATTTTAAGTTGGGGGGAGGGAAATAACTTTTAGGATTTTTATTTGCTTTTTCCTTTTCTTTTAGGACTTTTATTTTCTTTTTCTTTTTCTTTTAGGATTTTATTTTTTTAGTTCCCTTTTTGCATTGAAAAAAAAAAAATTTTTTTGAGTTAAGAAATATCACCAAAGTCTATCTTTGCCTAGAAATGACCCTCATGTGATGAAATCTCTCGATATTTATTTACCACCGTACACTCGTGATTTATTTTCTCCACCACTATTATTCAACATTTCAATCTCATTTTACATGAATTTGAGTGCTTGTGGTGAATTTCTTTTTTATACATCTCAATGGCAAGATTAATTGATGACTTAATGAACCTATAAATTATGGATTAGCAAGTGGTATGCTTTCATTGGCACACACCAAAGTTCATGTACCAATAATTCCTAAATTAACTGGAGCATTGTTCTTTATCTCGTATTTATTGCCATTTGCATGCTTGGTGTGATTTTGGGTAGAAAAACGTACCACGTCATTTGAAATGATTAGGATACCCATTCTTGTGAAAAATTAAAGAAGAGGAAGTTATCTTGCCAAGTTGTTTATGCACACACAAAAGAAGAAAAAATGAGATGAATAAAAAAAATGAATAAATGTGCTATTAAAGAAATAACTTGGTTGGCTCGAGTAGTACAGTCCGAGGGGTCCTTCTTGGCCTAATGCCCTATTATCGTCTGATTTGGGAGCCATTGACCGGAACCTCAATTATTTGATGGAGCGATCCAAGTTATATACTTTTCTGCGAATGTTGCTTGATGCGCGTTACGCGGAACTATGGAGAGAAGTGAAAGAACATAGAGAATAAGTGTGCATGATTAGCGAAGCAAGAAAACTTCCAAAGCTTAAAGAAAACGCAAGATGTGGTGTGAGTTCCGATGAATAGAGACTGACGTGTGTATGTCTTGATACCATCCTACTTTTGATGCTTGCTTTGCATGAACCATCTACGCTCCAAGTTAAAATATTTGATTGAACGGTGTGGGCCATTGATTTTGTGTACTATGAGCTATGAAGTAATTGATAGTGAATTTGAGTCTATTTTATAACCATTTGAGATGCTTGACTTTCATTTTTGAAAAACCCACAAGTACCATTACTTGATGAGTTTGAAATATTGATATTAGTGTTTGGTTATCTCTTTTGTCGTTGTAGTATGATGGTGAATGATTTGAGATCTGATAAGGTGATCTAGGCGTATTTTTAATCGCTCTTTTTGCTAGAGACTAGCAAATCGCTAGTTGGGGGGTGTGATTCGGGTTCAATATTACATATTTAACCCCCCATTTAGACCTATTTTGTGCCCATGTGATGCTACATTGTTCTCTAATTCATACGTATTTTCTACACATTTATTTATTAGAGAAAACACTTAATTTGAGCACAAAACAGCATTTAACGACGTAATTCTGCACTTATTATATTTTTCCTAGCACCGTCTCGATTTCACGATTCCAACGACTATTTATTCATATTTTTCTGAGATCTGTGCTAATTACTATGAATTTTTGAATGCAGAATACAATTTAAATGGAGAAATACGCAGTTAAATACGGAAATACGGTCGATGGCCAATCGGGTGCTGCCACGTGTGTCAAGATCTGCCGCTTATTCACCATCCATCGGCTAAAAATGCGGAGATATCCCCGCCGTTGGATCAAAATCCAACGGCCCCGAACGTAAATCAGCAGCTCCGCAAACCCAGCCATTTCACGCGGATCCAAGCCACGTGGCGCACATCTGTGTGCTCCCGCCTCATCCAAAGGCTGATAGCAGCACAACACGGAAGACGCGGATCGAATTCCTCCAGCCACGTGGTGGCCATCGAACGTCTCAACCTTAAAATCGACGGCTCGCATTTAGCAGCGAGCGAGATTTGAAATCGAATCCTCCGCGATCGACGTGGCCCAATGCAGATCACTCGATTTCGATCGAGCGGACGAAATTTCTCCATCACCGAACGAAGCAGCGGCAATTATCGGGGCAACGTGGCGATTTCCACAGCGTTGGATACGGATCCAACGGATGATTTCGTCCATGCGTCTGAGCAGCGAGCGAACGATGTGGAGTTTATCTCGCCCGTTCGAAGATGATCCAACGGCTGCTGATCAACTCCGATTCGAATACGAAGCGGGCGCGGAGCTTAACGGGCGGAGCGCGAATATTAGCGCACACGTGGCAGTGCCACATTTAATCACGCTTTGATCAACGGCTACGAATTGATCCGCTCCAGATCTACGGTTGAGATGAGTTCGGGTGCGATTACTGTGCGGGTTTGAACCCGTTAAGCCCAATAAACCCGCAATCTTATTATTTAAGCGTATTCTAGGGTTTTTGGGCGTATAATTGGCGTATTGGAGCACTTAGAAGCCGTATTTTCTTCTGCAAAAATTCTGTAAAATTCCAGAGCCTAGTTTCTAATTTCCAGAGAGTTTTGAAGACTTTTCAGAGAGATTTGGTGATATTCTCTTCAACTTTAGCTTGTATTTGGGTGTTTTAGCTTGTATTTTGCCTCTAAACTTCCGTATTTTGCTATGAAATCTATGAATTCTGATCTGAAAATTGTTTATTTCTGCACCATGAGTAGCTAAATATTTATGTGCATGGTATGGATTAATTAGGTGATGTGAATCGTATTCTTTGGTTGTGTTATTGCGCTTAATCGTTGTATTTGCTAAAGTTTAATCGTCGCTCTTAAATCTACTTTTTCGTATTCCAAAAGAATAGTTCTAGTAGATGATCACCCCACAAGGGTGAGATTTGATCTCTCCAAAAGAGAGCTTCATACTTCATATATACGTTTACAACTTTAGCGATATTCTATTAGAATTGATGCGTTAACTCCCAAAAGGATATCTTCCGACGATTCGCTCCCAAAAGGAGGTTTCGTTGTGTTATATTTGATCAACCAAAGCTTACGATTCGCTGATCCTAATGAACCCATGCCATGTACATGCTTTTTATATCTATTTTTTTACGAATTAGAGTTCGTTGTTTGCATTGATCGCACGTAACAATTCCATCACCACACTTTTCATACCACCTTCACCATCACTATTAAAGTGCTTAGATTTTATTCGTAGTTACTCTATTTGATTTAGACTTGTGGTTTCAACAGATTCTCCTGAGGATTCGACATCTGGACTCCCAGATTTTACTACTTGAACGGACTCTTGCGCTTGAGAGAAGCACCTTTCGGAGCCCACCATGCCCTAGGGCATGACTCGGGGGTGGGTTAGACCGAGCACCTAGGTGCTCGGTATGTTCCCTAGGGCACAGTGAGGGGGGGTTCTGAATGAGCAGCTTGGCTGCTCGTTCTGTGCCCTAAGGCATGAAGTGGGGCGGGAGGGGGGGGGGGTTCGGCGGTCGCTGTGAATTGGGAGGCGGGAGGGGGTTTAGGCGATGGCGAAGGGGGGTTTAACGGTGGGGGGGTTAAGGGAGGGTGGGGCGGTGGCGTCGTCGATAGTGCCATCGACTCAGAAGGGCGAAGAGGGGGCGAACAGGGAGCGGGTGATGTAGGGAGAGGGGGAGTGGGAATGGGAAATAGGTGAAGGGGGGATGTGTGTGAGGGCGGCGGTGCCGTCGGCGGCGGTGGCGCCATCAACGGTGTCGGCCGACGTGTAGGGGAAAAATGGTGGGGGGAAGAGAGGGAGGCGGCGGAGAGATAGAGATGGGGGAAGGAGAGAGGAGAGAGGGGGGATTTACCGGTGAACGGCGGCACCGACGGTGGAGTCGGTGGCAGAGACGGAGGGGAAAGACGGCGGGGGCAGTGAGTTGAACGAGTAGGGTTAGGAGCTCGGGGGAAAATTTTGTCGGGGGTAAAAAAATTAGGGATATGGTGTAAAAAGCTTGTATGGTGGGATTTAAAAATCAGGATCGACTCGGTCCGAGCAGCGAGGCTGCTCGACCGGGTCGAAGTGAATAAAATTTTTAAACACAACGACTCGACTCGGTCCGAGCATCTAGGCTGCTTGACCCGGCCAACGTTAAAATTTTCAATGAAATACTCCCTCCGAGTCGTATTCTGCTCAGGCTGAGCCAATAATGTTCTGCCTGAGTCGACAGAGTGACATTTTCTCCCCAAATCTCTTCCATGTACGACTCGATCGAGCAGATAGATGCTCGGTCTGCATCATGTACTGCTCGGGCCGAGCCAATAATGTTCTTCCTAGGTCGACAGAGTAACGTTTTTCGCTCAAATGTCTTCCCTATACGACTCGATCGAGTAGCCGTCTGCTCGGTCCATGTCAATTTCTACTCGGACCGAGCAGAAACCTACTCGGGCCGAGCTCAGGTATCTTCCTTTTCCGTATCTGATTGACGCGACCGAGCAGCTGAGCTGCTCGGTCCAGATTTCCTGTGTCTCTTTTTCCCTTCTTTTCCTTGTTTTCCTTCTCAAATCTTTGATTTCCTCCAGCTTCCTTCCGTTTATAATGTCCATATGCATACCCCCAATTGTCCGTCCTACACAAAACACAAACTCGTCAATTTTTTATGATTTTTGTGATTTTTTCTAAAAATACGAAATAAAAATAGAAAAATAAGAAAATAGGAAAGAAGTTTCAAAATCTACATAATTGGGTTGCCTCCCAATAAGCGCTCGTTTTCGGTCATGAGCTCGACTCCCTTTGATATATCAATGTTCATTTGGTGCGCGCGGTGGTCACGCGTCACCCTTTGGGGCGGTGCAATTCGGTGGCGTATGACTTCCACTTACTCCAGCATTCGTCTCCACATAAGATGTGACCTCCGATGCATGATGATTTGTCGAACGGCGTAGGAACTCCTCTTCCAAGATTTGGATGTACGCGGCGACCGCTTTGTTGTAGGTTGGGTCACCGTCGTCGTCGATGCTTGCTATTATCGAGTCCTTCATGACCCCTTCAGCAGTGAATTCTTCAATCGCTTCCTCTTCGAGAAGCTCCAGATAACTGGCCCCTTCTTCATAAGCTCTCTCCTTCATCGGCCTTTGTAGCCAGAACTCAGCTTCAATATTCTCCACATTGAGGGAAAGGGTCTCTTCCCGGACGTCTATGAGAACTCTAATCGTCACCATGAAGGGGCGGCCGAGTATGAGTTGAGAGCTTCCTCCCTACGGCATGTCCATAATGATGAAGTCGACCGAGATACATATCCCTAGAGGTATCTGGAGGATGACGTCCCGTGCAATTCCGACCGGGTAAGTGATGGAATGATCGGCGAGCTGGATGGACATGCTCATCGGTTCCAGCTCACTTCCCGTCTGGAGTCTCTTGAAGATGGATAGGGGCATAAGGCTAATGCTAGCCCCCAAGTCAATTAACGCCCTGCTGATTGGTATGCCGCCGATGGAACATGGCACGGTGAAGCTCCCCGGATCCGGTAACTTCCGGGGGAGGTGATTTTTGATATTGGAGGTAGAATCCTCCAACAGCTTGATCTCTTCTAGCTTTATCTTTCCCGTGAGGAGATCCTTTAGGAATTTGGCATACGTCAGGATCTCGGTGATGGCATCAAGAAACGGGATATTCAGCTGAATCCCTTTCAGTAACTGACGTGCGTTTATATTTCATATATTCACGCACGTTTTTTTTGTGTTTTTCCGTTGTTTTCCGCCGTCTTATATTCGTTTTCTTGTGTTTTCTTGTTTTCTTTCACTTTTTCGTGTTTTTTGTATTTTGCAGGAGTTTACCGGCGTAGGGGACATATAACGATGATATCATGAGTCCCCGGAGCAACGGGAGGAGTCACGCGTGATCCAGGGGGTCAAACGACGAAGATAGCATCTTTCAGCCCCTCACCCGACCGGTTGGTCACTTCCAACCGATCGGGTGATGCATGCGTGCATCACCCAGACACAAGCTGGAGCGGTCAAGAAGTCACCCGGTCGGTTCAGAGGCCGGTTCAAACGCCCCAACTCTCTGGATTTTTGATGCTGAATACCAACCGATCGGGTGACCTTCACCCGATCGGTTCACCTGTAGCCGATTCTCCGAAGCCGAGACACGGACAGCTCAACCGACCGGTTCACCCGACGGCACGATGATCCAATCGATCAGCCTCAACCCTCAACCGACCGTGCCATATAACCGGGTAAAGTCCCGTGCTGAACTGCCGAAGAAACGAAGCAGGTTACCCGATCGGTTGACTTTTCAACCGATCGGGTGATATCGTATTCTATATATAGGACCCCTAGGTTTTCCAGAAACGGGAGGTGTTATTTTTTGCTGTTTTTTCTCTCTCTTGACGACTGTAATTTTTCAGATATTTGTAAGTTTTCTGATCTTTGTTAAACTTTAATATAGTGTTATGAGCATTGCTCTTACTGCTTTTCAATCGCCTGATCATGTTTCTAACGGTCGATTTCTATTTAGATCGCTTTTTAGTAAATATGTGTGAGTAGTTCCCAAATCTGGGATTTTGGTGGAAACCCCTTCGTGGGTTCTTCCCGATGCGTCCATAGGACTAGGAAATCGATAGGGATTAGGAATCTAACGGTTACGCGGGGTGTTTTATTGTCATCAGCGGAAAAAAGACCGCCTTTGACCGTTGGGCCAAGGGGGAATAAACTTGGCGGTTGATTCCCTAGCCATAGCTCATGCCCTTAGCGTAGACGTCGAATCCTAGCGCGCGAGAGCGGCAGGATGAGACGTTGGGAGTTATCGTTGCGAGCTTAGTGCTCCCGGAGTCGGTCGGTGTTAATGGACATGGGAATGCCCACTGACCGAACCCGGGAAGTCCGACGTATCATCCTGGGCACCGACAGGAATATCGGGCCCATGGGACGCTTGTATCACTCTTAGAGGCAACGTCTCACCATTAGACCCTAATTCCGATCGCTATCCTACCCGTAGGCCGTATTGGCGAGAATCATACGATAGGGTGGAAACCGAAGTCCCTGGTTTTCCCTTTATATTGTTTATTCCTCGCATTCTATTTTTCGTGACAACCCATCATCCGATTCGGGCTAGCTCGCCCATGGGGTGAATTTGGTCCTTCTTGACACAAGCACATCCACGCCCCCCTGAGTTCGACCCCCAAGCCACACTACAACACCGTGCGCTTATGGTTACAAATATTTAAATCTCACGCCCCCAATTATACATTGCACACATCTGACACGCAAAGCACGGGGGACGTCAAGCTTTATGGCGCCGTTGCCGGGGAGGCAACGTGCTTGTTATTTTAGGATTTCATGAACCCTTGAGTCTAGCTCACATCCCTACATCGCGATAATTTTCGCATTCTTATTTTTCTATTTCTATTTTATTCTTTAATTTTTATTTTTTATTTTTATTTTTATTTTTTATTTCATCTGTTTCTTTCCCACTTTTCGCTTCACGGGTGTTTGTTGTTTTTAATGCGCAGGAGTTCAAGAAGTCTCGACGACTTGATTCCCGTTGACCCTGAGATAAACGCCACCCTAAGGTGTCTTGACGTCGAGAAGCAAAGAAGAGAGGATCCTGAAACCATGGGGGAGAACACCCCACCTCACAAGTCCATGCTGGAGTACTCGATGCCATCCATCGAGTCCACCTCCGCCATCCGTCCTCCTGCTATTACGGCGCAAAGCTTCGAGCTTAAGCCGTCTTTGGTGACATGGATCCAGTAGGATCAATTCTTGGGGGCACCCATAGAGAGCCCCATTGAACATTTGGACTCCTTCTTGGAGAAATGTGACACCTTCCAGATAAATGGTGTCACAACTGAGGCGATCCGTCTGAAGCTATTCCCCTTCTCTCTGCGAGATAAGGCCAAGCTGTGGCTTAGGGGGAAGGACGCAAATACGTTCAACACCTGGGAGAAGCTCTCAAATGCTTTCCTGACAAAGTTCTTTCCTCCGGGGAAGACCATGAAGCTGAGGAGTGAGATCTCCTCCTTCTCCCAGGCCAGCCACGAGTCCTTGCATGAAGCTTGGACGAGATATAAGGAAATGCAGCGGAGATGTCCCCACCATGAGCTCCCTAAGTTACAGATCATAAATCTGTTCTATTATGGGTTGAGGGACGATTTGAAATCTTCCATGGACACCGCGGCTGGAGGGTCCTTTATGTCAAGAAGCGAAGAAGATGCCGGACAGATTCTGGAAAATATGGCATCAAACAATGAGCGGTGGTGTGACGAGAGAGCCACACCTAGATCTGGGGGTATCCACAGGGTCGAGGACGTTGACAAATTATCCAGCAAGTTTGACTTGCTGTTGACCCAGATCTCCGCATTTATGGTAGGCACCGGTGGTGCCGGTACACAACACATTGCGGCGGTTGAATCCGAAGTCTTTGGAGAATTCGACGGTGGTTACATCTCACCACCGTTGGACCAGGCGAGCGCGTTATTTTACAATCCTACGGGGAATGCGCCTTTTCCACCACGAACCAACTCCAACCCGTCCTACTCTCCAAACAACCGGAATCATCCCAACCTTAGTTATCGGGCACCGTATCAGCAGCCGCCACCTCAGCAGCAGCAACAACAGATATATCAGCCGGCTAGGCCTCAGCAGCAGCAGTTTCAGCAACAGCAATTTCAACAGCAGCAATCTCCACAACCATATCAGCAATATGCTCCCAGGAATCAGCAACCAGTTCAGCAGCAGCAATATGGCCAACAGAGGGCCATCTCTCCGGTTGAGTCCCTATTGACTCAATATATATCCAACCAGGAGAAGATAAATCTGAAGTTAGAAATGGGACATCTGGCTCTCACGGACCAAGTAACCCAGCTAGGGTTACAAGTGGCGAACCTTTCAAGGTCGCAAAACTTATTGCCGCCACAACCGGAGGTGAACCCGAGGGGAGCAAATCAGACCTTGGCACTTACGCACGAGCATGCGAACATTTCCGCTATCGTCTTGAGGAGCGGAACACAAATCCCCACTAGAGTGCCCCCAAAGGAACCGGAAGCACCATTGGTCGTGGAGCGACCGATTGAAAAATTGAATGACGCCGGTGCTTCGTCACCAAAGCAAACAACTCCGGAGGGAGATCCTAATGAGGAGAAGAAAAAGGATGAGGAAGGGAGCCTCATGGTATTCAAGCCTGTTGTGCCCTTTCAGCAACGCTTAGCCCAAGCCAAAATAGACGAGAAGTATGGCAAATTCTTTGCCATGGTCAAAGATCTAAGCTTGCAAATCCCCTTCCTTGAAGCTATAGAGACCATACCATCCTACGCGAAATTCCTCAAGGATTTGGTGACAAAGGGTTCTAGAAAGGAGAAGGTCATTCTGACGGCAGAATGTAGTGCTCTTATCCAGCAAGCAAACCCTCCTAAGCTTAAAGACCCGGGGAGCTTCTCTATCCCTTGTGCGATCGGGGAGGTAAAGATACATCGTGCGCTCGTCGATCTTGGAGCGAGCGTCAGTTTGATGCCCTTGTCGCTGTATAAGAGGATAGGAATGGGCGACTTGGAGCCCACCGGAATGACCCTACAGCTTGCAGACCATTCGGTAAAGTATCCAGTGGGTGTTGTTGATGACCTTCCTGTCAATGTTAGAGGGGTGCATGTGCCTGTGGACTTCGTTGTCATGGACATGCCTGAGGATGCACACACCCCCATCATTCTTGGATGGCCTTTCATGGCCACTACCGGCGTATTAATCGATGTGAAGAATGGGAAACTTGCCCTAAACGTCGGCACCGAAAAAGTCGAGTTTGACTTGGGGTTGTCGATGAAGCACCCCGATCCCCCAGATGATCCAAGATGTAATGTGCTGGAGTTAGAAATAGAGAGAGCTGTGGAGGAAAGCTCCTGGGAAATTCTTTCAAGAAATCCCCCCGATAGCTTGAGGGACTCCGAAGAACCAGTCGGCCCGAAGAAGAATGATGTTGCTGGGATAACAGATGCGGCACACACGATCCCTCCCAGATTCCCAAAGGCTCCTCCGGCGAGGAGAAAAGGCAAAGAGCCCATGGGGCTCACCGGGGATGTGGTTCGGATCCTTAAACGAGTGGCGGTGGACGCCAATATGAGGGAGAAGCCCCCGGGCCCCGTCAACAAAGGGAGAGTCGTCGAACAAGTTTTCTTGTCGCCACCGACTACACCAAAACCTACCAGCTGTGAAGTTGAAGTGATGCCAGACTTTGGGCATCACCCGTATCGCCCACCTTGAACATCATCTACGGGCGTCGAGCTAACGACGTTAAACAAAAGCGCTTCATGGGAGGCAACCCATACTCTAAACCTTTGTTTCCAATTTTTAGGATTATTTTTAACTTTATTTTATCTATTTTAATAAATAAATCCAGCCGCAAGAACTTCCGTTGAGGGACTTAGGCCATTTGTGGACTTTTACAGAAAACAAGGCCCCAACCGTTTGGTTGATAACTCAACCGATCGGTTGGGATGTATCAGCTGCTGGCCGTAGCAGTCGCTCAACGAATCGATCGGGTGAAGACATGTGAGACCGGTTGGCAGACCGGGTGAACGGGGCTGAAGTCTTGGGAATTTTAGGGAGTTGATCAATCGATCGGGTGAAGATATGCATGACCGGGTGGAAGACCGGGTGAGCTGTACTAAACTTTCGGGAAAAAGTGTGAAGCGGCGAACCGATCGGTTGATTTATCAACCGATCGGGTCGCCTGTAGCTGACTTTTCAGCAATAATTTCGACCTAAAAGTCAACCGATCGGGTGACATTTCACTCGATCGGTTCGACTTAAAATCCTATATATACGCGCTCTCCACCCGTTCGTTCCCCCCTCGCCCGATTTCGAATTTCTCGTCGCCATTTCGACTCCTCCGCCTTCGCCTGACCTAGTTCCTCCTCCCAACCGACCCTAATCGATCTCTCCCCTCTCCTTTTCCATCTTTCCATCGATCTCTCCCCCTTCCTCTTTGATTTCACCCACTTAAAGCCCTAATTTTCGCCCATTCCCCCCCATTTTCGAAATTTGCTGAAAGGAGTCACCGCGGCTTCACACGTGTTCCTGTTGCGTCGTGTTGGGGTGTCTACGAGCAATGATCTTCATCTCAATTGGGTAATTTCGTTCCTTAGCTCAAATTTATATTTTGCCCTAGAATTTAATTTTGCTCGTTTTCTATGTTAGTGTGTATTCATCGTATTTTGCATACACTCACTTACACACACGACTCCTGCACAATGCCTCCTCGCTGCGCTAAACCCATCGACGCAAGCACTTCCAACCCTAGACCCACCCGTCGCGCTCGTCGCACACAATCCTCCACCCAACCCACCACCGCCACCAATTCATCCACCACCCCACGCCCCTCTGACCCCGTTTACATTGGCGATGCCGAATACGAGGTGTCATTCCATGAAGACGACCAAGCCGACCGGTTCATGTCCATGCTCCTCCTAGCAGGAGTTGGTGGTCAGGCAACTCCACAGTCAGTCGAGCATGACCTGCCCGTCCTTCAAAGCCTCATTCGTCACATTCGCACTGACTCACTCGATGTCTCCGAGCTTCACATCCCACCCCCCACCACTCCTAGTCCTCAGCACGGGCCCCCATCACCACCCCCAGAGGGTGGTGCCTCTGCTTGATATATTTCCATCCAGCTTTTGCCTCCCCTTATTTATAGTGCCCATCTGTCTTTGCGGGGCCCTGCTTTACCACAGCTAGGGGGAGGACCCATTCCCGCTTCAGGTCCCTTCTTTTTTATCTTTGTTTCCATTCTTTTCTCTTTCTGACCTCCCCCTTGCATTTCTCTACGTTTTCACGATCATATCATTTTGCTAGCACTGTCACGTTTAGCTTGGGGCAAGTCAAATTTTCCTGTGTGCTGTCGTGTGTCGTTTTTCTTTCTGTGTTTGTTTCTTTGTCGTGTCGTGTGATTTTCCTTTCATTTTATTTTATTTTATTTTATTTTTTTATGTCGTGTGGTGTGATTTTTATTTTTATTCTTATTTTCAGTTTCGTTTGTGTGATTTTCTTGTCTTTCGTGTCTTTTTGTGTCGGTGCATATTCCCCCCCCCATTTTCTTTCCCCTCCCGTATTCACTTTTATTGTATTAAGGGCAATGCAAACTTCAGCTTGGTGGAGCCGCACTTTGTGCGTCATTTGAGTCTTTCTTTTTCGTTTTTGAGTCTTTTTCATCGTGTTTATTATTTTTCTTTTCTTCTTTTTCATCTCCTCCTCCTAGAGATGAACCCTGTGATGAATTGCCACATAATCACACACACCTAGCATGGCATCGATAATCACATTCACTAACCCTAGGAAGCCGAGTCCTCTTGCATTTCATGCATCGTGGGTCCACTTAGCTATTTTGTGAGTCGTGTGTCGTGCCTAGCTGTTTGGTGTGCTTCTACTTTGTGATTTTATTTTATATACCTGTCCAGGAATGACCCCTAGATAATCATGTTTCGATTTGAATATGCGGTATTTGCTTCTTCTATCTGCTTCTGTATGCATGAATATATATCGTATGCTTCATTTCGCATGTGTCGGGATTCCACAGTTAGGACCAGGATAACCCATTTAGCATACGCTCTCATTAGTGAAATATCTCCCATGCCTAAGTGTCTAGAATCCGATTTCTTTTTTGTTTTACTTGGTGCAAATCCCATCGTCGTGTACCGTTCTCCCACTTGGGAGAGTACACATGTGTATAGCCAAAATCCCAAAAATTCAAAAAAAAAGAAGAGAAAAACCCAAAAAAAGAAAAGAAAAGAGAAAATTGTATAGCCAAAAAGCCAAAAAAAATTCATATATCCAAAAACCAAATATATATATATATATATATATATATATATATATATATATATATATATATATATATATATATATATATATATATATGAGTGTGAATATTTTCCTACTTACCGAGAATAAAGGGAAGGCGAGAATTTACACCGAGTGTTCTACTCCACATCATCTCAACCCCCATCGCTTTCGAAAACACTTGGAATAGGGAATTCTAGCTATTATCTAGGTGATACTGTGGTGATGTCCGAGCCCCTAGTCCCGGGTTTTCCCTTTATATTGTTTATCCCTCACATTCTATTTTTCGTGACAACCCATCATCCGATTCGGGCTAGCTCGCCCATGGGGTGAATTTGGTCCTTCTTGACACAAGCACATCTACGCCTCCCTGAGTTCGACCCCCCAAGCCACACTACAACACCGTGTGCTTGCGGTTACAAATATTTAAATCTCACGTCCCCAATTATACATTGCACACATCTGACGCGCAAAGCGTGGGGGACGTCAGTAACTCCATAAACTTGGAGTACTTCTTCTCTAATTTGGCTTAGGCTAGCCTCTGAGGGTACGGAGGAGGAGGTCTGGAGGCTTTGCTCTTAGATGCATCAACGGGCGGTGGCATAGTAGCAGGCATGACGGGAGGTGTATCCGTCTTCTCTTCAATAGTGATAGGCCCTTCAGTGGCCTCAACTCTAGCATTGTCATCAACAGCTTCTTCAGTGGGAGCCTTCTCCTTGCTAAACACCGGAACCATAACAGGGTCAGTAACCCGTCCTCCTCGCGTGGTCACTGAAACCACGGCGTTTGCTTGAGCTCTGGGGTTGGTTTCCGGCTGGGAGGGTAATCTCCCCTGATTCTTCAGTAACTGAGACATATGCCCTCTCAGTTCATCGAGTGAAGAGTTGATACTCTTAAATTGGTTCGACGTATCCTGATTGAACCAAATCTGGCCACTCATAAAGGTCTCCAATGTAGATTCAAGATTTGACTTTGGAGGAGCCGGCGCAAAATTCTGCTGAGGTGGCTGGTTATACTGATATCCTGGCGGCCTATAGGGCCCAGCGGGCCTAAAGCCGCCTTGCTACTGGCTCTGCTGCTGCTGAGGAGGAGGAGGAGGTCTCTGAAACTACGGAGGTTGCAGCCCTCCGCTTGGACTTCCATAGGAAAATCCCAGGTGATTTCTAGCAGCAGGATGCTGCCACTGGTTCCGTCCCTCTCACTGGACATACTGAACAGTCTCAGATGTCTCAACACCCTCGTAATGACCCTCAATGGGAATATATCCCTGATCCACATATTCCTCCGTAGGATTATAGGCGGTGCTGGGTGCCGCTGGAATGGAGTCCAGGCGCTCGATGCGGGCCACTTGCTTGCACAAGGTCTCAATGTGAGAATCCAAGTGAGTGGCGACCTTAACCTCGGGAGTCCGGGTCACAACGGTCTGCTCATCGATCCACTGCTGGGTGTTGGCCACCATATGCTCCAACAGATCTATAGCCTCATCGGGAGACTTATCCAATTGGGCGCCTTGCGTCGCAGCATCGATAATCATTTTGGTGCTAGGTTGGAGCCTGTTGTAGAAGCTCTGCACCAAATCCCAGGATTGGATTCCGTGGTGTGGGCACTGGTGTTGGAGGTCATTAAACCTCTCCCAAGCATCGTAAAGCAACTCCTGCGGGAGTTGCTTGAAATTTGAAATGGCCCCACGGATCCGGACCATCTTTGAGGGTGGATAAAATTTATCCACAAAAGCAAGCGCGAGCTTCTCCCATGTGGTGAAGTGGTTGGGAGGATGAGCTCGGAGCCAATAGGAGGCTTTGTCCCTCAAGGTGAAAGGGAAGAGCCGCAGCGTCATCGCATCATCACTGACGTCCTTTGCCTTGAAAGTATCGCACTTGGCCAAGAAGAAGTAAATGTGATGGTTGGGATTCTCGTGAGGATGCCCGTGGAAGGGATCCTGTTGCATCAGATTTATCAACCCCGTCTTAAGCTTGAAGGTTGCCGTCGTCAGCTGTGGTCTCAGAATCGAGGAGTTGTTCCCAAAGGTCGGTTTCATATGGTCCCTGATGGACCTAGTGCGTGGAGCAGGAGGAGGATTCTCTCCCATCTGAGTAGATGGAGATGAACTTCTACTAGAGGCTCTCAAAGCCCGGGCTGTCTTTTCGATCTCAGGATCGAACAATAACTCTCTAGAAGTCCCCTTGTGGCGGGTGTTCATGCACCAACAAAACTCAGAAGAACACCGTCAGTAGCATCGTGATAATAATAATAAGAATAAAAATTGATGGTAGGGTGAGAAATGGTAAGAATGCTAGCAACCTTCGCAAAGATAAAAACAAACCGAGATAAGATCACTATTGCCGTCCCCGGCAACGACGCTAAAAACTTGACGCACCCGCAATCTACATCTAGGATCCACCTGGCGGTGTCACGATCTCCAGGCGTAATATGGCTACTAGGCTACGACTTCGGGCTCAATCCGCAAGCGGACGGTGACGAGTTATAGTTTAAAAGGTAGTCAAATCCCACAGGGACGGTGATAGTGTCTGTGATAATCTCAATCTATTTCTAAATCTAGAAGTAGTGTAGCGGTCGGAGTGAAAGATTTGGGTTGATTGTTGTTGTTGTGTAATAAAATAAGAAGGACTAGGGCTTTAGGGATTGCCGCTAGGATCGTTGGGGGTTGATGTTGGATAGGTTCCTCACGTTGCATTAGGGCTAGGGAATTAATCCCCCAATTCGTACACTCTCGTGGGTTAGAATTGCGGGGTATTTCAGTGGCTCTCGTTGACGCAATGGCGGTAGCCGTCAACGTAGCGGTATAGTTCATCGATGGATCCCCTCAAGGCGCGAGCCGGGCATGGTAACGTGCCTTGATTGGATCCACCGATTTCCCTATTGGAATCCTTAGATACCCTTTAAGCACATCAGTTCCACAGACCGTGGGCATGATCTCAGTACGGATTATCTACAGATTCGGTAGGATCTACCAAAATACAACCATAGATCCCTAATTCAACGTGGGGATACAGATCTACATTTTCCCCCTAAAATCCTAGGGCTAACCCATCAGCCCTAGAATGGATCTACTCACTCATGATGATAGGAACGCACAAAAATATCAATTTCGCAGAGGAAAACATTTTAGCAATAAAGAAATTAGGGCTAAAATAACTTACAGCGAGAACAAACGAAGAACGGATCCAGAAAAGAACAATAAACACTAATCTTCAATTATCGATCCAGAAATTTGCTACAAGAATTAATCCCAAAAATTCACACAAGAAAATCGCTCCAGCTCCTCTCCAAAAATTCACCAAAAACAAAAGCTAAAAATCCCCCTTTCAACCGAGCCCGCAATCGCGAGCTTCAGCTGCTGTCCAAATCGCGCGCATCGCGCGTTTCAAAATCTTTCCAAAAATGCCCTGGGAAGTGCCGACCGAGTAGGTTACTCGGCCTGTAACGGCCGGTACTCGCTATACGTTATACGGTTGTGCATATAGCAATTTCGGGTACCTGATTGGTTTTGTTACTTTGTATGTGAGTCGTGTCATTGAGTCGATAGGGACGTGGCACCTTGGTTGCATCCTTAGCAAGCCAACCCCCGACGGGTGCCCAACTTGGAATTACTGTCGCTTTGGACCCCGTATCCTTTGTACACGTTTTCTCCTTGAAATTCGCGTATTTCCTTAGCCTTATCTTTCATTCCAAACACTATGGTGTGATATGCCGTTGTGACCCTCTCGAAGAGTGTTAAATTATGGAATTAATTTGGAACGATACTTCACATGTCGTTCTCCCACGATTTGACTTTGTTTGATGAGAGTCACGATTTTCACTTTTGTCATGAGGCCTTTTTATTTTTAGTTTCGTTTCTCGTCTTCGAACATGTGATCCGTCTTCTTAGTTTTGCTTCTCTCATCGACACGGTCGCCCCGGTATTTATTTCACAATTTTCGGGCTCTGTTTGACCCACTTTCATTTTCCCCAGTTTATATATCGGTTTAACCTTAAGTTTCATCTGGTTTCTTTCACCTATAATTTATTAATAAACATATCACCCAAATGTTGACTTAGCCAGCCCATTTCCTTGCCCTTGGCCGCACCCAGGCGTGAGAGAGAGAGGGAGTGGGGTCTTTGTTTTGGTTTTAATAATAACACAATAACAATTTTAGCCCAAAACGTTTTTAATCAAACCCTAGCTACCCAATAGCCTTAGCCCTGACCTCTCACACGTGAGCCCCGTATAAATAGTAACCTAGGGTTATTTTATTTCACAGCAACCAAATCTAGCCGTCCCTCATCTCTTTGTTCACACATCAACACTCCAGGCACCGCAACCTTCATATTTCCGCACGCAACCACGATCACCAAGCGCCGTAACCTCTCCCTCCGACCAAGTTCGCCGGAGACCACCTGTAGAATCGACGGGCTCTTCCTCTTCCCTCCGCACGGCAACAACACCCAGCCCACGCAAAGTTCGGCCTTCCCCTGTGTTTTCCGGCCATCTTCACCACCTTGCCGCGCCGCCAAGAGCTGCTCTTCCCCGCCCAACGCTCCGGTGCCCATCCTCCTTCTCGAAACCGTGCCAAGCCCTCCTCTCGCTCAGCCGCTGCGCTTGTCCCCTCCGGCCACCACCCTGCACTGAAGCCGGCGTCTTCCCTTCCATTAGGCGCCGCCACAGCCGCTCAGCTCACCGTAAACACCTTGCCTCGCCGTCGTCCTCTCACCCTCCGTCACTTCTGAAACCGCTAGCTCGCTCCCCACCTTCCTCCACTCGCCGCAAAACCAACCCCTCCCTCTCATGCTCCGGCCAAGCCCGCCCTTCTCTGGCCTCGAAAACCGCCGCATCTCCATACCGCCGCCTCTTCAAGCCAAGTACCCGTCTCCGACTGCCGCCCAACGCCGAGGCCCGAGCTGTACTTTTCCCTCTGACGACCCCGTGTCCAACCTGCGAGAAACAACGAAGAGGAACGAAACGTGAGTATGCAGAACTTTCACTACTATCTTTTTATATATTAGTGTTTATTGAGGTTTCCTTTATGACCTTACCCCATGGCCTAGTATCTTTGAACTCATCAAATTATTGGGATGGATGCAATGAGAGGCTGCCAAACAACAGTACCCTATAAGTCTTAATAACTCACGAGTTGTCAGTTTTAAAAATAGTAGGTTATAAATATATTTATATGCATTCGTTGTTAATATGTTAGTACGGTTGGCTTTATTATTACGTATACCTTGGTGACCCTTACGTAAATTAATATATACAGGTTAGTATTAAAACAGCTAAGTACAAATCAGCTAAGGTAATCAAACTTTGTAATACAGTTTGTTTTTGAATTAAGTCAGTGTTTAAATGTTAGATATATTGAGTATATACATATACGTGTAATCAATAGGTATATTATTATTTTAAGAGTTTTTAGCCTTGTCCTGATATGTCGTAACTTTATGTAGCAGATATAATACTTCTTCTAGAGCCGACGCCGTTACCCTACACGCTACAGGAATTCAACCCCTGACGTCGCTACCCGACGTCAGAGTAGCTCTCGCGTCGTGTTGAGGTAAGATCTGCACCGTAGGAACCCCAACCACCGCATGTTAATTCAAGATTAAAAAATTATTTTACTGCTTTGTAAGTCACTAATTCCAACTTAATAATACGGGACTGTAGGCTGATTGTTGGACGGAGCGTGGGAGCTCTGGATCTTGTGAATCTGTGATCGGACTTGAGAATTGTGATATCAGCATGTATTTCAGGCAAGTGAAACTTCCTCGTTGCTTGTTTAGGCCATGTTTTAGGCCACTTTTGTACCGTAGCATAAAAGAGACTAGGAAGTGAAATGATAGCTGCCTAGACGCCTATTTGATCTAGTTTGACAACGAAACTAGATCCGTCACCTCACTTGATCTAGCTTGACAACGAAGCTAGATCCAACCCCTTTAACTTGTTTTGTTCATGCTGCCATGTCATCCATGTATTTGTAACTGCCATGTTTAAATTTCTTATCTGTCCGCATTTAAATTACAGCTAGCCATGTCATGCCATCCATGTCTGATTGTTGCATTCGTAGCATACGCTACTATACTTGTACTTGCTTGTTCAGGCTAGGTACCTGCGTTGCAGGCACAACCCTATGCCAAATACACTTCCTGGCTTGTGATCCAGAAGCGGGCCATTTGTGTTAGTCAAAAGCCAATGCCCGATATACGTGGATGGGTAGGGTTGAGCGACCACTCAGCGTAGAAGTGTGCCCGTACAGCCACTTCAGCTGTAAGGCGTGAACTCTGTGCACGACATGAAAACATGACTTGTGATTGTTAGTAGTTTGCTACTCTTGCCATGCCATGCTAGATGCTTGTTGCACTTGTTCTTTACCTGTTGCATTCATACAATAACTGCCATGTCATTGCATAAATTCTAGAACTGCTAGGTTGTTTACTTTTCTTTTAGTTTCCTTGCACAAGTCTCTTGTAGACTTGCTGACATGTGCCCCTTGCTCTTTTGGGTGTCACATGTTAGACCCTGAGCCAGAGACCGTTGCTGAGGACGTGGTGTTTGCTGACGCTGAGCCTGAGCCCATGGTTGTCAAGGATGAGTTTGTGGACACCGGTGACCAGTCTTAGTGACCTTGCTGAGTTTTCCTTTTGTTTTAGGATTTCTGTTAGTTGTCGGTGCGTGACACCCTTACTTTGTACGTTGTACTTTTGTCAGCCATGCTTGGGCCTTAGACTCTTTTCTTTCCAGCCTGGTGGCTTTTCTGTGATGTTGGAACTTATTTTATGGATATTCTGAGATTGCTTTTGTCTCATTATCTTTGTTTCGTATCGCATTTGCAAGGACCTGCCATTTGAAGTTTTATTGATGCTTATTAGGCTTGTAGCTTCGCAGCTTCACGTCTGTGCGGACCTACTCATGCCTCGCCTCCATATTTTTGGGAAGCGGGTCGTGACAGGTTTTGTTGGTGGCCCATGCAGGTCTCCTCTTGCAATTGCAAATTATCGGAACAACGATAATAATAACAAAATATCCATTAAATAAATTAAAACATCCAAGTCATAAGCCTTGAGTCTAGTTCTAATCGTTTTCTATGTCACTAGATGGTAGGAAGACTTAGTTAGACGTCTGTGCTGGCTAGTTAGAGGTCCCTGATTGTTAGGTAGACTCCATGCTAGAGGTTAATATAATCGTCTTAGGAGTTACCTTAGTGGTTCATGTCTAGCTCTGACCATGATAGATTCCTAGATTTCCCTTAGTCGTTCGCTTGGGTTCGTCGATTTCGGGTCAAGCCGAACACTGTTTATCAAGGTCTAGTTCCTTAGAAATCTTAGCGCCAGGTTTTCTAATCTTTAGTTGGTCGACCGTGGGAGATTCCCGTAGATTTTCCTGAGTCATATCCTAGGCGTGTTTATGTTTCGATCATACAACCAAATTCCTTGCCTTGATTCACATGATTGCCACATTGCGATAATCGTTGATCTTTCGAATGTCCTCCTTCGCAAAGCTGATTCTTTCAAAGTTATTTTCGATATCCCTTATTAAAAGTTTTAGCTAAGTTTAAATTTTGTTTTAAACCCTTCATATAAATTTAAATTCCTCACTAATCGATTGAGTTAAGATTCTTTCGTAGATTTTGGAGTCTATTGGTTGTAATTTTTAATTACTATCTCATAGCTTCATGCTAACCAATATTTCTTGCATTTTGGTTTTAAAACTTTATTACTATTCTGATAATTTGACATACCATTTTTTTTCTAAACTATGAAATTCATTTTAGCCATTTACCATACATACTTTAGAATATCTTCCAAGATAAATAAAACTTCAACTATTTTATATATATCAGTTCTAGGTTCGTTGTACACGTGCTTTAAGATCTTTGTACAAATCAGTTTCTTTTGGCAAATCCGGGTTTCTCTAAAAGTATTTTCAATATTGTTTATTTGAAATTTCTATCTAGTTTTAAAGACCTTGAAAGCATTTAATATGAGCTTAAATTTTCTACACTTCAGTTAAACTAATTTCATTCTCTGAATTTCGAAACTTTTGCTTAAATTATTAAATTACTGTCGCATAATATTTTCTAACCTACGTCCTTAATGTTCGTGTGAATGTTTTATTCTTCCTTATAATGATTTTCAATAAGCTAATAAACCATTTTTTATACGACTCAAACTTATTTCGAACAACTCATTTTATCGACCACCAATATTTTCCTATGCATAAGAGAATTCCAATTTTTGAGGTACGACCGGTTTTGTACTCTTCGTATTTTAACTTATATCTTTTACGCACTATTTTCCTGTATCCTAAAAGAGCATCATTTCATCTTTCTTCTCCCACCTAAACACTCACAATTATACCCTGATTCACCTAATCAAGCTGTCTCCTTATCTTCGTCCTATCTGAACTCATGCTTACCGATCCTTCCTTCGTTACGCTTTTGGTTTCGGTTTACTTTCTATTGTAGTGCTCGTCGTTGCCTGTGTCAACCTTAGCATAGTAGCGAGCCCATTGATTTTATTGTGATGTCGTTATGGTGCATGTATAAGTAGAGTGTGTGGACACATGCGTGTGAACCCCGGCGTATCACTCACGTATGAGTGTACTCCCCTGAAGTGTATTAATGTTTCCTATTGTGTGATATATACATACTCCGTGTTATTCATGATGTATATAAAGTGGTATGGATGATTTTAGTTATATATGTGTGGGTAGCTATAACACTTTAGGAATGTCTGTATATATATATATATATATGTTACAAGTGTGTGACTATACGATGAATGCATTTATTAGAGAGAGTATTATAATTATACGTGTGCTGATGTCGGTAATATTATTATGGTATATAAAGTGATTGAACTATGTGGTGTTACCCGACTAAATATTAAGTGTGTTGACATTATGGTATGTATATGGTTAAGTTGGTAGATGTGTATGCATTGGAGTGGTATTGGTATAAGTATAGATACCGTGTTACGTATATAAAATATTCTGAGATGTGTTTTGAGTCTCACTCGAGCTTGAGTGGGTATACTCTAAGTATATTGTTACATATGTATGTGGTTTGCATGTGGTACCGTGAATATAGCGATGGATGATGTATGTATTGTGATAGGATTGTTTGTGCCTGGTTGTGTTACGCACATGATTGCGGGTGGCTATACCAGTATGTAGTTATAGGTGTTGGTCTTGTGGTATAGTTATTTACTAAGGACTTGCTTGTATGAATATATATGTGCTAGCTAAAACTAAGTGTGTATATGTTCTGAGTATATAGCGGTATTAAGGAATGTTATATTAGCGTGCATGGGTGTGCACCATGCACGGGTAAGTATGTGATTAATTATAGGTATTGGTGACTATGGTATGTGTGGCGTGTCGTGAAAATAGTTATAGGACCGTATGTGATGTGAATATATGGTGAAATATTTGTATACATTTGAATGACTATATAATTGTGAAATTATAGTAGTGGTAAATGTATCTTAGATATAATAACACGATTTAATATTGAGTGGTGTGGTTACTTGTGTTGATATGTTAGCGTTGGTTGTATACTAAGAGATATTAGGGAATAGAATATTCATGTTTGCTTGGTGCGTAGGTAGTTATCTATACATGGAGTACTCCATTTGTATTTGCTAGTATGAAACTATCTTTTTGTAAGTATGTGTAACTTGGTTATGTGATAGTGTGTAATAGCTATATAGGGATGTACGTGACTATATGAATGTTTGAAATAGGTGGATGAATTTGACTGTCTACGATAGGTACAAGTATAAAGAGTGCATGTGTTTACGTTTATGTTGTATTAATGCTGGATTATCTAGTGCAATATTAGCACTGGTAGTGACTTTACCCATTTGGATTATAATGTGATATGATTGGATAAGCTACTGGAGTGGCGAGATATATTTATAATTAGAAAGTCCGAGGACGGACTTTGTTCTAAGGTGGGTAGGATGTAACGGCCGGTACTCGCTATACGTTATACGGCTGTGCGTATAGCAATTTCAGGTACCTGATTGGTTTTGTTACTTTGTATGTGAGTCGTGTCATTGAGTCGATAGGGACGTGGCACCTTGGTTGCATCCTTAGCAAGCCAACCCCCGACGGGTGCCCAACTTGGAATTACTGTCGCTTTGGACCCCGTATCCTTTGTACGCATTTTCTCCTTGAAATTCGCGTATTTCCTTAGCCTTATCTTTCATTCCGAACACTATGGTGTGATATGTCGTTGTGACTCTCTCGAAGAGTGTTAAATTGTGGAATTAATTTGGAACAACATTTCACAGGTCGTTCTCCCACGATTTGACTTTGTTTGATGAGACGTCGCGATTTTCACTTTTGCCATGAGGCCTTTTTATTTTTAGTTTCGTTTCTCGTCGTCGAACGTGTGATCCATCTTCTTAGTTTTGCTTCTCTCATCGACACGGTCACCCCGGTATTTATTTCACAATTTTCGGGCTCCGTTTGACCCACTTTCATTTTTCCCCAGTTTATTTATCGGTTTAACCTTAAGTTTCATCTGGTTTCTTTCCCCTATAATTTATTAATAACCATATCACTCAAATGTTGACTTAGCCAGCCCATTTCCTTGCCCTTGGCCGCATCCATGCGTGAGAGAGAGAGGGAATGGGGTGTTTGTTTTGGTTTTAATAATAACACAATAACAATTTTAGCCCAAAAACGTTTTTAATCAAACCCTAGCTACCCAATAGCCTTAGCCCTGACCTCTCTCACGTGAGCCCCTTATAAATAGTAACCTAGGGTTATTTTCTTTCACAGCAACCAAATCTAGCCGTCCCTCATCTCTTTGTTCACGCATCAACACTCCAGGCGTCGCAACCTTCATATTTCCGCACGCAACCACGATCACCAAGCGCCGTAACCTCTCCCTCTGACCAAGTTCGTCGGAGACCACCTGTAGAATCGACGGGATCTTCCTCTTCCCTCCGCACGGCAACAACACCCAGCCCACACAAAGTCCGGCCTTCCCCTGTGTTTTTCGGCCATCTTCACCACCTTGCCGCGCCGCCAAGAGCTGCTCTTCCCCGCCCAATGCTCCGGCGCCCATCCTCCTTCTCAAAACTGTGCCAAGCCCTCCTCTCGCTCAGCCGCTGCGCTTGTCCCCTCTAGCCACCGCCCTGCACCGAAGCCGGCGTCTTCCCTTCCATTAGGCGCTGCCACGGCCGCTCAGCTCACCGCAAACACCCCGCCTTGCCGTCGTCCTCTCACCCTCCGTCACTTCCGAAACCGCCAGCTCGCTCCCCATCTTCCTCCACTCACCACAAAACCAACTCCTCCCTCTCATGCTCCGGCCAAGCCCGCCCTTCTCCGGCCTCGAAAACCGCCGCATCTCCCGACCGCCGCCTCTTCAAGCCAAGTACCCGTCTCCGACTGCCGCCTAATGCCGAGGCCCGAGCTGTACTTTTCCCTCTGACGACCCCGTGTCCAACCTGTGAGAAACAACGAAGAGGAACGAAACGTGAGTATGCAGAACTTTCACTGCTATATTTTTATATATTAGTGTTTATTGAGGTTTCCTTTATGACCTTACCCCATGGCCTAGTATCTTTGAACTCATCAAATTATTGGGATGGATGCAATGAGAGGCTGCCAAACAACAGTACCCTATAAGTCTTAATAACTCACGAGTTGTCAGTTTTAAAAATAGTAGGTTATAAATATATTTATATGCATTCGTTGTTAATATGTTAGTACGGTTGGCATTATTATTACATATACCTTGGTGCCCCGTACGTAAATTAATATATACAGGTTAGTATTAAAACAGCTAAGTACAAATCAGCTAAGGTAATCAAACTTTGTAATACAGTTTGTTTTTGAATTAAGTCAGTGTTTAAATGTTAGCTATATTGAGTATATATATACGTGTAATTGATAGGTATATTATTATTTTAAGAGTTTTTAGCCTTGTCCTGATATGTTGTAACCTTATGTAGCAGATATAATACTTCTTCTAGAGCCGACGTCGTTACCCTACACGCTACAGGAATTCAACCCCTGACGTCGCTACCCGACGTCAGAGTAGCTATCGCGTCGTGTTGAGGTAAGATCTGCACCGTAGGAACCCCAACCACCGCATGTTAATTCAAGATTAAAAACAATTAGTTTACTGCTTTGTAACTCACTAATTCCAACTTAATAATACGTGACTGTAGGCTGATTGTTGGACGGAGCGTGGGAGCTCTGGATCTTGTGAATCTGTAATCAGACTTGAGAATTGTGATATCAGCATGTATTTCAGGAAAGTGAAACTTGCTCGTTGCTTGTTTAGGCCATGTTTTAGGCCACTTTTGTACCGTAGCATAAAAGAGACTAGGCAGTGAAATGATAGCCGCCTATTTGATCTAGTTTGACAACGAAACTAGATCCGTCACCTCACTTGATCTAGCTTGACAACGAAGCTAGATCCAACCCCTTTAACTTGTTTTGTTCATGCTGCCATGTCATCCATGTATTTGTAACTGCCATGTTTAAATTTCTTATCTGTACGCATTTAAATTACAGCTATCCATGTCATGCCATCCATGTCTGATTGTTGCATTCGTAGCACACGCTACTATACTTGTACTTGCTTGTTCAGGCTAGGCACCTGCGTTGCAGGCACAACCCTATGCCAAATACACTTCCTGGCTCGTGATCCAGAAGTGGGCCATTTATGTTGGTCAAAAGCCAATGCCCGATACACGTGGAGGGGTAGGGTTGAGCGACCACTCAGCGTAGAAGTGTGCCCGTACAGCCACATCAGCTGTAAGGCGTGAACTCTGTGCACGACAAGAAAACATGACTTGTGATTGTTAGTAGTTTGCTACTCTTGCCTTGCCATGCTAGATGCTTGTTGCACTTGTTCTTTACCTGTTGCATTCATACAATAACTGCCATGTCATTGCATAAATTCTAGAACTGCTAGGTTGTTTACTTTTCTTTTAGTTTCCTTGCACAAGTCTCTTGTAGACTTGCTGACATATGCCCCTTGCTCTTTTGGGTGTCACATGTTAGACCCTGAGCCAGAGACCGTTGCTGAGGACGTGGTGTTTGCTGACGCTGAGCCTGAGCCCATGGTTGTCAAGGAGGAGTTTGTGGACGTCGGTGACCAGTCTTAGTGACCTTGCTGAGTTTTCCTTTTTTTTAGGATTTCTGTTAGTTTTCGATGCGTGACACCCTTACTTTGTACGTTGTACTTTTGTCGGCCATGCTTGGGCCTTAGACTCTTTTCTTTCCAGCCTAGTGGCTTTTCTGTGATGTTGGAACTTATTTTATGGATATTCTAAGATTGCTTTTGTCTCATTATCTTTGTTTCGTATCGCATTTGCAAGGACCTGCCATTTGAAGTTTTATTGATGCTTATCAGGCTTGTAGCTTCGCAGCTTCAAGTCTGTGCGGACCTACTCACGCCTCGCCTCCATATTTTTGGGAAGCGGGTCGTGACACGGCCCGAGCAGCTGCTTCTCGGTCAGTAATCTGGCCCGTGTAGCGTACCGCTCGACTGCTTGGAGAAGTTGATCCGGACCAAGTAGGACCTACTCGGTCAGCTGCTCGGGTGCTGCTCGGGCTATGAAATCTGGAGCTATCTGACCGAGCAGATGAGCTGCTCGGTTCGGACCAGCCCATATCAGCTGCTTCATCAAACTAATATGACTCGGTCCGAGTAGCAAGCTACTCGGTCCGAATATTTTCTGGGAAACATAAGCTGCAGCATGGGCTTCTCTCTCCGCTCTCTCTCTCCTTCTTCTCTCCTCCAATGGCTCCGAAGACACGACGAACTCCTCCAGAGCCCTGCCAATAAGCTCATGAGCACATCGGATGTATCCATACCTAAGCGGGGGTCCAAATCGCTCCAAAATCCCTGAAAACTCAAAATATACTACGAAACTCGAAATATCGTCAGAAATACCAAAATCGCAGTTAAAAGTGGGATTTGGATGTGGAAATGCTATGCAATGCGATGGGATAATGATATGGAAATGATATAAATATGGACACATCAATTACGTAAATATATGTATTAATGAAAACGAGTCGTCACAATGCTCCTTGCTCCGGGGACTCTTGTCTCTTTGTCGCTGATCTCGCGGTTCTTGTCGAGAGTTCCCTTGTGGTCGTGCATCTCGATTTTCTTCCTCTCGACGCTTAGGAGTGTCGTTCTTTTCAGTGGCAAGTGCTTCCTCTGAGGTCATGCATCGATTCGTCATACTGAACAGCTTCTTGCTAGGACCTTAGCAAATGGTTATTTCTGACTTCTTGGCTGAGGGCTCCTTGGTCTTCAGGATTTGCATTCGAAACACCCTCGTTCAATGTGTCCTCAACTAAAGCGAGAAGTGATCCAGTGTAGTTGGGTCAAGTCGACATTGGGCTTTAGTTGCTTCAGGATGTTGACGGGTGGTTTCCCACATACGGTGCCAACTGTTAAAGCAAAAATTGGCATCACCAGTAATAGGGCTAACTTGGACTCTCTTGCTGAAGTGGATCCTTGTCAAAGGTTAAGATGGGACCCTCGGTTGGTAGAACCAGTGTCGATAGTGGTTGGGGTGCGGATCGCAGTGCTGAAGCTCGACCGGTCTCGTGGAAACTTCGATCCTTCAACCCTTCGGCTTTTTAATAAGGTCGAACCTCGATCAACGATCAGCGGGAGTAGTTGATCGATCCTCCTGTTAGGTTATACCACGATCTTCCTGTACCACAAAGAAACATCAAGGGGGTGGGATCTGGGTTCCGACACAAATCCGATGCTTAAATTAGAAAGGAAACTTAAGGGAAGGCTCGAAGCTGTCGAGGTCGTGGTCAGTTGGGTATTCGGGAGTCAAAAACTCGTTAATTTTAAGATTGGTTTGAATTTATTTCTTTAGTTATTAGTTAATAGTAGTTATCAGATTTTTCATTTTGAGAAATTTCATTTTGAGAAATTCATGGAATATCGAGTCAGTTACATCAAGCTATTTGAAGGAAGAATTATGAAGTGGAAAGTAGAATATCAGAGTATTAGGTCTCTCGTACCTCTGGGGCCTCCTTATTCTTTTCATCTCCTGTGTATTTATAGACTTCGGAAGTCTCTTCAGTGCCGTTGGGAGGACAACGATCACCCATTATGGAGTGTAACGGCCGGTACTCGCTATTCGTCATACGACTGTGCGTCTAGCAATTTCGAGTACCTGATTGGTTTTGTTCCTTTGTGTGGGAGTCGTGTCGTTGATTCGATAGGGCCGTAGCACTTGGTTGTGTCCTTAGCAGCCAACCCCCGACGTGTGTCCAACTTGGGGTTACGGTCGCCTTTGGACCCCGTATCCTTTATACGCTTTACGTGCATGTAGTCTTGTTCGTGCACGTATTTATCTTAGACCTTGTCTGTATCCGAACCCTATAGTCTGATATGCCGTTGTGACCCTCTCGAAGAGTATTAAATTGTGGAATTAATTTGGAACGTCATTTCACAGATCGTTCTCCCATGATTTGATCCTATTTGAGAAGACGTCGTGATTTTCACTTTTGTCGTGAGGCCTTTCTATTTTTAATTTTGTTTCTTGACGTCGAAATTAGGATATGTCTTCTCTGTCTTCTTTCTCTCGTCGCCCCGGCCACCCCAGTATTTATTTCGCAATTTTTGGGCTTCGTTTGACCCACTTTCACTATTTTGCCCAATTTGTTATCACTTAGCCCTAAGTTTCATGATGTATAACCCACTAAATATTCTTATAATATCCAAATCATTTCTTAGTTAAGCTTAGCCCACATTTTTTTACTTGGCCCAAACCGGTATGACACACAGCACACTTTGGTTTGTTGGGCTTTTCAAATCTTGTAATAAATTGATATAGGAGATAAAGCCTATCTAGCCTCTAACTTATAATAACAAATGTTATAACCCTAAGCTCACATGCACTTCATATATTAGCACTTGCATGACCCAAGCTTTATTATTTTCCCAGCCCGTTAGCCTAGCCACAAAATGATATAGGGCCGGACCCATCACACACACAGTTTTTCTTTGGGCCTTCAAATCATTTTTTTTAGTATGAAACAACTGTTTTCCTATGACCTAGACACTAGCACATCAGCCCCTCATTTTTAATAAACAATCTAGGGCACCTATCCCATGTGAGCCTACCCATTTACAAAAGAGAACCTAGGTCTTCTTTCTCTTCACAGCCAACAACTAGGAGCCGCCGCCCCTATCTCTTTTTCCACGCAGAAGCCCCCAGCACAACTCCCTCCCCGTGTGGCACCCAGCTTCCCGACCTCCAGCCACTTCCACCTAGCTCCGACTCGACCCCCGTCTGACCTTCACCGGAGCTCCCCAGCAGAGTCGCCTGAGCCGCTCATCAGCGTTTCCCGAGCCACAGGCCACGAGATCCGATGCAGCAGGCCGCAGCAACCCTCTCCCCGTTCACCTACAGCGCCCCGCTCGTCGCACGACGCCGGCCACAGCTTCATGCAGCCACCATCAGCGCCGCTCATGCGCTGTCAACGACAGCAGTCCCCCATGCGGCAGTGACACGCTCCTTCGTAGCAGCAACGGACTCTTTCATGCCGCAGCGATGCACGGTAGCCCCCGGGCTGTTGGTGGCCTTCCCACGAGCCTGTTCAGCCATCCCTCTAGCCGTAGATGGTTGCACGACGCTCCTCCTTCCTCCCCAACTGCCTACTTCCGGCCACGCCTAGGCCACCCGTAAGTAGCGACGAGTGAATCGATCTAAGATGTGAGTTCATTATACCCTCGTTAACTGTTGTGCTTGTAGAACAAATAGTTTTGACTGTTTGGTTGCATCTTAATTATAATAAACGATATGACTATGTGATGATAATAATAACTCCGTTATTGGTTAAGTTTAGCTTGCCAATAATTTGTGGGCTATTAATTGATATTGATCTTCTAATAATCTTGTTATATCGATGTTAATGATGATTATAGGGTTAATAACACGTTTAGATGACTTATAGTTAACATGTTAGCTTAGGTTGTTTTTATGATTGTTGTTTAACTGTCGTACTAGCTACGTGACGTATATCATCATGTTAATAATTTTAGTGATCATTTAGTTTGATGTGTCACCTATCTTGGATTAGAAAACCTAATTAAAAGCGATTCATTAGACGCTTAGGATTTGTCTAAGAATTCTAGTCCGTAGTTACGAACTCATTTGTCCGCGTATTTTATTGGTAGAGAACCCGTCGTTTCGTACTGTTCGCGAAACCGGGATTCAACCCCTGACGTCGCTACCCGACGTCAGAGTAGCTCCCGCATCGTGTTGAGGTAAGTCTCTCTCATTAGGAACCCACACCTTATGTTAACAAGATAAAAGCAGTAATTTTATTGTGTTGGTTAATTTACTAATTGAAGATAATGAATACGGGACTGTAGGTTGGTGTGATGATTGGTGTTTGGGCACGTAGTCAGAACTGGACTCCTTGATCTTGTGTCTATCAGCACGCCCCTTTTCAGGCATGTGAAACTTGCCAACTTTTGCTTTAGGACATGTTTTAGGCCACTTCCTTGTTTTTAGCGTAAAAGAGACTAGACAGTGAAATGATAGCTGTCTAGGCGCAATTTTAAGATCTATCTTGACAACAAAGTTAGTTCTGTCACCCTGCCATGTCATTCATGCATTGTTGCCTGCCATGTTTAAATTCGTTATCTGTACGCACTTAAACTGATATTTGCCATGCATTGCATCTTACATGTCATCCAAGTTGAATGTTGCATTCGTAGCACACGCTACAATACTTGTACTACCTTGTTCCGGCTAGGTGCACCTCTATGCCATAATGAAAAACACTTCCTGGCTCGTGATCCAGAAGATGGGCGCCAGTCCATATACACATGGAGGGGTAGGGATAAGCGATCACTTGAGCTTAGGAGTTGCCCGATCAACCACTCTAGCCAAAAGGCGTAATCTCTGTGCACGACGTGCTTACTAGACTTGTCCTTGTCCTTGCGTTTGTTCTTGCAAAACTTGATATACATGCCATGATTTAAATGCCAATTTTCCATGCCATACTCGTACTGTACTTTACTTGTTGCACTCATGCTATATCTGCCATGTCATTGCATCATGCTAGAACTGCTAGGTTGCTTACCTTCACTTTCAGTTTCCTTGCACAAGTCTCTTGTAGACTTGCTAACATATGCCCCTTGCTTTTTTGGGTGTCACATGTTAGACCCTGAGCCAGAGACCGTAGCTGAGGACAAGGTGTTTGCTGACGCTGAGCCGGAGCCCATGTTTGACGAGGAGTTGGTGGACACCGGTGACCAGTCTTAGAGACTGTTCTGAGTTGCTTTGCTTTAGGTTGCTGTTAGTTATCGGTGCGTAGCACCATTACTTTGTTTTCTGTACGTTGTACTTTGTTGGCCATGCTGGGGCCTTTTAGATTCTTTTCTTTTAGCCTGGTGGCTTTTTCTGTGATGTTGAAACTTATTTTATGGATATTCTGAGATTGCTTTTGTCTCATTTCCTTTATTATTATCTTTGTTTCGTATCGCATTTGCAAGGACCTGCCGTTTAAAGTTTATTGACGCTTATCAGACTTGCAGCTTCACAGCTTCAAGTCTGAGCGGACCTACTCACGTCTCGCCTCCATATTTTTGGGAAGCGGGGCGTGACAAGTTTTGTTGGTGGCCCATGCAGGTCACTGCAACTGCGAATTATCGGAACAACGATAATAACTATGGAATGTCCATTAAATAAATTGCAACATCCGAGTCATAAGCCTTGAGCCTAGTTCTAATCGTTTTTCTATGTCACTAGGTGGTAAGAAGACTTAGTTAGACGCCTGTGCTTGCTAGTTAGAGGTCCCTGATTGTCAGTTAGACTCCATGTTAGGAATTGATTTAATCGTCTTAGGAGTTACCTTAGTGGTTCTTGCCTAATTCTGACCATATTAGACTTCTAGAATTTCTTTAGTCGTTCGCTTGGGTTCATCGATTTCGGGCCGAGCTAAACATATTTCATTACAGTCTTGTTCCTTAGGAAGTCGTAGCGCCAAGTTTCTTAATCTTTAGTTGGTCTATCGTAGGAGTTTCCCCGTATATTTTCCTGGGTCATATCCTAGGCGTATGTATGTTTTGATCATCCGACCATTTTCCTTGCCTCGATTCACGAGATCGCCTCATGACGATCATCGTCAATTCTCGAACCTCTCCGTTACGAATCTTGAATCTTCTGAAAGTTATTTTTCGATTTTCCTTATGGAAAGTTTTCGCTAAGTTTAAATTTTATTTTAAACCCTCTATGTATATATTTAAAATTTTCACTATTCGATTGAGTTAAAATCCTTTGGTAAATTTTGGAGTCTATTGGTTGTAATTTTTTTTACTATCTCATAGCTAATTGCTAACCGATATTTCTCGCCTTTTGATTTTAAAACCTTATTACTATTTTGATAGTTCGATATACCATCTCTTTCTAAACTACGAAATTCATTTTATCCTTTTACCATATATACTTTAGGATAAATAGAACTTCAATTATCTTTCTATATATATCCATCCTAGGTTCGTTGTACCCGTATTTTAAAACCCTTGTATAAAACAGTTTCTTTTGGCAAATCCTGGTTCCTCTAAAAGTAGTTTCAATATTGATTATTTTAAATTTTTCCCTAGCTTAAAGACTTTGAAAGCATTTAACATGAGCTTAAATTCTTCAGTTAATTTAATTTCATTCTTTGAATTTCAAAATTTTTGCCGAAATTATGTTAAATTACCGTCGTATAATATTTTCTAAACTACGTCCTTAATGTTCGTGTGAATTATTTACTTCTTTTTTATAATGATTTTCGATAAGCCAATAAACCATTTTCTCTTATTATATCTATTCGACTCAAACTTGTTTCGAACAACTTGTTTTATCGACCTCCAAATATTTTATACAGACAAGGACTCCAACATTTGAAGTACAATAGTTTTCAAATTTCACGTATTTTAGCTTATGTTATTTACACTATTTTCTTTCTGTATCCTACAAGAGTATCATTACATCTTTTCTTTTCCCACCTAAACGTTCACAATTATACCCCTGATTCACCTGACTAAGCTGTCCCGTATCTTCGTCCTATCGGAACTCGTGCTTTTAGATCTTCATTCGTTACACTTTTGGTTTCGGTTTCTTTTTGTAGTTTTCATCGTTGCCCGTGTCGAATTTAGTGTGGTAGCGAGCCATTGATTGTATTGTAATGTCGTGTGGTGCGTGTACAGATGGAGCGTGTGGACCCGTGTGTGAGAACCCCGGTGTATCACTCACATATGAGTGTACTCCTCTGTAGTATAATATTGTTTGCCTATTGTGTGATATATACACATACTCAGTGTTATTCATGATGTGTATAAAGTGGTATGGATGATTTTAGTTATATATGTGTGGGTAGCTATGACACTTTAGGAATGTCTGTATAAATATATATGTTACAGGTGGATGACTATAGATGAATGTATTCATTAGGGAGTGTATTATAATTATGCGTGTGTTGATGTCTGTGATATTATTATGGTATATAAAGTGATTTAACTATGTGGGTATTACCTGACTAAATATTAAGTGTATTTGACATTATGGTATGTATATGGTTATATTGGTAGGTGTGTATACATTGGAGTGGTATTGGTATAGGTATAGATGCCGTGTTACGTATATAGAGTATGCTGATATGTGTCTTGAGTCTCACTCAAGCTTGAGTGAGGATACTCTAAGTATATTGTTACATATGTCTGTGGTTGCGTGTAGTACCATGAATATAGCGATGGATGATGTATGTATAGTGATAGGATTGTTTGAGCCTGGTTGTGTTACACACACGATTATGGGTCGCTATACCAGTATATAGTTATAGGTGTTGGTCTTGTGGTATAATTATTTACTAAGGACTTGCCTATGTGAACGTATGTGAGCTAGCTAAACTAGGTGTGTAGATGTGCTGAGTATATAGTGGTATGATTGGTATATAAGAATGAAATGTTAGCGTGTGCGGGTGTACACCATGTGAAGGGTTTTCTAGGTCCAAGGGCTCTCTTTCGACTAGTGCATTGTTTTTCCTTCGCCCTACTTGAGAGCGAAGGCCGGACAACCTTGCACAAAATAACGCAGCGGAAGTGAAAATAAAGAGGAAAAATTTATATAAACATTTTATATAAACTAGCCCTATCTGCATAAAACCCAAGCCAAGAAAATGCTACTATCCCGGGGTTAGGTCCATACTAACCCCAGAGGATACTACTATCTAATTAACTACTGTAGCTACTGCAATTAAGATAATGCACATTAATTAAAACTACGGTTAAGAAAACTCAACATACCCATAACTCTTGCCTTGCAGCAAAAGTGTTACCGAAGGCAATCAATTGCCCTTCCCGCATTAGCTGCTACGATCCCAGCATCCGCTTGCGCCGATCCCAGCAACTTCTGGTCGCCGAGCCAACCACTTGCTCCAGAAAGTTTCACGCGAGTGAAACCTCTGCCTAGATTTCGGATCTGAATCCGAATTCCTTTGCGGCTTTTCTAGAGCCCTCAGGAGCAAGGCAGAAATTTATAGGGAGAGGAGAAATATTAATTTAAGCCTAGATCCGAGCGTGCTCCAACATTTACGAGAGCCGCTAGATCTAGAGCTTGGGACAAATTTTGAGGAAGAGAGCAGACCCCTATTTATATAGGCGGCAGACTCTCCCCTTTTCTCAAAATCCGATGTGGGACTAATAATTAGAGTTAATAAAATCAAATTTAGTATGCCTTTCACAAAGTGCAAACTTTCGTGAATTTTAACTCCCTCAACGTTGAAATTCAGGATTGATACAACCTATCAATTCGAAGGGTGTTCAACGGTGAACGCATAGGAAAAAACCGTTCGTCAATCGGAGTTCGTTTGACTCTCCAATTGATTGTCCAAAGATCAGCCTACGACTTGTTTTTCACAAAAAACCAGCCGTCAAAAACTGTTCTGCCCTCTTAGGGTTCTGCACCCAATGTGGGACCCCCCAGATGGGTCCCATAGCATCTGCCTAGACCTGGGCGCAGCCCAGGCCTGGCCTGGGTGCCTGGCGCCCAGGCCTGGCACCCAGGGCGCCTGGGCCGCCTGGGCCGCCTGGGCCGAGGCCCAGGCGCTCAGCGCCTGGGCGCCTGGGCACCCGGGCCCAGGCGGGCCGGGCGCCCAGGCCCAGGCGGGCCCTGGCATTACTGGGCCTGGCCAGCAGCCAGGCCAGACCCAGTCTGGTATGGGTCTGCCTGGTCTGGCCTGGTCTGAACCAATTGGTTGTTTTGGGCATAAGTTGGACATTTTGCGTCCGATTTGGACGCCGTTCGAACTGGGCGTAGACCGGGACATTCACGTCTTACCCGTGAACATTTTCTTGCGTTTATATTATTAAATATTGCCTTAACTATTTAAAACATATTTAATCCCTTTTGCATCAAATGCAAAATAGTCCCTATCTAGGCTTAAATTATCATTTGCATCAAATCAAATGATCTGAGGGCATATTTCCCTACATCTCCCGCTTGCACTCAGGATCATTTATCCCGAATGCTGGAGACTATTGCAAACATCTTTTGCAATACTTTGTCCCTTACATCAAATGCAAATTATTCTCCCTAACTAATTTCTACCTATTACTAGACGAAGATCGCACTCTGTGTGAGACCCTACAACCTGACCCTACTACAGGTTTGGGTTCGTGACCCTAGACGGCAGTGACCACGAGCAGTAGTTGTCGTCCCTGTTTTGGCATCATAATTATGTGGTTTAACCCATTCACAAAAATCGTCGGGATTACCAAGACTGTATCCGTGATGAATACCGCAGTTTTAATCCTTTCGTCATGACTATGATGTTTATTCAAGTTTAGGGTATGGTAACATGTCAACCCCACCAACTTGAAACCGGTCAGTTACATCGGTCTTTAGTTAAATACATGTTGAACTTCTTTGAACATACTTTGATCAAAGATTTTCACTAAAGCACTGAACCAACACATACAACACTAACTCTCCTAATGAGAGAGACGAATCCTTTCTTAGACACAACTCCCCTCACACGCTTCAAGTGCCACCCAACCAAAATCCTTTCGACAAGTAAAGCCTTGAAGCTAGGAAGATGATCTAAGTGACACCATTCACATGCAGGTTTGTTCAATGTCCTCAAGTTATAGGACCAACTTGCCTATCATCACTAAAAGTTATCATTGACATTTTAAATTAAGTTTAACCAAATGATAACCTTTTATGAGTCGTTTAGTGAACTCATTCTCTATTGAGCACCTGTGTCTTATTTCTGACTTCACCAAGTCAAACGATTACGAGTTCATCGTTACTAATCCATAGTGAATACAAAGACACAATGGTCTTTTAGATGTGTCGATATCCTCTTCTCGACATATCAATGACCACGAACCAGTTTAAGACTTTAAGCTCCAATCGGTAAAAACACTTTCTCATAATCGTGATCGGCATCAAGATAAGTGTATACCTTGCTATAAGTTTAAGGAAATTATCTAAGTATATAAGATGACACGAATGCACAAAGATAATTTGATACCAATAAATTTATTTTATTCATGAATAAGATGTTTTACAAGACAATGTGCCTCATAGGCATACAACTCTCAAAACATATACCACTCACTACAAGGCCCACTCTTTATGGTATTTCATACCGCTTTTACACATTAGTTTCTCCAAACGATCACGTGCAAGGGCCTTTGTAAATGGATCAGCTAAATTCTCTTCAGACGAGACTCTGAGGATTTCTATGTCCTTCCTCTTCTCAATGTCACGTATCAAGTGATATTTTCGAAGAATGTGTCTGGATCTCTTGTGGAATCTGGGTTCTTTGACCAAGCTCAATGTGGCATTGTTATCACAATACAACGGTATTGGATCTATAACAGTTGGCACCACTCCTAGCTGGCTCACAAACTTCCTAATCCAGACAGCTTCCTTTGCTGCATCATTGGCCGCTATATATTCGGCCTCCATAGTTGAATCAGCAACGGTATCTTGCTTTGAACTCCTCCAGCTCACTGCACATCCGTTGAGATTGAAAATGTATCCTGAAATTGACTTGCTGTCATCCACGTCACTCTAAAAGCTGGAATCCGTGAAGCCCTCAATTTTGAGTTCTTCACTTCCATAAATCAAAACTAGATCTCTTGTTCTTCGCAAGTACTTGAGAATCGTCTTGACTGCTTTTCAATGTTCTTCTCCATAGTTAGACTGATATCGACTTACTGCACCTAGTGCAAAAGCGACATCAGGTCTGGTACATATCATGGAATACATGATCGATCCAACTACCGAAGCATATGGAATATTGCTCATGCGTTCTCTTTCCAAGTCAGTCTTTGGAGAAATCTTCTTGGAAAGACTTATTCCGTGATTTGCGGGTATAAACCCACCTTTACTGTTTTCCATGTTAAACCGTTTTAACACAGTATCAATGTACCTAGATTGGGAGAGTCCTAGCATCCTTTTAGATCTATCTCTATAGATCTTCACACCTAGTATGTAGGATGCTTCTCCCAAATCTTTCATGGAGAAGTTAGTTGATAACCAATCCTTAACAGACTTCAACATTGGTATGTTGTTACCTATTAAGAGAATATCATCAACATAAAGTACGAGGATGACTAAATTGTTTCAACTGGTTTTCTTATAAACGCATGGTTCATCTTCATTTTTAATAAAATCAAACTCTTTGACCGTATTATCAAATCGGATGTTCCAGCTCCTGGATGCCTGCTTCAATCCATAAATGGATCTATGCAGTCTACACGCTTTCCCTTTGCTCCCACTGACTTCGAAACCTTCCGGCTGAGACATGTAAATATGCTCTTCTAAATCACCATTTAGAAATGCAGTTTTTACATCCATCTGCCAGATTTCGTAGTTGTGATAGGCAACAATAGCGAGTACGATCCGGATGGATTTGTGCATGGCTACGGGCGAGAAAGTTTCGTCATAATCTACACCTAGAATCTGACGATAACCTTTCGCAACAAGTCTAGCCTTGTACGTTTCTATTTTTCCATCTGCACCGATCTTCCCTTTGAAGATCCATTTGTAGCCAATAGGAACACTTCCCTTGGGCACATTCTCTAAAGTCCAAACTTTATTAATGTGCATGGAATCCATCTCAGATTTCATTGCATCCAGCCATTTCTTAGAGTCTTTACTCTGAATGGCTTCTTGGACGCTAATAGGATCATCTTCAACTAAGATGCTATCCTCAACTCCTCCATCTACGAGAAATCCATAGTATCTTTCTGGGGCTCGAGGAATCCTATTTGACTTCCTAATAATTGCTTCAGGAGCATTAGGCTCTGCCTCTCCCACTGGTTCCGTGATCTGTTCATGTGTTGATTCAGTCTCTAGACTTTCGTCCAGATCTATTACCTCGCCATTAGACTCCTTCACAAGGAATTCCTTTTCAAGAAAGGTGGTGTGTTTGGACATAACAATCTTTTGTTGTTCCTGGTGATAGAAAATGTGTCCCGTCGAGTGACTAGGATACCCAATGAATCTACACATAACAGACCTATCCTCCATTTTATCTGGATTAAGCTTCTTGACATACGCAGGACAACCCCATACCTTAATATGCTTAAGGTTTGGTTTCTTACCGTTCCATATCTCATATGGTGTCATTGGCACGGATCTAGATGGAACTCTATTAAGGATATGGGTAGCAGTTTCTAGGACATAGCCCCAAAGGGAGATAGGTAACCTAGAGTCACTCATCATTGATCGAACCATGTCTAACAAGGTACGATTCCTTCTCTCTGACACACCATTATGTTGAGGTGTGTAAGGAGGAGTGATCTGAGAGAGAATCCCATTCTCTTTTAGATGCGCAAGGAATTCATGGCTCAAGTATTCTCCTCCTCGATCAGATCGAAGAATTTTAATACTTTTGCCCGTCTGTTTTTCAACTTCGTTACGATACTCTTTGAATCGCTCAAATGTATCAGACTTGTGCTTCATCAAGAACACATGTCCGAACCTAGAGTGATCATCAGTAAATGTAACAAAGTATGAATAACCTCCTTTCGCTAAAGTAGACATTGGTCCACATACATCAGAATGTACTAGACCCAAGAGTTCACTAACTCTTTCCCCTTGACCCGCAAAGGGAGTTTTAGCCATTTTACCTTTGAGACAAGACTCGCAAGTGTCGAACGACTCATAATTCGAGAGGTCAAGAGACCCCTCTTTATGCAACTTGCTAAGTCTTTTTTCTCCGATATGTCCTAGTCTAAAATGCCAACGGAAAGTTTCATTAAAACTAGATTCCTTACGTTTTCGTGTGTTAACACTTAACACAATGTCATTAGACAGAGTGTATACACCGTTATTCATTGTTCCAAATCCCAGCAATTTATCATTAAAGAAAATGTTCATAACAGATTCATCAATGGTAAATTTATATCCGTCTTTGGCCAAAGCCGAAATGGAAATAACGTTGCATAGGAAATTTGGTATATAATAACATTGTTTCAAAAACAATGTGGCATCGTTTGCCAAGGTGTGCCTTAGGTCTCCTACAGCTTTAGCAGCTACATTAGCTCCATTACCGACTTGAAGAACTATTTCGTCCTTTCTTAAGTTTCTAAATGTGCTCATACCTTGTAAAGAATTACAAATATGAGTACCCGCACCAGTATCCAATACCCATGCGTTAGAAGTTAGAGAAAGGACTATACTCTGTATAACTAATACCTTAGAAGTCGAGACATCAATATGTCCTTTCTTCTCTCTGTTAAGCCCAGAGTTGTCTAAGCAATCAATATTTAAACCAATCAATTTATTATTCAGGATAAGATTCATATTCGATTTCATGCTACAAAAGACATAGAATTAATTTAGTGTAATTCATGATAAAATAATATAGTTAATATGGTTTTTAATTAACTATGGTCTCCCACTATTTTACGATCATTCTCTGAAATGAACGAATTTTAATATTTAAAATATAGTGAAAGAGGGATCCAATCATCTTGAACCTCATAACCTTGAGGAGACTCAACAAGTTGATTGGTTCCATGATTGGTAGACTAACTCTTAGTCAATCACATCACATGTGACTTCCTTTCAAATTTTTTACCCACAGTCACTTATGATCTTGAGGAGACTCAACAAATCATAATGACTGGTCTAGTCAGACCCTTGATTTCGTGTCCAGATTTGACTTAGATCGATGCTCGAGGAGACCCGACGTATCGATTTGGGTCAAGTCTAGACTACATCACATGTATGTTGGAGTTTGTTCCTTAAAGAAAAACATGTCATAGCTTGAGGAGACTCAACAACTATAATTGTCTTATTTGAGTTACCAAGCTCCAAAATCAAGGAGGGATACGAATTAATCTTAATAAGATTTATAACGCATTGACTAGATATAACCAAAACTAACACATTTTATTATTAGCAACTTTGCGGTACAAGCGGGCATGACCAGGGTTAGGGCCGGGCAAGATCACTTGCGCCCAGCAAAGCTGAGTCGATCCACAACACCTTCCCTAACTACCTAACCATACCATTCTCCATTGAAAGTGCTAATGATAAAAATGTGTTATATTGATTTAATCTGGTTGTTATGATTTATTTAACTAGTTAATCCTATCAACTAGTTATAACCTATAATTCAAAATTATTAAGATGTGTTTCATAACTTTTATTAGAATCCTATCAACTATAAGATTTTAATAAATCACATCAAAATTGTTTCAACAAACAAGGGACAATCCTAATCATTCATTAGGATGTGTTATTTAAAATATTGTGAACAACATTTTAAAACATAGCCAAAGCTAGTCATTTAAATTTAATCAAATTAGAGATTTAAATGAATTTTAATGGCTAACCCTACAAGTCTTTCTTTTAGCAATTATCAAATAAAAGCAAAAGAAACATAAAGTCATTAATTATCACATAATTAAAAAAAATCTAATCTTGGTTTTCAAAACAATTTTCGAAAAATTTGAAAACCAACATATAATTAGTGCAAGACTAACTACAAGTTTTAATCACATGCATTTCATAAAAGCAGTATATAGATAGTCTATGTAGCCTGGCTTTGATACCACTGAAGGGTTTTCTAGGTTCAAGGGCTCTCTTTCGACTAGTGCATTGTTCGTCCTTCGCCCTACTTGAGAGCGAAGACCGGACAACCTTGCACAAAATAACGCAGCGGAAGCGAAAATAAAGAGGAAAAATTTATATAAACATTTTATATAAACTAGCCCTATCTGCATAAAACCCAAGCCAAGAAAATGCTACTATCCCGGGGTTGGGTCCAGACCAACCCCAGAGGATACTACTATCTAATTAACTACTGTAGCTACTGCAATTAAGATAATACACATTAATTAAAACTACGGTTAAGAAAACTCAACATACCCGTAACTCTTGCCTTGCAGCAAAAGTGTTACCGAAGGCAATCAATTGCCCTTCCCGCATTAGCCGCTACGATCCCAGCATCCGCTTGCGTCGATCCCAGCAACTTCTGGTCGCTGAGCCAACCACTTGCTCCAGAAAGTTTCACGCGAGTGAAACCTCTGCCTAGATTTCGGATCTGAATCCGAATTCCTTTGCGGCTTTGCTAGAGCCCTCAGGAGCAAGGAAGAAATTTATAGGGAGAGGAGAAATATTAATTTAAGCCTAGATCCGAGCGTGCTCCAACATTTACGAGAGCCGCTCAGATCTAGAGCTTGGGACAAATTTTGAGGAAGAGAGCAGACCCCTATTTATATAGGCGGCAGACTCTCCCCTTTTCTCAAAATCCGATGTGGGACTAATAATTAGAGTTAATAAAATCAAATTTAGTTTGCCTTTCACAAAGTGCAAACTTCCGTGAATTTTAACTCCCTCATCGTTGAAATTCAGGATTGATACAACCAATCAATTCGAAGGGTGTTCAACGGTGAACGCATAGGAAAAAACCGTTCGTCAATCGGAGTTCGTTTGACCCTCCAATTGATTGTCCAAAGATCAGCCTACGACTTGTTTTTCACAAAAAACCAGCCGTCAAAAATTGTTCTGCCCTCTTAGGGTTCTGCACCCAATGTGGGACCCCCCAGATGGGCCCCACAACATCTGCCTAGACCTGGGCGCAGCCCAGGCCAGGCCTGGGCGCCTGGCGCCCAGGTGCCCAGGGCGCCTGGGCCGCCTGGGCCGAGGCCCAGGTGCTCAGCGCCTGGGCCTGTGCCCAGGCACCTGGGCGCCTGGGCGCCCGGGCCTGTGCCCAAGCACCTGGGCGCCTGGGCGCCCGGGCCCTGGCAGGGCCCGGGCGCCCAGGCGCTCGGGCCTGGCCCTGGGCCGGGCGCCCAGGCCCAGGCGGGCCCTGGCATTACTGGGCCAGGCCAGCAGCCAGGCCAGACCCAGTCTGGTATGGGTCTGCCAGGTCTGGCCTGGTCTGAACCAATTGGTTGTTTTGGGCATAAGTTGGACATTTTGCGTCCGATTTGGACGCAGTTCGAACCTGGGCATAGACCGGGACATTCCCGTCTTACCCGTGAACTTTTTCTTGCATTTATATTATTAAATATTGCCTTAACTATTTAAAACATATTTAATCCCTTTTGCATCAAATGCAAAATAGTCCCTATCTAGGCTTAAATTATCATTTGCATCAAATACAAATGATCTGAGGGCATATTTACCTACACCATGCACGTGTAAGTATGTGCTTAGTTATAGGTATTGGTGACTATGGTATATGTGGTGTGTCGTAAATATAGTTATAGGGCCGTATGTGATGTGAACATATGGTGAAATATTTGCATGCATTTGAATGACTAAATAATTGTGATATTATAGTAATGGTAAGTGTATCTTAGATATAATAACATGATTGAATATTGAGTGGTGTGGTTACTTGTGTTGATATGTTGACATTGGATGTACACTAGGAGATATAAGGAGTAGTATATCATTATTGTTTGTTCATAGGTAGTTATCTGAACGTGGAGTATTACGATGGTAATTGCTGGTATGGATTATTTAATTGGTTGTGAGTATCTGAACTATTATTTTATGCTAGGTAAGTAGTAGTTATATAAGGGATGTATGTATATATATGTATATATGATTGAAATACGTGTATGCATTTGACTGACTATGATAAGTATAAGTGTATGATGTGCGTGAATATATATACATGTTAGTAGTGTTAATGTTTGACTACCTAGTGCATATATGAGCACTTGTAATGACTATACCTGGGTTAAATTATAATGTGATATGATTGGCGTAATTACTAAAGCGACTAGATTGTTAGAAAGTCCGAGGACGGACTTTATCCTAAGTTGGGTAGGATGTAACAACCGGTACTCGCTATTCGTCATACGAATTTGCGTATAGCAATTTCGAGTACCTGATTGGTTTTGTTCCTTTGTGTAGGAGTCGTGTCGTTGAGTCGATAGGCCGTAGCACTTGGTTGTGTCCTTAGCAGCCAACCCCCGACGTGTGCCCAACTTGGGGTTACTGTCGCCTTTGGACCCCGTATCCTTTATACGCATTACGTGCATGTAGTCTTGTTCGTGCACATATTTATCTTAGACCTTGTCTGTATCCGAACCCTATAGTCTGATATGCCATTTTGACCCTCTCAAAGAGTATTAAATTGTGGAATTAATTTGGAACGTCATTTCACGGGTCGTTCTCCCATGATTTGATCCTATTTGAGAAGACGTCACGATTTTCACTTTTGTCGTGAGGCCTTTCTATTTTTAATTTCATTTCTCGACGTCGAAATTAGGAGTCGTCTTCTCTGTCTTCTTTCTCTCGTCGCCCCGGCCACCCCAGTATTTATTTCGCAATTTTTGGGCTTCGTTTGACCCACTTTCACTATTTTGCCCAATTTGTTATCACTTAGCCCTAAGTTTCATGATGTATAACCCACTAAATATTCTTATAGTATCCAAATCATTTCTTAGTTAAGCTTAGCCCACATTTTTTTACTTGGCCCAAACCGGTATGACACACAGAACACTTTGGTTTGTTGGGCTTTTCAAATCTTGTAATAAATTGATATAGGAGATAAAGCCTATCTAGCCTCTAACTTATAATAACAAATGTTATAACCCTAGGCTCACATGCACTTCATATATTAGCACTTGCATGACCCAAGCTTTATTATTTTCCCAGCCCGTTAGCCTAGCCACAAAATGATATAGGGCCGGACCCATCACACACACAGTTTTTCTTTGGGCCTTCAAATCAATTATTTTAGTATGAAACAACTGTTTTCCTATGACCTAGACACTAGCCCAGCAACCCCTCCTTTTTAATAAACAATCTAGGGCACCTATCCCACGTGAGCCTACCCATTTACAAAAGAGAACCTAGGTCTTCTTTCTCTTCACAGCCAACAACTAGGAGCTGTCGCCCCTATCTCTTTTTCCATGCAGAAGCCCCCAGCGCAACTCCCTCCCCGCGTGGCACCCAGCTTCCCGACCTCCGGCCACTTCCACCTAGCTCCGACGCGACCCCCACCTGACCTTCGCCGGAGCTCCCCAGCAGAGTCGCCTGAGCCGCTCGCCGGCGTTTCCCGAGCCGCAGGCCGCGAGATCCGATGCAGCAGGCCGCAGCAACCCTCTCCCCGTTCACCTACAGCGCCCCGCTCGCCGCACGACGCCGGCCACAGCTTCATGCCGACACCATCAGCGCCGCTCATGCGCTGTCCGCGACAGCAGTCCCCCACGTGGCAGCGACACGCTCCTTCGCAGCAGCAACGGACTCTTTCACGCCGCAGCGATGCATGGTAGCCCTCGGGCTGTTGGCGGCCTTCCCGCGAGCCTGTTCAGCCATCCCTCTAGCTGTAGATGGCCGCGCGACGCTCCTCCTTCCTCCCCAACTGCCTACTTCCGGCCACGCCTAGGCCACCCGCAAGTAGCGACGAGTGAATCGATCTAAGATGTGAGTTTGTTATACCCTCGTTAACTGTTGTGCTTGTAGAACAAATAGTTTTGACTGTTTGGTTGCATCTTAATTATAATAAACAATATGACTATGTGATGATAATAATAACTTCGTTATTGGTTAAGTTTAGCTTGCCAATAATTTGTGGGCTATTAATTGATATTGATCTTCTAATAATCTTTTTATATCGATGTTAATGATGATTATAGGGTTAATAACTCGTTTAGATGACTTATAGTTAACATGTTAGCTTAGGTTGTTTTTATGATTGGTGTTTAACTGTCGTACTAGCTACGTGACGTATATCATCATGTTAATAATTTTAGTGATCATTTAATTTGATGTGTCACCTATCTTGGATTAGAAAACCTAATTAAAAGTGGTTCATTAGACGTTTAGGATTTGTCTAAGAATTCTAGTCCGTAGTTACGAACTCATTTGTCCGCGTATTTTATTGGCAGAGAACCCATCGTTTCGTTCCGTTCACGAAACCAGGATTCAACCCCTGACGTCGCTACCCGACGTCAGAGTAGCTCCCGCGTCGTGTTGAGGTAAGTCTCTCTCCGTAGGAACCCACACCGCATGTTAACAAGATAAAAACAGTAATTTTATTGTGTTGGTTAATTTACTAATTGAAGATAATGAATACGGGACTGTAGGTTGGTGTGATGATTGGTGTTTGGGCACGTAGTCAGAACTGGACTCCTTGATCTTGTGTCTATCAGCACGCCCCTTTTCAGGCAAGTGAAACTTGCCAACTTTTGCTTTAGGCCATGTTTTAGGCCACTTCCTTGTTTTTAGCGTAAAAGAGACTAGACAGTGAAATGATAGCTGTCTAGGTGCAATTTTAAGATCTCGCTTGACAACGAAGTTAGATCTGTCACCCTGCCATGTCATTCATGCATTGTTGCCTGCCATGTTTAAATTCCTTATCTCTACGCACTTAAACTGATATTTACCATGCATTGCATCTTACATGTCATCCAAGTTGAATGTTGCATTCGTAGCACACGCTACAATACTTGTACTACCTTGTTCCGGCTAGGTGCACCCCTATGCTATAATGAAAAACACTTCCTGGCTCGTGATCCAGAAGATGGGCGCCAGTCCATATACACGTGGAGGGGTAGAGATAAGCGATCACTTGAGCTTAGGAGTTGGCCCGATCAGCCACTCTAGCCAAAAGGCGTAATCTCTGTGCACAACGTGCTTACTAGACTTGTCCTTGTCCTTGCGTTTGTTCTTGCAAAACTTGATATCCATGCCATGATTTAAATGCCAATTTTCCATGCCATACTCGTCATGTACTTTACTTGATGCACTCATGCTATATCTGCCATGTCATTGCATCATGCTAGAACTGCTAGGTTGCTTACCTTCACTTTCAGTTTCCTTGCACAAGTCTCTTGTAGACTTGCTGACATGTGCACCTTGCTCTTTTGGGTGTCACATGTTAGACCCTGAGCCAGAGACCGTAGCTAAGGACGAGGTGTTTACTGATGCTGAGCCGGAGCCCACGTTTGACGAGGAGTTGGTGGACACCGGTGACCAGTCTTAGAGACTGTTCTGAGTTGCTTTGCTTTAGGTTGCTGTTAGTTATCGGTGCGTAGCACCATTACTTTGTTTTCTGTACGTTATACTTTGTTGGCCATGCTGGGGCCTTTTAGATTCTTTTCTTTTAGCCTGGTGGCTTTTTCTGTGATGTTGAAACATATTTTATGGATATTCTGAGATTGCTTTTGTCTCATTTCCTTTATTATTATCTTTGTTTCGTATCGCATTTGCAAGGACCTGCCATTTAAAGTTTATTGACGCTTATCAGACTTGCAGCTTCACAGCTTCAAGTCTGAGCGGACCTACTCACGTCTAGCCTCCATATTTTTGGGAAGCGGGGCGTGACATGGAGACACGATCCTTACCTCTTTAATAAGGGTAACCGTCGTCCACGCCTCCACTATTCATGAGCCCATTATCAGTCGCACGTTTGATATGAAGAAAGTCCAACGGGCAAATGACACATGGGCTTTGACAGGGTCAGTTTCAAGCTTCCTTCGTGGGCCTTGTAGGCTCTGGTGTTATTCGAGCAAACCCCTCGGGTGCCGGCCCAAGGGTTTAACAGGGAGGTGTTTGCATAAAAAAATACACTTGTTGACAATTATTTCACGATTCATTTTGCGATTTAAATGATAGTAATCGATCCACACTTTGTTGCTAAAAAGAAAACATGATTGGCCAAAAATGTGGACCAAGACAAAAATAAGTTGAGCTGGACTCACTTTTGAAACGTGAAGTGTTTGGACCTGAAGTTTTGATATCAAAAGGTATCAAACCTGTGGGAATAGTGAGTATTGTATAAAATATAAATAAATTGATATGCTATAAGGTATAACCTATATCTTAGAGGTTTCTTTTTACTGAAACCATGAAGTAATAAAGTAAGACGAGCTTGACTCACTTATGAAACATAAATGATGCATCAAACTCACTGGTTATAGTTGCAAAACCCTCACAATTGGTAAAATAAATTGTGGATATACTGCTTTGGATGTTGTAATGGCATACCCCTAAGGATTTATTCCTAATTTCATTGCCTGAATAGACTTCGGGACGTCTATTCAATGAGAAATAATAAAATACAATCAAAAAAGAAAATGATTTGAGAAAAACTCGAATCTCATCGGATCTCCTGAAGAGAAAATCGAAATATATGTTCAAGCCTGATACAATTTGTAAGACCTAAGCAAAAATAAAGACATGTCTTGGCTTACAGACTTATCATCCTGAAGATGAAAATGTCATCCATCAGATGAAAATATCATCCATCAAATGAAAATTATGTAACATTAAACTTCATACACCTGAAGTTGATGAAGAAACATGGACCATTGTTATCCACTAACTACACCTGTAGGTTGTATGGCTTTACATAAGGATCCCTTTCGTCCGCTAAAAGAGGTGGAGGAAATACTAGATCATATAGCCCCTTACCAAAGAACTTATTTATCTGGAAAAACTGCATGCGTCCTGATATAGCGTTAGCAGTAAATCTGTTAGCCAAATACATTGCAGCGCCTGCAACGCACCACTATATCGGACCTACGCATCTTCTGCGCTACCTTCAAAGGTCAACATTATAAATGATCATCCTCCATGTTAAATGTATTTGCAGATGCAGGTAATATATCATCGCGATGACCACCACGAATGAATGGTAACCTCTTGGAGATCCGCAAAGCATGCAACCAAGGCAACATCATCTTACCATTCCGAGAAGCTCACCATCTAAGAAGCAAATCAAGAGTGTGTAGCTGTGCCCTGAAGTACCAAACTAGTGGCGAATGGGTCAAAGACAAGAGAAATGGAGCTATCTACCAAGTTCGCAGACCATGCCACTTTCCTAGCTCAACTTAGCAGAGGATACGTCAAAGGCGATGAGACAGAACACACCTCCCCAAAGCTCCTTTGGATTTAGCAGCTGCCATAATTGAGCAATACTTGAATTTTGTATTTATTATCGGAATGTTGTAAACTTGATTGATGTATAGATGCCTAGGAGAACTGCAGGTTTGAGCTTGCATAGAATAGGGGGAGTTAATGAAGAGTTGTACTCTTTTCCCTTAGCTATTGGTTTTTCTCACTGGGTTTTCCATAGCCAAAGATTTTAACGAGGCAACCACATATACTCTGGATCCCAAAGTATCCACCACAGGCTATATCCACAGATTAGGAGAAGTTAAGGAGATTTGTACTCTTTTTCCTTAATTGTCAGTTTCCTATTGGGTTTTCCATAAACAAAGGGTTTAACGAGGAAAATCCTCCTAACTTAGGATTCAGAAGTATCCAAATCCTCATGATACTAATAAGCACCGTGAATCATGAAGTATTCATAAGTCGAGCTTACAATGAAGGCCCGTGTATAAGAGGAAGTGTTATGAATGAGCTTTTGTAGGCCCATATAAGACCCATGTAGAGATATGGTATCCACCATCATGCAACCCTTTTACTATAAATACAAGGCTTAGCCGCCATCCTTCAGAACAAAAAGTAGAAAATTTGTAGAGTGTTGAAGGATTTTGGAGAAGAGTAAAAAAAACTCACATAAGGAGTAGCCATGACATAAGCCATGGCTCTCAATATATTCATTTACTTAATAGATTATGAGTCCAAGAGACTCCCCACTAACTTAGTCGGGAGTAATGGAGAGATGGTGAGGGGAGGGAGGTCAAAGGCCTCCCTCAACTCACAACACTCCCCCTCATCTCTTCATTACCTTGGGTTAAGCACATGAATACTTTCAGGATTCAGTATGCTAAAAGGGGTAGATACTTCTGGATCCAGAGCCACTGTGGTTACCTCGTTAAAACCTTAGCTGTGTAAAACCCAGTGGGAAAAAACCAACAGCTTAAGGGAAAAGAGTACAACTATCGAGTGACTCCCCCTGATATGTACAAGCTTCAGGCTTGCAGATTTCCTATGTATCTATACAATCATCTCCTATTCATATATACATCCATCATGTTCTGAAAGCAAATATAATCATCGCTCATCTATACAAGTTTCACTCATCTAGCGGCTATTGGAAAGCAGTGGCGCTCTGGAGTGGAATGCTCTTCGAAGTTGGTAGATGACTCCACTAAAGTATTTCTTTGAATCAGTCTTCAGTGTGTCTGTAAGGTACTGCTGGACCTGGCTGAGCGTTTTCATGATTTGCTTCTTGGATGATGAGCTTCTCAGAAAATGTAGATTTCAGAGGATGATGTGTAGATATTTAGGAGGTGGCCGGCCTTTTGTGTTTTAGTCATCGCGATGATCTTTAAACCTGCATATGCGATATATATTCCTTGACCCTTGGAAGTGCGCAGAAGCAGCTTATCCGTGGTCCAGTGTTGCACTCCAGGACAACACTCTATCTGGTTAACAACTTTATTACAGACGTTCTATCAAAGACGCGTGTAGTTGGCCAGATAAAGAAGTGTAACAAGTACATTAGAGCTAGGCTCTTCGGGACCTAGGATGTCCTCCCCCTCTTCCAGCGACTGGAAGGTGTCATAATTAAGCATCCATTTTTAATGGGTGGCAAATGGACATCATTCTTCATAAACTCCATGTGTATGAAGAATATTAAGGGGTTCCACCACGAAGGTGTTTAATATGTGAGCCAAGACAATACCTTGTTTTACCTAGGTTTTTTTTATTTCCAAGGTATGCTTAAAGCTATCTGATATTTCAATGGTCTCTGCAGGAGATCCTATTAGCTTTAAGTAAACCACTTGTTCGGCGAATATTACAAATCCTGTCAACGATCTTTCTAAAAAGATACACGGGCAGAATATTGATTAAGATCAACTAATGATCTTTGTAGCCTTTATGGAGAAGACATTTCTATGTTTCTCTTTTATATCTGGGGGTAGTGTATACCCTTCTGGAAGTTTTATATAGATCTTTATATCTATATTGCCATATATATATGCAGTCACAACGTCCATGAGCTGCATTTATTGGCTTTTTCAGAGAAGTTTAGGCTTAGTAGGAAAATGATCGCATTTCCTTCATTTCAATTTCTTATGAAATCCAAATTATATTCCACAGGTTTTACACATTCAGGTGTATGAACTACTGGTCCAAAGACTTTGCTTTTCAAGAGTGAGTCCAGCTCTACTCTTATTGCCTCGTCCCACTTTGGCCAATCTATGCGTTTTTGCTATAGAAAAGTGGGTTGACGTCATCGTCGTATTCAGCGACGTGAACGGCAATAGCGAAAGCAAAACCGTCGTCGACGACTGTGCTATATCTGTCCAGTACCTCTCCAGTACGTACGTAAATACGTAATATAATGATGTTTATCCTGTTGTTTCCTCTGCAGGAGAAATTAGGAGGGGAGAGGTTGCTGGTCTGAGCTCAGCATTCTGTGGATGGATCATTTTAATATATCCATGAATCTTCCTCTGTCGGGGAACTTTATACTTTGAACCTGGCGGGCATCCTCTTTTCAAATGAGGTACAGCCAATTCTGCTGCCGGTGGATTGCATCCATCTTTGGGAATGTCAATCCTGGCTGACGTGTTGGCAGCAGGGACGTGTGAACGAACAATCTTCTGGTTGTCCGTAAATTTATCCCGCAATTGATGTACTTTAGTCTGAATGTGAAGGATCTTCTGGATCTCATCTTCACACAGAAAAAGTATGCGGATCATAACGAGATTAGGACTATTGTGTCCCATGATATGGTCTCAGAAGCTTCAGGCTTCTTTAGACTGCATGCCTATTTCAATGAGATTTTCTCATCAAATTCACAGTTATCAAGACTTGGTGGTAAACCATAAGCAAGCGGCATCAGCAATAAGATATGGCCACAAGAGGGCCGTATCGTGATAAGCGATGCGGAATGCATTCAGTTGGTCCCTAAATACAACAGGCAACTGGGATTATACAATGGACGTGAAACCCATTGGAGTCTCTTTACCAGAGACTCTGATAACCCATTATGAGTATGAACATGCTACAGGATGTTCAATATCAATGCCAGTTGCTTGGCGGAAGTCTTGAATGATATGTGTAGTGAATTCAACAACATTTTAAGCTTTAAGAAAGCTATGTTGCAAGTGAATATAAAGGCACACATAAGACCATCTAGTAGATGCATCTATCAATACAATAATGAAGTACCGAAAATGGGCCACTTGCGGGGTGAATAGGCCTGCAAAGGTCACCATGTATTCTCTTAATGAAGCCAGGAGACTCTCATCCCACTTTCAGGAGGGAAGGTCTCTCTATAAGTTTTCCCTTACTACAAAGGGGGACAAGGAAACTCAATCTTTTGAAGAATCTTCAGGTTCTCCAATGGATTCATTTGACGATGCGTCCATCATCGCTGATCCAGGATGACCAAGTCCATTTTTCCAGAGTTAAAAAATCTGGTAATGAAAGGCACTTCTGGTGCTCATTCAAGTTGGCTTTCTGTAGGATGAATATCTGTAATTATAGGGGGCCCGACGGAGGTCCAAAGAAATCGTAAGTAAATGGTCTTCTGGCCATCCTCTTTACGAGTTACATATTGATATTCAATATTTATTATCCACAGTTTTCAAGTTATGTTCGTTTAAACGAAATATCCTTAAAACTTGGAAAATTCCTATATGTTTAAGGGGAGTAGTTTGCATCTTATAGTCTCGTAGTATGTGGGAGCAATATTAATGCTACACTAGTGCAACGAGGCACTGTCCACAATATTAAATACTTCATCTATAAGCAAAACGAAATTTTATTTAAGTAAATGTAAAATGACATTCAAATAAAAGTTCGTACGAAAGCATACTAAAGATGAAGCTACATGTAATTTTAAATGCATAAATAAAGAAAGGGCTCAATCGAGCAGGTCGTCGTTCTCGAAGTCTTGTGTAGTGAAAACAGGTGGCGGCTGAACAACCACCAAGTTTGTTGCAGGCAGAGACTTCTGGCTCGCCTGATATAGTTCCTAAAGGTGGCGAGGAGTGCGATAGTTTCTGGACCAATGTCCAGTCATGCCACATATATGGCATTTATCCTCCCAGTTCTTCTTAGGAATTGACACTTGACCAGTGTCGTTACGCTTCCATGAGAAGTTTCTCTTTCCTTTATTATTATTGTTGGACAGGGGTACTGCTCCTCGTCCATTCTTCATCACAGCTTTCCCTTTGTTATTTTTAGCCTTCTTCTTGTTTCCACTTCTGGGGAGAAACGTGATGGGATTTAGCGATAGGAGCAGTACTAGCTGGTCGTAAATTATGATTAGCAAGTAGTAAATCTCTATTCTGCTCTGCCCTAAGGAGGCAAGAGACCAAATCAGAGAATTTCGTGAAGTTGCGTTCACGATACTGCTGCAAGAGGATTGCATCTTTCTCGTGAAACGAGGTAAATGTCTTTTCCAACATGCGTTGCTCTGTCACTTCTTCATCGCACAACTTCAGGCGTGAGGTGATATTATGAAGTGCAGAATTATACTCAACGACGGACTTATAGTCCTGAAGTCTGAGGTTTTTCCACTCATAATTGGCACGAGGTAATATTACATCAATTTGACGTTTATACCGTGCCTCCAGCGCTGTCCACAGCTCCATTGTGTCCTGTACCGTTAGGTATTCGGCCTTTAATGTCCGATCTATATGTTTCCTAATGTAGATAATGGCTTTCGCCTTATCCACATCGGAGACCGTGGTAGGCGTGCTGCTAGAAGATTGGGCCGCTTCTGAGGCCTTACTAGCAGAAGCATCGGTCGCAGCTGGGGCCGACGAATGAGCTAAAATTGAGCCAAGGAGGGCCATCGAACGCAAGTGGAACTTCAGGTCCACTCGCCAACTCAGGTAATTCTTTCCTGCAGCATCAAGAACTTCGAAATCGACGCTTGCCAATTTTGCCATTTATATATGCAATTTAAAACAAGCATGAATTAATTAAAATTGAAATTCACGCATAAAAAATAAAATAAGTAAAATGTGGGGATCGGCCAGATACCCAAAGAAATACAAAGTCCAAAGTCCGAATATACAGTCCATAAAGAAAAGAAAAATACAATTTGGAAACCCAGAATGGGTCCCTATATTTCCAATTTTCGCCCCCGTCTTCATTTGTCGGTACACCGGTCTTTGGCATTAATACATTTAATCCTCACTTACAAATTCTCTCAAAAAGAAAAGAAAATTGCAAGGAATTTAAAAGGTATCAAACTGGACGATCCCAAAAATCACATTTTAGCTTATATAAACATCCACGCAGTTTATAATATGCTTCAGGCACAAAAGAAACAACCACACATGCATATAACACATGCATATATAATATGGAAAAGAGACTATAAAATATAATAATCTCTCGGACCACGGGGAGACGTCATACACCGTTAGGTTAGTTGACTAACGGCAGAGCGGTCGCAGGATCCTTAAGATAATTATATTTTGAAAAATCCTAATATTCCATAAATTAATGACGCAAGAATGATGTTGTACATAATATTAGAAATCTGACTAACTGGGCTACATGCCCAAACAAGAATTAAAAATGAATTATTATTATGATTGGGGTTGTAGGCCCATAAGTAAAATAATAATCATTTTAATAATTAATTTAATATTTGCGCTGCAGGCCCATTTACAAAAATTTAATTAACATATCCATTTTGCAATTGGATTAACTGAGCTGCAGGCCCAATTTAGGATTCAAAATTAATAATTAATCTCAATGGGGCTGCTGGCCCATAAAACTTATATTCATTGTTATAAACTGGGCTTCAGGCCCAAATTAGGACACAAGATTAATTATTATTCTAATATGGGATGCAGGCCCATAAGCAAAATGAAAATCATTTTAATAAACAATTAACTTGGGTTTTAGCCCAATAAGGCAAATTAAATTTTTATTAATATTTGGGCTTCAGGCCAATTTTGGTAGTCAAAAACAATTATTAAGCGAAATGGGGCTGCTGGCCCATAAAACATATTTTCATTGTTACAATTGGGCTTCATGCCCAATATACAGGCTATCTAATTTATTAAAAATAATTCAACATAAGCCCTTAAACAAATTTTAAAGTTAATTGTAAGGAAATATGAACAGTCCCAATATCCAAAAATTTTTTAAGGGAATGTGAACAGTCCCAAAACCCAAAAAAAAAACATTTAGAGTTGATGAATGCCAAAAACCCCCAAGAGGAGTTAATTAAAATAAATAGCCTCACCCCGATTTTCCCTGATATTTCTGGATTTTTCCAGAATTTTCAGGGTTTTTTTTTAAAAATGGGTATTTTATGAATTTAATAATAAATTGGCATGCATGCCGGAGTCCGGCCTACGGGATGGCTGCGGACTGCAGGCTCGTTAGCCAAAAAATATACCCAGTTTTATGTTCAATTTTTGTTCATTACTATTTGACTAATAAAATTAAAGGATAACTTACACAAAACCCACTGTGTTATGCGTTATTTCTTTGTCTTAAATTTTTTTTGCACTATAAAAAATTACAGAAAATTCTAATGTTCTAGAAACCTAACAGGGAACCTCGATGATGTACTGCACCTTGTACCCACAAAAACGTCATGTATTATGTGTTCTTATTAAGTTTTAAACGAACTAAAATACAATACACATGGATTTTCTATTTATTTTCATATTGCAACGATGCTTAAGGAAATGAGTTACATCACAATCACTTTGTCAGCATCATTATTTGATGATTTAGCTCCGACAGTGTACAAGCTATACACGTTGGACCAATTTAGCATCAGTAGGAGGAGACCAAACCTCATCATTATCAGTTTGAATGGGTCTGAAAATGAAACCAGGGAGGACGATTCTGCAGCCCGAGCTGTTCTTTCCTGTGCATTCCACGTCTCGTTTATGGTTGAAAGGGAAAGCTGTTCTCCACGAATGATTTTTATTCGATTAAATATTCAAAACAGATTACAGACATTTTGCCACCTTGAACAAACGGCATGTAAAACAAGTGTCGCATGATAAACTTACATTGAGACCTGGGGCGAAACCATCCAGTAGTGTGTGTCGGCACGGGTCCTCAACGAAATTTGAAATTATATATGTGTAAATATGTGTATATGTGTGCGTTGATACATGGGTCTGGCCTATGAAACGGAGATATATATTATACTTGAAGAGTGAAGCCCACTTGAAGTGGAAAGCCTCGGCCCGATAGTCCAGACGTCCACCGAAGTAGGCAATTTATTACACAGTTAAGAAGCCAGCTCACTTGCCTATTGGGTCCCACTAACCGCACAGAATTGGTTAGTGTTTCAGAGTGTTTTCTCACTACAAAGCGTTGACCGTGGATAACCCGGTCAACGTGGTCAAGGGGCCCGTTTGCGTCCCTCGGGCGAGTCGAGTTGGTGCAGTTGATGTCTGAGTCGATCCAGCAAGCGACGTGGAGCGCGTCGACTGGATTGAATCGGAGTCCTCGGCCGTTGGTAGGGCGAGGGGTAGCCTCGGCCCGGGTCGAGACGCTCGGCCTCGGTCGGTTGCACTCGGCCTCGGCGGTCGGACGACGAGAGGAAGCCTCAATCGTCCAGCGGGTTGCGTGGTCGGCGAGGGGCGGAGGGGAAGCCTCGGCCAGTTGATCAGATGCCCTCCTGCGTAGACGAGAACGCTCGTCAGGGGGCCGGACCTTGGTTCCGGCCAAATCCCCTCCGATGCCTAAGTCAGACAGAGATCTGAAAGAGGAGGCCCGGCGGAGACGGTTCGACTCGTGAGGAGATCAGAACGGCGTCTCACGGCGCGAGCGGGGGAGGAAGGAGATGAAATGGGGGAACTAGGTCGTTGATGGAGTACCTTAGGTTCTAGATACCTGAGATGCGGTCCTTTCTCCTGTCGTCCTCCTGGCCCCTTTATAGACCTCCGCCGTGATTGTCCCCGACCCACGTCGCTCGTCCGCCCCCAATCGTGCCCCCTCAATCCGCCCCCTCGTCGCCGCCCCCTGCGCCATGCCAGCACCTCCCTATAACTGCTATTCAGTGGTAGCGGGATCGGGGGGGCGGTTATTGCAGGAGTGGGCGAGTGACCGGCGTGTTATCGGGGCCGGGTCGGATCGACATGTGGGGGGGGTCCCCCACAGGGCCTCATCGAGTGGGCCGGAGTGCGCAGATGGGCTCTTGATCGGCGGTTGTGTCTCTGGGCTTGGGTCTTTCGGGCCTCAGTCAAATAGGCGTAACAATTGCCCCCATCGGTCGGGTCGATCGGCCTTGGCCGGTCCGGCACGGCCGATGTGACTTCCGCTGACCTTGACAGGCTCGCCAGTCGATGCCGACTCATTTATTAGTCGTCATCATGAGTTGGCCCGTTCGATACTTTTAAGGCGCGGGCTCCGAAGCGTCTTCGGTCCTCTGATGCTGCCACGTTGTGGCTGCAAGCTTATCCCCGTTGCTCGCGGGGTCGTCTTAAGTTGAGAAGGCGAGAGGTTCGCGGGCCGCCCTCGGTGGGATCGATCGGCCTGGGCTTGCTCGGTTCGACCGCTGTGCCTCCTGGGATTCCGAGTGGCGCTTTAATCGAGGCGTGGTCATAAATGTAGGTCATGATGAGGCGGATTGATTGGACTTCCCTTGGCGCCGATTTCGAAACGCCGCCGGTTCTTCGAGTCCTGCCACGCGTTCTTGCCAGGCGCTTCGAATTCGTCCCTGTGTCCGGTATATAAGATCTCCAGCTGCGTTGATCTCCGCTTCTCTCTTGCTCTTTCCATTGTTCTTAGGTGTTCCGCGACTCGGAGTTTCCCGTTGCCCTCGCTTCCTCGTCTCCCCAAACTAGTTAAAAGGTAATTCCTTTCTCGCTCTCGCATTATGGCTGCTCTTAGGATAGGCGGTTCTGGTCGACGGTCGAGGGATTCTCCAGAGTCCAGGCGGGGCAGGCCCCGGCTAGTGGGATCAGGTTCCTCTTCCAGGAGTCGTCCCCTCCAAGATAAGGGGAAGGGGAAGCTATTCCCAGACTACGCCTGTGATGACATGGCGTCGGCTGCCGTGCGTCTTAACGTGCCCCCGGTTATCCTCCGTACGCCGTCGAGGACCGTTCCTTCGGCGGTCACGGAGATCCGGGAAAGGTATCTCTGCTTCCCGTACGATGTCCGAGTTCCATTCGTCGACGAGCGGATTTGCCTTCCGAGGAGCAATGAAGTCGGAGTCTACGTCGAAATGTTTCACCTGGGTCTTCGTTTCCCGCTCAATTCCTTCCTTATCCAGGTCATGGAGTATCTCATGGTGCCGCTTTGCCAGTTTACCCCTTGCTCGATTGCGGTATTGACGGGCTTCGCCACACTCTGCTGCACCCGCGGCCTGGAGCCGTCTCTCCCCCTTCTCTTCCATTTTTACCAGATCCAGACGGTCGGCCCGGGGTCATGGCTGCAGCTCCTAGCCTGCTCGAGGAGGGAATGCCTGATCGGGCTGCCCCGCTGGTCGGGGGATTGGAGTTCATATTATGTCTTTGTGGTCTTCCTGGGGGATGCTCAAATTTTGACAAGTTGGGGCGGTTCTGTCCAGCCTCGCCCGTCGCTAGCTCTCTCAGACGTCGACCGGGCAGCCGCCGCGCTGCTGTCGACCCTCCCCTTGGAGTCGAAGTCCGTCTGGTCCTTGTTGGACGACCTACTCTTGAAGGCCGTCTTGTGGTCTCCGGGTAGGTCGCCTTTTCCGTCTTGAATCGCCCTGTGACTCATCCTGATTTTGGTTTCCCTTGCAGGGATGGCTGGCCGCGAGTTCGTCCGTGACGTCGATGAACTGATCCGCCGTGGAGCTGCTCGGAGCCGTGGTAGTACCTCTGGAAGGGCGCCTAGGCGGACCGTGGAGGAGGAAGTGCGCCGAGCCGAGCCTTCCGTGGGTAAGGTGGTGGCCGAGCCTCCCGCCTCTTCTTCTGGCGATCCCCTTCCCGGGGTGGTCACAAGGGCCAGACCCGCCTCGTCAGCCCATGAGGCAGGGGATAATGACGGGTCCGGTGTAGTCCCTCCTGCCCTTGGCGCGCCCCCTCAGGTTCCCGAGGGTGGGGATGGTGCGAGGCAGAAGCGTTCCCCTCCGGCGCCTTCGGAGCCCCACGGTGGAAAGAAGAGGAAGGAGGACGTGGATCCCTCCAGTCCGGCAGGTTCCGCGCTTCCTGTGGCGACCACCGGGGATCCTTCGGTAGCCTTGTCGACCACCCCCCTCGCAGCGTCCTCGCCCATATCACCGGGGATCGGGGCCTTGTTGGCGAGCAATATGGCTTCCCTTGTCGTCCCGGGGAGCTCGATTTTTGTCGACCGAGCCCTGGCCCAGTAGGTCGCCGAGGTCTCCGTCCCTCCCCGGGACCGCAGCCTCCTCAAGAAGATCCCTGCCGACAAGATGTCGGATTCCTTGGTCTGGATCCTTCAACAGGTTCGGTTATCTTGCTATCCTCTCCTTCCTTTGATCCTCTTCTTAGCCCATGTCTCGTCTTTCCAGGGTTCAGCGCTCGCTGTGGAGTTGCAGTGTCGAGCCGTCCGCTTGAGGGAGCTGGAGGAGTCGTTCCGCCTGGAGAGGGAGGAGCTTCAGAGGGAACTGTCGGACCGGCGCCAGGTGACGCGGCTTGCAGAGGAGGTGGAGAGGGGCGTCGTCGTGACCCTGGGGAAGAGGATCTTCGAGGTTCTCAGGGAGGCCTTCAGTGTGTATGAAGACCTCATCGCCCCCCGGATCGTCGAAGTCATCCAGTCTTCCTTCCGGGAATGTGCGGAGCGTGTTCGGCAAGCCCCTCCGCCGGTCGATCCCCCTCGCTCCGAGCAGGGTGAAGTGCCCGAGGATGTGTCCTCCCGAGCCCGGGCTCCCTAAGCCGTCCCTCCCGGCCTTATCCTCAAATTTTTTAGCATCCGCTTCGCTTTGGGCCAGTCCACTTGAAATGGATCCCTGGCCCCGCTATCTCCTTCGGCTTCGCTACCGGCTCCAGGGCCAATAATTGCTGGTTGCATGGCTGCTAGTTTGGGCTAACTACTTTGGGTCTTTTGTCAACCAATTTTGCTCTGTCGGTGTCAACCTAGCTTCTGTAGGTGACGAACTTTGTCATTCGTCGTGAGTGGATTATTTGTAGAGAGTTTTCTTCGCCTCGATTCCCTGTAAATAAGACACATTTTTGTACCCTGGTTAATGAAATTGACTTACTCGGACTTCTCGTGTATTTTGCGTTGCTGCCTTGTTCTTGGCCTAGGACTGGGTGACGTTCGCGTTGGCTGGGGGAATTGCCCCCAGACTTATGGGCGCAGGAGTCGGTCGGTGAGGGATAAACTCCTCGGCTTAGGACCGGTCGGCGTCTGCGCTGGCTGGGGGAATCGCCCCCAGACTTACGAGCGCAGGAGTCGGTCGGCGAGGGCAAAGCTCCTCGGCTTAGGACCGGTTGGCGTCTGTGCCTGCTGGGGGAACTGCCCCCAGACTTATGAGCGCAGGAGTCGGTCGGCGAGGGCAAAGCTCCTCGGCTTAGGACCGGTCGGCGTCCGTGCCTGCTGGAGGAACCGCCCCCCAGACTTATGAGCGCAGGAGTCGGTCGGCGAGGGCAAAGTCCCTCGGCTTAGGACCGGTCGGCGTCTGCGCTGGCTGGGGGAATCGCCCCCAGACTTACGAGCGCAGGAGTCGGTCGGCGAGGGCAAAGCTCCTCGGCTTAGGACCGGTTGGCGTCTGTGCCTGCTGGGGGAACTGCCCCCAGACTTATGAGCGCAGGAGTCGGTCGGCGAGGGCAAAGCTCCTCGGCTTAGGACCGGTCGGCGTCCGTGCCTGCTGGAGGAACCGCCCCCAGACTTATGAGCGCAGGAGTCGGTCGGCGAGGGTAAAGCTCCTCGGCTTAGGACCGGTCGGCGTCCGTGCCTGCTGGAGGAACCGCCCCCAGACTTATGAGCGCAGGAGTCGGTCGGCGAGGGCAAAGCTCCTCGGCTTAGGACCGGTCGGCGTCCGTGCCTGCTGGAGGAACCGCCCCCAGACTTATGGGCGCAGGATTTGGTCGGCGAGGGCAAAGCTCCTCGGCTTAGGACCGGTCGGCGTCCGCGCCGGCTGGGAAAATTGCCCCAAAGCTCCCGAGCGCAGGAGTCGGTCGGCGAGGGCAGTGCCCTCCTTCCTCCTCCAGTGAGGCGGCGGTCTTCATTCTTTTGCACTATTGGTGAAATGTCAATTCCGTCGAGGATTTAAGAAAAGACAAAGGGAATGCAATTGTACTCTTAAGAGTCCTGTCGGACTGGTACATTTGGAGGAAAGAAAATAGGGAATAAGGCTAGATAGAGGGGTGTAAACCTAGATAATCCCCTCGGACCAGGCTACGACTGGGGAAGGGAGCTCGCCCGCTCACTCTACGATGCGGAGGGGTCCTTGGACGGCGTTGATCTTCTTCCCCTTGTCCGGCTGCATGGAGGTCCCTTCCCCATGGGCCGGCTCATCGGCTAAGCCCCTGGCGTGCCCCCGACTCATCAGCTTCTCAATGTCCTTCTTCAAATGCCAGCAGTCCTCAGTGTCGTGGCCGTCGTCCTTGTGGTACTTGCAGTATTTCTTCTTCTTCCCACCTCTTTTTGCCCTCGGCGGGGGGCGTTCGGTGCGTTCTTCCTTCTGTACTTGGGCGAGGACGGCGTCTGGGGTGGCGTCTCTCGTACCTTCTCCACGCTGCCTGTTTCTCGGCCTCTTCTCGGTCCGATATCCTTCGGGGCTGCCTCGTCCGTTGTCGCCGCGCTTGGATCCTCGAGTGGCTTTTCCTGCATCCACGGCCAAGGCCTCCTCGGTCAGCATGAAGCGCTCGGCCCTTGCCATGATCCCGGGGAGGTCCTTCGGGGGATCATTGTGCAGGGACTTCTTGAGGCCTCTGTGGCGAAGTCCTTTCTTAAGGGCCGTTTGGACCACCAGGTCAGGGGGGGGGCTGTTCACGTTCAGCCTCTCCGCATTGAAACGGCGCATGAACTGCCGGAGCGGCTCGGCCGGGCCTTGCACTATGTTGAACAGATGTTCAGCATCAGGCTTGATCTGCCTCCCTGCCATGAACTGCTTGCAGAACAACTGGGTGAGTTCCTCAAAGCTGTCGATGGAGCTGCTGGGCAGGGTACGGTACCAGGTCCTCGCCGCTCCCCTGAGAGTAGAATAGAAGCCTCGGCAGAGCAGGTCATCGTCAGCTCCTTGGAAGGACATGTCCCCCTCGTAGTCCATTACGTGGTGTCCCGAGTCCCCTATCCCGTCGTACTTCCCCAGCGCCGGGATCCTGAATCGAGAGGGGACCCGTGCGTCGGTTATTCTCTGTGATAGGGGGCACCGGTCTCCGTGGATGCCTCCGGGGATTCGATAGTCGCCTGCCTCTGGCTCATTCGGTGGTGGAGGGTGCACAGGCGCCGGCGGGCTGGCTCCGCGGCCCTCGCCACGCTGGGGGTCGGGCTGACCCGGTGCTCCCGGCTCCTCCGGCAGGAGCTCCTGCTCCGCCGTGAGCGGTCTCTCGAGTGGTGTCGTTCGCTTCTCCTGCGGCGGGACGACCGTGACCGACGAGATGATGCAGTCATCGATTCGCCCTCTGTCCCTTCGGTTTCTCTTCGGCTCCTTTCACGATAAGGGGAGGGGGCGCGTGATTTCTCCTGACGGGAGTCAGAGAGTGTGAACCGACGATCCGCGTTCGGTTTTTTGGTCCCGTGGTCGTCGACCACGGCGGATCGCAAGAGCGGGGGACCCCCCGCCCATCGATGGCCATCGCCCAACGTGCCTCCGTTGGATGGTGCAGGGCCGACGAGCTGCTGTACCGTCGCGACCAACGTCTGGAGGCTCACGTTGGTCTCCTGAGCCAGGGCACGGAGCTGTCCCTGTGTGGCCAGTTCTGAGCCGCCGGTCTCTTCGGTTGAGGGGGCGGAGTGATTGCCGACGGTCGTGTCTTCGGGGTTGCCGTTGGATGCGCCATTCCCCTCCTCTGGGATGGGGGGCATGCGCTTCCTTCCATTGTTGGCTCGTGCCATTGTTGGTGTGGTTTGCTTCTTCGTGGGACAGTTTTCGGTTCCCACAGACGGCGCCAGATGTTTCAGAGTGTTTTCTCACTACAAAGCGTTGACCGTGGATAACCCGGTCAACGTGGTCAAGGGGCCCGTTTGGGTCCCTCGGGCGAGTCGAGTTGGTGCAGTTGAGGTCTGAGTCGATCCAGCAAGCGACGTGGAGCGCGTCGACTAGATTGAATCGGAGTCCTCGGCCGTTGGTAGGGCGAGGGGTAGCCTCGGCCCGGGTCGAGACGGTCGGCCTCGGTCGGTTGCACTCGGCCTCAGCGGTCGGACGACGAGGGGAAGCCTCAATCGTCCAACGGGTTGCGTGGTCGGCGAGGGGCAGAGGGGAAGCCTCAGCCCGTTGATCAAATGCCCTCCTGCGTAGACGAGAACGCTCGTCAGGGGGCCGGACCTTGGTTCCAGCCAAATCCCCTCCGATGCCTAAGTCAGACAGAGATCTGAAAGAGGAGGCCCGACGGAGACGGTTCGACTCGTGAGGAGATCAGAACGGCGTCTCACGGCGCGAGCGGGGGAGGAAGGAGATGAAATGGGGGAACTAGGTCGTTGATGGAGTACCTTAGGTTCTAGATACCTGAGATGCGGTCCTTTCTCCTGTCGTCCTCCTGGCCCCTTTATAGACCTCCGCCGTGATTGTCCCCGACCCACGTCGCTCGTCCGCCCCCAATCGTGCCCCCTCAATCCGCCCCCTCGTCGCCACCCCCCTGCGCCATGCCAGCACCTCCCTATAACTGCTATTCAGTGGTAGCGGGATCGGGGGGGTGGTTATTGCAGGAGTGGGCGAGTGACCGGCGTGTTATCGGGGCCGGGTCGGATCGACATGTGGGGGGGGGGTCCCCCACAGGGCCTCATCGAGTGGGCCGGAGTGCGCAGATGGGCTCTTGATCGGCGGTTGTGTCTCTGGGCTTGGGTCTTTCGGGCCTCAGTCAAATAGGCGTAACAGTTAGTAATGGCGGAATAAATGGGCTTCAGTTATCTCTATTCCCAGAGAGAATCTCACCAGTATGAATGAGGAGCCGTTACATACTGATGGAGGAAATCATCACCTATAAATAGAGAAGACGACAACGAGAAAAGGGTTCACACACCAATTATACTGAATACTAGGTACTTTGACAACTTCTAGATTTAATTAGAGTTCATCTCTAATATGAGAGCTAAAATAGTTTCATTGGAACTAAAACTTTGGTCTCTACATCTCCTATATATATCCCAACTCACCAAGCCAAAAATCTTTAAGGAGAAAAAACTACAATAAAAAAACATAAAGAGAGGCGACCCTATTCTATTGTCTACATCCATGGCTGTCCCTAGTCTCTCCCATTATTGATCAAGGTTTATCTTCTTCAAGCTAGCATCAAGCCATCTCCTTGTCGTAAGTAATCAAGCATCCTCAAGCAAGTCTTCATCTCTCATTGTCGCAAGATAAAGTTCTTCAAGACTTCAAAGCAAGCATCAAAGGTCTCGAAAATTTTCTCCTCAAGATCATACAACTTTGTCCTCTCTTATTTTTAGTCGAAGATGATGATCTCACAATTCTAATGGATATTTTTAAGGATTTTTCTAAGCTATGGGCAATTTTCTACATTTTCTGAAAGACAGAGCAGCTGCTTGCTTAGTGCACCGATCGAAGTCACACAGCTACACCAGACAGCAATTCCGACTGGGAAAAATCAATCAAATCCATGAGCCAGACCCATAGAACCACAACACCAGACTTAGCTTCTATGTGTATGACCAAGTTCTGACATCTTTGATCAACGAACTTTGAAGGCTCATAACTTTTGTCAGATTGAAACACCGTTTGTGCCAATGCGAAGCTGGCGACATGTTTATTGACAGGGACTATCCAAACATCACAAACTGAGCATTAGTAGATCTTTGTATAACTTTTTTACTTTTCTTTTTGGGGTTCTTTTTAGGCTCTTGATTTATTGGGGTAAGTCAAGGGAAAGTTTTTGCTAGAATAGTAGTGTTTGACACTTTGGGGAGTACGATATAAACTTGGTAAGCTGAGTGTCAGGACACGAAATTCTGTATGTTTGTATCTTGACATTATTATTGTAGTGATTAATTTGGGGTCGGATGTAGGTCGTTGTGACGACCGAACCAAGGCATATTGTCTGCACTCTGTGTTTGCTTCCACTTTATTTTATTTGAACCATATTTGCTCTGTTATTGTCCAACTGAGTAGGCCATAGTTTTTATATTCGTGAAAATTTCCAATAAGCCTATTCACCCCCTAGGCTTTGATCACGATCTAACAAGTGGTATCAGAGCAGGTTAGAGTATCTAGTCTAAAAATCATGAATACCCTAGAATTAGTTTTTGCTGAAGGCATATCTATAGATGAACACCTATATTTAGTGGACATGATTATATTTACTGGAAGGCTAAGATGAAAGTTTACTTGTTATCTGTGGATTTTGATATGTGGCATATTATTGAAAACAGATATACGAAGAATTCTAAGCTTAAAAATAACTGGAATAGAAATTTGTGTTCTTTGAATGCTAAAGCAATGAAAATTTTGTTTTGTGATTTGGATAGAAAAATATTTAATCATATTTCTCATTGATCTTCTGCGCATGATATATAGAGGACTTTGGAGATGACATATGGAAGCGAGCACTCAATGGATGATCACACCTCAAGTGATGGGAAGAGGCCACATAATAAGAAGAATCGAAAGGGAAGAAAAGTTCTTTTAAATAAGCATGATGCTCGTATGTATAAGAATATTGTTGACGATTCTAATAATGAGATTATTTGTCAAAATTATAGAAAATCCAGACACACCAAAGCAGCTTGTCCATTTTTGAAGAAAGAAAAAGAAACTGATAAGAAGAAATCTTTGGTGGCTAGGTGAGATGATGACAGCGAGGATGAACCTCAAGGTATGTTTGCTCATTCCTCCTTGTGTTTGATTGGGAATATTGATGAGGAGGAAACTGGGGTACAAGAATATTCTATACCTGAGCTCATAAATATTTGTGAGAATATGCATGCTGAAATTGACAAGTTAGAATCTAATTTTGAATCTCTTAGAGAAATAAACCACAAATTATAACGGAAAAATTATCATATGTCTCTAGACGATGAAAAACTAAAAGCTGAAATTGATACACTTAAGGCTACACTTTCCAAGCTTAAAAAGAAACCACCTATTGTGCATAAAACCTTTAAGTGTAACATGTGTCCTAAGCTAAAGACATAAAATAAAGCATGCAAAGAAAAAATTGATCATGAAAGAGACATAAAATAAAGAGCTCAAATAAAATTGATTAAGCTAGAGTCTGAAAACAAAGTGGTTAAAGTAAAAATGATTGAAATAGAAAGGAAAGCTGAAAGTTTGAAAAAGAATGAAGATGAAAAAGAAAGCTTTCATTAGTAAGTGCACTTTGCTTGTGAACGAAAATATTTATTTGAAATCCAAAGTCTCAGATCTATAGTTGACCATAAAGAAATTTGGAGTTGGAAAATTATCTTCGGATATTATTCTTGGAAGTCAATTGCATTGCAACAATAGGCAAGGACTTGGGTATTGTTTGAAACATGTTACAAAGACTAAAAATAAAAGAGTTCACAATAAGACTACTAAAGGTAGAAATACTTATGTGAGTGCTTTACTTGTGGATGTGTTGGTCATACTTCTCATCATTGCTTATATAGGAATAAAAACATAAAGCTTAAGAAAATATGGGTTCCTAAAGGTACGATGACTAACATTAGTGGACCTTGTTGGATTCCAATGTCATGCATAACATCTTTTGTGTAGGTAAGATGGAGGGACAATGAACTATGGATTTGACATCGGACATTAATGAAGTTCTTACCCAAACAATAACGTGAAGATATGATTTTTTATTTGAGCTACCTTCATATGATTTCTTTTTGTGTGTGGTTTCACCTTTTTTTTGTTTTTGGTGTGTTTTTTGTATGATATTTTATTTGTGTGATAGAAAATTTTGGAAACCATTAGAATTGAAAAAGTGAAAAAGAAACAAAAATTTGCAAAATTGAAAATTAAAAAAAATGAAAAGTGCAAAATTATAAAGATTGAACTTATTGAATATCTTTCTTTTGATTATCAATTATCGAACTTACTAAATATCTTTCTTTTGATTATAAAAATTGCACTTTGAATGGTGTCCATATACTTGTAGATATCTTGTATTATTGGCGTGACTATAATTGCATATTAGACTTTAAGTATAATCATGACATGTTCTATTAATTGATTAACTGGATTTCAACATCTTCACCTTACAATTTCACGGTATTAATTGTTATGGCACATATGGATTTGTCTTCATGAAATATGGGAAAGTGGTTGTTGGTGGATGAAACAAGAAATTAAAATTTATTGTTACTCTATAGGATATGAAGTGTAATGCTTGAATGAAAAATAAATCTCATATAAAGAAGAATATGTTGAAAAACAAAAAAACAAAAAGTCTTATGAAAAGAAAAAGAAAAAATTTTCGAATGAAAAATAGATACGGTCTATGGCAATGATACAACCCACAGACATCCAACTTATACTTTTAGTTAAATCCTTAGCATTGGTGTTATGTCCATCAAGGAATGCCACCTCTCATCTAAGAGTCCTTATAAGTGATCGCTCCCGGATATACACCCGGAAAACAATTGTAGTTTTACTGCAAGCGCACGGTGTAGTGGCGAGCGTGTATCGAATACGAGGAGGGACTAATTACTGTACTCTATCTTAATCACTAAGCTATTGGTGAAAAGGCGATTTTTGGAATGTTGTTGTCACAAAAGTTCAATTAACAATTCAATTCAATATTATAAAAATGTCCAGAGCTAGGGAATCCACACTACGGATCGCCATGCATTTCTGTGAATCGCGAATCTCAATGTTGCAAGACTTGAATTGAGGTGAACTAGTCGTAACTGAATAGAGAACCAAGCTCACGCTCTCGTGCCATTGCAGGTCTATAGCAACCTAGATCAGAGCCCACTCTCGTGCAAACCCTAATCTAGGTCACTAGCATTAAGATCGACATCATCATCCAATTTCACCTCGAGCACACTCTCGTGCAAACTCGAGTTGTGATCTAGATTGTGATAGTTCGTATTCGTCCAATCTCATGCAAACGAATATGGTATAGACTTATAATAAAAATGCATGCTTTGGTCCAATCTCTTGCAAACCAAACCTAGTGAATCTCGATTATAAATCTAAATCGAATATCTAGGCCTTCCCATTGATCAGAGCCCAATCTCTTGCAAACCCTAGATCAATGAAAATTCCTAGCTATTCGTAATAAATCAATCACAATCTAACCTTCTAGCAATTCTAGCAACAAAGAAATTCATTCGTCGCAGATATGAAATTAGATCCATAGGGTTCATTCCTATGCACTAGAACAAAGGATCTACTCACAATTCATCAAAGTAATAGCAAAATCAATGATGAAAAACATATTGCAATTCAGATTTAGAAGAGAACAATTCATAAAAGTGCAATTTTCAAAAGAAATAGACAAACCAGATCTGAGTTCTTCAATCTCCAGAGCTGAATTACAATAAGAATTAATCTAAAATCTCTTTTCTGGTCTCTCCCTAAGCTAGGATAAAAACTGGGCTTAAATACATGCCCAAAACGTCTAAAAAGTCCTGACAGAATTGCCCTGCGTAGCCCAAAACCCTAGTTTTTGACCCAGGCTGGCGGCGCTACTCGGTCGAGTAGAAATCTCACTCGGCTGAGTGGGGGACCCGAATAAAAATAGAGTTGGAAGATTTGGGCGTTCTGGCACTCTGAGTCACTCGGCCGAGTGGAGTTCAACACTTGGGCGAGAGGATTTCCTACTCGACCGAGTTGGTCTTCTGTTGCGCTCCCCAGAATTCCGAGAGTCCGCTTCGATTTCCTTCAGAAGTTCTGACTCACTCGGGCGAGTGGAGTTCTCTACTCAGCCAGTGAAATTAACCACTCGGCAGAGTGCATTGTGGCACAAGGTATCTTCGTATCAGTCGTACTCGGCCTAGTACGCTTCTTCACTCAGCCGAGTGAGCTGCGTTACTCGGCCGAGTGGCCGGTTTCTGGAAGCAGCTCTTCTCCTCCTCTCCTCTTCGTCGATTCTATCGAGCTCCTTCTTCTCCCGCTCATCATCCAGCGCTATTAGCTCATTGATAAGGCCGTGGGCGATGCTCCGATACGTGTGCAAGTCCTTTAAGCTCATTTTTTCTCCCGATTGCTCCATATTTCCTGAAATCCGACAAAAACAAGAAATAGTGAAAAGGAACGCAATATCGTCGAATAATCGTGAAAATCGCAATATGAGCAATCGAAATGGCGTGAAAACATGCAGAAGAAAGGTGTAAAATATGGACCGATCAAAATCCCCCAAGCTTGCCTCTTACTCGTCCTCGAGGAAGATGAGTAAAAAGGCGAACCCAGTGAATAAAAATAAGGAAAATAAAAAGAAAGAAAGAAAATAAAGCGAAGAGGGAGGTGCTAGATCATTCTCTCAGGACAGGGAGTTGCTAACTCAAATAGCGCATTCAATGAACAAAACATGCTAAAGATTTTTACTTCGATATCATGTCTTAAGGGTGCATTCGATATAGAAACCAAGAACGTCAAAACGATACGAAATATGAAATCATTCTAGAATTAGCATCGTCTAAGGAATTTAAAATGATATACGTAATCATAGATTGCACACTTTTCAATTGATCGCTTTCTTCTTGGAGTATAAGAGCTATCGCACATCATAGGGCAATAAGAATAGAAAGAGATGGTATTTTTGAAGTGCATGACAAATTTTTAATTCATAGACTTCGTTATACTCTAGTAATCTCCCTAAGTATCTAAAATTAGCTAGCTTAGGTCATCATGCACATATAAGTGGTCACTCTCTCACGCATCATTGGATCTCCTCCCCCCAGCTTATCTATAAGCGTGGTGGCATCAAATAGAACAATACAACTTTTTCCATTTTTTTAAGCTCCAAAGGAATAAAGGGAAAACGAAAAAGGAAAAAGGAAGGATTGTGTATATACAAATGAACTTCTTTTTGTTTTTCTTTTCTCTTTTTCTCCTTTTTTTGCTTTTGTATTTTTTTCTCAAACCAATATACACAATAACAATCCCAAATCAAAGATGGAAAGATATGCATGTATTTTTTTTCCTTTTGATTTTGGGATAATGGAGCATGGACTTTTTAGCATGGGGAAGATGCAAGTATAAGGTTCACTAAGGCGAGATTCACCAACGATTTTAAGTATAGAGATGATGCTCAAGATATGTGGAGAAAGAAAAATATGAAGCGCTCAGTTCACTCTTTTGTATGTGCACGACAACTTTCAGCACTCAGTTTGATTTCAGAAAGTAAACTTATCTAATCATATCAAAAAGGCATACATTCAATCAACCTGGAAGTTGAGCATACAATTTCATGCAAATAGAAGTGATAGTAGACAACAAAGCAGTACTCCAAGATTAGGCAATCAATGCGTGAAGCTTGGAGTGTTTTCTATGAAAAGTATACGATATAAATTTTCAGACTTAGGTAATGCTAGAATTTCATCCACAATTATATAATAGATATGAATGTTCCTATTATCAAATGCATGGCGATGTATAACATATGATATCTGAAATAAAAGCAATGGCATGGCAAGGGAATACGCATATAAGAGCAAGCTAACTCCAAGTCATCGTCATCATAGAGAATTCATTTCTAGCAAAAAGGATAAAAGAAATAAAGATAAAGGGAAAACAAGAACTAACTATACAAATGCAACACACGCATAAAGTAAGAAAATGTGATGCATGAGAAACAATAAAAAAGTGGGTGAAAATAAGTGGAAAATAAAGAAAGGTAGAAAAAATAAAGATAAAAAAATTAAGAAAATAAAAGTACGTGAGTTGCACTCACTACCCCAAGATAAACTGCACAGTGTCCCTAATGTGCTAAGTGTGGTACGAGGAAATATATAATAAGGATGGGTGGGTGCGGATGCATGCATGATAAAAAGGAAAAATAAAAGAAAATGGAATGGGTATGCATATGATAAATGCAGCATGCAAATGATGGATGTGGTGGGCAAACAGATCATGGGAGCAAAATAGTAAGGCCCGGAAATACCACCTCTCCCCCAAATGGATATATCCATAGCCTTGCAAAAAGTGATCAAAATATATGGGCAAGGAAAGTGGTGGTGAAATCATGGGGCGAGAGGGGGATGCAAAATCAGCAGCAAAAGTATCAACAAAACATCGGCCAAAAATATCAGAGGCAACAAGTGTGCGCCTAAGATGGTGGTGGTGGTGTCGATGGTGGTGGCGATGGTGCAGGTTGTTGAGGGATGGGACGAGGTGCTGTAAGGGGAGGTTGTTGCAGGCGTGCAAGGATCTGGTTCAGGGTGACCTGAATACGAGGAAGAAGGGCGACGCGTTCCTGCACAGAGCTAACGGTGGCGGCGAGAGCCCAAAAATCCGCTTTGAGCCCACTCACGGCCCCCTCGACAGCGCGGAGATGTTGTACAAGGGCATCAAGAGTGGGAGCAGAGGGTCGCATAGGAGGAGGTCGGGGCTGACGCACACGGCCTCCGTAGATGAGTGAGGCCACTAGTGGGTGTGGGTGAGGGGCAGTGCTCGCTAAAAGATGCTCAGCCTCAGTGGGAGGCTGAGACACAGGAAAGCTCACAGGAGTGTGAGCAGCGACAGAAGGTGATAATGCGGTGACAGAGGACGAGACAGGCAGAGAGGTTGTAGACACAGAAGTGGGGATAGACGTCACGACACTCTCGGTGAAAATAGCAGCAGTGGATACAGAAGGGTTGAAAACTGGGGAGGTCATGAAATCAACAGAAAATGACTCCCAGGGGGTCGAAAAATCAGGTGAGAACAGGGTCTCAGCCATCGAAACCAGGAAAGGCTCGCCTCTCTCAAGTGCAGCATGGGGGTGCTCTCAGAGCTCACATAATAAATGGGATCAACACTCGACGGAACAGAGGGAGTGATGGTGGTGGTGGTGGTAGACACAGTAACTGTGCTGCCGACATTGGCAGAGGTGTGGACAAAAGTGTCGGGGGCTGGAATCAAATCAGGTGCAGGCTGTGGGATAGGGATCTTTGGGGCCAGAGGGTCGAGGAGGGGCTCCTACTGAGTGTCCTTGGGCTCGAGCACATATGCAACTAGGGTGAGGAGGTCCATCTCTGGTCTCCACTCCCCACCAACAGGTCCAATGTAGGTCCGAGCAGGGCTAGAAAGTATCATGTAGTTTGCTAAAAATGGACCATGTAGCCAAACCCAGTGGTGCTGACCATGAGGATGCAGCATCCTCATACGGGCCATGACATCTATAGAAAGGAAAGTGGGGCCCGTAGGTCGAAGCAAGCCAGCAGGGAGCTCAATCCCACAAAAGGAGCCAGCAAGGTGATCAGACCGCCACAACAGATCGCCGTCCTGGTGGTGATAGAGGAAATGATGCGGTCTAGATACCAGCTCGTAATATCAATCTGAATGGCAGGGACTAAGACGTCCTTGTCACCCTCTAAGGCTCTCTCTCTCCCTCTCTCTCTCTCTCTCGCGTCATCGCGTAGAGCATATAGAGCTCAGGCATAGACATCGTTCCAGACTCGTACCTCGCAAGAATGGTGGTCGCCATAAGGCGCTGAGCAATACAAAGGCAATGGTGGAAGATAGAGGAGGCCTTGGCCAGGCTAGGGTCAAATGCAAGAGGTGATCCCGTGATCAGGGTCCAGAATGCATGTGCATCAAATGAGGGGTGTAGTGCATGGGACCAAAAGCGCGATTGAGGTCTGGGACAGGGGGGCCACTGGAAATAGGCTTGGAGCATATCGAGAGTGATCTCGCACTCACGGTCCATCAAGCAAAAAGTGCACCCCCTGGGAGTCCTACGAATAGAACTCAGGACCTCGAGGGTCGGACGGACGTAGGCATCTCCCGACACCGAAATAAAATCATGCCACCCCACGTTATCGTACAACTGGAGCAGTGACGTGCGTTTATATTTCATATATTCACGCACGTCTTCTTTGTGATTTTCCACTGTTTTCCGTCGTTCCGTACCCGTTTTCTTGTGATTTCTAGTTTTATTTCACTTCTTTGTCTTTTTGTGTGAATGCAGGAGATTTCCAGCATTTGGGACATATAATGAAGATATCATGAGTCCCCGGAGCAACAGGAGGAGTCACGCGCGATCCAGGGGGTCAAACGACCAAGATTGCCATCTTTCAGCCCCCACCCGATCGGTTGGACATAGCCAACCGATCGGGTGATGCACGCGTGTCCGACCCGGACGGAAGCTGAAGCGAAGTGAAGATCAACCGATCGGTTCACCAACCGGTTGAACACAGCTGAGTTCTCGGGAATTTGGAGCTGAATTCCAACAGATCGGGTGACATCTCACCCGATCGATTCATGTCACCCGATCGGTTCATCTGTAGCCGCATCGTCTCAAATATCGAACCGACGGCTCCACCCGCTATCCTCAGTGACCGGTTGAAGCTTCCGAAGCCCGATGGCCAAAGCAACAAGCAGCTCACCCGATCGGTTGATGTTTCAACCGATCGGGTGGCCTTTTCTTCCGCTTTCACGTGCTGCTGATGCACTCATTGAAGATCTGCTATTATTACAGAGGGATTTTGGGTGATCTTTTATTTTTCTAGTGTCAGCATCGTCGTTAGCTTTCCAACGATAGGTCGCATGCCCAAATCCGATTTTTCTACATTTTTCTGGAATTTTCTGAGCGCGGCTATGTGCTGAAATTGGGTACTGTCTGGAATTGAACTTCACCCGATCGGATGAACTTCCACCCGACCGGGTGAGATCATTTTCTGCGGTTTCGAGCTCTCTGTTTATTCCACCCGATCGGGTGAACTTCCACCTGATCGGGTGGGCCTGTTTTAGCAGTTTTGAGTGGGTTTCGAACCCGAACTGTTAAGGGTTTTGGAGGGGTTATATATTAGAGTTTGGGGCACGGCTTGGAGGACCTCTTCCACTATTTTTTGATCAGCTTCCCTCCCATTTCTTTGGAGTTTTAGGTTAGATTAGATTAGGTTTTATCTTCTAATAAATCTTGTATTGGATTGAAGATTCAAACTCAAGATAAGTATTTCTTTCTCTTGTTTTCCATTATTTTGTGTTGTATTTGTTTTGCTTCATGATGAATGTTTGTATGTCTTTTGTGTTGTTTGTTTATATGTTTTTCATCATTGAGTAGTATTGATGAACCCTAGTACGGGTTAGGGTAGGATTGATGCTTGGTTGTTTCATTTGACTTGGTTGCATGGCATGTGTTCGATGAAATGCGTCAATGGGGATTTCTAGCAATCTGGGTCCAATTCGTACGGCAACACACTAGTTGTGTTGGGGGTTGGGGTCCGGTGTATTGTCCAGTCAAGATCCGCTTCGATGTATTGCTAGAAATCACATTCGACCTATTTGGCCATTAGGGTTACGCGGGGGCGTTTCATTGTCATTGGCGGGAGAAAGACCGCCTCTGACCGTCGGGCCAAGGGGGAATATACTTGGCGGTTGACTCCCTAGCCATAGCTCACGCCCCTAGCGTTGACATCGAGTCCTCGTGCGTGGGAACGGCTTGGACGAAATGTTGGGAGTTATCATTGTGGCCTTAATGCTTCCGGTTGCGGAAGGTGTTAATGGACATGGGAATGCCCACCGTCCGGAACCGGGTAGGCCTAGCGTACTAGGCACCGACCAGAATATCGGGCCATGGACACTAGGTACCACCTTTTGTGGCAATGTCTCACCCTGGGTCAAGTCAAATGCCAAGTATCATGAATGCTCTAGCCCGTGTTAGCGGGGATTCATTTTGTGTTTTTTTATTTCTTTCTTTTATTTCTACACTTCCACCCATATCACCCGCGTAGCTAGCACACAACCTAGGCGAGGCTAGTAGCCATTCAAGCCATCCACCTCCCTGAGTTCGATAAACCCGCACCCTACACTAACCGTGCACTAGCGGTAAAATGACACCACGCCCAAACCGTAAACGGGGCGCCGGTCAAGTTTTTTGCGCCGTTGCCGGGGAGGTGTTCGGTTTGATATTAGCTTAGCTTGGGTTCGTTAGACTACGCAAAAAAAAACAAATACAATAAACAAGAAAATTTTCCCCACCATTATATTATCTTTTTTTATTTTCTTGTACTATTGACGCTCCTCTCTAGTTTTCTTATTTTTGTTGTCCAGGTATCTTTGGTGTAACCATGTGGAGATCAAATTTCGATGCCCAGATGGGAGGATACGATCCTTATTCAGTTGTGGTTTTTGAGACTTGTGGGATGGTTGGGCACATGTATTATGATTGCCCATTTACGCTTGAGAGCCTCCCCCTACACCATGGCCAAACATTTTCCCACAACCTTAGCCCAAACACCTCCCATCCATTTTCTCAACCTTATATCCCTCCACCAACGCAAGAAGAATCAAGCCTCGTGTCTCTCCTTGAAAGTGCCATGTTTAACCAAGGCCAATTCTTACAAAACTTGATGGCACCAATCACCGAGCCTACACCAAGGAGAGGGGATGAAGGAGAGGATATACCCACTTTCATGGTTGAGACCACCATGCCATTGGCCACCATAGACGCATCTCATGCCGACACCCCATTTTTCCATCACTACCACTTGGATGACGAAGCATTTTTTGATGATGATAGTGAGGATGGGGAGAATTCTCTAGGATATGTGGGAGAGACTTCTTGTCTTGATTTGATACCCCATATGAGTCCTACGAGAGCACCGAGGAGACTACAGAGCTTATGCATACCATCGAGGAGGATGTGCATGAGGGCTTGGATACGATCGTCCACTTCATGGAGCCCGAGCCACATCTACCTCTACCGTCACGCTCCACTTCTTCTGCGGCTGAGCATCTACTTGAGCATATTGCCCCTATTCAGGGAGATTTTCATACCCACTCTCACTCCACATTTAAGTCTCGCTTTTCAAGTCATATTCCTTTAGACTTATATATTTTTGACACACAATATCTCTCGCAGGACACACGATCGACTCCCCTTGATGTATGCTGCGGTGTGTCACCACCTGTAGAGCAACTTCACATGAAGAGCGGGGATTTGATCGTCACTAGCACAGAGGATATCATACCATTTCCAGGGAGTGTTCGCCACATTTCATATATTTTACCATCATTTACCGGCGACTATCTCTGGGATACATTTATTTTGGGAAATAATTTCTCGCCATGGACTAATGCACCTCGTCCTTTGCAGGTCACATGTGGACACCTACGAGGGATGCTTGGAGGTGCATTGCTTGGGTCCATTGGCACACGTGGCACAGCGCTTCTGGCGGAGCCACAGAAGGAGCAGTTAGAGCAGCTACCTGCCCCACTTCAGATCTTGGATCCGCCTATGCTCAGGTGTATCCTAATCCAGTAGTGTAAAAATTTACAGCTTTCTAGTTTAGATTTGAATAATCTCGTCTCCTCTCATTAGCGAGGGGAGCGTATCTAGGATTTGCTTTTGCATCATAATAACAAATCATGTCGTGCCCTTCTATCACTTCTACCGCCCACACCCCACATCCTCTTTCGAGGAGAATAAGCACACCGTCTCTCCTGCATTTTGATTTCTTTCTTTTCTTTTCCGATTTTCCCCTAGCATAGTCCTGCATCACATTGATCATATCATTTCGCTAGCATTGTCATGTTCAGCTTGGGGGAAATCGATTTGTGTGCATGTTTTCGCGTGTCGTTGTTGTGTGTTTGTGTCTATGTGTTCTTTCGTTGTGTTTTATATATTTTATTTGAGTGTTTCTTTTTCTTTATTTTTTAGTTCCGTTCATGTGTTTTTCATGTTTTTCACTTTTTGTGTCGGTGCGCACCCCCCATTTTCTTTGCCCTCCCGTATAAACTATTACTGCATTGAGGGCAATGCAAGTTTCAGCTTGGGCGAGTCGCACTTTGTGCGTCACTTGTGCTCTTTTTCTTCGTTTTTGAGTCGTTTTCCATCGTGTATTTATTTTTCTTCTCATCTTTTGTTCTCTCTCTTATAGAGATGACCCTATATGATGAATTGCCACTGAAACACACACACACACACACTTAGCATAGCTACGATGATCACATTCACTAACCCTAGGAAGCCGTGTCCTATTGCATTTCATGCTTCGTGGGTTCACTATGCTTCTATGTGAGTCGTGTGTCGTGACTAGCTTATTGTGTGCTTCTACTTTGTGATGTTGATTTATATACATATCCTTGGTTGACCCCCTAGATTATCATGCTTCGATTTGAATATGCGGTATTTGCTTCTACTGTCTGCTTCTATATGCATGTTATATGTTTATATCGTATGTTTCAATTCGTATGTGTCGGGATTCCACAAATAAGGACTAGGATAACCCATTTAGCCTATGCTCTGATTAGCGAGAAATATCTCCTTTGCCCAAGTGTTTAGAATCCGATTTCATTTTTATTTTACTTGGTGCAAATTCCCTCGTCGTGTACCGTTCTCCCACTTGAGAGAGTACACATGTATATATCCCAATATCCAAAAATCCAAAAAAAAAGAGAAAAGAAAAACCCAAAAAAAGAAAAGAAAAGAGAAAAGAAAAAAAAAATATGTATAGCCAAAAATCCAAAAAAATACAAATACCCAAAACCCAAAAATTTCCAGTGTGAATATTTTTCCTATCTACCGAGAATAAAGGGAAGGCGAGAATTTGCACCGAGTGTTCTACTCCACACCTTCTCAACCTCCATCGTTTTCGAAAACACTTGGCATAGGGACCTTCTAGCGATTATCTAGGCTATAGTGTGGTGATTTCCTTGTCCCTAACTGTGGAATCCCCGATGCATGATACGTTTCTATTATTACACTCTTCTCATGCATGCTTGATCTATTTATTCACCGCAGTTTCAAATTGAATCGATATTTGGGTCAATTTTTGGGTATGTGTATATGGAGCTCTATTGCACGATGTACATAGTGACACCGTCTGCTAGCACACGACCAAACTCACTCACGCTTCACTGCGTGGGTCCACGACACTTGTTTGGACTCACATTCCTTGGTTTAGTGTTGTGTTTTGTCGTATGCTTGCTTAGTGTGGCGTGTTTGATTTTGTTGGTTCTGACGGGCGATTTAGGATTTTGATTTCTCTTTCTCTCTCTCTCTCTCTATTTTTTCCCTTCAAGCTCCTACTCTCACTCGTCTTCCTCGAGGACGAGGAAGGGTTTAGCTTGGGGAATTTTGACGTGCGTTTATATTTCATATATTCACTCACGTCTTCTTTGTGATTTTCCACTGTTTTCCATCGTTCCGTACCCGTTTTCTTGTGATTTCTAGTTTTAATTCACTTCTTTGTCTTTTTGTGTGAATGCAGAAGATTTCCAGCATTTGGGACATATAATGAAGATATCATGAGTCCCCGGAGCAACGGGAGGAGTCACGCGCGATCCAGTGGGTGAAACGACCAAGATTGCCATCTTTCAGCCCCCACCCGATCGGTTGGACACAGCCAACCGATCGGGTGATGCACGCGTGTCCGACCAGGACGGAAGCTGAAGCAAAGTGAAGATCAACCGACCGGGTTATCGACCGGTTGAACAAAGCTGAGTTCTCGGGAATTTGGAGCTGAATTCCAACCGATCGGGTGACATCTCACCCGATCAGTTCATGTCACCCGATCGGTTCATCTGTAGCCGCATCGCCTCAAATATCGAACTGACGGCTCTACCCGCTCTCCTCAGTGACCGGTTAAAGCTCCTGAAGCCCGATGGCCTAAGCAACAAGCAGCTCACCCGATCGGTTGATGTTTCAACCGATCGGGTGGTCTTTTCTTCCGCTTTCGCGCGCTGCTGATGCACTCATTGAAGATCTGCTATCATTCCAGAGGGATTTTGGGTGATCTCTTATTTTTCTAGCGTCGGCATCGTCGTTAGCTTTCCAACGATAGGTCGCATGCCCAAATCCGATCTTTCTACATTTTTCTGGAATTTTCTGAGCGCGGCTATGTGCTGAAATTGGGTGCTGTCTGGAATTGAAATTCACCCGATCGGGTGAACTTCCACCCGACCAGGTGAGATCATTTTCTGTGGTTTCGAGCTCTCTGTTTATTCCACCCGATCGGGTGAACTTCCACCCGATCGGGTGGGCCTGTTTTAGCAGTTTTGAGTGGGTTTCGAACCCGAACTGTTAAGGGTTTTGGAGGGGTTATATATTAGAGTTTGGGGCACGGCTTGGAGGACCTCTTCCACTATTTTTTGAGCAGCTTCCCTCCCATTTCTTTGGAGTTTTAGATTAGGTTAGATTAGGTTTTCTATTGTAATAAATCTTGTATTGGATTGAGGATTCAAACTCAAGATAAGAATTTCTTCCTCCTATTTTCTATTGTTTTGTATTGTGTTTATTTTGCTTGATGGTGAATGATCGCTTCAAAATGCCACCCTAGAGCACAACCTAGTATGGCGCAAATACACGAAGATGACTCCCCGGCAACGGCGCCAAAAACTTGATCGGAGCCCGTATGCACACCCGGGCACGCGACTCGCTAGTCTTACCGCAAGCACACGGTGTAATGGCGAGCGGGTATCGAACACGAGGAGGCCTAATGACAGTGTCCTCGTCAATCCACCTTGCTATAAGAATAGTCGAGAAATATTCGCTATAAAGCTGTCACAGTCGTTCAATTGTATAAAAGGAATATCAAATTAATAAAGACGCCTAGGGGTAGGGAATCCCCGCTACAAACCGTATCTCGTCATTGTGATTCGCAAGTTTTACAATTGCTAGACTTGAAATTCAGGTGAACTAGTTGCAACTAAATGTAGAACCAAGCTCACGCTCTCACGCTATTGCCGGTCTATAGCAAACCTAGGGTAGGGTCCAATCTCTTGCAAACCCTAACCTAGGCAAACTAGCGTGAAGAACAACATCATCGTTCAATCGTATCTCGAGCCCACTCTCGTGCAAACTCGAGCTACGACCTAGGTTGGGATAGTTCCTACCCGTCCAATCTCTTGCAAACAGGTATTGGTATAGAATTACAATCGAAACCCCTAGTTTCGGTCCAATCTCTTGCAAACCGATTCCGGAGAAATTCAATTGTAACCTAATTCGAATTTCTAGGGCTTCCTATCGAGTTGGGATCCAATCTCTTGCAAATCACAATCGGTATGAATCCCTAGCTATTCGTATTATAGCAATCCCAAACTAACCCTAATCAATTCTAGCAATAATTTCACCAATTCATCGCAAATTAGAAATAGGGTTCGTAGGGTTCATCCCTATGCCCTAAGACGATAAAATTACTCACAATTCATAATGAAATTCAATAGAAATTCACAAATAAAATCAATAGAATTCATAGCAATATTCAAGATATCAATAAAAATGAAGTTTTTGATAGGGAGAGAGACAAACCAATGAAGAACAAATAGCATCCAACAAAAATAACACTTTTCTCTCCTCCCTAAAGAACTAAATCTAATCTCCTAAAAGTAATCTAAAAAGGGCTGCATTCTCAAAAAGCTCTCTAAACTAGGTTAAAAACTGGGGTTAAATACCCCCCAAAATCGCCCAAAAAATCCTGACGAAATGCCCCTGCGCAGCCTCAGAATCGCAGTTTACGCTACAGGCAGCGCGGCTCACTCGGCCGAGTGACAAATGTCATTCGACCGAGTGACAAACCCTGACAAATTCCAGTAAGTTCGGACTTTTGGGGGTCGGCTCCTCGGGAGTCACTCGGCCGAGTGACTTTCTTTGCTTCGGCCGAGGGGACTTCTTCACTCGGCCGAGTCGGAACTCGGGGATCGACTGTAAAATTACAGTAAGTCTGGACTTCTGCTTACCGTCGTCTTGATGCCACTCGGGCAAGTGGGGTCTCCGTGGTTCGGCTGAGTGGGCTGGCGATGCTCGGCCGAGTGCACGCTGAATCTCAGTCTTCTGCGTGTCCGATCTGGTCGGCCGAGCGGGCTCTCGATGGTCGGCCGAGTGACTCCTTCACTCGGCCGAGTGGCAAGCTCAAAATGCCCAAACTTCATGTTTTTGCTCCCTCGTCGCTCTTACGACGTTCTTTCTTCTTCCACTCCTCTCCAATAGCAAAATTCCCCTCGGGAGAGTCACGGGTGACACTCCGGAGTGGGTGCATCTAAGAATCACTCCAAATCGCTCGAAATCTCCTGAAATTCGACAAAAACAAGAAATCGTGAAAAGCATCGAAATATTGCCAAAAAATCGTGAAAAGCGTGATTCGAGCGATCAAAATGGCATGCAAACATGCAGAAAAAAGGTGTAAAATATGGAGTGATCAAAATCCCCCAAGCTTACCTCTTACTCGTCCTCGAGGAAGATGAGTAAAAAGCGAACCCGGTGGATAAAGGAAAAAGAGAAACGATGAAAAGGCGGAAAATGAAAAACGAAAAACAAGGTAGAAAGCGAAGAGGGAAGTTGCTAGATCATTTTTCTCAGGACGTGTGTTTTGCTTACTCAAATAGCACGCATCGAATACCAAACACATGTCAAAGACTTTTATCTCGATATCATAGTATAAATGTGCATTTGAAATAGAAAGCCCAAGAATATCAATATAGCATGAAAAATGGAATAATTCTAGAATTAGCATCGTCTGAAGCATCTAAAGCGGTATACAATATCGTAGATCACACACTTTTCAATTGAATGCTTTCTATAAGGAGTATAAGAGATATCATACAATAGAGTAGTAAGAATAGAAAAGTGTGGTTTTCATGAAATGAATGCTAAGCGTAGATTTCTGGATTTCGTGAAACTTTAAGCAATCTCACCGAGTATAAAATATTACTTAGCCTAGGTTGTCATGCACCGTCAAGTATCCACTCTCTCACACTTCATAGGATCCTCTCCCCCAAGCTCATCCATAAGCGTGGTGGCATATACAAAACAATATTTACATCCCCGTTTCTTTTGAAGCTCCAAAAGTCAAAGAAAACAAAAATAAAAGCAAAAGAGGGAAGAAAGAGAGAGTATATGAGATGGGATCGTTTTCGAACTTCTTTTCTCTTTTCTTTCCTTATTCTCAAATCTTTTTCTTTTTCTTTTTCTCTTTCTTTTTTTCTTTTTTTTCCTTTTTTTTGAATAACATATATACACAAATGATCCCAAATCAAAGAGAATGATATACAAGTATTTTTCTTTTGGTTTTGGGGAATTTGGAGCATGTGATATAATAACGGGGGGATGCCAATAATAGAATTGCTAAGGGGAGATTCACCAATGAATTTAAAATAGAGAAATGATGTTCAAGATATGTGGAGAAAGAAATAAATGTATCTCTCGGTTCACTCTATAGGACGTGCATGACAACTTCAGCAGGGTAATCTAATCTACTCAGTTTGATCTCGAAAAGTAAACTAATCCAGAATTATCAATGCTATCAAACATTCAATCAACATGAAGTGAAGCGTACAAATCTTGCAATAAGAAGTGATATGAGAAAAGAAAGCAGTACTCCAGACATAAGCATCAATGCATGAATCTTGGTGTGTTTTCTATGATAGCATACATATGAATCATCAGACATCAGCTAATAATAGAATTTCATCCATTTTCATACGGAAAAAGTGGGTTACTATTTCTAAATGCAACACAGGACATATCATATGATATCAGAAACAAAAGCTATGACATGACAAAATTAGCATGCATATAGAGAAAAGCTAACACCACGTCATCGTCATCACAGAAAAATCAACTCTAGCAAAAGATGAAAGAAATAAAGATAAAGGAAAACAAAGATATTTACAATGCAGCACACAAAGAAAAATAAGAAAAACGTGATGCATGGTAAAAGAAACGAAAAAGTGATGAAAAATGGGTGCAAAAGCAGAAAAACGTGAAAAAACTAAAAATAAAGGTGATAAAAGCAAAAAGTGTGAGGACTCACTCCCCCAAGCTAAAGTGCACAGTGTCCTCAATGTGTAAAGTGTGGCACACCGAGAGACGGGTAATGGGTGGGGAGGGTGAGAATGCATGCATGATAAAAAAAGTAAAAAGAAAAAAGAAAATATGATGGTGTGAATGATGCATGCAAAGATGGGAGTGATGCAGATATGTGTCACCAAAAATACTCTCCCTCTCTCCCAAAAAAGATATATAATGATGTGAGCAAGATAGGGACAAAAATAATGCAGGGAGGAGGGGGGCCAAAAATCCATTGACAGGACCAGCAGAGAATGGGCAGCATAACGACAAAAAAGATCAACGGCATCAAGGGTGTGCCTAAGCTGGTGGAGCTGCACCATCTCCGTCCTGTGGCGGAGGTGGGGGTGGTGGTCGACGTGTCTGCTGGGTGGGTGGGTGTAGTGGAGGGAGTCACGCCACTATCTGATTCAGGCAAGCCTGAATATCGGGAAGTATGGCGACGCGGGACTCCATGGAACTGACCGCGGCAGAGAGAGCCCTAAAATCGCCCCTGAGTCCACTCACCGCCCCCTCAAGAGCACGAATGCTCTGAACTAAGGCGTCAGGGGGTGGTGGAGCGGAGGGACGGACAGGTCTAGGCTGTGAAGGTCGGGGTTATCTGATACGGGCAGTGTAAGTAATCGAGCCAGCAGGTAGGTGTGGAAGAGGTGTTGTGCTCACTAGTGGATGCCCAGCCTCAGTGCGAGGCTGGGGCGCAGGCTAGGACGAGGAGGCAGCAGCAGTGATGGTGGAAGACAAAATCGGCAACGAGGCAGCAAGAGAGGTCGGTGACACAGAAGTAGGGACAGACGTCACGACACTCTCGGATAGGACAGCTGCGGTGGAGATGGAAAGGTCGACCACTGGGGAGGAAGTGTAAGGACCAAAAGGTGACACCCCAGCAGACATCAAACCGGACAGGGTCCCCACGACGACAGCGAAGGAAGGCTCGCCGCACTCGAGTATGGTGGGTGGACGCTCGGGAAGAAGTGAAGAAATAGGCTCGACCGAGATAGGCACAGCAGTGGTGGGGGTGGTGGTGGACGTGATGGACGGCTCAGCAAGGGTACTCCTGGCACTGGCAGAAGTGGGGACAGAAGTGCCGGGAGGTGCAGAAAGTGCAGGCTCGGGCTGAGGGATCACGGGGTCAGTAGGAGGTGCAGGGGGTGCCTGCTCAGCGCCCTCAGCCTCAAGAACGTAAGCAGCTGGGATGAGGAGATCCATCGCTGGGATCCAATCCTCGTGGGCCGGTCCTATATGTGTCCGAGCTAGGCTCGGGAGGATCATGTAATCGGCACTGAAAGGACCGTGCAACCACACCCAGTGCCGCTGGCCGTGGGGACGAAGCATCTTCATCCGGGCCATGACGTCTATCGAGAGTGCAGTGGGGCCCGGGGCTCGTCTAAGGTCAGCAGGAAGGTCCACGCTGGTCATCAGGGCTAGCAAAGTAATCAGACCGCCGCAGCAAATCGGTGAGCGAGCGCCCACTGAAATGATGATGCGGTCTAAGAACCAGCTATCAATATCAATCTCTACGGTGGGGACCAGGTCATCACTATCCCTATCGAGGACTCTGGGGCGAGTCATCACGTAGAGCATATAGAGCTCAGGCGTAGACATCGTCCCAGGCTCGTACCTCGCCAAAAAGGTGGTCGCTATGAGGCGCTGGGCTATGCAGAGGCAGGGGTGTAGGATGGCTGAGGCCTTGGCCCTACTAAAGTCAAAGCCATGGTGGGAGCCCGTGATACGTGTCCAGAACGTGGAAGTGTCAAATGATGGTGGTGGGATGTGAGTGGGTGCGTAGGCTCGGTCGGGGACGGGGACAGCGGGCCATTAGAAGAATGCACGAAGCATGTCGAGAGTGACCTTGCACTCTCGATCCATGAGGTGAAATGTGCATCCTCCAGGGGTCCGGGTGATCGAGATAAGTACCTCAAGTGTCGGACGGACGTATGTGTCCGCCGACACGGACAAAAAATCACGCCAACCCACGTTGTCGTACAACGTGAGCATCCCCTCTAGCACCCATAGGTGGTCCAGGTCTGCTAAGTGTGCAAACCTAGAGGGCACTATAGATCGCTGGGCGATACGCTCAAATCGGACGCGTTGTGCGTCGTCTCTGAACGTGATCCCCAGCGGCCCGACAACGGCAGCCGGTGGTGGGACAGAATCATCGGGGATGGGCTGTGCATGTATGGGATCGACGGGAAGCGGCTGTGTAGGTGGTGGTGGACTAGGTGGAGGGGAGTCCTCCCTAGCATGAGAGGGACCGGCCTCATTGGTCCTCTTTCGCTTGGAAGAGGCTCCCCGCGTGCGTGGCCTAGTGCGGGGCGGCATGTGTGCCGCGAGTGCTCACCCAACTAAAATATAATGCGGCGTGCGCAATAAAGGGAACGAGTGTACCTGTACATGCCGTGAGTGCAAGCCATCAAGTGCGTGCGAAGAGTGCCGCCTCCGCGAAGCTAAAATCGCGTCCTGAAGCTCCCCTAAGCTCCCCCAAGATAGCCTACAAAAATCAACGATATCAGCGGGTAATATTCAAAATACATGGGGGAGATGGGGTATAATAGATAGATAAACAATTTAATTTGGGTTAGGGGCTCAACGGGTCTACGGATCGAGAAAAATAGGAGAAAAATGAATTTTGCGAGAAATAGGGGGTCACCGGAGGTTGGCCGGTGGTGGGGAGTGTCGCCGGAGGTCGGCGAGGGTCGGCGAGGGTTGTCGCCGACGGTGGTCGACGATCAGAGCCGGCGGCGATGGGATTCAGGCAAGGGAGGGGTCGTCGCAGGCGAGGGAAGTCGAAAGGGCTCGGGGCTCGGGCGAAATGAACTGTGAATTGCGCTTCGAAGTTCGCGCCGAGCCCAGCGACTTATATAGGGGAAGTTACGACTCGGCCGAGTGACTATGTTGCTCGGCCGAGTATCGTAACAAAAAATGAGTTTTAAATTTCTCCTTGCCACTTACGACTCGGCCGAGTGGCTTCTGTTCACTCGGCCAAAGGGAGAAAACTCCTTCAGCCGAGTGGCATAAGCTACTCGGCAATATTCAGGCTAGGAGGGTATCCGTTTTCCTCGGACGAGTGACTAAACGTACTCGGCCGAGTGACAATAATACGAAATGCACAAAAAAGACAGAGAGTTGGGTTCAGCAGACTTTCCTTGTTGGTACCCCACTCGGCCGAATGGGATCCTTTGCTCGGCCGAGTCACATATGATACTCGGCCGAGTGACGTGCTGTTTTCTGCTTCGGGGCTCCGTTTTCGCTCTACTCTCTGTTTTTCTTCCTCCAGTTGGGTTCTTCCTCCTCCCAAGGCCTGAGCACATTCCTGGAGCGCTCTTCCTTGCCTCTATCTTCCTCCACATGAGAGATCTCCTTTTCTCCTCTCCTGTTATAGAAATTAAGACCTGTTGTCACGGTTTTTATGGGCAAAAAGACTCAAAACACTAATAAAGTCTAAAACCAAAATAAAAACCAAAATAAAAAGAATGCAAAAACCATTGGGTTGCCTCCCGATAAGCGCTCGTTTAAGGTCTTGAGCTCGACCCCTTTGGATTTTCAATTAACGCTTGATGTTGGGTGCGTATGAGATGCACCCGTCGAACTTGCCGGGAAGACCGCTCGGATTTGGATCGTGGTGGTGCATGGCCTTCCTCAGCGCCCCTTCGTCATGAGCAATGTTGGGGGATGGCTCTCCCAAGCTCGAGCTTGTTTCGGTCTTCGGCTTCGCCGCTGACACCGATCTTTGAATCGGTGGAGCTCTCTACGGATTCTTCAATGTCGAGAGCTTGCAAAGCTCCCGTATTCTCGCGACATCAGCATCGCCATCATCATCTGCCATGGAGCTATTGGGAGAGTCCTCCATCTTCTCTTCTTTGACCAAATCTTGGCCTTCTTCGAAGCCGTCATCATGGAGCGCACCGATGGAGTTGGGGATAGCCTCTTCAATGACCTCATCATGGAGGTCCATATAATCTAGCTCCTCATGATACAACATGTGCTTCATAGCTTTCGGTATATGGAGCTCGACTTCAATGTTGCCTACATTCAAGGTAAGAGTCCCTTCCCGCACATCGACGATTACACCGGCGGTGGCGAGGAATGGGCGTCCAAGTATGAGCGATGTGTCACCCTCTTCCTTGATGTCCATGATCACAAAATCACAAGGCTAGCATATGCCTCCCGGAACTTGGAGTGGGATATTCTCCGCGATCCCAACCGGCCTTGAATCCGACCGTCAGCGAGTTGAATCCTCATGTCGGTTGGCTTTAAATCTGTGCCGGTATTCAACTTCCGGAACATGGTGAGAGGCATGAGGCTCACACTAGCGCCCAAATCAACCCATGCTTTTTGTAAGGGGACGCCTCCGAGTGTACAAGGAATCCGGAAACTCCCGGGATCTTTAAATTTGGCAGGCTCCTTCTCTTTCCTAGTAAACCAAGTTCCTTGTTCCGCGAGCATGATCTTTTCCTTCCTTTTCCTTCCTGTAATCAAGTCCTTTAAGAACTTTGCGTAGGACGGGATTTCCACTAAGGCATCAAGAAAGGGGATATTGAGGCTCACCCCTCTCAAGTATTCGAGAAACTTGGCTAGCCTCTTCTCGATCTTGGCTCTAGCTAGCCGTTGAGGGAAAGACACCGGTGGCATGAATCGACGCTCATCAATGGGTTCCTCCACTCTAGATTTTGCTCCTTCTTGTGGCTCCTTCTCTTTTTCCATCTCAATTACCGGCTCGCTCTCTTCTAAATTCTCCACCACGGGTGCCTTGATTTGAGACATGGGGGGAGTGGTATCCTTCCCCCCTCTTGTTGTAACTGCAACAACCGCGTTGATATGGCCGGTGTTGCCCCATGGATTTGGCTCGGGTTGAGCCGGCAATTGTTGGTTATTTCTACTGAGCAACGCAAGTTGCTCCCCAATTTGAGCGACGACGGTGGCGAGAGAATCTTGTCCCGCCTTCAACGTGGTGTTAATCTTTCTTTGTTCCGCCATAAACTCCTCCACCTTAGCTTCAAAATCCGGACGTGGTTTAGCTTGCGGAGGGTTGGGATTTCTTCACCCTTGATTATACCCGGGTGGCCTATAAGGTTCCACTTGGTTCCTAGGCGGGAAGTTTTGTTGCGGTGGCCCCCTTGGTTGATAATTCTGTTGTGGTGGTGGAGCCCGAGCTTGAGGAGGTTGTTGAGGCGGGGGGTTCAAGGCACCATCATTATTAGCATAAGAAAAAACCGGATGGTTTCTAGCGGCCGGGTTGGCCCAATATCCGAAATTTCCCGCAACATATTGAATTTGCTCCAAAGCTGCTCCTCCTTGCTCTCCTCCTACATACATGGCTTAGGATTGGTCTTGCCAATCACTCATATGATTTGTCGGTGCGGATGTAGTAGGGGCTCCTTGCGGCTCGATAATGAATTTCTCCAACCTCTCCACTACCTTGTGGAGAGAGTCAAACTTACTAGCAAGCTCCGCCACGGCCTTGGCCTCATAAATACTCGTGGGCTTCAAGGAGGATGAAGAATGTCCTCTCTCGTCCCCCCATTGTTGGTTGTTGGAGGCCATCTCCTCTAGCAAGGCCGTAGCTTCATCGGGAATCTTTGACAAAATGGCTCCATTTGCGGTAGCATCAATAATCTGTTTTGTGCCCGGTTGGAGTCCATTGTAGAAACTGTGGACAAGCTCCCAATCTTCAATGTTGTGGTGTGGGCATTGATGTTGTAAGTCCTTGAAGTGCTCCCATACCTCATAGAGAGTCTCATGCGGTCCTTGCTTGAAGGACATGAGAGCACTTCTTATCTTCACCGTCTTGGAGGGCGGGTAAAATTTGTCGATGAAGGCACTCGCCAATTCATCCCAAGTGTTGAAGATTCCTTCAGCTTGCGTCCTCAACCAATATAAGGCCTTGTCCTTGAGTGTGAAAGGGAAGAGGCGCAGTCTGATAGCATCTACGGAGACGCCCGACATTTGTAAGGTGGCACATTTTGATAGGAAGAGCTGGATGTGGTAATGAGGGTTTTCATGGGAGTTCCCATGAAAAGGATCTTGTTGCATAAGAATCACCAATACGGTCTTCAACTCGAAATTTTTGTCGGCCGCCAACTCCGGCATGGCTATGGACGAGGTCGTGGAAGAAGTCTTATGCCGAAGCATATCTCTAATGGAAATGATCCTCGCCATCCGCTCTGCCAATTCTTCGGGTGTCTCAGGATGGGTCATAAAATTTCCTTCCGTAACGGGTCTCCTATCCGCTCGGATCCTCCTCAATGTACGCTCGATCTTCGGATCATATAGTATTTCTTCGGGGTTCGCCGAGGATCTCGTGTACATGCAAGAGAAAACAGAGTTTCAAAGAAATAGTTAGCACAACGGAAGGGCAAAATAAAAATAGAAATAATAGAACAAAAAAAGAAAAATAGCTAGGTATGTAGAATCAAACACTATTGCCTCCCCGACAACGGCGCCAAAAACTTGATCGCTTCAAAATGCAACCCTAGAGCACAACCTAGTATGGCGCAAATACACGGAGATGACTCCCCGGCAACGGCGCCAAAAACTTGATCGGAGCCCGGATGCACACCCGGGCACGTGACTCGCTAGTCTTACCGCAAGCGCACGGTGTAGTGGCGAGCGGGTATCGAACACGAGGAAGCCTAATGACAGTGTCCTCGTCAATCCACCTGGCTATAAGAATAATCGAGAAATATTCGCTATAAAGCGGTCACAGTCGTTCAATTGTATAAAAGGAATATCAAATTAATAAAGACGCCTAGGGGTAGGGAATCCCCGCTACAAACCGTATCTCGTCATTGTGATTCGTAGGTTTCACAATTGCTAGACTTGAAATTCAGGTGAACTAGTTGCAACTAAATGTAGAACCAAGCTCACGCTCTCGCGCTATTGCCGGTCTATAGCAAACCTAGAGTAGGGTCCAATCTCTTGTAAACCCTAACCTAGGCAAACTAGCGTGAAGAACAACATCATCGTTCAATCGTATCTCGAGCCCACTCTCGTGCAAACTCGAGCTACGACCTAGGTTGGGATAGTTCCTACCCGTCCAATCTCTTGCAAACGGGTATTGGTATAGAATTACAATCGAAACCCCTAGTTTCGGTCCAATCTCTTGCAAACCGATTCCGGAGAAATTCAATTGTAACCCAATTCGAATTTCTAGGGCTTCCTATCGAGTTGGGATCCAATCTCTTGCAAATCCCAATCGGTATGAATCTCTAGCTATTCGTATTATAGCAATCCCAAACTAACCCTAATCAATTCTAGCAATAATTTCACCAATTCATCACACATTAGAAATAGGGTTCATAGGGTTCATCCCTACGCCCTAAGACGATAAAACTACTCACAATTCATAATGAAATTCAATAGAAATTCACAAATAAAATCAATAGATTCATAGCAATATTCAAGATATCAATAAAAATGAAGTTTTTGATAGGGAGAGAGACAAACCAATGAAGAACAAATAGCATCCAACAAAAATAACACTTTTCTCTCCTCCCTAAAGAACTAAATCTAATCTCCTAAAAGTAATCTAAAAAGGGCTACAAAAAGTTCTGAAAAAGCTCTCTAAACTAGGTTAAAAACTGGGGTTAAATACCCCCAAAATCGCCCAAAAAATCCTGACGAAAATGCCCCTGCGCAGCCTCAGAATCGCAGTTTACGCTACAGACAGCGCGGCTCACTCGGCCGAGTGACAAATGTCATTCGACCGAGTGACAAACCCTGACAAATTCCAGTAAGTTCGGACTTTTGGGGGTCGGCTCCTCAGGAGTAACTCGGCCGAGTGATTTTCTTTGCTTCGGCCGAGGGGACTTCTTCACTCGGCCGAGTCGGAACTCGGGGATCGACTGTAAAATTACAGTAAGTCTGGACTTCTGCTTGCCGTCGTCTTGATGCCACTCGGGCGAGTGGGGTCTCCGTAGTTCGGCCGAGTGGGCTGGCGATGCTCGGCCGAGTGCACGCTGAATCTCAGTCTTCTGCGTGTCCGATCTGGTCGGTCGAGCGGGCTCTCGATGGTCGGCTGAGTGACTCCTTCACTCGACCGAGTGGCAAGCTCAAAATGCCCAAACTTCATGTTTTTGCTCCCTTGTCGCTCCTACGACGTTCTTTCTTCTTCCACTCCTCTCCAATAGCAAAATTCCCCTCGGGAGAGTCACGGGTGACACTCCGGAGTGGGTGCATCTCAGAATCACTCCAAATAACTCGAAATCTCCTGAAATTCGACAAAAACAATAAATCGTGAAAAGCCTCACAATATTGCCGAAAAATCGTGAAAAGCGCGATTCGAGCGATCAAAATGGCATGCAAACATGAAGAAAAAAGGTGTAAAATATGGAGTGATCAGTGAACATTTTTATGTCATTTCTTTTTGTCACGCCCCGCTTCCCAAAAACGTGGAGGCGAAGCGTGAGAAGGTCCGCTCAGACTTGAAGCTACAAAGCTGCAAGTCCGATAAGCGTCAATCAAATTTAACTGTTGGTCCTTGCAACGCGAAACGAAACAAAGATAATAATAACAAAAGAGACAAAAGAAACATCTCAGAATATCCATAATGATAAATCTCAACATCGCAGAAAAGCCACCAGGCTAAAATAAAAGAGTCTAAAAGAGGCCCAGCATGGCCAACAAAAGTACAAAGTACGAAAGCAAAGTAATGGTGCAAGCACCGACAACTAACAGCAAGCTAAAGTAAAACATCTCAACAGCCACTAAGACTGGTCTCCGGTGTCCTCGTACTCCTCGACGAACGTAGGCTCAGGCTCAGCGTCAGTAAAGACCTCGTCCTCAACACCTGTCTCTGGCTCAGGGTCTAACATGTGACACCCAAAAGAGCAAGGGGCACATGTCAGCAAGTCTAAAAAGACTTGTGCAAGGAAACTGAAAGTACAAGTAAAAGCAACCTAAAAGTTCTAGCATGATGCAATGACATGGCAGTTAAAGTAATGAGTGCAACAGGTAAAGTAAAGCGAAGTAAAGTAGGAGCATGGCATGACATTCACAAGACAAGTACAAGACAAGAAAAGTAAGCACCTCGTGCACAGAGTTCACGCCTTACAGCTGAAGAGGCTGTACGGGCACACTTCTACGCTGAGTGGTCGCTCAACCCTACCCCTCCACGTGTATCGAGCCAGGGCCTTACCCCCGAACGGGAATGCTTGCTTCTGGATCACGAGCCAGGAAGTGTTTTAACAAGTATGGCGTAGGGGTGCACCTTGCCCGGGACAAGCAAGTACAAGTATGTAGCGTGTGCTACGAATGCGACAATCAATGCATGGATGACATGACATGGCAAGTAGTAAAGCGTACAGGTAAGGAAAGTAAAAGTGACAGTTAAGCATGCATGATCAACAAGTTTAAGGGGTTGGATCTAGCTTCGTTGTCAAGCTAGATCATTTAGGTGACGGATCTAGTTTCGTTGTCAAACTAGATCAAGTAGGCGTCTAGCCAGCTATCATTTAACTGACTAGTCTCTTTTACGCTAAAAACAAGGAAGTGGCCTAAAAACATGGCCCTACACAAGAGTTGGCAAGTTTCACTTGCCTGCAACTATCACGTCAAGAAAACACCGTCCAACGAGTCCAAAGTCACGATTCCTACGTGCACAAGTCCACCGGCCTACATCCGTTTTATTAATCTTGATTAGTGATTGCTAAAACATTTAAAATACTTTAAAATACTGATTTTTAGTCTTGATTAGCATGCAATTGGGTTTGGGGGTCCTAGGGGTGCAAAACGTTACCTCAACACGACGCGAAAGCTACACCGGCGTCGGGTAGCGACGCCGGGGGTTGGAATAAAAGATCGCGCTCCAAGTCCAGATTCCAATTAGATTCCTCGCTGGAAATTTCAGAGCAATCAACTCGGGCGACGATTCCAGATTCCAAAGCTAGCACGTGCGACGACGGGCTACGACGTGCGACGACGTCGTACGCGACGAATCCTCGAAGAGCAAGCACCTAGGTGGGGCCCACAGTAGTCCTAGGGACCTTTGGGGGACCCAAAATACATCTGGAAAACTTGGGGGGCCCACAGTGGCAAGCGGTGCGACGGGTGCGGGGTTGCGACAAGTGGCTCTCGGTCGTACTCAGCCAATGCGGGGAGATCTCTCGGTCGTGCGCTGAGAATGCGGGGCTGCGACGATTTGGGGTGTGCAGCGGCTGCAGGGGCTGTGGTGCGAGGGCTTCCGTCGGTCAGGTCGAGGGAACGGGTCGGTCGTGCGGGGTGCGGAGCGAGGCGACAAGCGGGCGACGGTGCGGAGCGCTGTGCTGCGATGCGGAGCGGCTTGGTGCGGGCCAATCCCTCGGTCAGACCGAGGGAACGGAGCGGTGCGGAGCTGCTGCGTGCGGAGCTGCTAGGATGCGGGCGGGGCTTCGGTCGGAGCGGGGGAACGGGGCCGTTTCCTTCGGTCAAATCGGTGGCTGAACGTCGCAACGTTGCGACGAATCGTCGCAACGTCCAATTTCAAGTTTGGAAGAGGCTAGGGCTAATTTCTTGCGAAAATAGGTCTTCCTAGAGGTTTCTTATATAGTATAGATGGGTTGACTTGGTCTAGGGCTAAATCTAATAGGATTAGAAGTTTAAAATAATTTAAAATTTGAAATTCAACTTCTCCAACTCACCCAAGGATTTGACTTGGTCCAAATGAGCTGGAAATTGGCTCAAAAATTCTTTAAAACGTTTAAAACTCAAATAAATTTTATTTGGCCGCTTATAAATTAATTATTAAAAATAATATAAAACTTGTTAAAAATATTAAAGTGTTCAAATAAACGCTAAAAATTATAAAATAAATATTGTGGTGATCGTGATGACGAATGTGAGCTAACTAAGAAGACGGATCTCAAATTCGACGTCAGACGACGAAACTAAAAATAGAAACGTCTCCCGTCAAGAGTGAGAATCGTCACGTCTCATCGAGTAAGTTTAAATTGTGGAAAAACGACTCGAGAAGTGTCGTTCCAAGATAGTGCCACTATTTAATACTCTCAGAGACGTTCACAACGGCATATCACACAAAAGTGTTCTCAATCAAGTAAAGTCTAAAATAAACACGTGCACGGCCAAAAGCACGTGCACGAACAAAGTACAACGAAAACGTACCGTTACATCCTCCCCACCTTAGAAATGATTCCGCCCTCGGAATCAACATCAAGCACTGCTCAGGAAAAGGTGCGGGAAACGCTCTCTCATCTCATCTTCACGCTCCCAGGTGGACTCACCAGAGGAACCGTGACGCCACTGCACACGAACCAAGTCGACGGTCTTATTCCTCAGCTGCTTCTGTCGACGATCCAGAATCTCAACAGGCTGCTGATCATAAGACAAATCCGGACGAACCGTAATCTCCGAGAAATCCACAGCGTGAGAGGGATCACTAACGTATCGACGTAACTGAGATACATGAAATACGTCGTGAACTCCCACCAGCGACGGTGGCAACGCCAAGCGATAAGCCACAGCTCCAACTCTCTCCAGAACATCGAACGGTCCAATGAACCTCGGACTCAGCTTGCCTCTCTTCCCGAATCGAATAACTCCGCGGTTCGGAGAAATCTTCAGAAAGACATGATCGCCAGGCTGAAACTCCAAAGGCCTCCGTTTAGCATCTACCCAATGGTTGAAACAGTCCTGCGTAATCCTCAGCTTTTCTCGAATATTCCTCACAACATCCACGGCCTCCACGATCATCTCCGGTCCTAACAGCTCCCGATCTCCAACGTCATCCCAGCTCAGTGGCGATCAACATTTCTTTCCATATAGCGCGGCAAAAGGCGCCATTCCAATACTCGCCTGGTAGCTGTTATCGTAGGCAAACTCAACGTGATGGAGATGATCCTCCCAAGATCCCTTAAAGTCCAGCATGCACGCTCTTAACATATCCTCCAAAATCTGAATCGTCCTCTCGGACTGGCCATCCGTCTGCGGGTGGTACGCCGTGCTGAAACTCAGACTCATACCCAAGATCTTCTGCAGACTCTGCCAAAACTGAGAAGTGAATCTCGTGTCTCTGTCCGACACGATACTCACGGGGACTCCGTGAAGTCGTACGATCTCCTGCACGATTCACGTTACATCACTATCTAAACTAGGAAAAGGAAATAGAAACGGAGAATAAACGAATTTACCTCCATATATCTCCTCGCTAGCGTCTCAGTAGACTGTCCTACTCGGAAGGGAATAAAGTGCGCTGAATTGGTCAATCGGTCTACGATCACCCAAATCGCGTCGTTCTGCTTCGGACTCCGAGGTAGTCCAGTCACGAAATCCATAGTGATGTGCTGCCACTTCCACTCCGGAATCGGAAGCGGTTGTAGCAACCCTGCCGTACGCTGATGCTCCGCCTTTACTTGTTGGCAAACTAAACACTTGGCTACACTCCGAGCCACACTCCTCTTCATTCCATGCCACCAAAAGTTCAGGCGAAGATCCTTGTACATCTTGGTCCCACCAGGATGCACAGAATACGGCGAACTGTGTGCCTCCACCAATAATTCCTCTCTGATATCTCCAGCTGGCACACACAACCTGGCTCCAAATCTCAACGAACCATCCTCGTGATTCAAAAAGTCAGTCCGCAGACCGGCTTCCACCTGCTCCCGAATCTTCACAAGCTTAGCTTCTCCAGCCTGTCCAGCCTTGATCCTATCCACGATCGTCGACTGTATCTGCATGCTCATCAACGAAGAGGTCTCTCCAGGAAGTATAATCTCGATACCAGACTCGCAAAAATCCTGCTACAATCTCCACTGCGAGGTCAACATCATCACCGCTGGAAGTCTGCTCAGCGCATCCGGAACCACATTCACCTTGCCAGGGTGATACTGCAAGTCGATCTCATAGTCTGACATAAGCTCCAACCATCGACGCTGTCGCATGTTGAGCTCCTTCTGCGTAAAGATATACTTCAAGCTTTTGTGATCGGTGAAGATCTTCACCTTCTCACTCAGCAGGAAGTGCCTCCAAATCTTCAGCGCAAACACGACGGCAGCCAACTCCAAATCATGTGTCGGGTAATTCTTCTCATGAGCCTTAAGCTGACGAGAAGCATACGCAACCACATGCCCATGCTGATGCAACACACATCCAAGGCCCTTGCCAGAAGCATCGCAAAAGATCTCGAATCCTCCACTCCGATCAGGCACAGCAAGTACAGGGGCAGTCGTCAACCTCTCCTTCAGAATACCAAAAGCCTTCTCGTAATCATCAGACCAAACATAAGGTACATCCTTCCGCATCAGTCTGGTCATCGGCTCAGCAATCCGAGAAAAGTCCTTAATGAAACGTCGGTAATAGCCTGCAAGCCCAAGGAAACTCCGAATCTCTAACGCCGACTGCGGAACCGGCCACTCCCTGATAGCCACAATCTTCTCGGGATCCACAGAAATTCCATCACCAAACACCACATGCCCGAGAAAGGCAACTCTATCCAGCCAAAACTCGCACTTGGAATACTTAGCATACAAACGATGCTTCCTCAAGATCTCCAACACTGTCCTCAAGTGCGATGCATGCTCTTCCTCCGACTTCGAATAGATCAGAATATCGTCAATGAAGATGACGACGAACTTGTCTAGAAAGTCGTAGAAGATCAGATTCATCAGGTTCATAAAAACTGCGGGCGCGTTGGTTATGCCAAAGGGCATAACCACGAACTCGTAGTGACCATACTTTGTCCTGAACGCTGTCTTCGGGATGTCGTCCTTCTTCACCTTAAGCTGATGGTAACCACTTCTCAAATCCAATTTAGAGAACACCCTCGAACCTCCGAGCTGATCAAAGATATCATCTATACGAGGCAAGGGATATTTATTCTTGATAGTCACAGCATTCAGCTCTCGATAATCCACACTCATGCGACGCGAACCATCCTTCTTCTTCACCAGCAACACCGGTGCTCCCCACGGAGACACGCTAGGATTGATGTATCCTTTCTGCAAAAGCTCTTCCAGCTGCCTACGCAACTCCTCCAACTCTGCTGGTGCCATCCGATACGGCGCCTTCGAAATAGGCTGCGCTCCCGACACAAGGTCGATCGAAAACTCGAGAGCTCGATCGGGTGGCAGTCCAGACATCTCCTCGGGGAAGACGTCGTCGAACTCACGTACCACAGCTGGTCTACTCTGCTCCGTCTGCATAGCAACGATCTCCACCGGCTTGGCCCGAAACCTGACAGGGCCAAGCGAACTGCTACCTCTGCTGAACTCAAACACATGATGTCATGGGATCTCGAACACCACCATCTTCCTCCGACAATCGATCGTAGCATAGAAACTCGCTAGCCAATCCATTCCAAGCACTGCATCGTAGTTGATGATGTCGTGGACAATAAAATCAGCGTAAAGCTCATGTCCACAAACCACCAAAGGGCAAGAATTGCACCCATGATGCACCGAGATTACGCCATTTCCTGTAACGATGTTCCAACTCTTGGGAAGAGGGGAAGTCGTCAAGGAATGCTTCTCCACGAAGCTCCGGGATATAATGCACATTGATGCACCAGAGTCAAAGAGGACTCGTGCAGGAAACGTGCAAACCAAAATCACACCTAACAGACAGACTAACAATCAAACCTATTCTAACAACCAATCATATGCAAGCAACAAACATAATCTAACAATCAACTAACTTAACAAAAGAACAACTAGACAGAGGGTTACCTGTGATAACCTCGTCCACAGCCTCGGTCTCCACTGCAGTCATCAAGTAAGCCTGCCTCCTCAGCTGAACAGCCTGCTGAAACGCCTGCTTCTGTGGTGGAAGAGGCGCTCCACGTCCAGCAGGTACAGGTGCTCTCTGCTGCAAGGGCTGGGCTGCAACTGGTCCCCTCTGTAGCTGTGCTCCATCAGGTCCTCTCCTCAGCTGGTTCACGTGCCGACAATCCCTCGCTACATGAGTAGCATCTCCACAGATCAGGCACTGCCCCAGAAATTTCCTGCACTGCTCCTTGTTGTGACCAGTCTTGCCGCAGAAATGGCAAGTCTTCACAGCAGGCCCACCTGGCCTCTTGAACTGCACTGACTCTGTAGGCTTGAACCCATGCCTAGACTGCTCCATAGGCCTCTTCCCAGCTCCAGAAATCTGACCTCTCTTCAGCCTCGCAATCTTCTCCTGTCTCCGAGCAGCTACCAGCAACTTCTGATATGACTCCATATCTGACGTAGACACCAGACTCTGCAAGTCTAGAGATAGACCCTGCAGAAACTTCTGAGCCTTCTCCTCAGCATCCTATACCATCTTCGGCGCGAAGCGACTCAATCTAGTAAACTCCTGGTGGTACTGGTCCACCGTCAAATTCCCCTGCTTCAGCTCAATGAAGCGTTGCAACATCTCCCTCCTGGCAGCCTTCGGAAAGTACTCCTCATCGAATCTAGACTTGAAAGTAGCCCAAGGTATAGGGCTCACCAACAGCTCCTCCTCTGCATCCCACCAATTTCGGGCATTATCCTTAAGCTGCCTCTTCGCCAGATCAACCCATCCAGCCGGGTTGACCTTCGACATCTTCAGATTATCCTTGGTGTTCCTGATCCACTCCTCTGCAGCCATCGGTCCTTCAGATCCATCAAAGTATGTCGGGCCCAACTCCCGAAACTGCTTCGCTCCTGGCTCGTGGCGAGGAGCACTCTGAGTGGTCTGGAGCATGCCCTGCTGCACCTGCATCATCTGATGCATCATCCTCATGATCTCAGCATTGGTGGGCTCTCTATCCGGCTCCTCAGCACGATTGGGCCCACTGCCAGATCGGGTCTGTCGTCGTCCAGCCATCTAAGGACAAGGAAAACGAACAAACAAATTAGACTCAAATAGCTTAATGACGTGGATGTTGCAATTTATTTAATGGATATTCCGTTTATTATCGTTGTTCCGTTAGTTCGCAATCGCAAGATAGGACCTGCATGGGCCATGATCACTCCATATTTTACACCTTTTTTTCTGCATATTTGCATACCGTTTTGATCGCCCATATCACGCTTTTCACGATTATTCGACAATATTGCGATACTTTTCACTATTTCTTGTTTTTGTCGTATTTCAGGAAATATGGAGCGATTTGGATCGATTGTGAGATCAAGAGGATTTGCACCCACTCCGGAGTGTCAACCATGGCCCTTTTGAGGGTTATTCTGCAATGGAAGAGGAGTGGAAGAAGAAAGAACGTCGTAGGAGCGACGGGGGAGCGAAAAGATGAAGATTGGGCATTTTCAGCATGCCACTCGGCCGAGTGAAGGAGTCACTCGGCCGAGCATTGAGACCCCGCTCAGCCGGCCAGATCAGACACGCAACAGAGATGTATCGGCGTGCACTCGGCCGAGCATCGCACGCCGACTCGGCCGAGTGAGGAGACTCCGTCCGTCCGAGTGGCACCCAGACGACGGCAAGCCAAAATGTCCAACTTACTGTAATCCGTCAGTCTGCCCCAGAATCCCGACTCGGCCGAGTGACGAAAGCCGTCCGCCTGAGTACCAAATGCCCCTCGGCCGAGTGACATTTGCCACTCGACCGAGTGACTCCGAGGACACGTAGCGACCAGATTTTCAGACATCCTCCAACTCTTTTGAAATCTGCTATCATTCCAGTGGGTAAATTATTTTTCTCATATTTTTTATGGATAGTAGACTTCATGACGATTCCAACGCCGCCAAGAACGCGCAAATCGGAGGTCGGATGAAATCTGGGGAATTTCTGCAAGTTGACGCTGCAGTGCTGGAATTTGCATGTCAGTGACACTCGGCCGGGTCACATATTCCACTCGGCCGAGTGCGGCCTGGGCCCAGATTTTAAGTTGCGGTTTGGGCTGTTTTTGGGCACGAATTTGAGGGGTTTTCTAGGGTTTTTTGCTAGGGTTTTGGGGGAGTATTTAAGGGGTTTGTAGCCACCATTAGAGGGGATCCCCATTATGTTTTATTAGAGTTATTTTTAGAGGTTAGGCCATGCCCTAGGCCCCCTCTTGGATCAAAAAGCTTGTATTTGGATTGGAATTCTTCATCAAAGCTAAGTATTTCTATTCTTATTATTTGAATCTTTGATTTGCTATCTTTTTACATGCAAGCAATTGTTTTTATTGATTCCTATATCGTTGTTGCTATGCTTGAGTAGATTTGATGTTCTAGGGCATGTGGATGAACCCTATGGATCTAATTTCATATTTGTGATGAATGAATTTCTAAATTGCTAGAATTGCTAGGAGGTTAGGTTGTGATTGATTTATTACGGATAGCTAGGGATTTCCATCGATCTAGGGTTTGCAAGAGATTGGATTCTAATCGATGGGAAGGCCTAGATATTCGATTTAGGTTTACAATTGGGTTTCTCTAGATTTGGTTTGCAAGAGATTGGACCAAAGCTAGGATTTTTAATTGTAAATCTATACCCATATTCGTTTGCAAGAGATTGGACGAATACGAACTATCACAACCTAGATCGTAACTCGAGTTTGCACGAGAGTGGGCTCGAGGAGCGATTGAACGATGACGTCGATCTTCATGCTAGTGGCTTAGGTTAGGGTTTGCAAGAGATTGGGCTCTAATCTAGGTTGCTATAGACCGGCAATAGCGCGAGAGCGTGAGCTTGGTTCTATATTCAGTTACGACTAGTTCACCTCAATGCAAGTCTAGTAATATTGAGATTCACTATTTACGATGATGTATGACGATCCGTAGTGGGAATTCCCTAGCCCTAGACGTCTTTATTTGGCTTTATATCCCCATACTTTGCCCGACGATTGTGACAGGATCGCCGCAAGGCAAATTCCCACTTTTATTGTATTGTATCTGAATCGATATTTTATCCGACTTCTTTATCTCCGACACCGACATCCACCACCATTTCCATTATATCACACCATCGCCATCTCCACCAATAAAACTTTCATAGTCGAGTCAACCTAGGGTAGATTGGAACCAACACCACCTCCTCGTGTTCGATACCCGCTCGCCACTTTGCCGTGCGCTTGCGGTAAAACTACAATCGTTCTCCGGGTGTGTATACTCGGGAACGATCAAGTTTTTGGCGCCGTTGCCGGGGAGGTGTTTCCCGTTGGGTGCCAATTTGTCACAATTAGGTTGATTAGACTACATTAAAAACAAAAAAAAAATATTGAGAGATTTTTTTTCCCCACCACCTGCTACTATTATTATCTTTATCTCTCTTTGTACCACTGACGTCTTTTCCAGGTTGTTTACTTTGCTTGATCAGGTACAGTTGTTGCAGCAATGGTGCTTCCAAAGAAAATGCGAGCGGGCTCTATACAATCCTACATATATCTCGCTGCATTCTATCAGGCTGATGGAGAATCCTTCGGGGAAGCCTTGTCTAGGTTTGAAGGAATGTTTGAAATGTTCCAGACGGAGTCAGACCACGAGTGGAATGACTCCACGCTATTTGATATCTTCACTAGAAGGCTAAAGGGACCCTCACGTGAGTTTTTGAAGAGGATGCAAGTGGGAAAGTTCAGTGATCTACAGTTGGTAGCAGCCTTGGAGCAAATGATAGATGATGCTCGATCTACCGGTTCACTAACCGTTACGGTAAGTAAACCATACGACCAAGTATTCATCGATTTTGTTATGGCTAATGTCTCTAGCGCAGGTACTATCATAGATGGAGTGTATGCTTCACTTGAAGGTGATCATATCCACCTTTATACCATCAACACTCCACAAATAGAGACATCTGAGTTGCCAAAGGAGGACACGTACACGGACCTATTGAGAAACATTGTCGACATAGTTCGAAATTCTGGTCCATTAACAATAACGGCAGGTGATCCTTTTGAGCTTGAATTTCAAAACTTTATTACTCATTGTATCTCTTCTACAGGCAAAATTGATGATGGAGTCTACGCTCTAATTGAGGGGCACAAGACCCATTTTTACACCATGGTCGAGATACATGAGCCTATAGAGCCACCTTATGCCGTCGTCGCCTCCCCCTGCCACCCACCTGAGTCAGAGCAGCCTATACCATCAGAGGATATTATTGTGGAGGTCATGCATACAGTAGTGGAGCAGACCATCGAGGAGGACGTGACTTTGGACGATGACATCTGCACACAGATGGAGCCCGAATTGTGCCCCCTCCTTTCGAGCTACCGCAGCCATCCCCACCTTCTACAGAGGCTGAGCATCCCTCAGAGGACCACGTTTCCACTGATGTTGAGGACAATCCCACAGAGCTTATGGCTCCCCTTCAGGGAGATCTCTTTACTCCCTCATCTCCTACATTTGATTCTCCTCCCGTGTATGATGTTTTTTATGATTCAGATTTTTGCGACTCATCGTGCCTTTTGCAGGATTCATGTACATACGATCAAGAGGTACGATGGGACGTATACGAGGAGGAGAGCGAGGAGTTAGCACCCATGGACGCTATTGAATATGATCAGGAGGTGCGATGGGATAAGCCTGACGATGATGAGGAGCTGCCTGATGAGACCTACGCTTATATGCCCAAGCTACCTGAACAACCTGAGGCGAACAATGAGGAGTTGATCGACGTGGTATACGAGAGTGGAGATTTATTTCCAGGGAAGTGTTGTCACCCGTCTTTAATTTTATATACTTATGTTGATGACCCTCTTTGGAATACATTTATTTTGGGGAAGAATTATCCACATCAGATTGATGCGGCTTATCTCTTGCAGGGTACAGGTGGAATCCTTGGAGAGGTGCTGGGAGCCGCATTGCTGGAGTCTGATGGAGTCCGTGGACACACGCGTCTGGCGGAGCCACGGAAAGAGCAGTTGGAGCAGTTGCCTGCACCGGCAAAGATACTGGATCCGCCTTTTGCTATAGGTGATATCAATCCAGTAGTGTAGAAATTTTATGCTTTAAATAAACACGAATCCTCTCGACAGCGAGAGGACCGTATAGATTTGCTTGAATAAAAATCACCTCATATGACGGCAACAATAATCATTTACACCCCAAACCCATTATATATATTAATTCCCCTCTTCATATTTTGATGTGTCACATCCTTTTGCTCACCACCATTCGAGCATTTCTTTCAAGTGAAACCTTACTCTCTTATTCATTTGACTTGATTACGCTTTGCAAAGCCATGACATTTTTGATTGAGTCATTTGAATAGGATTGTTTGGTATAAGCTTGGGGGAAAGAGCTCTCATGCATCATTGTATGTGCATGTAGTTGCATTAGGATTTCATGTCATTCATTTCATCACTTTTCATTCACCTCCCTCATATTTATCGTTGTTCCTCATATTCTTTCATTATGATCACATTGAGGACAATGTGAAGTTTAAGCTTGGGGGAGTGCATTTCCATGCCATTTAGATGCATTAGTTGCATTTTTACTTTATTATACGATTTTTTTTAAATTTTTCAAAATTTTTCAAAATTTTTTGCACCATATTTTTGATTTTTCCATCTTATTTTCCTTTTATGTGTGTTCACGCATCATATTGTGTGCTTGATTTTCTTTTCTTTCCCCTCTTTTATTTTTATTTCTTTATTTTCCTTTCTCTTCTTCCGCTAGATGAGTTTTTTATGATGATATCTCTTATTGCTTTAGCAACCATCACGATGCTTATTATTCCTTACCATGCTACTTAGAGTATTTCAGTATCATGCTTTCCATGTGCTTGCTTATATATTCTTTTGATGATTCCTCTATATGAATGCATGATATTAGTTGAAGCTGAACGTATGGATTAGTGTTTAGTATGCTTTTGTTGGAAATGCACCAAGATTCACGCATCATTAGTATATCTGAAGCATCAGTTTTATTGTCTTATTCACCTTCTGTTGCATGCCTGATATGATTGTGCGCTTTACCGCTTGACTTCACTTTTTATTGAGATGATTGAGAATATCCATGCTTACATATTAGTTTTAGTTGAAGTATTATTTTATTGAACTGTTCGTGCACATCTTAGAGTGAACCGAGTGCTACATTATTTCCTCCTCCACAAATATCTTTTATTCTCTACATGTCGCTTGAGTTCACCTCCTAAAGCTACTTATATCTCATCTATTTCCCAAAAAATCCCCACAAAAGAAAAAGTTAGCTCCAAAAGTCCAAAAAGCCAAAAAGGAGCCAAAAGCCAAAAATACAAATCATATAGCTCCTACAAAAAATCCAAAAAGAAAAGTGAGAAACAAAAAAAAATTCAAAAAAAAAAAAAGAAAAAAAAAGAAGAAAAAAAAAATGTTTCTCTATCTCATTATTGGAGCCACAAAATACTTGGGAAAACCAAGGCAAAAATCCCATTTTCCACTATCATATTCCTTTGGATGCGACGCCTCAAGCTAAGCTTGGGGGGGTGAATTCATTTGACCATATGAGTGAGTATGACATTAGAGTGGAGACGTGCATGAATGGGAATATTCGATAATGCTTAGACTTTGCGAAATATATTAGATATGGAGATTTTTCATGATTTGAAATAAATATGTGAATGCCATGACTCTTATTCTATTCTCTATTGCATGCTTGGTGTGTATCTTATATGCTTCATTTATAACTTTTGATTGAAAAGTGCATCGCCAACATTTGTATATTAAATCCTATGAAATGCGTGGCGTGGATATGAATTGATTGTATGAATTTAGAGAATCCCTTTTGTTGTTCTTAAAAACTTGCAAGTACCATGTCTAAGTAAGATTTGAAATCCTTATAGCATGTGATTCGTATTTTCCAAGTTATCGTGATGTGTAGCTTATGGCTTGAGATCTGAGAAAATAATCTAGCAACCACTTCCACCTCGTGTTCTTTCTTTTTCTTTCGTTTCATTTTCTTTATTTTCATCTCCCGAGTTCGTCTCTCTACTTATCTTCCTCGAGGACGAGTAAGAGGTAAGCTTGGGGGATTTTGATCACTCCATATTTTACACCTTTTTTTTCTGCATATTTGCATACCGTTTTGATCGCCCATATCACGCTTTTCACGATTATTCGACAATATTGCGATACTTTTCACTATTTCTTGTTTTTGTCGTATTTCAGGAAATATGGAGCGATTTGGATCGATTGTGAGATCAAGAGGATTTGCACCCACTCCGGAGTGTCAACCATGGCCCTTTTGAGGGTTATTCTGCAATGGAAGAGGAGTGGAAGAAGAAAGAACGTCGTAGGAGCGACGGGGGAGCGAAAAGATGAAGATTGGGCATTTTCAGCATGCCACTCGGCCGAGTGAAGGAGTCACTCGGCCGAGCATTGAGACCCCGCTCAGCCGGCCAGATCAGACACGCAACAGAGATGTATCGGCGTGCACTCGGCCGAGCATCGCACGCCGACTCGGCCGAGTGAGGAGACTCCGTCCGTCCGAGTGGCACCCAGACGACGGCAAGCCAAAATGTCCAACTTACTGTAATCCGTCAGTCTGCCCCAGAATCCCGACTCGGCCGAGTGACGAAAGCCGTCCGCCCGAGTACCAAATGCCCCTCGGCCGAGTGACATTTGCCACTCGACCGAGTGACTCCGAGGACACGTAGCGACCAGATTTTCAGACATCCTCCAACTCTTTTGAAATCTGCTATCATTCCAGTGGGTAAATTATTTTTCTCATATTTTTTATGGATAGTAGACTTCATGACGATTCCAACGCCGCCAAGAACGCGCAAATCGGAGGTCGGATGAAATCTGGGGAATTTCTGCAAGTTGACGCTGCAGTGCTGGAATTTGCATGTCAGTGACACTCGGCCGGGTCACATATTCCACTCGGCCGAGTGCGGCCTGGGCCCAGATTTTAAGTTGCGGTTTGGGCTGTTTTTGGGCACGAATTTGAGGGGTTTTCTAGGGTTTTTTGCTAGGGTTTTGGGGGAGTATTTAAGGGGTTTGTAGCCACCATTAGAGGGGATCCCCATTATGTTTTATTAGAGTTATTTTTAGAGGTTAGGCCATGCCCTAGGCCCCCTCTTGGATCAAAAAGCTTGTATTTGGATTGGAATTCTTCATCAAAGCTAAGTATTTCTATTCTTATTATTTGAATCTTTGATTTGCTATCTTTTTACATGCAAGCAATTGTTTTTATTGATTCCTATATCGTTGTTGCTATGCTTGAGTAGATTTGATGTTCTAGGGCATGTGGATGAACCCTATGGATCTAATTTCATATTTGTGATGAATGAATTTCTAAATTGCTAGAATTGCTAGGAGGTTAGGTTGTGATTGATTTATTACGGATAGCTAGGGATTTCCATCGATCTAGGGTTTGCAAGAGATTGGATTCTAATCGATGGGAAGGCCTAGATATTCGATTTAGGTTTACAATTGGGTTTCTCTAGATTTGGTTTGCAAGAGATTGGACCAAAGCTAGGATTTTTAATTGTAAATCTATACCCATATTCGTTTGCAAGAGATTGGACGAATACGAACTATCACAACCTAGATCGTAACTCGAGTTTGCACGAGAGTGGGCTCGAGGAGCGATTGAACGATGACGTCGATCTTCATGCTAGTGGCTTAGGTTAGGGTTTGCAAGAGATTGGGCTCTAATCTAGGTTGCTATAGACCGGCAATAGCGCGAGAGCGTGAGCTTGGTTCTATATTCAGTTACGACTAGTTCACCTCAATGCAAGTCTAGTAATATTGAGATTCACTATTTACGATGATGTATGACGATCCGTAGTGGGAATTCCCTAGCCCTAGACGTCTTTATTTGGCTTTATATCCCCATACTTTGCCCGACGATTGTGACAGGATCGCCGCAAGGCAAATTCCCACTTTTATTGTATTGTATCTGAATCGATATTTTATCCGACTTCTTTATCTCCGACACCGACATCCACCACCATTTCCATTATATCACACCATCGCCATCTCCACCAATAAAACTTTCATAGTCGAGTCAACCTAGGGTAGATTGGAACCAACACCACCTCCTCGTGTTCGATACCCGCTCGCCACTTTGCCGTGCGCTTGCGGTAAAACTACAATCGTTCTCCGGGTGTGTATACTCGGGAACGATCAGGCCACCAACAAAACCTGTCACGCCCCGCTTCCCAAAAACGTGGAGGCGAAGCGTGAGAAGGTCCGCTCAGACTTGAAGCTACAAAGCTGCAAGTCCGATAAGCGTCAATCAAATTTAACTGCAGGTCCTTGCAACGCGAAACGAAACAAAGATAATAATAACGAAAGAGACAAAAGAAACATCTCAGAATATCCATAATGATAAATCTCAACATCGCAGAAAAGCCACCAGGCTAAAATAAAAGAGTCTAAAAGAGGCCCAGCATGGCCAACAAAAGTACAAAGTACGAAAGCAAACTAATGGTGCAAGCACCGATAACTAACAGCAAGCTAAAGTAAAACAGCTCAACAGCCACTAAGACTGGTCTCCGGTGTCCTCGTACTCCTCGACGAACGTAGGCTCAGGCTCAGCGTCAGCAAAGACCTTGTCCTCAACACCAGTCTTTGGCTCAGGGTCTAACATGTGACACCCAAAAGAGCAAGGGGCACATGTCAGCAAGTCTAAAAAGACTTGTGCAAGGAAACTGAAAGTACAAGTAAAAGCAACCTAAAAGTTCTAGCATGATGCAATGACATGGCAGTTAAAGTAATGAGTGCAACAGGTAAAGTAAAGCGAAGTAAAGTACGAGCATGGCATGACATTCACAAGACAAGTACAAGACAAGAAAAGTAAGCACCTCGTGCACAGAGTTCACGCCTTACAGCTGAAGAGGCTGTACGGGCACACTTCTACGCTGAGTGGTCGCTCAACCCTACCCCTCCACGTGTATCGAGCCAGGGCCTTACCCCCGAACGGGAATGCTCGCTTCTGGATCACGAGCCAGGAAGTGTTTTAACAAGTATGGCGTAGGGGTGCACCTAGCCTGGGACAAGCAAGTACAAGTATGTAGCGTGTGCTACGAATGCGACAATCAACGCATGGATGACATGACATGGCAAGTAGTAAAGAGTACATGTAAGGAAAGTAAACGTGACAGTTAAGCATGCATGATCAACAAGTTTAAGGGGTTGGATCTAGCTTCGTTGTCAAGCTAGATCATTTAGGTGACGGATCTAGTTTCGTTGTCAAACTAGATCAAGTAGGCGTCTAGCCAGCTATTGTCACGCCCCGCTTCCCAAAAATATGGAGGCGAAGCGTGAGAAGGTCCGCTCAGACTTGAAGCTACAAAGCTGCAAGTCCGATAAGCGTCAATCAAATTTAAAACTGCAGGTCCTTGCAATGCGAGCGAAACAAGATAATAATAATTGAATGAGACACAAGAATAATCTCAGAATATCCATAAATATAAATTCCAACATCGCAGAAAAGCCACCAGGCTGAAATAAAAGAGAGCCTAAAGGCCTAAACATGGCCAACAAAAGTACAGCGTACAAACAAAGGTGCTACGCACCAACAACTAACAAAAGGCCTAAAACAAAATAAAGCTCAACAAAGACTCAAAGAATGGTCATCGGTGTCCACGAACTCCTCGACGGACGTAGGCTCAGGCTCAGCGTCAGCAACACCTCGACCTCAACAACTATCTCTGGCTCAGGGTCTAACATGTGACACCCAAAGAGAAAGGGGCACATGTCAGCAAGTCTAAAAGACTTGTGCAAGTGAAACTGAAAGTACAAGTAAAACAACCTAGCAGTTCTAGCATGATGCAATGACATGGCAGTTTAAGTAATGAGTGCAACAGGTAAAGTAAAGTAAAGTAAAGTAAAGTACGAGCATGGCATGACATTCACAAGACAAGTACAAGACAAGGAAAGTAAGCACCTCGTGCACAGAGATTCCGTCTTTTGGCTAGAGGGCTGATCAGGTCACTCCTAAGCTCAAGCGAACGTTTATCCCTATCCCTCCACGTGTGTCGAGCCAGGGCCTTACCCCCGAACGGTAATGCTCGCTTCTGGATCACGAGCCAGGAAGTGTTTTACCTTGCTGGTCTAGGGGTGCACCTAGCCAGTCAAGGGAGTACAAGTACAAGTATTGTAGCGTGTGCTACCAATGCAACATTCAATGCATGGATGACATGACATGACAAGTAGTAAGGCGTACATGTAAGGAAAGTAAACGTGACAGTTTAGTATGCATGAACAACAAGTTTAAGGGTTGGATCTAGCTTCGTTGTCAAGCTAGATCAATTAGGTGACGGATCTAGTTTCGTTGTCAAACTAGATCAAGTAGGCGTCTAGCCAGCTATCATTTCACTGACTAGTCTCCTTTACGCTAAAAACAAGGAAGTGGCCTAAAACATGGCCCTACACAAGAGTTGGCAAGTTTCACTTGCCTGCAAGTACGACGTCTGAGCACACCGTCCAATGAGTCCAAAAATCACAATTATCCTACGTGCACAAGTCCACCGGCCTAAAGTCCATATTATTAATCTTGATTAGTGAATTTAAAACATTTAAAATACTTTGAAAATACTGATTTTAGTCTTGATTAGCATGCAATTGGGTTGGGGGTCCTAGGGGTGCAAAACGTTACCTCAACACGACGCGAAAGCTACACCGGCGTCGGGTAGCGACGCCGGGGGTTGGAATAATAAGATCGCGCTCCAAGTCCAGTTTCCAATTAGATTCCTCGCTGGAAATTTCAGAGTAAGCAACCGGGGCGACGATTCCAGATTCCAAAGCTCGCACGTGCGACGACGGGCTATGATGTGCGACGAAGTCGTACGCGGCAAATCCTCGAAGAGCAAGCACCTAGGTGGGGCCCACAGTAGTCCTAGGGACCTTTGGGGGACCCACAATAACTCTGGAGAACTTGGGGGGCCCACAGTGGCAAGTGATGCGACGGATGCGGGGTTGCGACGAGTGGCTCTCGGTCGTACACAGCCAATGCAGGGAGATCCGTCGGTCGTGCGCTCAAAATGCGGGGGCTGTGACGTTGGGGCTGTGCAGCGGCTGCGGTGTGGTGCTTGGTGCGGGGTTTCTTCTCGGTCAGATCGATGGGAAGCCTCGGTCAGGCGCTTGGATGCGGGGCGGGGCAGCGTTGCAACGTTGCAGCGCTTGCAACAGCGGTCGGTGCGGAGCAGCGGGTCGGTCGTGCGGGCTGCGGAGCGGGGCGACAAGCGGGCGACGCTGCGAGCGCTGTGCTGCGATGCGGAGCGGCTTGGTGCGGGCCAATCCCTCGGTCAGACCGAGGGAACGGAGCGGCTAGCGGCTGCAGCGATGCGGAGCGGCTTGGTGCGGGGTGGGGCTTCGGTCGGAGCGGGGAAAACGGCCTCGTTTCTTCGGTCGTGCGGTGGCTGAACGTCGCAACGTTGCGACGAATCGTCGGAACGTCCAATTTGGGTTTTGGAAGAGGCTAGGGCTAATTTCTTGCGAAAATAGGTCTTCCTAGGGGTTGCTTATATGGTATAGATGGGTTGACTAGGTCTAGGGCTAATCCTAATGAGATTAGGAGTTTAAAAATATTTAAAATTTAAATCTAAACTTCTCCAACTCACCCAAGGATTTGACTTGGTCCAAATGAGCTGGAAATTGGCTCAAAAATTCTTTAAAACGTTTAAAACTCAAATAAATTTTCTTTGGCCGAATTTAATATAAAAATTAATTATTAAAAATAATATAAAACTTGTTAAAAATATTAAAGTGGTCAAATAAACTCCAAAAATTATAAAATAAATATCGTGATGATCGCGATGACGAAAGTGAGCTAACTAAGAAGACGGATCTCAAATTCGACGTCGGACGACGAAACTAAAAATAGAAACGTCTCCCGTCAAGAGTGAGAATCGTCACGTCTCATCGAGTAAGTTTAAATTGTGGGAAAACGACTCGAGAAACGTCGTTCCAAAATAGTGCCACTATTTAATACTCTCAGAGATGTTCACAACGGCATATCACACGAAAGTGTTCACCAACAAACAAAGTCTAAAACAAACACGTGCACGGCCAAAAGCACGTGCACGAACAACGTACGACGAAAAGTGGTCGTTACATCCTCCCCACCTTAGAATAAAGTCCGTCCTCGGACTTTCTAATATAGCTAGTCGCTCTAGTAACTACCCCAATCAAGTCATATAATAATTCAACCGTTATAGTCATTACAAGAGCTTATATATGCACTAAGTAGTCAAACATTAATACAACCAACACGTATATATATACATTCGCATACGTCATATACTTATACCTATTATAGTCAGTCAATTTCATACACGTATTTCCATCATATATATATAAACATACATCCCTTATATAACTACTACTCACAAAAAAATAGTTCAGATACTCACATAAGAATAGTCTTTCACTTAGCAAATACAATCATTGCTCTACGTATAGATAGCTACCTATGCACAAACATCAAGGGTATACTACCCTCTAATATTCATCCAACACCAAACACATCGACACATATAGTCACACCATACCATTTTTAATCAAGTTTTACTATATATATATATATATATATATATATATATATATATATATATATATATATATATATATTCACTTATAGTTTCACAATATATATATAGTCATTTAATGCATTCAAATATTTCACCATACATTCACATTACGTACGGTCCTATAACTGTATTTACGACACGCCAGATACATCATAGTCATCAATACCTATAACTAAGCACATACTTACCCGTGCATGGTGCACACCCATACACGCTAACATTTCATTTACATACACCAATCATACCATTATATAACTAGCACACGAACACACCTAGTTTTAGCTAGTACACATACGTTCACACGAGCAAGTCCTTAGTAATTAGCTATACCACAAGACCAACACCTATAACTATATACTGGTGTAGCGACCCACAATCATGTGCGTAACACAACCAGGCACAAACACTTCTATCACTATACATACATCAAGCATTGCTATATTCAAACTACAAACATACATTCGATATACTTAGAGTATACCCACTCAAGCTTGAGTGAGACTCAATACACATATTAGAATATTCTATATACGTAACAAGACATTCATACATATACCAATACTACTCCCATATATATACATCTACCAATACAACCATATACATTCCATAAATCAATCACACTTAATATTTAGTCAGATAACACCCACATAGTTCAATCTAATTATATACCATAATAATAACATTACAGACATCAGCACCCACATATTTATAATACCCTCTCTAGTACAAACATTCACCATATAGTCACACATAAATAATGTATATATTCACACCATAGCCTACTACATATAATTAGTATACTAACACATTCACACATACATAATTAAGATGAGCAATAGTCGTGTATACCTCACGGTATGCACGCATGCAACATCCCGAAAAGCAAGCAATACCAATCAAAATTATACTCCTACTACCATATGTATATCACCTATATACTCAGGCAACAAAACATAGCTACTTACGTCTAAACACAATACATACCCACATACGAGCACACACTCATACGTGCTAACATATACGTCACATAATAGGCCTTCCCTCTTAACCATACGTACTCTTATTATTATCACTACTAACATACACATAGCTTTACCAATCATTTATTTCAACCATTATAAGTATCTCTTACTACATACACAACTTAGATATTTCAACGCTAACTCTTATATACACAAGCATCCCTAGTATAGTATAGTTATCCACACAAAAATCTATAACTACTAACACACAACCACTTCATACTATCACGAATAACTCCGAGTATATATATATATATACCACACAATAGGCAAGCATCAATATACTATGGGGGTACACTCATTCAAGCCCACGTACACCGCTTAGGTACGTGCACTACGACAACCTCACAAGGGTCCAAGGGTCTACTAACAATTAAGAGTTGACACAGACATTGAAGGACCCTAAGGCCTAAGCAATAAAGAGAGGTCGAGAGCGTGACGAGGGAAGGATCGATAAGCACAAGTTCAGATAGGACGAATACAAGGAGACAGCTTGGTTAGACGAAACATTAACTCAATGGTGATGTTTAGGTTGAGGGAAAAAGAGATGTAGTGATGCTTAAATAGGATACAGGAAAGGAAATAGGGTAAATAGCATAAGCTAAAATACGTGGATTTTGAAAACTGTTGTTTTTCAAAATTAAAATCCTCGCCTGAAAAGAAGTATTGGAGGTCGATAAAACGAGTTGTTCAAAATAAGTTTGAGTCGAAAATTCATAATAAGGGAAAATGTTTTTAATGGCTTATCGCAAATCATTAAGAAAGGAAAGTAAATCATTCGCACGGACATTAAAGACGAATTTTTTTGAAAATATTATACGGCAGTAATTTAATATAATGTTGTCAAAAGTTTTTGAAAGTCAAAGAATGAAATCAAGTAACGGAAGGATTTAAACTCATGTTAAATGCTTTCAAAACTTTTCGGCTATGGAAAATCAATATTGAAACTTCTTTTAGAGAAATCAGGATTTGTCAAAAATAAAACTGGTTACACTAAGCTCTTAGCGTACAAGCACAACGGGCCTGATACGGGTATAAAAATAATTGAAATTTAATTTGGTTTAGAAATTTTCTAAAAGCGTGTATGGTGAGCGGAAAGAAAATTATAGTAACTTAGCATAAGAATTATCAAGATCGAATAGTAAATCTTTAAAATCAAATCAGGGAGGGTCTAAAGCAGGAAGAGGTTATGAAAATAGTAATTTTGCAAAAATCTGAAATAGTGAGAACGACGAGCAAAAACCAACTTGCTGAAATCTGAAATTCCATGTGACTTGAAAAGTATATTAAAAGTAAACACGATGTATTATTCAAATGGCATAAATAAGAGGGAAATTATAAATCGAATTGAGCAAAATAAAAGTACGGTTCAGAATAAAATTAATATATGAAGGAACGACACATTTACACAAGTACGAAAAACATAGGCTGGGAAAATACTATAAACTAGTATTCAGAAATTCCGACAACGTTTTTTAAAAATTTGAATCAATGAAGGAGGATGAAATATAGGTATAATAAAATTTTGGACAAAAATTAAACTTAGTGGAAGAGAAGATTTGAAAAATACTTTCAGAAGGTTCAAGATTTGCAATGGAGATGTTTGAAAATGGACGACGGTCGTCATGAGGTGATCTCGTGAATCGAGGCAAGGAAATTTGGTCAGTTGATCAGAACATACATACACCTAGGATATGAATCAGGAGACTCTACGGGGAAACTCATACGGTCGACCAACTAAATATTAAGAACTAAGCGCTAAGACTTCTAAAGATTAGACGGTAAGGAAATGCGTTCGGCTTGGCCCGAAATCGATGAACCCAAGCGAACGACTAAAAGAAATTCTAGAAGCCTAATATGGTCAGGGTTAGGCATTAACCACTAAGGTAACTCCTACGACGATCAATTGCTGACAGGGAGTCTAACTAACAAACAGAGGCCCTTAACTAGCAAGCACAGACGTCTAACTAAGTCTCTACCACCTAGTGACGTAAGAAATCGACTAGACTCGGGGCTTATTACTCGGATGTTGCAATTTATTTAATGGACATTCCGTTATTATCGTTGTTCCGTTAATTCGCAATTGCAAGACCGGACCTGCATGGGCCACCAACAAAACCTGTCACGCCCCGCTTCCCAAAAATATGGAGGCGAAGCGTGAGAAGGTCCGCTCAGACTTGAAGCTACAAAGCTGCAAGTCCGATAAGCGTCAATCAAATTTAAAACAGCAGGTCCTTGCAATGCGAGCGAAACAAGATAATAATAATTGAATGAGACACAAGAATAATCTCAGAATATCCATAAATATAAATTCCAACATCGCAGAAAAGCCACCAGGCTGAAATAAAAGAGAGCCTAAAGGCCTAAACATGGCCAACAAAAGTACAGCGTACAAACAAAGGTGCTACGCACCAACAACTAACAAAAGGCCTAAAACAAAATAAAGCTCAACAAAGACTCAAAGAATGGTCATCGGTGTCCACGAACTCCTCGACGGACGTAGGCTCAGGCTCAGCGTCAGCAACACCTCGACCTCAACAACTATCTCTGGCTCAGGGTCTAACATGTGACACCCAAAGAGAAAGGGGCACATGTCAGCAAGTCTAAAAGACTTGTGCAAGTGAAACTGAAAGTACAAGTAAAACAACCTAGCAGTTCTAGCATGATGCAATGACATGGCAGTTTAAGTAATGAGTGCAACAGGTAAAGTAAAGTAAAGTAAAGTAAAGTACGAGCATGGCATGACATTCACAAGACAAGTACAAGACAAGGAAAGTAAGCACCTCGTGCACAGAGATTCTGTCTTTTGGCTAGAGGGCTGATCAGGCCACTCCTAAGCTCAAGCGAACGTTTATCCCTACCCCTCCACGTGTGTCGAGCCAGGGCCTTACCCCCGAACGGTAATGCTCGCTTCTGGATCACGAGCCAGGAAGTGTTTTACCTTGCTGGTCTAGGGGTGCACCTAGCCAGTCAAGGGAGTACAAGTACAAGTATTGTAGCGTGTGCTACCAATGCAACATTCAATGCATGGATGACATGACATGACAAGTAGTAAGGCGTACAGGTAAGGAAAGTAAACGTGACAGTTTAGTATGCATGAACAACAAGTTTAAGGGTTGGATCTAGCTTCGTTGTCAAGCTAGATCAATTAGGTGACGGATCTAGTTTCGTTGTCAAACTAGATCAAGTAGGCGTCTAGCCAGCTATCATTTCACTGACTAGTCTCTTTTACGCTAAAAACAAGGAAGTGGCCTAAAACATGGCCCTACACAAGAGTTGGCAAGTTTCACTTGCCTGCAAGTACGAGGTCTGATCACACCGTCCAATGAGTCCAAAAATCACAATTATCCTACGTGCACAAGTCCACCGGCCTAAAGTCCATATTATTAATCTTGATTAGTGAATTTAAAACATTTAAAATACTTTGAAAATACTGATTTTAGTCTTGATTAGCATGCAATTGGGTTGGGGGTCCTAGGGGTGCAAAACGTTACCTCAACACGACGCGAAAGCTACACCGGCGTCGGGTAGCGACGCCGGGGGTTGGAATAATAAGATCGCGCTCCAAGTCCAGTTTCCAATTAGATTCCTCGCTGGAAATTTCAGAGTAAGCAACCGGGGCGACGATTCCAGATTCCAAAGCTCGCACATGCGACGACGGGCTATGATGTGCGACGAAGTCGTACGCGGCAAATCCTCGAAGAGCAAGCACCTAGGTGGGGCCCACAGTAGTCCTAGGGACCTTTGGGGGACCCACAATAACTCTGGAGAACTTGGGGGGCCCACAGTGGCAAGCGATGCGACGGATGCGGGGTTGCGACGAGTGGCTCTCGGTCGTACACAGCCAATGCGGGGAGATCCGTCGGTCGTGCGCTCAAAATGCGGGGGCTACGACGTTGGGGCTGTGCAGCGGCTGCGGTGTGGTGCTTGGTGCGGGGTTTCTTCTCGGTCAGATCGATGGGAAGCCTCGGTCAGGCGCTTGGATGCGGGACGGGGCAGCGTTGCAACGTTGCAGCGCTTGCAACAGCGGTCGGTGCGGAGCAGCGGGTCGGTCGTGCGGGCTGCGGAGCGGGGCGACAAGCGGGCGACGCTGCGAGCGCTGTGCTGCGATGCGGAGCGGCTTGGTACGGGCCAATCCCTCGGTCAGACCGAGGGAACGGAGCGGCTAGCGACTGCAGCGATGCGGAGCGGCTTGGTGCGGGGCGGGGCTTCGGTCGGAGCGGGGAAAACGGCCTCGTTTCTTCGGTCGTGCGGTGGCTGAACGTCGCAACGTTGCGACGAAACGTCGCAACGTTGCGACGAATCGTCGCAACGTCCAATTGGGGTTTTGGAAGAGGCTAGGGCTAATTTCTTGCGAAAATAGGTCTTCCTAGGGGTTGCTTATATAGTATAGATGGGTTGACTAGGTCTAGGGCTAATCCTAATGAGATTAGGAGTTTAAAAATATTTAAAATTTAAATCTAAACTTCTCCAACTCACCCAAGGATTTGACTTGGTCCAAATGAGCTGGAAATTGGCTCAAAAATTCTTTAAAACGTTTAAAACTCAAATAAATTTTCTTTGGCCGAATTTGATATAAAAATTAATTATTAAAAATAATATAAAACTTGTTAAAAATATAAAAGTGGTCAAATAAACTCCAAAAATTATAAAATAAATATCGTGATGATCACGATGACGAAAGTGAGCTAACTAAGAAGACGGATCTCAAATTCGACGTCGGACGACGAAACTAAAAATAGAAACGTCTCCCGTCAAGAGTGAGAATCGTCACGTCTCATCGAGTAAGTTTAAATTGTGGGAAAACGACTCGAGAAACATCGTTAAAAAATAGTGCCACTATTTAATACTCTCAGAGACGTTCACAACGGCATATCACACGAAAGTGTTCACCAACAAACAAAGTCTATAACAAACACGTGCACGGCCAAAAGCACGTGCACGAACAACGTACGACGAAAAGTGGTCGTTACAGCTATCATTTCACTGACTAGTCTCTTTTACGCTAAAAACAAGGAAGTGGCCTAAAAACATGGCCCTACACAAGAGTTGGCAAGTTTCACTTGCCTGCAACTATCACGTCAAGAAAACACCGTCCAACGAGTCCAAAGTCACGATTCCTACGTGCACAAGTCCACCGGCCTACATCCGTTTTATTAATCTTGATTAGTGATTGCTAAAACATTTAAAATACTTTAAAATACTGATTTTTAGTCTTGATTAGCATGCAATTGGGTTGGGGGTCCTAGGGGTGCAAAACGTTACCTCAACACGACGCGAAAGCTACACCGGCGTCGGGTAGCGACGCCGGGGGTTGGAATAAAAGATCGCGCTCCAAGTCCAGATTCCAATTAGATTCCTCGCTGGAAATTTCAGAGCAATCAACCCGGGCGACGATTTCAGATTCCAAAGCTAGCACGTGCGACGATGGGCTACGACGTGCGACGACGTCGTACGCGACGAATCCTCGAAGAGCAAGCACCTAGGTGGGGCCCACAGTAGTCCTAGGGACCTTTGGGGGACCCACAATACCTCTGGAAAACTTGGGGGGCCCACAGTGGCAAGCGGTGCGACGGGTGCGGGGTTGCGACAAGTGGCTCTCGGTCGTACTCAGCCAATGCGGGGAGATCTCTCGGTCATGCGCTGAGAATGCGGGGCTGCGACGATTTGGGGTGTGCAGCAGCTGCGGGGGCTGTGGTGCGAGGGCTTCCGTCGGTCAGGTCGAGGGAACAGGTCGGTCGTGCGGGGTGCGGAGCGGGGCGACAAGCGGGCGACGGTGCGGAGCGCTGTGCTGCGATGCGGAGCGGCTTGGTGCGGGCCAATCCCTCGGTCAGACCGAGGGAACGGAGCGGTGCAGAGCTGCTGCGTGCGGAGCGGCTAGGATGCGGGTGGGGCTTCGGTCGGAGCGGGGGAACGGGGCCGTTTCCTTCGGTCAGATCGGTGGCTGAACGTCGCAACGTTGCGACGAATCGTCGCAACGTCCAATTTCAAGTTTGGAAGAGGCTAGGGCTAATTTCTTGCGAAAATAGGTCTTCCTAGGGGTTGCTTATATAGTATAGATGGGTTGACTTGGTCTAGGGCTAAATCTAATAGGATTAGAAGTTTAAAATAATTTAAAATTTGAAATTCAACTTCTCCAACTCACCCAAGGATTTGACTTGGTCCAAATGAGCTGGAAATTGGCTCAAAAATTCTTTAAAACGTTTAAAACTCAAATAAATTTTATTTGGCCGAAAATAATTTATAAATTAATTATTAAAAATAATATAAAACTTGTTAAAAATATTAAAGTGGTCAAATAAACTCCAAAAATTATAAAATAAATATTGTGGTGATCGTGATGACGAATGTGAGCTAACTAAGAAGACGGATCTCAAATTCGATGTCGGACGATGAAACTAAAAATAGAAACGTCTCCCGTCAAGAGTGAGAATCGTCACGTCTCATCGAGTAAGTTTAAATTGTGGAAAAACGACTCGAGAAGTGTCGTTCCAAGATAGTGCCACTATTTAATACTCTCAGAGACGTTCACAACGGCATATCACACAAAAGTGTTCTCAATCAAGTAAAGTCTAAAATAAACACGTGCACGGCCAAATGCACGTGCACGAACAAAGTACAACGAAAACGTACCGTTACACTTTTGCTTGTTTTTATGTCCAGTCAAGACCCGCTTCGATGTATTGCTAGAAATCACATTCGACCTATTTGGCCATTAGGGTTACGCGGGGGTGTTTCATTGTCATTGGCAGGAGAAAGATCGCCTCTGACCGTCGGGCCAAGGGGGAATAAACTTGGCGGTTGACTCCCTAGCCATAGCTCACGCCCCTAGCGTTGACATCGAGTCCTCGCGCATGGGAACGGCTTGGACGAAATGTTGGGAGATATCATTGTGGCCTTAATGCTCCCGGTTGCGGAAGGTGTTAATGGACATGGGAATGCCCACCGTCCGAAACCGGGTAGGCCTAGCGTACTAGGCACCGACCGGAATATCGGGCCATGGATGCTAGGTACCACCTTTTGGGGCATTGTCTCACCCTGGGTCAAGTCAAATGCCAAGTGTCATGAGTGCTCTAGCCCGTGTTAGCGGGGATTCATTTCGTGTCTTTTTATCTCTTCTCTTTATTTCTACACTTCCACCCATATTATCCGCATAGCTAGCACATAACCTAGGCGAGGCTAGTAGCCATGCAAGCCATCCACCTCCCTGAGTTCGATAAACCCGCACCCTACACTAACCGTGCACTTGCGGTAAAACGACACTGCGCCCAAACCGTAAACGGGGCGCCAGTCAAGTGGCCCCTGGAATACCCATAGGTGCTCAAGATCAGCAATGTGCACAAACTTAGAGGGGACTATCGAACAATGTGAGATTCTTTCAAATATGGCGTGGTGTGTGTCATCTCCGAAAGTGATCTCCATCGTGTCGAAAGCCGTGGCGGGCTGTACTGGTGAGGGTGGAATGTGTGTAGTAGGAGGCAGAAGTGAGGATGGTGGATTACTAGGAGACAGGGAGTCCGCTCTGAAGGACCGGGGTCGCTGGACTTCTTCCGATTGGCAGCGGGCTCCCGCGTACGTGACCTAGTGCGTGGGCGCATCGTGATGCCGTGAAATTGCAAAATATCACGAAGTGCTAGTAAATAATAAGGAAAGAGTATATCAAAACATGACGCGACTCCACGCTAGCAATTCAGGCAAAGAGGCGGCTCCCCTGAAGCTCCAAATCAGCGCTCGATCTCCCGCAAGCTATCCTGAAACACAAAATCAATTGATTAGCAATGAATATCGAAAAATCGAGGGGTAGATCAAGAGAAATAGTAGTAAATTGGGTTTAATTTGGATTCACAGCATGTTTGGGCTTACGAGATGAGAAATAGGAGAGTAGGGGCTAATAGGGCGTCGGAGGGCAGCCGAGTGCCGGCCGGTGGCAAGGTGTATGGCGGATGGGTTGTGGCGATGACGGGGTCATGCCACTCGGGCGCTGGCAGGGTCGGCTCGGGTGAGTCGAGGGGAAGCTCGGGCGAGTCGGGGGGGGAGAGATTTGGGAAATTCTGGGGATTTTGGGAAATTGGGGATTTTAATCCGAGAGGCCGTGGGATTTAGTTTAAGTAGGGTTAGGACGGTCAGGTCACTCGGTCGAGTGATGACACTCACTCAGTCGAGTGGCAGCTGTTTTGGATATTTTCAAAATTTTCATTAAGTTACAACTCGGCCGAGTAGAAACTATCACTCTGCCGAGTAGACAAAGTCACTCGGCCAACTGGATAGGCCACTCAAAGCGTTTTAAGTGCTAAATTTGTCCGATTCACTCGGTCGAGTGACAAAGTCACTCAGCCGAGTGGCATATAATTTCCAGATATGGGTTTTCGCAACTTCCCTGTGCAGTATCCTACTCGGCCGAGTAGGGTCTTCACTCGGCCGAGTGAAAAAAACACTCGGTCGAGTGGGCTACTGTTTTCAGCTCCTACTCTCTGTTTTTGCGACACTTTCTGTTTTCTTTTCTCCTGTCAGTTTCTTCCTCCCTTTGGCATTTGAATGCATCCCTGGAGTGCTCTCCATTGCCGTGGCTATCCTCCGTTCATATGGTCTCATATCATCCTTTTCTTGAAATAAAAACAGTAGCCCGTTGTCAGGTTCTTCCTAGACACGTGAATCTATACACTAACAAAGATCTAAAACAAAAATGAAAGTAAAATTCAACTAAAAACTGAGATAGAACCGTTGGGTTACCTCCCGACAAGCGCTCGTTTAAGGTCTTTAGCTCGACCCCTTAAGATTTACGATTAGTACTCAATGTTCGACGCATAGGAGATGTGCTTGTCAAACTTGCCAGGAAGGCCGCTTGGGTTTAGTTGTTGCCTTTCGTTGGCTTTCCTCGACAGCCCCTCATCAAAGGTGGTAGTGGGGAATGACTCCCCCAAGCTTGGGCTCTTGGCGTCCTTCTTCTTAACCGGCAGTGATGATTTGTTCGCTGGTGGTGCTTTCTTCACATGCTTCACCGTCGTATTTCACTTGCATAGCTCTCTAATCCTAATGACATCAGTGTCATTCTTCTCTTCATCCGTAAGAGGATATGGTGGGTCTCCCATCGTTTCGCCGTCATTGGCAATTTGGGTCTCTTCAAGGTCGTCATCGTGCGTGGCTCCAATGGCAAATGGCATGGCATCGTCTATACCTCGTCGAGGAGGTCCACATAGTCCACTTCCTCTGGCCAATGCATACATTAAATCGTCTTCGGAATATGGAGCTCAATCGATAAGTCGCCAACATTGAGGGACAAGGTTCCTTCCCTAACATCTACAATTACTCCGGAAGTGGCTAGGAAAGGGCATCCAAGTATCAGCGATGTATCCCCCTCTTCTCTAATGTCCATCACCACGAAGTCGCATGGCAAGCAAAGTCCACCCGGTACTTGCAGTGGCACGTTTTCAGCAATCCCCACCGGCCTAGTGATTCACCCATCGGCAAGTTGTATTTTCATGTCCGTGGCCTTGAGGTCGGTCCCCATATTCAATTTTTTGAACATCGCAAGGGGCATGAGGCTCACGCTTGATCCCAAATTTACTAAGGCTTTTTGTAGGGGGACTCCTCCAAGCGTGCAAGGAATTCGAAAACTACCGGGAACTTTCAACTTGGTCATCATCTTCTCCTTGCTAGTGAACCATGTACCTTTCTCGGCTAGCATGGCCCTTCCCATTTCTTTCCCGCGATCAAATCCTTGAGGAACTTTGCATAGGACGGGATTTCGACGATTGCATCTAAGAATGGGATGTTCAAGCTCACTCCTCGCAAGTAGTCCAGAAATTTAACGAGCCTCTTCTCAATTCTTGCTTTCGCCAACCGTTGTGGAAACGGTACGGGTGGCACATAAGTTTACTTCTTTCGTGGCTCATCCATTTCAGATTTTTCATCATTATTCGCTGCCTTTGGGCTATCCTCTTCATTGACTGTCTCCTTCTCAACCGAAATTTCCTCCCTCGGTTCCTTAGCTTGAATCATGGCAGGAGTAGTGTCCTTTCTGCTTCTTGTGGTTATTGCCACGACCGCATTGATGTGGCCGGTGTTACTCCGTGGGTTTTGTTCCGGTTGTGCCGATAATTGTTGATTAGCCTTGTTGAGCAATGTAAGTTGCTCCGCCAATTGTGCTACGACGGTGTTGTGGGATTCTTGTTGAGCCGACAATTTTGCATTAGTCTTCTTTTGTTCGGCCATGAATTCTTCAACCCTTGTTTCGTGCTCCGACCTTGGTGGCGCTTGCAGGGGGTTAGGTGCCCTCCATCCTTGATTATATCCCAGGGGTCTATAGGGCCCCGCTTGTTGCCTTGGTGGGTAGTTTTGTTGTTGGGGTGGCCTTTGTTGGTACTGTGGTTGTTGAGGAGGCCGGGCTTGTGGTTGTTGCAGCGGTGGTTGTTGTTGTGGTGGAGTCAAGGCTCCATCATTGTTGGCCTATGAAAATCCGGGGTGACCCCTAGTAGCTTGGTTCACCCAATAACATCTAGTGCCGGCAACGTATTGAGCTTGCTCCATAGCTCCGTCTCCTTGCTCCCCTCCAACGAACATAACTTGGCTTTGATCTTGCCAGTCGCTCATGCTTCCTCCGGATGTAGATGCATTGGAAGCTCCATGTGGCTCGCTTATCAACTTTTCTAGTCTCTTTACAGCTTTATAAAGAGAAGCAAATTTGGTAGAGAGTTCTGCCACCACTTTAGCTTCATAGATGCTCGCCGGCTTCAAGGATGACGAAGATTGCCCCCTTTCATCAGCCCATTGCGGATTACTCGATTCCATCTCCTCAAGTAAGGCCGTAGCGTCATCCGGTGTCTTTGCTAAAATAGCGCCATTGGCCGTGGCATCAATTATTTGCTAAGTGCTCGGTTGCAATCCATTGTAAAAGTTATGCTCTAGCTCACTTGCCTCAATGCTATGGTGGAGGCATTGGTGTTGAAGATCCTAAAGCGCTCCCACGCCTCATATAAAGACTCTTGAGGGCCTTGCTTGAAGGACATCAAGGTGCTTCATATCTTCACAGTCTTGGATGGCAGATAGAACTTGTGGACAAACACGCTCGCTAGCTCATCCCAAGTAGTGAAGATCCTCTCGACTTGCGTTCTTAGCCAATATAAAGCCTTATCACGAAGAGTGAATGGGAAGAGACGCAGTCGAATAGCATCTACCGACATGCCAGGCATCTAGAAGGTGGCGCCCTTCGCCAAGAACATTTGCAAATGGTAGTGTGGGTTCTCTTGAGAATTTCCATGGAATGGTCTTGTTGCATCAACACTACGAGTCACGTCTTCAACTCAAAGTTCTTGTCGGCCGCCAACTCAAGATAGCTATAGAAGAGGTGGTAGATGTGGTTTTAGGCCGTAGCCTATCTCGGATGGAGACAAGTCTATTCATACGTTGTGCTAGCTCTTCTGGTGTTTCCGGCGTAGCCATTTGATTTTCCTCTATAGTAGATCTCCTCTCAGCTCTAAGCTTCATTGCCGTCCGCTCGATCTCAGGGTCAAATAATATGTCTCCTTGGCAAGCCTTTGATCTCGTGTACATGCACAAAAAGAGAGAGTCTAGATAGAATTGTTAGCACAATAGAGGAATAAAAGAGTGAAAATAATACATAAATAATAGCTAGGTAAAGAAAATAAAATATCGTCGCCTCCCCGGCAACGGCGCCAAAAACTTAATCGCTCCCGGATATACACCCAAAAAACAATTGTAGTTTTACCGCAAGCGCACGGTGTAGTGGCGAGCGGGTATCAAACACGAGGAGGGAGTAATGACGGTACTCTATCTTAATCACTAAGCTATTGGTGGAAAGGCGATTTTTGGAATGTTGTTGTCACAAAAGTTCAATTAACAATTCAATTCAATATTATAAAAATGTCCAGGGCTAGGAAATCCCCACTACGGATCGTCATGCATTTATGTGAATCGCGAATCTCAATGTTGCAAGACTTGAATTGAGGTGAACTAGTCGTAACTGAATAGATAACCAAGCTCATGCTTGACGTGCGTTTATATTTTATATATTCATGCACGTCTTCTTCGTAATTTCCCGCCGTTTTTCGTTGTTTCGAATCCGTTCCTTTGTGTTTTTTAGTTCCTTTTTACTTTCATTGTGTTTGTGTACTTTTGCAGGATATTGCTAGCGTGGGGGACATACAAGGCCAACATCATGAGTTCTCGGAGCAACAAGAGGTGTCGCACGAGACCCTGAGAGCCAATCGTCAAGATAAACCATGTATCAGCTCTCAATCGATCGGGTTGACAGATCCAACCGATGGTTCATGCGGCCGTATCAGTCCCGAGGAAGAGGCAATTCCACCCGATCGGTTCAGTGATCGGGTGGATGTGACATAGATCGCTGTTTTGAGAGCCAAAGTTCACCCGATCGGTTGACTTGTCAACCGATCGGGTCACCTGTAGATGATGCTTCCCATGCTCGAGAATTCGAAGAGTCACCCGATCGGTTTAGCGATCGAGTGAGATCTATCAGAGCCGAAGACCAAGTTTCCTGATCGTCTCACCCGATCGGTTGAAGTTTCAACCGATCGGGTGAACGTCTATTTTTGTCTTTTAGTAGAAATATTCTTGGCATCTTGCCAAATTGTATAAATAGAGCTAGGTTTTTCCAGAAACATAATCCCCATTTTAAAGCTGTTTTAAAGGATTTTGGCTGCTCTGAATTTATTTCTATTTGTAAGTTCTTTGATCGTTCACATATTTTAATATAGCGTTTATACTACTATTTGCTACAGTAATCAATTGCATGATTTCCATTTTGATGGCTATAATCTGTTTTATGTCTTCTCATGCCATGATTAGTGAGTAGTTCTTTAATCTGGGAAATTGGTGGAAGCCCCTTCGTGGGTTCTTCTTAGAACGGCCATAGGATTAGGGATTCGATAGGATATAGGGATTTAGATGGTTATGCGGGGGAGTTTTATTGTCATTGGTGGGAGAAAGACCGCCTTTGACCGTCGGGCCAAGAGGAAATAAAACGGAAGTTTGATTCTTTAGCCATAGCTCACCCCCCCTAGCGTAGACATTTACTCCTTGCGCGTGGGAACTGTAACGCCCCGCTTCCCAAAATTACGGAGGCGAAGCGTGACTAAGGTCCGCTTGGGCCGGAGCTGTGAAGCTCAGACCCAATAAGCGTCTGTAGGGGTACCGTGCTAAAATTTTCAGGTCCTTGCATTTATATAATTCGGAACAACAGAAAGTACAGAAAGCAATGTTGCATTCATTAATATAAAGAGATAATATCCAGCGAGTACAAAAGTCTAAAAAGAAGCCTAAGCATGGCTGCAACTACAGAAAAGGAAACTAACGGTGCGACGCACCCAACCTAGACAAAAGTAAAGTGGTGCTACTTATCCAAACTAGAAAGTAGTAATCTCAGTAAGACAGCGACGGAAGAGACCTCCAAGTCTGGTCCTCCTCAGACACGTACTCCGGGTTGACGTCCTCTGGCTCCACGTACTCCTGTATGTCCGGCTCGTCCACGTACTCCGGCTCGACACCTGATGTACAGCACCCAAGAGAAAAGGAACTGTACGTCAGGTAAAGTCTACAAAGGAGGGTTAGACTCTACTGCAAGTGTACTGTAATTTAAAGCAACAATTTACTGGTTGATTAACATGCTGGGGTTATAACATGGCAGTTAAAGAAAGTAAAACAGTGCAGGAAAAGTAAACACGACTAGCAGTAGCCGTAGCGTGTGCTACCGATTATGAGACTAACCTAAACGGGACAAGACAAGACAAGACAAGACAAGACAAGACAAGACAAGTGTGACTCGAAGGGTTCACGCCTTACGGTTCGAGAGGGATCAGACCCTCTCCCCGTGCGCACGCTCAACCCTACCCCACCCAAGTGCACAAGACAAGTCCGTACAAGGGATAACATTGTCTGGCTTGGAGAGTGCCCTATTGCCCGCAGGCTGTGTATCCATACAAGGGATCACTCACTCTCTGGTGAGTGCCCTATTGCCCGCAGGCTGTGTATCCATACAAGGGATCACTCACTCTCTGGTGAGTGCCCTATTGCCCGTAGGCTGTGTATCCGTACAAGTGATCACTCACTCTTTGGTGAGTGCCCTATTGCCCGCATGCTGTGTATCCGTACAAGGGATCACTCACTCTGGTAAGTGAGTACCCTATTGCCCGCAGGCTGTTGTAACATGTCACAACATGACAAGTGAAAGGGATAGTTCTTTCTAGGGGGTCCACACGCACGCACACACAGCAAAACCCTACGGTGTCAAATGTTGTTGTTGTTGTGCTTAGACTTTGTCGTCAAGTCTAAGCTGTCAAGGGGGTCCCGGACGCTATCATTTCACATCCGGTTCTCTTTGTTTACATTTTAATAGTTCTAAGAGTCTATGGCCTAAACACGGTCGAAAGTACATGTGTATACACTTGCCTACGGTGGCGAGTGCATCGTCTGTCTGGAGCGTCTCGTCGAAGTGTCGCGTCGGTGATGGTCCGTCTGAAACAGGATAACGGCGATGTCAAATCGTGCTTTTCATCAATCCTGTCACGGTTTTTTTTAAATTTGGCGGGACTACCCTAACAGTCAAAAAGTCACGTCTTTTGATGATTTGTTCGGCCTAGATCAACGTCAATCCTATGTGCACAGAAATTCAGTTCGTTCGTCGATTCCTAGAGTTGAACATCGTTTTAAAGAGTGTAAAGTGAACTTTAGTTAACCTTGGCAATTTTTAGATTAAGTTTTGGTTTTCAACGATTTGGGTTTTACTACGAGTTAGGGGGACTAACCTTTACGGCGTTTGAACAGAGGTCGGACGTCGGGTCTGAAAACGGCAACGGATCGGTCACATCCACTCCCGGAACGTCTCGTCACAGTCCCTGGTGATCGTGACAGTAGGCGATGATTCTTCTGTGTCAAAGATATACAGGGAGTTACGCTAAAAATTTCTAACTTAGAAAATATTAATTGGGTGCACGCACTGCTTTAATATAAATCACTCTTAAAACTGCATCCTATATGTTTTATTTAACCAGCAAAATGGGTACTGATTACTCATGTTTTACACTGCCCACATACTACTCTATACTTTCAACCTATTAAAAATAGGATGATGTTCACTCATCTCTTCATACACCTTAACAAACCCAAAACAAAAATAACATATATATATTATCCTATATTCGTCTGGTTACAACAGCATAGGGTGTTGGTTGCATGAACTTTATTAACAATATACTGATAAGTATTGTTCACTATATCTTATAAACAACATGTATTAAAAACCATACGCATAACTTACCCTAGCAAAAGAATTGCTCACTGCTAGTAAACGATGTTCCTTGCCTACAGGTGGGGCGGCGCCTGAGGTGCTGGCGTCGGCGGCAGCAAGGGGAGGCCACGGCAGCAACTGTGTGGACCGTAAGGCGGTGCAGCAGCAGATGGCGATAGAGGGAGCGACGGCGGGAGGTTCGGTTGCTGTTATGGGCGAGGTGTCCATGGACTGGGCGGAGGATTGGATGCCATTGAGATGGTCAGAGCGAGGGGATTTCCGGCTGCCTGTGAATGGCAGAGGGGTTCTACACGGTGCTGGAGGTGGCTGCGGCCTCGACGCTGTCGTTGCACGGTGATGGGGCGGCCTGCGTTGAAGTTGAGCACGGTGTGCTGCCGTCGGAGTTGTCGCGCGAGCGGGAGGCGTCTCTGTTGGTTACCGTGAGAGAGAGATGCGGGAGAGAGCAAATAATTCGAACTGGGATTAAAAAATGAAGTAGGCTGTGGCACTGTCATTTTCCCTAGGTTTAGGATTAGTTTTTTAATTATATAGGAAACGGGATGAGAGAGGAAACGTGTGTGAGAGGGGAAGGTGGAGAGAGGGTGTGGGTACGGTTGCAAATAGATAAGGCTCAGATATTGAAAAGATTTTATAAAAAGATTTGATTTTCAAAATATCTGAAGGTAGGAGAGAGAGACGTGGGATACCGTGAGATTGGGGGGAAGAATTAGTTAGGTTTGTTAGTATAACAGATTTGGTTTTATTAACAGTTTCTTTCTCTCCCCTTTTTTCTGATTTGATTTCCTTTAAAAAAACAACCTGTAGTATTAGATCATTAGCAGAAGGTTAGCAAAGTTCGGGCTCTTATGGGCATTACTAATGTTACGTTTTGTTTTGATTTCCATAAAAAAAATTCAATTTGGTGATTAAGAAAAACCAACAGTAGGTATTAGGTTAGGATATGAGATGTTAATGGGTTTGCTTTTATAAAAAAAATCGTACAGAACCTTTCAAGATAACAAATTTTTATATTTAAAAAAATTTATAAAGTAACAATGATTTAAGCGGATTGGGCCTTTGATGTCCAAAATTTAAAAAGAAGATACAGTGGCGATCGCGCCTCCGAGAGGGTTGTGAATACAAGGTCCGATCGCGAGTCCGAACTACAAATTACAAATCAAAAATCAAAGTGCAAGAGACACACAACCCAAAACATCAAAAGGGTACGTATGAAATACGTACGACGGAAAAAGTGGCCGTTACATTCTACCCACCTTAGAAATGATTTCGCTCTCGGAATCTCTCATAATAATAATAATAATATATATGTACCCTTATATCTGCATCCCATATTCCACCTAATGATCGCTAATCCTATAACTTCAACCAGCGTTCCTCAAATAATCCATCATAACCCGTCTCTCCATTGGCTAATGCTACAACCAGAAGCACACCCTAGCACTTAACTATAAATCCACATTATCGTCTACCAGTCATCAATCATCTCATCCCCAATACATTCTTCATCATATTAACTCATAGATTTATCCTCCATAATCAATGAACCATCAAACTACATCTATCCTTACACATATCATCTAATCTCCTAATCGTACCAAATCCGTCTACCTAACCATCCATCCATCCCAACACATCGCGACATTTCCATTGTCTTCTCACGTCAACTCAATAATCAAGTCTTGATGCTTGAAATGTTCTACGCATTCTCATGATCACTCTAAATCGTACTATCCCGTCCTAGCTACTCATATCTATCACTCGTCCAAGTTTCAGATCGATTAAGTACTCATCTCTCTATACATAATTTCATCGAATCAGAGTTCTCTATTGAGTCTTTCATACATCGATATTGTAAATAAGTCTTGAACACCTCGTTCTTTTCATCCGAAAGAAATCTAATCTAATATCTTTGTGTTCAAAATCAACCAATCACCGCTACAACATATCCCATCTCACTCTAAGCCTACCCGCAACATGATCCTATAACAAAAATAGCTATTACTAACAATATCATAACAATCAAACATAACACTCCCGAAGAGGGAAGGAAAGGAAGTTTAAGGCCAATGACATATTTTAAAACATTTGGAAAAAAACGTGTGGAGTTGTGGTATTGGATTGAGGGAGGATAAAGGGTTGTGATCTTTGTGGGCTAGTTTCAAAACTTTAAATACTTGCTTTAAAAGAAAACAAAAAGTTTTGAAATATACACATGCAGCCAAAATAAACTAAACTATAATACGAAGGACTAAGTCTAAGAATTGTCTGCTATGATGCTATCCACACTTATATGAATACCATCATTCAGACAACTTCATACATATACCACATGACACAAGGGACAATCATTAAGATCCTAAAGGTAACACACTCATACAGGTCCACGCACTCTACCTATATACATTCACCAAAACGACATCACAAGGCCTAATGGCCCACTACTAAACTAGAGTTGACATAAGCAACTACAAACACTAATGTCTACACAACAGAAAGGAAGCCAAAACCAAGAGTGTGCCGAAATAAGATCGAAAGGAACGAGTTCAAAATAACGCAAGGTAAAGAGATAGCTGGTTGGATGAGACAAAAATATTGCTCAAAGTAATTAAATAGACGAAACAAGAATGGCGTGTAAAATATGTAGAAATAGTGAGCAGATGGTAGAAAATTACAACTCGGAAAAAGAGTTAGACGAAGGAATGAAGAGTAGGGTGAGATAGAGATTGTTTTGAAAATGAAAATAAGTTTATACAAATATTTTTGAAATGGGAGCACGATGAACATAGAACTGATATATAAAAATTGAAGTTCTCTTTAGTTTAGAAAATATTCTAAAAGTACGTATGGTAAAATAAATTTCGTAGTTTATAAAAATGATATAATGAATTTTCAAAATGGTAACAAAGTTGTATAACTGAAATACAAAAGATATTAGTTCGAAAATAAGTACGAGATAGTAACTGAAAAATTACGACCAAGAAGGTTTCAAAATCAGTGAAAGAATTTTTAACTCAACTGAAAGTAAGAAATTTAAATATTTAATAAGGGTTTTCAAAGAAGTTAAACTTAGCGAAGAATTTAATAATGAATTTCGAAAATACTTTTAAAGGAAGCAGGATTTGCAATGGAGAGATTTGAAGAATTATCTATAAGTGTCATGAAGCGATCACGTGTATCGAGGGCAAAGAATATGATCGCATGATGAATACGTCTAGGATATGATTCATAAAAGCTACGATGGGACTCTACGGCCAATAACACAAAAGTGTAATGATTGGGAAGATGCTAGGAATCAGGGGTTCTAATTATCTGGCCGTCTAAAGATCAGAAGAACTCATCACTAAGACTCCCTAAAGGGCTAGAATGTAATAGAGAGATATCAGGGAAGAGTTCTAAGTGAGTCAAGGTTATGTTCTGCTAGGCCCGAAGTTGATGGACCCAAGAGAGCAACTAAAAGGATGACTCTAGAAATCTAATATGGTCAGAGCCGGGTGAGAGGCTACTTGGGTATCCTAAGACGAGTAGGACTAAATCTTAACCAAGGTGCCTGACTATCAAACCTGGATGTCTATCTAAGTCTTTCTACCACCTAGGACAAGGAAAACCTAATTTAGACTTGTACATGGATATTAAATGAATGCGGTACTCTTACTGATCCGAACTTTTTGCATGACCTGCATGGGCCACCACTAAAACCTGTCATGTCCCACTTCCCAAAACTAAGGAGGTGAAGCGTGACTAAGGCCCGCTTGGGCTGGAGCTGTGAAGCTCGGACCTAATAAGCGTCTGTAGGGGTACAGTGTTAAAATTTTCAGGTCCTTTCATTTATAAAATTTGGAACAACAGAAAGTACAGAAAGCAAAGTTGCATTCATTAATATAAAGAGATAATATCCAGCGAGTACAAAAGTCTAAAAAGAAGCCTAAGCATGGCTGCAACTATAGAAACAGAAACTAACGGTGCGACGCACCCAACCAAGGCAAAAGTAAAGTGGTGCTACTCACCCAAACTAGAAAGTAGTAACCTCAGTAAGACATCGACGGAAGAGACCTCTAAGTCTGGTCCTCCTTAGGCACGTACTCCGGGTCGACGTCCTCTGGCACCACGAACTTCGGTATGTCCGGCTCATCCACGTACTCCGGCTCGACACCTGACGTATAGCACCCAAGAGAAAAGGAACTGTACGTCATGTAAAGTCTACAAAGAAAGGTTAGACTCTACTGCAAGTGTACTGTAATTTAAAGCAACAATTTATTGGTTGATTAACATGCTGGTGTTATAACATGGTAGTTAAAGAAAGTAAAACGGTGCAGAAAAAGTAAACACGACTAGCTATAGTCGCAGCATGTGCTACCGACTACGGGACTAACCTAAACGGGACAAGACAAGACAAGACAAGACAAGACAAGACAAGACAAGACAAGTGTGACTCGAAGGGTTCACGCCTTACGGTTCGAGGGGGATCAGACCCTCTTTGTCACGCCCCGCTTCCCAAAAATATGGAGGCGATGCGTGAGTAGGTCCGCACAGTCTTGAAGCTGCGAAGCTACAAGCCTGATAAGCGTCAATACAACTTCAAATGGCAGGTCCTTGCAAATGCAATACGAAACAAGATAATAATAAAGGAAATGAGACAAAAAGCAATCTCAGAATATCCATAAAATAAGTTCCAACATCACAGAAAAGCCACCAGGCTGAAAAGAAAAAGAGTCTAAAGGCCCAAACATGGCCAACAAAAGTACAACGTACAAAGTAAAGGTGTCACGCACCGACAACTAACATCAAACCTAAAACAAAAGAAAGCTCAGCAAGGTCACTAAGACAGGCCACCGGTGTCCACAAACTCCTCCTTGACAGACATGGGCTCAGGCTAAGCGTAAGCAAACACCACATCCTCAACAACGGTCTCTAGCTCAGGGTCTAACATGTGACACCCAAAAGAGCAAGGGGCACATGTCAGCAAGTCTACAAGAGACTTGTGCAAGGAAACTGAAAGTAAAAGTAAGGCAACCTAGCAGTTCTAGCCTGATGTAATGACATGGCAGATATAGCATGAGTGCAACAAGCAAAGTAAGGTACGAGCATGGCATGGCAACTTGCATTTAAAATCATGGCATGGATATCAAGTTTTACAAGAAAACCACAAGGACAAGGACAAGTCTAGTAAGCATGTCATGCACAGAGATTACGCCTTTTGGCTAGAGTGGCTGATCGGGCCAACTCCTAAGCTCAAGTGATCGCTTATCCCTACCCCTCCACGTGTATATGGACTGGTGCCCATCTTCTGGATCACGAGCCAGGAAGTGTTTTTCAATATGGCATAGGGGTGCACCTAGCCGGAACAAGGTAGTACAAGTATTGTAGCGTGTGCTATGAATGCAACATTCAACTTGGATGACATGTAAGATGCAATGCATGGCAAATAACAGTTTAAGTGCATACAGATAAGGAATTTAAACATGGCAGGCAACAATGCATGAATGACATGGCAGGGTGACAGATCTAACTTCGTTGTCAAGCTAGATCTTAAAATTACGCCTAGACAGCTATCATTTCACTGTCTAGTCTCTTTTACGCTAAAAACAAGGAAGTGGCCTCAAACATGGCCTAAAGCAAAAGTTGGCAAGTTTCACTTGCCTGAAAAGGGGCGTGCTGATAGACACAAGATCAAGGAGTCCAGTTCTGCCTACGTACCCAAACACCAATCATCACACCAACCTACAGTCCCGTATTCATTATCTTCAATTAGTAAATTAACCAACACAATAAAATTACTGTTTTTATCTTGTTAACATGCGGTGTGGGTTCCTACGGAGAGAGACTTACCTCAACACGACGCGAGAGCTACTCTGACGTCGGGTAGCGACGTCAGGGGTTGAATCCCGGTTTCGCGAACTGTACAAAACGACGGGTTCTCTGTCAATAAAATACGCGGACAAATGAGTTCGTAACTACAGACCAGAATTCTTAGACAAATCCAAAACGTCTAATGAACCAATTTTAATTAGGTTTTCTAATCCAAGATAGGTGACACATCAAACTAAATGATCACTAAAATTATTAACATGATGATATACGTCACGTAGCTAGTACGACAGTTAAACAACAATCATAAAAACAACCTAAGCTAACATGTTAACTATAAGTCATCTAAACGAGTTATTAACCCTATAATCATCATTAACATCGATATAACAAGATTATTAGAAGATCAATATCAATTAATAGCCCACAAATTATTGGCAAGCTAAACTTAACCAATAACAGAGTTATTATTATCATGACATAGTCATATCGTTTATTATAATTAAGATGCAACCAAACAGTGAAAACTATTTGTTCTACAAGCACAACAGTTAACGAGGGTATAACGAACTCACATTTTAGATCGATTCACTCGTCGCTACTTGCGGGTGGCCTAGGCGTGGCCAGAAGTAGGCAGTTGGGGAGGAAGGAGGAGCGTCGTGCGGCCATCTATGGCTAGAGGGATGGCTGAACAGGCTCGCGGGAAGGCCACCAACAGCCCGGGGGCTACCGTGCATCGCTGCGGCGTGAAAGAGTCTGTTGCTGCTACGAAGGAGCGTGTCACTGCCGCGTGGGGGACTGCTGTCGCGGACAGCGCATGAGCGGTGCTGATGGTGGCGGCAGGAAGCTGTGGCCGGCGTCGTGCGGTGAACGGGGCGCTGTAGGTGAACAGGAAGAGGGTTGATGTGGCATGCTGCATCGGATCTCGCGGCCTGCGGCTTGGGAAACGCCGACGAGCGGCTCAGGCGACTCTGCTGGGGAGCTCCGGCGAAGGTCAGGCGGGGGTCGCGTCGGAGCTAGGTGGAAGTGGCCGGAGGTCGGGAAGCTGGGTGCCACGCGGGGAGGGAGTTGCGCTGGGGGCTTTTGCGTGGAAAAAGAGATAGGTGCGACGGCTCCTAGTTGTTGGCTGTGAAGAGAAAGAAGACCTAGGTTCTCTTTTTTAAATGGGTAGGCTCACGTGGGATAGGTGCCCTAGATTGTTTATTAAAAAGGAGGGGCTGCTGGGCTAGTGTCTAGGTCATAGGAAAATAGTTGTTTCATACTAAAAAAATGATTTGAAGGCCCAAAGAAAAACTGTGTGTGTGATGGGTCCGGCCCTATATCATTTTGTGGCTAGGCTAACGGGCTGGGAAAATAATAAAGCTTGGGTCATGCAAGTGCTAATATATGAAGTGCATGTGAGCCTAGGGTTATAACAGTTGTTATTATAAGTTAGAGGCTAGATAGGCTTTATCTCCTATATCAATTTATTACAAGATTTGAAAAGCCCAACAAACCAAAGTGTGCTGTGTGTCATACCGGTTTGGGCCAAGTAAAAAAATGTGGGCTAAGCTTAACTAAGAAATGATTTGGATAATATAAGAATATTTAGTGGGTTATACATCATGAAACTTAGGGCTAAGTGATAACAAATTGGGCAAAATAGTGAAAGTGGGTCAAACGAAGCACAAAAATTGCGAAATAAATACTGGGGTGGCCGGGGCGATGAGAGAAAGAAGACATAGAAGACGGATCCTAATTTCGACGACGAGAAACGAAATTAAAAATAGAAAGGCCTCACGACAAAAGTGAAAATCACGACGTCTTCTCAAATAGGATCAAATCGTGGGAGAACGACCCATGAAATGACGTTCCAAATTAATTCCACAATTTAATACTCTTCGAGAGGGTCACAACGGCATATCAGACTATAGGGTTCGGATACAGACAAGGTCTAAGATAAATACGTGCACGAACAAGACTACATGCACGTAAAGCGTATAAAGGATACGGGGTCCAAAGGCGACAGTAACCCCAAGTTGGGCACACGTCGGGGGTTGGCTGCTAAGGACACTACCAAGTGCTACGTCCCTATCACGACCCCCACACAAAGGAACAAAACCAATGAGGTACTCGAAATTGCTATACGCACAGTCGTATGACGAATAGCGAGTACCGGCCGTTACATCCTATCCACCTTAGGATAAAGTCCGTCCTCGGACTTTCTAACATATATAGTCGCTTTAGTAACTACCCCAATCATATCACATTATAATTTAACCCAGGTATAGTCATTACAAGTGCTCATATATGCACTAGGTAGTCAAACATTAACACTACTAACATGTATATATATTCACGCACATCATACACTTATACTTATCATAGTCAGTCAAATGCATACACGTATTTCAATCATATATATATATATATATATATATACATACATCCTTTATATAACTACTACTTACCTAGCACAAAACAATAGTTCAGATACTCACAACCAATTAAATAATCCATACCAGCAATTACCATCGTAATACTCCACGTTCAGATAACTACCTATGAACAAACAATATTGATATACTACTCCCTATATCTCCTAGTGTACATCCAATGTCAACATATCAACACAAGTAACCACACCACTCAATATTCAATCATGTTATTATATCTAAGATACACTTACCATTACTATAATATCACAATTATTTAGTCATTCAAATGCATGCAAATATTTCACCATATGTTCACATCACATACGGCCCTATAACTATATTTACGACATGCCACATATACCATAGTCAGCAATACATATAACTAAGCACATACTTACACGTGCATGGTGTACACCCGCACATGCTAACATTTCATTCTTATATACCAATCATACCACTATATACTCAGCACATCTACACACCTAGTTTAGCTAGCACACATACGTTCACACAGGCAAGTCCTTAGTAAATAATTATACCACAAGACCAACACATATAACTATATACTGGTATAGCGACCCACAATCGTGTGCGTAACACAACCAGGCTCAAACAATCCTATCACTATACATACATCATCCATCGCTATATTCATGGTACTACACGTAACCACAGACATATGTAACAATATACTTAGAGTATACTCACTCAAGCTTGAGTAAGACTCAAGACACATATCAGCATACTCTATATACGTAACACGGCATCTATACCTATACCAATACCACTCCAATGTATACACACCTACCAATATAACCATATACATACCATAATGTCAAATACACTTAATATTTAGTCAGGTAACACCCACATAGTTAAATCACTTTATATACCATAATAATATCACAGACATCAACACACGCATAATTATAATACACTCCCTAATGAATAAATTCATCTATAGTCATCCACCTGTAACATATATATTTATACAGACATTCCTAAAGTGTCATAGCTACCCACACATATATAACTAAAATCACCCATACCACTTTATACACATCATGAATAACACTGAGTATGTGTATATATTACACAATAGGCAAACATTATTATACTACAGAGGAGTACACTCATACGTGAGTGATACACCGGGGTTCTCACACACTGGTCCACACGCTCCATCTGTACACGCACCACACGACATTACAATAAAATCAATGGCTCGCTGCCACACTAAAGTCGACACGGGCAACGATGAAAACTACAAAAGAAACCGAAACCAAAAGTGTAACGAATGAAGATCTAAATGCACGAGTTCCAGTAGGACGAAGATAAGGGACAGCTTAGTCAGGTGAATCAGGGGTATAATTGTGAACGTTTAGGTGGGAAAAGAAAAGATGTAATGATACTCTTGTAGGAAACAGAAAGAAACTAGTGTAAATAACATAAGCTAAAATACGTGAAATTTGAAAACGGTTGTACTTCAAATGTTGGAGTCCTCGTCTGTATAAAATATTTGGAGGTCGATAAAACAAGTTGTTCGAAACAAGTTTGAGTCGAATAGATGTAATAAGAGAAAATGGTTTATTGGCTTATCGAAAATCATTATAAAAAGGAAGTAAATCATTCACACGAACATTAAGGACGTAGTTTAGAAAATATTATACGGCAGTAATTTAACATAATTTTGGCAAAAATTTTGAAATTCAAAGAATGAAATTAAATTAACTGAAGAATTTAAGCTCATGTTAAATGCTTTCAAAGTCTTTAAGCTAAGGAAAAATTTAAAATAATCAATATTGAAACTACTTTTAGAGGAACCAGGATTTGCCAAAAGAAACTGTTTTATACAAGGGTTTTAAAGTACGGGTACAACGAACCTAGGACGGATACATATAGAAAGATAATTGAAGTTCTATTTATCCTAAAGTATTTATGGTAAAAGGATAACATGAATTTCGTAGTTTAGAAAGAGATGGTATATCGAACTATCAAAATAGTAATAAGGTTTTAAAATCAAAAGGCGAGAAATATCGGTTAGCAATTAGCTACGAGATAGAAAAAAAAATTACAACCAATAGACTCCAAAATTTACGAAAGGATTTTAACTCAATCGAATAGTGAAAAATTTAAATATATACATAGAGGGTTTAAAATAAAATTTAAACTTAGCGAAAACTTTCAATAAGGAAAATCGAAAAATAACTTTCAGAAGATTCAAGATTCGTAACGGAGAGGTTCGAGAATTGACGACAATCATCATGAGGCGATCTCATGAATCGAGGCAAGGAAAATGGTCGGATGATCAAAACATATATACGCCTAGGATATGACCCAAGAAAATCTACGGGGAAACTCCTACGGTAGACCAACTAAAGTTTAAGAAATTTGGCGCTACGACTTCCTAAGGAACAAGACTGTAATGAAATGCGTTCAGCTCGGCCCGAAATCGATGAACCCAAGCGAACGTCTAAAGAAATTCTAGAAGTCTAATATGGTCAGAGTTAGGCAAGAACCACTAAGGTAACTCCTAAGACGGTTATATCAATTTCTAGCAAGGAGTCTAGCCAACTATCGGGGACCTCTAACTAACAAGCACAGACGTCTAACTAAGTTTTACTATAGCCCTGATCTAATGGATTTCCTACTAAGCTGAGACAGATGTTCGGGCAACACGTCTACCAGCCACCTAAGACATAGGAAATGATAAAATTTAGACTCATGGCTTATGATTTGGATGTTGCAATTTATTTAATGGACATTCCATAGTTATTATCGTTGTTCCGATAATTCTCAGTTGCAAGACGGGACCTGCATGGGCCACCAACAAAACCTGTCACACCCCACTTTCCAAAAATATGGAGGCGAGGCGTGAGTAGGTCCGCACAGTCTTGAAGCTGCGAAGCTACAAGCTTGATAAGCGTCAATAAAACTTCAAATGGCAGGTCCTTGCAAATGCGATACGAAACAAGATA